>OY735211.1:24826044-24856044 GCA_963457665.1 Thysanoteuthis rhombus | reverse complement strand
AGACAAACCAAAGGACCCATTCAACAAAAACATACGTGGCAAATCAAATCTCCAACTAAAACCCTCTTAGGGGCGAATTAGGAAAAAAAAACAGAAGCAAATAAGTATTCTTCCAGACATAACGAGGTGTAAATGTCTAGAATTTGAACCCTTTAATTAGATCTAGGCAGTTTGGACAAAGATGTCCAACCAGCCAGCCAGCCAGACCCAAAGAAACTGGAGAAACCTCAGTAGATGTTAACTTTATTGGTGTTGGCAGTTTTGGCTTACAGTTTCTGGTTAATTCGTAGATAATGAATTTGACTTAGCAAACATTTCAATCGCGTTGCAAAAGACTTTTCTATGGATGATACTTGGAAGATTAAAAGATTTATACAACGAAACGTAATTATTTGCCAAAGAAGTCGCGTCACCATTCTTATCAAACTTACGATATAATCTATCTAGGTTAATCACTATTTCCGTGTAATGTTATGACTGATGGTGCATTACCTAAAAGCACAACTTGCCAAGAAAACTTTTTTCTCCTATTTTTTTTTCAACTTACAGTTCGGTGTTTGGAACATAGAATTTTACAGTTCTGAAATCCACTGCAAGACCAAATATGTTTACTGAGTTATTTCCCTTGAGGCCACCTGAAAATATTTCGTAACTTTTCTATTGTCTTTTCTCTTTCACGAAAGTAGGAAAAAAGTTCGCTGGAAGCTTCTGGAAAGCTTTCAAGCCGGAAAAGAAATACTACGTTATTTTGCTCTCTACTTTTCTCCTCATTTCTTTTCTTTTAGATTCTTTCTTCTCTGCCTTTTTCTTCCTTTTATCCACATACACACACACACACACACACCAAACACAAACACACATGCACACACACACACACACACACGCACACACACAGAGAGATACACAAACACATATATATATATTTATATATATATATACGTAAATGTGAATAAACTCCTGCATTATTTTAAAATCGTTTTCTTCTGCTCCTTCTTCCTATTATCTACATATACACACACACACACATGCACATATATGTATGTGTGTGTGCATGTATGTGTATATATATATATATATGTGTGTGTGTGTGTATGTTTTGTGTATGCGTATGTGTGTATACGTGCACACGCTCTTGCTTTCTTTTGAAATCGTTCCCTTTTGCTTTTTCTTTCTTTCATTCACATATATATACAAATGTGAATGTGTGTATGTGTGGATGCATACACTCTCTTGATTTCTTTTAGGATCGTTCTCTTCTTCTGCTCTTTATTTCTTTTATACGTATGTCTCACTCTACATATATACTGTGTATGCACGCGTGTCTGTACACAAACACTCCTGGTTTCTTTTAAAGTCGTTGAGTCTTTCTGCTAATTCTTTTTCATCCATATATATATATATATATATATGTGTGTGTGTGTGTGTGTGTGTGTGTATGTGCGAGCTCACCCGCAAATGCACGCACACACACATGCACACACACACACACACACACACAGACACATGCACATATATATATTTTTCTCTTACATTCATATGTATTAAATTTTTTGCGGGCGGATTACCTCTTGGTCCACTTATTCCTTGTTCTATCGGGCACGCAATATTCTTGCTTCGTGATTTTGCTTCTTGCTTCATAATCACGTGATCGTTTCCCGAGATAGATAAATGGGAACAGACTGATATTGATAGAAACTAATGTATATATATATATATATATATATATATATATATATATATATATATATATATATATATATAGAGAGAGAGAGAGAGAGAGAGAGAGAGAGAGAGAAAGGAAGGAAGATAGAAAGGGAAAAAGGAATAGATTGAGATAGAGACAGTTTAAAAAAGTCTGGGAGATAGACTTGAACAAATAATATATATATATATATATATATATATATACATACATATATATATATATATATATATATATATATATATATATATATATATATTGTGTATGTGTGAGAGAGAGAAAGGCACTCACTGGCATAGATCGATTGGTAGGAGCTGCAATAAAGGGGCGGATAGGAAAAGATGGTTAGGAACAGGCAGATAGATGGTTAGTGAGATATGAAATAGACAGAAATAGACGGATGAATAAGATCAAATTTAGATTGATAACATCAGAAAAATAACGATAAGAACATAGGTAGTCATAAAAAAAGGAAAAAAGAAATAGATAGATGGAGAAAGAGAGATGGATAGAAACAAACAAAGGTAGATGGACGGATAGGAACAAGTTCAGATAAATATATAGATAGTATTTACACAGACTGAGATCGATAGACCGATAGGAACAGAGCGAAGGAGATCGATAGAAACGAACACACACACAGACAGATAGAAGGATAGATAGATAGATAGATAGATAGATAGATAGGGAACAAACTTTGATAGATAGACAGCCAAACTGGTCCATGCACACGAACACACACACACATGCACACACACATATATATAAATAGAGAGAGAGAGAGAGAGAGAGACAGAGAGACAGAGAGACAGAGAGAAAGTGAGAGCAAGAGATAGAGTGATAATTGATAGATAGGGAGGTCTGATATAGAGATATGAACTAGATGGGAACGGATAGATAAATGACAGCTAGATTGATATATATAAATGTTAAGATATCGATATATGATTCGACAGAATGATGATAAATTATGTTATATATTATATTGAAATTCTATTTGAAATGATCTCCCTTTATTACACGGTATATTTATCGTTTGGTATAGATAACATAAATGAGAAAAAAATGAAAGGATAGGGCAACTGGAGAATAGAATCTGCAACGTAGATAGATAGATGGTGGATCGATTGATAGATGGATACGTAGTCTATGGATATTTGATGGATAGGAACGAATATATAGATGGATAGATATAGGAGACGGATACATCAATAGATAGGAATGGGTATGTATATCAATGTATATTATTCTCTCTCGCAATATACATATATTTATACATATAGAGAAAGATGACTGGATAGATCTGATATAGAGAAATAAAAGATCTCTCTCTCTCTCTCTCTCTCTTTTTTTCTCCATCTCTGTCGGTTGTCTATCTCTCTCTCGATATATATAAATATACATACATCCATACATCCATCCATCCATCCATACTACCTATCTATCTATCTATCTATCTATCTATCTATCTATCTATCTATATATATATATATATATATATATATGTAGATAGATAGATAGATAGATAGAGGGGAGAGGGAGCGGTAGAAAAAGAGAGAAAAAGAATTGGGATAGACAGAAATGAATAGATATATCAGTATATAGGAGCAGAGATAGATAGACAGATAGGGACAGACTGGGATAGACAGAGAAAAAAATTGATAAATATTTCAATAGGAGTAAATAGATACATAGATATATAGATAAAAGAAAATTTGAATTGACGGATAGATATGGACAGAAAAGATAGATAGGGCCTCCTTTGTGGCTGAGATAGTGAACGTGTCAAGATAAAAACTAAAATTTCGATAATAATTCTGCAAGGCAGGTAGACTTTTCCCTCTTCGTATATTGGCGGAACAAAATCTCCCGACACTTCATTTTTCAACCCAACATCTTGTTAGATATAGATTGATGCAAAGAATCAGGCTGGAATGGACAGATAGATAAATAGATAGATAGATAGATAGATCTTTATTGACTAGGATGATTATTGCGCAAAAAAGGAGTAAAGGAAGAAATTGGGACGCCTATATACTTTTATAGATTGGAAGAAAAGGAAAAAAACTTTGATATATACAGAGGAAGTAATATAGGAAAAAGAAAGGGAAAAGGATACAACTATACATACGTACATATATACACAAATATGAATAAATAAATAGACACGAGCAGGAATAAGTATGGACAACAGTACATGGACTGATGAAGATTGGTATATCATACCTGCTATCCTGAAATGATGAACAAATTTCACAAGGAATAAGACCAGCAATGAAGATAAAATTCTTCTTCTATTGTCACGCATCGATGGATTGTTCCGAATGCAGTCGACCAGAAACGAATGAATGCAAGTGCATCACGAGCCAAACGAAGCCCGTAACCCGGCAGACATGAGACTATCAGCTCTCGGAGTTTCTCGACCAGTCACGCGTGACTGGATAAAAACCAAACAAGTCTTACAGATGCAAGGGTGGAAGGAGCGGTCACTTAATCTACAGATAGACAACCAGCAAACAAAGAAACCCTCGCTCATACCAACAAGCAGAAAAAAATCTCCGTGACGGTTTCAGAACGCTAGATATCTTTGTTCATTCTATTTATTTATTTTGAAATTGTATTCGACCCACATGGTCCAGTGGACGCACATATCCCCGATGGCTCTTGAAAATTGGAAGAGCCATCGTCTAACTATTGCTAGGTATATTTTCGTATCTCTCATTCTGAAACCCATTTCACAAAATGTTTATTCATATCGGTGAAATCACGTAGAATTAACAGTGATTGAACATAGCTCTTTCCAAACAGAGGATCGCCCACAGTTTGAAAGTCTACATTTCAAACATCAACGTTGCCTGAGGCATAAAGAAACTCACTCTCGGTAGGAAGGCTTTAACTTCAAGCTGACGAAAAGCACTTTTAGTTTATTGAATAATGTATGATTATCGGAATATGGGCAATTTCAATTCTTGCAGAATATGATTTCTATCTTCTTCTATCGGTCTTATGACGAGCTGTATTAGAGTCATATCGACGAACCCGAATAGCAGAAGAACAATCCGTTTATTGTAATCGCAGATAATTCTAAGAAACAGTTATTGTTATCAATATCAGTCGTTCCCGAACATCTCATTCATAATGAATTGAAATTCTATAATACTTAATTTTCATATTTTCATAATTCAAGGTCGTTTATATCAGTGAATTAAACAAAATAACACCAAAGTATGGGCTGATTTGTAACCCTGTGGGCACTTTTTATCTGAAGCATGTAGGAAAGTTCTTATGAATTCTTAATATATGTACTTTCAAAAAATATTTTGCCGATTTTTCTTTTTATGGGACCGTGTATATTTTTTGAACCTGATCCGTACAGACATGAAATATAGTAAAAATTCCCCAAAGCATACAGCAATCACCTCATAATTAAGCGAAATAGCTGTTAATTGCTCAGAGTAGTTAAGAATATGTCAAGCACGTTGATTTACCTGGTAAAAAACTGTAAATTAGAGGACCAATTAACTAAAAAAATATCATGGTGACTATGGATGAGCTCCGAGGTCAATATCACATAACGCATGCCCTTCACCATGAACAGATGTACCCTATGTCACAATGAAACTTCCTAGGTGAGGAATTGTGGCCCACAAACTAGAACACATACACTGAGTTTTATATGTACACTTATCGAGGGTTAGGCAGCACAACTGAAACGTCACCCGACGTGGTTCAAGCAAACATCAGATGTCAATATAGAAAATAACTCTCTTGATGTGATGTTTGATCGAAATTACAAGTACAAAGGTGCCATGTATAAAGAAGAACATAAAAAACAGCAGTCAAAGAAAAGATAATGAAAAGTTGTATATTCTGTCAGTAATATCGACTTTGTACTTTGCGAGAGACCAACTAAGTTGAAAACGCCAGGAACACGGCACAGCAATGACTGTTAACAAAGCGTTTACCATCAGGTAGGGTTAATTCAATCGATTGAAGGGTTTGATTTGAAGATCAAAGAAAACAGTGGCAATCTGAATGAGATCTTTGTTATGCATGATACAAGTTGAAAAAAACTAGCTCGGTATACTATGTCATCTCGAAGATAGCTTAGCCGTAAAATGCAGCAAAAGAATGCCTTGACTGTGCCAAGCAATGGCAGAAGATGTACAACGCATTCAATAAACAACAGCTCGATCACTTATGACAAATAAATTCGGGAAGGAAGCCACCAGATATGGGCTTATCAGAATACCTGAATGTTCTATACTTCCAAGCACAGTGTTGAAAAACAGTTGCTGGTTAATGATAAATCATTAGCGGTGCATAAGACGATCTGACAGTCTGAGAATATTGTCCCAAATGTCAGAGACCCCAAAGAAATAGAAACATTAGCATTATTTGGTGGTATGGTAATGATCCATAGAATAAAGTTGGATACAGCTGTGAAAAATTACTCTGAGTTAGCTATAACATTCTTGAAGATCATTCTGGAGAAATCAGAAGATGCCAGCCAAGTTTGCATTGTATTTGACTGATATACAGAAACTTTCTTGGAAGCAAGTATCCATGAAAAGCGAAATAAAAAAAAGTAGTTCTTCAGTATGCAGTGCAAATTTGACAAAACTTATAGTCAAAAAATTTCTTTTGCTTTACAGAACGAGAAGAAACTTTATGATCTTCCTTCGAAAACCATAGAAAGTGAATTCTGAAAAGCTGAAAGAAAATTGCAGTATTAAATGGCACGTTTTCTGTCCCTAATATTGTTGGCATTGATCAAAAGCTAAACAAGAACATTCATTGAAAAGCAGATACTCTTCTTATCCTCAATGACTATGGTGTTGCGTGAGAAAACATGTTTGGGAAATAATATTTCAATACTCCGCGGATCTGGTCTTCATTATGCAAACCGGACCATAGAAAAACAAAACAAAACAAACAAACAAAAAACAAAAGAACAAAAACAAAACCAAACAAAAAAGGTGACATATCTTTTTTGAAAAATTTTCTCATGAGGTTTTGTGAAAACCTTACTTCATACTTCTAATAAAAAGTTCCCACGGTAACCCAGCAGAGCTACTCTTCAGTTCACTCTATTACAATAAATTCATAACAATGAATATGAAGTTATAACAAAAAATGACTAGTCTCTATTTTTGTACCCTTTGCTCAATATTACCACAGGTTATTGTAATTAAAAGCTGTTGTTTCAAAATAATAAGAATGATCTGTTCTCTTTATGTATACGCGTAACTGTATGTGTGCTTTGTGTTTGCGTATCATCACATCCAGAACAGTTTGATTATAATCCTTGTAACGTTTTTGCTCTCTAAGAAGTACCGTAATATATAAGTGATACATTCAAATATGTCTAGCTACAATTATTTTGGTATTGATAGATTCATAGTGTTGGCTGCTTAACCTTTACTGGATCGAAACATTTTCAGCCTTATCATATGAGCTTACTGGTGATCTTTTATCGAAAACAAAGATACAATATGATTGATGTCATGAAATCATTACCATCAGAACGATTTCCAAAAGCTTGGTACTGCTCAAATAAATTGATTTTTCAAAAAAACAAAAACGAATAACTATGTAAATTCTGCTTTCTGGAATTATATTAGTGACATTTTCTAGACCTTTTTTTCAAAGAATTTTAAATTTTTGCGAGTTTAGAATCTATTTTATTCCTTGGTAATAAGTGTCATTTTCTTAAAGATTACGTCTAAAATCAACAGAAAATGGCTATTATTCCCCGGAAACTTTGATTTTGTGATCCGAACATTTATATCATGTAAGTAACCCATTTCGCCACAAATCGTTTAAAGAAGGTACTTGCAGGCTGCGAAGTCCTTATCTACAGTTGGGGAAAGATGTGTTTTGGGGCTTTATCTAATGTTCAGTGGGGGCATCAACACCGCTGTTCACTGCAATTTTGAAGTGTACAATGATCTGCCGGCCTCATAGAACGGCTGACCTTTTTGTATTGCATGAGGTGAGGTTCCTAGAATTTGACTTCTAGGCCTTGCACATTTCAGCAGATTTTGTCACGAAGTAATGTCTGAAACGAAGATCAAAGTCAGTAACTTCGTCACACCACAGCTGGAGGTTCAGAAGTGCAATAAATTCCCCAAAAGCTCACTGGGAAGGAAAAGCAGCTCGGTACGACTTAGTGCAGTTGCTCAAAGCTCACAGAACAATTGTAAGACTGAAAACTATGTGGATCTCATTTAGACTACCTACAATAAGATAGGTAACAGTCTGTACGTCAAAGCCAATATTCTTGAAAATCATCTTGAGGGGAAGATGAGGGCATAATAGGTGGAGCAAATCGAATACTTTCTCCAGGATGTACTTGATTTTGAACACTTATATCAAGGAATATGATGGGAGATTATATTTTTGTGTTGGATTCTTCAGATAGAATTACCGTACAATCATTTCTAAATCAGATGTAATCACTCTTGTCTTACATTAGCGTGAATATATGTAAATTTTGATGAATATGCTGACACTTCAATAAAATATGATTAACAAATGAGAATCAAATTATAAATATTCACCCGCTGTATAATTGGAAATAGGTGAATTTCAAAATATCACTGTACCAATCACAAGAACAGAGTCTGGAAAAAATAATATTTCTATTTCCTATACGTTTTACACGTATGCAATTTGGAAGAAACACTCACTAAACAATAATTAAAATTGCATTAAACGGTGTTAATTTCTATCCACTCTCTGCAAGCAAAAGAGAAATACCGGTATAAAATTCAATGTACTCTCCAATAAATCCTCATAATTGATACGCTTGAGGAAGCAAAAATCATCTATTGGCTCAGTATTTCACAAATTAGAGTTGATACAAACCTAGGTTTCTTATTTATAACGCATTAAAATTTGAACGTCACCACCGATATTTGTATGTGTATTTATGTATGCATGTTAGTGCATGAAATTACTCCAATCAATCAAGTGCACAATTTTCAATCGGGTATCAATGAAACATCGAATATTCATTCGAGATTCGGGATATGAATAATGTATATAAAACTTTAAAAGCTTTACACAAATATTCCCATGGAAACTGTTCTTCTGAATACTTTATTTAGAGGAGAGACCTAACAAGATGTCGCAATGTTTACAGAGAACAGCATCACAAAGACCATTAGTTTGCATAAGCTGCTACGTAAAAGGTATTTTGAAATGTAATCGAATTATTTGGCTGGTGCATAAATAGTTGCGTTTATTCACCATCAACTTTAAATCGACATATCTCAGCTTAGAATTGAAGATATTAACCGATATGAGAAACTTCAGAATCTACACATTTTTCTAAGTAGGAACAAGTCCATTGATACCGGAAGCATAGAAATATGGTGTCTTGAAACCAATAAATTCTTCGGAAGCTTCTTTGGACTTTGCTTGGTTGCTGGGGACTTTCTCCAGCAGGAAGTGGTCGACATGCTTGAAATGGTGATTGCTGATCAGTGAGAGTTCTGGTGAGCTTGGTGAGATACATTTTAGTAACCTAGTTCTTGACATTCCCCAGGACCATTCACGTGACAATCAAGCAATGTAATGGAGAATAATCGGTCCTTTTCAATTGACCAATATTGAACGTAAATGTTGTAGTTCTTAGTGGATTTTGTCGATTTCTTGACAATTCTTCTTTGCTGCGATAGTTTCGCCAGAATACAGGAAATAGTGGATGATTCAACTTACCAACCATAATAATCTTCTTTGGATGAAGGTTTGGTTTTGGGAATTGTTTCGGTCCTTCACCTGTGTCTAGCTGCTGTGCAGAACGCCGTTGATTGTTGTACTCCGTGGAATTTAAAGTGAAGAATTTCTCTTCCATATTGAAGAAAAAGATGAAACGGAAGTGTTGAAGCATTTTAATCCAATCGTTTTGGTATCAAATGCTTGCAATAGAATGTCAACTCAACATAAAACCGTATCTGATAGTCTACGAATAAACATTTACTATTTTTATCATAGCATTATTTAACCCAAGAGACTAGATTGAGGAAATTATCATACAACAAATGAAAGATATGTCACCTCATCAAATTATGCTTAAATTTAACAATCATACCTTATTGATTGAAATTCGGAGCACGGTGTCTATGTTAAACAAGGTAATATTTATTCAGATTTGTGTTTTCAAAACTTGTGACCATAGTTGAATTAGACTTCTGAAGCTCATTGTAGTTCATTGCAGCTGGTCAAATATTAAAACCGAGCATTTCTTCAATTCAATCTGTACCGATTTGAAAATTTTCAGGATATCCTTGAAGCTTGAAACTAAGCTTGAAAGATTTGCAGAAAAAAATTGTCGTCTCTTGTTGACAGTCATCCATCGTTCTTCTAGAGAAAATGTTTTTTTTTGTTATATTTTGAGTCTTGACGAGTTGAAACAAGATATCGAAGATTCGAGTCATAAATTTGATTGAAACTTGATGTTGAAGAGACAGGGGTTCTGTCTGCAACGTCTTGCGTAATCAGATCCTTGAAGTATTGTGTCTTCTCTTTTCCTGGCGGGTGGCTGTGAGAGATAGACCCCACACCTTTCTGCTGATGTGTCAGATTCTCTCACTTGAGCACTGATTGACTACAATAAGACCATAACAAAAAGGGACCCCTTTAAAATGGATGAAATTACTATATCAAATTTTCAAGTTCACGCAAAACATTATTTTATTTCAAATATTACAATCCAAATGTGCACACACACAAACATTTACTCACAGATGACACGTACGTATACGTAAGCATACGTGTACGTGCATATCTCATGGATACATATCTGCATGTGTGTATGTATATGGCTGTGGTATGCATGTGTATGTGTGTGTGTGCATGCGTTTTCCATTTTCGATGGAACGTCATTTAATACAAAGTGCCGTGTGCTTTCGATGAAAATGTGTGACAAACCGATTGTCTGCAGTGCGCAAAGTCGTAACATAAGTATAAGCTTTTTTGCTTCCTGAGTTGGTGTTTGGTTGGCTTGATAGTCAGATTTTAATCCCACAACTTTTTCTAATTGACAGGACCTAAGAACTGGGTTAGGATGGTACAGGGGAAATTGGATGGGAAAAGTTGTGCACCCAAAGAGTTAAAATATATAATTGTGGCATTGAAATCTGAAAAACATCAAATGAAGTATTAAAAGAGATAAGAAGAATAACACTAGCCTATTTGTGGTGGACACGTGCAAAAAGTCTGCGTGCACCATTGAGAACCTCTGATAGGAATCAGGAACTTCTACTGACCAGAATTTATTTTTCGTCAAATGTCACTATGCAATCAAGAAATGGGTCGTTCTCGTTGCACACAAGGAGCATGCAACAAACTTCTTAACAGTGATTTAAAAGGTTTTTTTTCCAGTTCGCGCAGCACGCATTTGTCAGGATATTTTGCTCCTTTAATTTGGTATAAACGTCGAACAACTCTTGAATGGTCAACGTTTACTCCCTCTGCAACCTTTCAACTTGTTTTGCAAGGGTCGGCCTCAATGATGGCCTTTTTTCGGATGTAATCGATTAAAGAAGGACGTCCACGACCATTCTAATCTTCAAAGCTCTCGTATCCGTTTCAAAATATTGGGACCCAATGGTGAGCTGTACGTTCGATGGCAGTCCCCTGGCGAAATGAATGATATTGAAAGCAGTTTCTGCTGATTAGCATCCCATTTTGAACTTATGCAACGACATTGCTCAAATTTGCTTTTTTTCATCTTTGATTTGACTGTTTCAAATAAACTGATATAAATAAGCGAAAGAAAATTTTCAGCCAAGATAAATAGAATGGAATCCATGCTTCAAAATGGTATACTCCATGAACATTGTTAAATAATAGTTTATTCCTGCATAAGCATCAAAACAAAAAAATAACGAATCCCAAACTGTTTTTCCACCAACATGATACATATTCAATACTTTTACATTTCTTATGTGCATAGAAGACTTGTTTATTCAATTTCACAAAGTGTTTGTAGAATTCTACGCTGTGTACAACTTGATGACAAAAAACAGGAATTACGCAACGCGTTCATTTTTTGAAAGAATTCTTTGCAGCGAATTGTAGATTTTTTTTAAAAAGCAGTTCTATCTTTTGAATATATTTGTAGCTTATATTTCCCCAGTAAAACTCTGCTGTAATTTCAACGTTAATAAAAAGGCCCTGCGTGGGATTTCCATAAAGAATTGCATTTACCGTGGCAGAAGATTTTAAGGCTAAATATGTTCCTCTTTTTTTTAAAAAAAAAAGATTCATAAACCAAAGTCAAGACGAACTTTTAGAGGCGATGTGTTTCTTCCTGACTTTCTAAGGAGGAACTCACTCTCTCAAGATTTTTTTATTTTCTCATTATTTATTATTGTAGATATTAAAACTATGAATTTATTCCATGCTTATGTGTCGTCTTCGCCAAGAGTCAAATTCCACATATTTTAGACGAAAAACGCATCGCTCAATTGCCATTTCCTGAAATTAAATTTCCATAAATATGTCCATGTTGCTTTCCAGTTTGATCTCTCAAAATCAAACAAAAGGTAAGCCCCAAATGTAGTGACAACGTTGAGTGAGTAGCTTTCTCCCCAAAAGGATCTCTTTGTGGCTTTGCTTGTGGTTGAAATAGTTTGGCCTATCGAAGACATACCCGAAGTGTCAATGTTAGAGTCCAAATGAAAGCCTTAAAGTGTAATGCTAATTTTCTAGTGAACTAGGCTCTTCCAATGAGACAAACAGATAAAGGGATTTTTCATCATTCATTTCCCAGCACTTGGCCTTGTACCATACCAAATCACGTTTATTATCTATCAAGCACCTTAGTAATATTAACGTTATCGATTCTTCACATTTGCTTGAGGCAAAACATGATACAGGATCTTCAGTAACGGCAAGCCTTATTAAAAAAAAAGCCTTGGCCAAGCAACATGAATTAGGGAAGTTTCCCCCTTCTATTGCAACGGGGAGGTACTGATTTGTAATAAAGGTTTATCTCCTTCAAGGGAAGATTTGGGAGTCAATTAAGTTTCTGCTGCGAAACAATGGGTTTGGTCACTCATGTCGAATAACTATGTCGTGTCCCATTCGACCCAACACCATCAAATATTAAGTACATATCTTCATGGCAATAACCATTCATGATGACTGTGGCATCTTTCAACGGGGCAACGCAACTTGCTGCACTGCACAAGTTGTTTGGAAATGATTCCAGGAACATGAAGAAGACTTCATTGTGCTGCCCTGGCCATAACAATTTCAATCTCAATGCGCACTTTCTGGATATGTTGGACCAACATGTTCGCTCAGCAGAACTTCCACTACTTAACTTACAGCAATTAAATGATCCACTAACAATGTACTGCAACAAAATCCCAAAGGAAACCTGTATTGGTCTTGTAGAGTTCACAGTAAGAATAGAGTAAACTCTTTCTTTAAAATTTTTAGTAGTGATGCTGGTTCCAAAGCTGTTATCGAAACATCACATTAAATAAATTATGTAAGCAATCGTTTAGCTTCCAGATCTTGGAAATATGATAGAAAAAAACCCATTCTAAAATATAATAAATCTGTGCTTACTCCTTATGGTATTTTATCTGTCATTTTCGTCAAATCACTAAGTCACTTAATCGCATGCCTTCTTGCGCCGGAAATCTAGCGCGAACGAGTTGCAAACTGGCGGGAGGGGTGCTAAAAATTATTTTGATCATTAGAAGTCTATTTTTTGAAGATTTGTTTCGATCAGGTCTCAGAACTAATGAATGGTATCAGCCAGACAAGTATAAGTGTGAATATACCCGTATATTGCTGGGTGTGATACTTCTGCTCTATTTAGCGACATTGGAAACTGTCATCCCCTTAAATTAATATGTCAATGTTGAGGCAAGTTGGCCCCTTTGCAATGGGAAAAATTGGCCCCTGTTTCTTCTCGTTCAACAGTATCAACTGTGCACCAACATTCTATCTCTTGCTGATTATCAAAAAGGTGTTCAATTGAACTCTGATAGGGACTCTGATGTTTCCTTCATCATGTTTTATCTTGTTTGGTGCCACATTAAAGTCAATTTTTTTTTCTTTGCCGATTGTGTTTGTTTCATCACTTATGCGGGTCACACGGAGATGATGCCGATCTTTCATTCTCCAGGCATAGTCTGAAACTGTTTCTTATTTTCTGATTTTTTGTAAAGTGTGGTGACATGAAAAAAGCAAAAACTGCATGCTTGGTTTATGGTGAGTCGTTTGCTGCTTATTATTAAAAATGAGAGTTCGACTTACCCCATAATATGGACCAAATTGACCAATATAATGGGTTAACGTACACCTTGAACGGGACAATGTCAGCTACTACCCAAATAGTTCTGTCACTTATGGGTATCACAAATTTTGGCAAGATATTGACGTTCAGTTGCAACCATGAATGGTTCCCCTGACACTTTTAAAATATTCTCTCTGTGAGCAAAAAGCGTTAGTTCTCCAAAAAGTATATTGCTAGTATCAGATGGCTATCACGTTATACATAAATAAATAGTTAAATGAGCAAATGAAATTAAACATAGTATATTAGAAATTCTATGCCAAAGCTTCAATATATCAAATTTACAGTTCTCTAGGTATGTTTTAAGAGTTTTAATGCCAGAAAAATGAACAGAAGCTAAATTCGCATGACACAAGTCGACAGTTAGTGGTTATCCTTGCATTCGCTTAATCTTTAGCGGTTTATCTGCTAAGCGTTTTCGTTAGCGGTATCCACAATTGCCAAAGAATGAGAACTTCTGAACCCTCAATTGGTGATTGAATGACTTCATGTTTTTGATCGAGACTGAACGCCTACTGTGAAATAATTCTTTGCTGATGGCTGACGGTATCTGCTCTGAAAAAAATCTTCTTTTCTCCCTTTTCCTTCTCTTTCTATTACCCTTCCTTTCTTTCTTACTCTCTTTCTTTCTTCCTTTCGCCTCTTTTCATTTCTCCCCTCTTTCCACTTTTCTCTTTCTCCTCTCACTTTCCCTCCTTTCATTCTTTGTTCTCTTTTTTTATCCCCTCTCTCTTTCTCCTTATCTCACACATTTACCCATTTTTTCTTTATTCACCTCCACTTTCTCTTGCACCCGTCTCTATCTCTTTTCCTTTTTCTCTTTCCCTTCCTTCCCGATATTTCCTCTCTTTTTCTCTCTTATCCGTATACTTTCACTCTTTTTCACCATTTTCTTTCCTCTCTCTATTTCTCTTTCCCTCCTTTATTTCTCACAACTCTTCCCCCTCTGTCTGTTTGTCTTCCTTCTCTATCTTTTTTCTCCCTTTTTCACTCTCTCCCGTTTTCTCAACCTGTTTTCTTTCTTTCTCACCCCTCTCCCGTATCTAGACTTTCTCTTTTTCTTATCTCTGTCTATCTGATCTTCCTAAATGATATTTTTTAGAATTCAGGTAGAACTGACGCCACAAAATTAACTTCAGATTGCATATATTTCCTGTGGTTTGATCGAGATTCAACCCAATAAGAAATAATTGAAGATGATTCAGTAATTTCAAACCTTTTTTACTCTTGGAATTTTCAATGATTGCTCTGCTATCGTTGCTTACACGATAAAATTCTCAGATGACGAAAATAAGGAAAGATCAAACAGATATTCTGTCGTTTAACATCGAAATTTTAAATCATTATTATCAACACTTATACTCCCTTATATTCAATAAAGCAACATGTACATTTTTGATGTGATTTTTTTTGCAAAGAGAGTTTTCAATTTATCAACGCAAATAAATGTATTTTGGAGAGCGCCAATCGAACCAATAAACATATCCATAGCCATATATGTTTACACATCGATGTTTAGCCGTCTTAGCCTAGTCTGACACAAGGCAATATACGCCTGGCTTATAAGAGAGGGTTGGAATCTGTATTATGCTAATATTTGGAATTATCTCAACAAGTATGGTATTGGGTGATTAAGTAGACATTTACTTAAGACATCAATACGTACACGTTTATAGTATATTTTAATGTTATGTATAATCTGTAATGAGCCATTGAAAATAATCTCTACTTATTTTATAAACGCCTTATTAATGGTATTGAGCACTTTTCTTGAACTAAGATCTACTTAACTCACATTTGTGGCATATTTTATTATTGAACTCTTTCAGTTGGTACATTCAGTCTCTAGGTTTGGAAAGAACTTTTACGAACAATATATATGTATATATGTATGTATGTATGTATATATATATATATATATATATATACATTATATATGTGTGTGTGTGTGTGTATGTGTGTGAGAGAGAGTGAGTGTGTGTGTTAGTGTGTGTGTGTTTACACATCGATATGAACCTATCTTAGCCTTATCTAATGCAATATGAAATGAGGGATTGCACGTGTCTTTGAAATGGAAATAATCTGCCTGTCATATTGATCCAACACACACAATTATCTCGCTTTGGAGCAAAGAAAACAGTTTTTTTTCAGTCCGTAGAATTTAAAAAAAGAACTTTTGCGAACACCAATATATATATATATATATATATATATATATATATATATATATATATATATATATATATATATATATATATATATATCGCTACAGCTCTGTACTTTTCTGAAGTGTTCAAACGAACAGACATTTTGCTTCTAACCAATTGGTTTTAAGAGTTAAAAACATGAACACTGCCCTAGAAAAAGCAAATTTTATTGCAATCAAAATATTTGTGGTTCTGAATGAAGGTTTTCTAGAGGAAAAATGTTAATAGAACCAAATTGTTAAATTGAAAAACGAGTTTTTTTCTATCATCCTATAATCATGTTCAGAATCGATCAAGGAAATGGTGAAACCGAATTCGCATTGCATTTTGGGAGAGTTATGAAACTTGTAAGGTAATTTGGATTCTTCTCTGCTCAAAATCCCTTATGGCCCCTCCAATCTTGGGTAATAAAAATAGGATTTTGTGTCCATTTAATGAATATATATATATATATATATATATATACATATATATATATATATATATGTATATATATATATATATATATATATATATATATATATATATATATATATATATATATATATATATATATATTCTCCTGAGAAGATATATAATTAAATAAATAAAAATACATAAACTGAAATTCCAGAAGTATAAAACGCTGAAGGAAAAACTAATAAAATCATTTCACCCTATTGAAAAGTACATTAAAAGTACGAAATATATATATATATATATATATATATATATATATATATATATATATATATATATATATATATATATATATATATACATATATATATATATATATATATATATATATATATTGGATATGCATGTTTGTGCCCAATAACTGTAGATAAATAATTTTCGTCTTCAATATTCATGTATACTGTTACAAAAATCCATTGCCTGCTATAATCGTGCAACTGATCCATATTCTTTTAATAACGGGATTCATGATAAACAGGACCAAATGAACTCTGCACTAATACGTTATTATACAGATTTTGCTCACTCGTCTTGATGAAATAATCCCCAACAGCATTTTTGAACTTTTGCATTGTCTTCAGAATTAAAAATATTTATCGATTAAATTCCTGCCTGTAAACAATTGATAATATCAAGCACTACTCACTATCTTTATTGTTGTTCTTTCCCTTTGTGACTATTCGTTTCTTTTTCCCATCTTTGATCTGCTTCTTTGAGGCTGACGTTTTTTTTTCCTTCGTTGATTTCAAGCTGACAGTTTTAAAATTGTTGTTTTCGTATTTTTGGTATCATCATTTTTTTTCTTACTCTCCTCCTTTCTCGTCCTCGTTTTTCTTCTTTTGTGATTAGTTTTCCAATTCATAGATTTATAATTTTGATCTCATTATTTTCTGTTTTACCTTGCTCATATTCTTTCCATATTTCTCTTCTTTGTTTTTTTCTTCTTATCTTATTTTATTTTATTTTATTTTTACTTAAGGTTGTTGCATTTATTTTCTCTTCCTTTCTTTTTTACTTTCCAATCCGTCTTTCTCTTTCACTTTCTTCCTCTTTTTTCTATTTAGTCATCATTTTACAGATTTCTGATTTTAATCTTAGACTTCTTTTGGTTTCCTTTTTATTCTTGTTTTCTTTTCTATATTGATAGAAACCATCGACAAAAACCGACTGAAAGCTGTCAACATGGATTTCTTCAGTTTTTGAGTGATTCTGGTTGGCTGGCTGTCTGGTTGGCTATCTATCCATATGTTGCACGGACAGGCCAAATCAATGGAGTTAGAAGGTTAAAAATTCAAATATTTACACGTTATCATGTATAAAAAAGAACTATTTTTTCTTTCGGAAATTGCTCCCCCTTTTGAAGGTATTTAGTGGAGAAGGGGGTTCATTTCAATTTACAAACTAAGGTTATGCTAAATTGGTCTCTACCTTTGTGTCTGGTAGCATTCACATTTTTTGTTTTGAAATTTCGGGCTTTTTCCAGTGATTACCGCTCAACAAAAAGCAAGAAGAGTTATTATTTCATTGATCACCCTTTTTTCCATTTTTTTTAATTGATCACCGCTAAAGAGCATGATACCGAAAGAAGGTGGTCATATGACGCTTTCTTCTTAATGATCAACCAAACCGTTTTTTTCCTATCCATTATTCTTTTTTCTCTTTCATTTACCTCTTCTCCCTCCTTTTCTTTTTTCCTTCCTTTCACCCTTTATTTTATTATCGTTTCTCCAGGCTTGATAGAGTCCCTTACTTTAATACCTATTTTTTCTTCATTTATTTTTCCATCCAAGAGAAATAATTAAAATATGAAATCTTAATTATTTCTTTTTCTCTCTTTCTTTCTTCCGTTCATTCCTCCTCCTCCTCCTTTTCGTTCTACTATCCCATTAAAGTATTTCATTCCTTTATTTCATTCACTTAATTCTTTCCTTTCGCCTCGTTCCTGCTTTGCTTTCTATTTTCTTCCCCAAGTATCTTATATTGGCCAGCGTTGTTCATAGCATAACCGGATGTGCACACAATCTTGCAGTAATGTTTTAGTTTATCCTATTTTTCTTTTGAACGCTGGATGGACAAAAAGCTTCACCAAATTCCACAAGACATTCAGAAATGTTTTGCTATGATCTCCGGATTATTTCATTACATTTTGGACGTAAATTGGGCAATATTGAGGTTAATACAAGGCCAGGTCTATGCCGTATTGACTATGTAGTAAAAGTAGCACATTCAACGGGTCCCATACTAAATGCTTGCAAGCTATTGTTTCCTAATAAGTGATCGTGCACTTGCTATTTTACTACGGTAGTTCACAGCCCTCAACCTTTATTTCATACATTTATCACCTTTATTGGAGTTGACATTTTGAAAAGCAATTAATGACAATATACTATCCATATGATACATATATGACTCATAAATAAGAAGGTATTTGGGACTTAGGTCATAGCCACTGCATCAGGATCAAAATGAAAACAGAGTAATACTGTAACTGAAATGTAAGACTATTTGTTTATTATATGATTGAATGGTAAATCAAAAAAAAAATATTATCACGCACACAAAAAAATGTACGCATGTTTTATGTATGTGTGTATTTTCTGAATATGGGGCCCCTTCATAACATTTACTATAAGCTCTAAACTAGCTTAATCTGGTCGTCGGTGAAGTCAGCTTTTTACTCCAACTCTAAAATATTGATCGGATTTACTATAAACCACGGCTCAAACGCTCTATTTCTGAATTATCTTGTAAACCGTAAGATCAATTTAAAAAAAAATGATGATCTCCCAAGATTTGTAAGGGTTGGTTCAGCAAACCAAAGTATCTAAATTATACAATTTTATTTTTATATCTTTTAATCATTTAAAGAAGATACATTGACTATTTTTTGGTGTGTCAAATATCGAATAGAATCTTTTTGTGAAATTTTGCATCATAGATATCGAACTTAAGACTTGTCTCTTTTGTTTGGCTTCATGTCGGGGAAGGTAATACATGAGGAACAAAGTTACGACAGTTGTAATTGTCATTGACACTAGATTGCTAAACACAGCTACGTGATAGGGTCTTTTTCGGTTTTCCTTATTAATATTTACTAAACTTAGCTTATTTTGTCTCTCTCTAATCTCATGTGTGATGAATATATTAAAGACCAAGACACAATGATCTGAAATGAAATAGTGGAGTTGAAGAAAGTAGACCATTGCATCTAACTGGGACAACAAATTTACACGTAAGCCTCAAGAGAAGAAGCAATCAAACGAAAGATCACTCTGTGTTGACAAGCTTTCGACAGCGCAAACTCAATTTTCAATGAGAGGAAAATCCCATCGGTATTGAAAAGTAAGGTCTACAACCAATGCCCCCACTCCCGATAATAACTTTTATGGGGCTGAAACATTGAGCATAACAAAAAGATTGACCCACAACGTGATCAAGAAATGATCATATTCAACATCACACGGAGAGATCACAAGGCAACACACGGTATTAGAGAAAAACAAGGTTCAAAGATATCATTAATTCCATTACTAAAATACAAATGGCAATGGGTAGGTCGTGCAGCATGAATGTAAGAAAATCACTGGACATCATGGCTCACATCGTTGGTCCCTAGAGATCCTATTCAAAATCGTGACCCCCTTTTAATAAGATGGCAAGGAAACTTAAACAAGTTCAGCCACAAACGGAACGTATCTTGAGGGGAGGCCTATGTCCAACGATGAACATTAAAAGGATGATGACGATGATAATGAAATTATGAAATTTAGACTCTTTCTGTTGCGTCTGTGTGTGTGGCGGATATACACTAGCTTTCTAACTGCTGATCAATGGTACTCTTTTCTTCAGTTTTCTAAATTGATATTTTCTAACCTTAATGGGAGAGTACTCGTTTACCTACACGACTCTGATCTTTGCTGTGAATGTAGCAATGATTACATAGTCTTCAAAATTACTGCTAGTGTGAGGAAAAGTGTCATGCCTCTCTCATATTGCAAAATTGTTACATCCCATCCAAGCTGGAAACTGAACGATGATTTCCAGTCTTGTTTTCCTTGCTGCTAACCGTCACACTATCTCGAGCTTCTAATATAAAGATTAACAAAATGAGGCTATTCACAAAAGTAAGACAACAATTGTATAGCAAATTAGTAATAATGATCTCAAATGTATTGATATTTGTGAGAATCGGTGTATCGAACGTATTTTAAAGAATTACGGCCTTTTTTCGTTGATGCCAACGTCGATTTTTGAATTCGCGAGTTTCGTTGTCTCGAGTTTCCTAGCTTAAGAAAAATATTAATTCCAAAACGGAAGAAAGTCTTGGTCTACTACTTGTAAAATCCTAGATCTTCAAGGATGTAAAACGTCCAACCTGGAATAAAAATCGATTATGTGTTTTGCCAGTAATAAAACTGAATATACAGATAATATGTGATATGAATAGCTTTGAGAGTCGTAGGGATTATAGATCATGATGATGATGGTGATTGTGTGACGCATACATTGTTGTTTCAGATGATGATGATGATTGTTTTCGTTGAAGTGGATTTGGTATTGACAATGATGATGATTACTGTCGAAATGTATTTGGTGTCGAAGATCATGAGTGTTTTCTCAGAAATGCATTTGTTGTTCATGATGGAGCTTGTTGTTGAAGTACAATTTGTGTCGATGACAATGATTTTTGCCGTTGCAATGTATCTAGGCTTGATAATGATTTTTGTTGCAGAGCATTCGATAATGCTGATTACTGTCATGTCGGCAGATTTCATGTTGATGATGATAACTCTTGTCATTGAAGATTGTAGTCCCTGTGCATTTGGTGTTGATAATGATTGTCATTACCGTTGTAATGAATTCAGCGTTGATGATTATTGACGTTACAATGAATTTTGGACTGCCGATTACAATTGTTGTCATTGCAATACATTTAATGTTGATAGGTGTACTTGTTTTCGCTGCAATGTATTTGGTGTTGACGATGATGAAGATGATGACGTGTATGCAATGTATTTGGTGTTGAAGATGATGAAGATGATGACGTGTATGCAATGTATTTGGTGTTGACGATGATGAAGATGATGACGTGTATGCAATGTATTTGGTGTTGACGATGATGAAGATGATGACGTGTATGCAATGTATTTGGTGTTGACGATAATGAAGATGATGACGTGTATGCAATACATTTGTTGTTGATAATGGTAGTTGTCATCTTTGCAGTGAATTTGGAGATCCATACCGATGATTGTTGACGTTGCATTGCATTCGAAATCAATATGATGGTTACTGTTACAGTCTATTTGAAGTTGATGGTTGTCGTTATTTCAAAACTTTTTCATGTTGGTTTTGATGATATTCTGTACGTTGCTTTTAATGCTGATGTGCAATGGTTTCTCTCGTGGCAGTCGTCTGGGTGTTGCTAATACTCATCGTTGTTATTGAAATGCTTTCGTTGTTGACGATGATAATCACCTTTGTGGTGTTAACGGTTTCGTTAATGATGATAATCGTATTGAAAAATAAGAGAGAGAATCGACTGAAATAACAATGTCCTCAGCCGCTTACATGAGTGAACACAACGAACATTATACAATGATTGCATTAATCCGTTTGGTCCACTGTTTTATTGGTGTCCTCAGAAGGATTACCATCTGGCTGGTGTTGATTAAAGGATTACAACCTTAGAGGCCCTAAAAAACGGACATAGTATCCTGACATTTGCCCACTTTGATTATTTATCTCCTGATTCTTACTACTTTATTTTTTTGCTACTTAATTTTTCAATGAACAGAATTTAAAAAAATATATTGGAGGTATTCATAGACGCTTACTTACATAGACAGACGTGCGAACGCACATGAACACATACACTAGCGCACATGCACACACAGACACTAGCACAGGCACATAAACGGTAGTACACACATATACACACTAGGAAATATCAACACACAAAGATGCTCACACTGGCGCATACACATAGACTTGAGGGGTTCGAACGGGCACGCACGCACGCACACACACACACACTAGCACGCACATACAGACATTAGTACATACATATACACACTAGGCGTCCAAATACAGAGATGCTCACACTAACACGTGCGCGCGCACACACACACACACACACACAGATGTACAGTTGCACATACACTCCTAATCGGATACACAATTGCACACACACAAACACACACAATCATAAAAACACATACGCACACAAACTTACGTATAATTCTGGCACTCACAAAAAAACTGTCTGGGGATAAAACAATCAGAAATCCCACAAAATGTACGCGAGACCACTTTAAAAACGAGTGTCTGTGATTAATTGTTGGACGATGTTGAGGAGGATAGCATAAAAACCAAGATAGGGAAGGAAGAATTTGGTGAATTGCAAAAATATCTGGAAACCAAGGATTGGCCCTAGCCATAATGCCTTAGCGGTTACTTCATGGGAAAGGAAATGCAATGGCAAAAGAACTCTCGCCAGTTTCCATCGATTAATTAACGAGTTAAAGGCAGTAAGCGAAGGTAATATTTTAAACCATGGAATTGATAAGAAGTTAAAGATAATTACAAATCCAAGCTACAACCAATAGTCTGCAGGGTGATGCGCTTGCAGAGTTGATAAAATGAGAGGGAAACGGAAATAAGCGGGAAAAATAAATGGCTTCAACCAGGAATGAAGGGCTAATTTTTTTCAGGTACCAGATAATACAAAACATTTACCATTTTCCCAAACATTCATCCTTTCACTCTCCGCCCTCTTTCTCTTTCTTTCTGTCTCTCTCATCTCTCTCTCTCTCTATATATATATATATATACATATATATATATATATATATATATATATATATATATACATATATATATCAAATACTAATGGAAATCTTTTTTCAAATAATTTATATTACCTACTGTACTGTTATGTGTTCGATTGCACGTATGTGCTTCCTAGTTGCAACTAAGCAGGCGCAAAAGAAGTAGGAGACTTGTTTCCAGATTCAATATCAAACGGGTTCATTCTTTCTTCTGGGCGACCAAAAATAAAATAGCACAGTGTTCGCGTGAAGACCAAACAGAAATCAAGCCTCTGCCCTCTGACCTAAAGGTGAGGTCTTTTTTTCTATCACTATCATTTTTATTTGGTTATATCTTCATCTACCTGATAACGGGACTGAATAATTATCTACCCGTCATTCACCCATCCCCCAACTTTTTCCATTTCTCCCGCCATTAAACTTACTATCTTTCTACTTTCTCCGTTCGTTTCTTCATATGAAACTTTCCCCTTTGTTTCCAACCCCTTTTCATTTCCTTTCTCCATATGACTCTTCCATTCAAGTGCCTCTGGCTTTCTTAACGCACTGCAGGTATTGCAACAAAAGACTGAAGCGGACTTTTAAATTAAATATTCAATCTTTGAAAATTTGAAATAATTCTTAAATAATGCTTTGGTCAAATATACTTTTGCATGAGCATATGTGAACTGCACTTACATATAATTCCAAATACAATATATATATGCGGTGTTTTAGTGTAACCCTTTTCACAAGCGAAAAAGAATGATAGAAACATCTTAAACAAATTTATCTGACTTACGGGATGAATTGGAAAATAATGGCGTGAGGGCTTTTTCGAAGATGAACCATTTTGGCAGCACCACAGCTGCAACACGGAATTGAACTAAAAACGTAAGATTCAAGATCGAACCTTAATTTTTCTCCCTCGGCCAACTGAAAATACACAGATAGTCTTTCTTTAAAGACTCAACGAAATCCTCACCCAAAGAGAGAGAGAGAGAGAGAGAGAGAGAGAGAGAGAGAGAGAGAGAGAGAGATTTTTTCCAAAGAGTTAGAAAAAGAGTGAGAATTCAATGTCTTTTTACTGCCAGAGGCCTGGGCCAGCAGTGGCCTGGGGACCCTTGTATCTTTTACTCTGCCTAATGCTCTGCCCGTTCTGTCTGGTCTGGTGATCAACCTTTGGTCTCCTCTTTAAAGGCAAGGGTCACTTTTTTTTACTGTTTCTTTTACTTCATTAATTTCTCCTCTTCTTTCACATGATACCGGAACTAAATGATCATATACCCATTTATTTTCTATCTCCCGTACGGCTTTTTTTGTTTTACATGCAGCTAAACTTACAATCTATCCTATTTTTATTTCTTATTTCAACTGTTAGAATCTTCGGGCATCATCCTTTTTCGATTAACCCCCTTTCGCTTGCTCTCCCCTAATGACTTTTCAATTAGGGGACTGGCTCTCTATCAGCGGGGGTTCCAAGTGACAATGCTTTATCTTGTCAATAAACCTACCAACGATGTTCCTGTAATCTTTTTGGCGTCCAAAAATGGTTACTATGTAACTCCTCATCTTTGATCAAATATTTGAGTATACTCATGCCAAAGGTATCACTAACAAAAATATTATTTGAAAATAAAATCAAATATTTAAGAATAAGATCAAATATTCGATTTAAGAATCCCATCAACCCTCTTATTGTAACAAGATGAAGCCTTGCTGTTTGGAAACCCTGCTATGTCTTAAGATAGTCAGCGTATTATCGGCCTTTTAGTATCTGTCGTTCGACGTAAACCTTCCTCAAAATTCAACAGACCTCTCTATCCTAGTCATAGTACCTCACAAATTTGTCTACCTTGTCACGCCGTCTCACTGTCTGTTGGCTACATATTCGCGTATGATCTGCGTTGATCTATGTTGTGAATCGTGATATCCAGCGGTTGTCTAACATCACTTACAGCTACGTAATTAAAATTACATTCGAAAAAAGAACATGATAAGGGAGGGGATATAAGAAAAAGCAGGTATATGGAGATTGTAACAGAGGAACTGAAAAGGTAGACCGTTCAGTGGCATGAGAAGCAAAAGAAAAAAGGGGGATAAAAAGAGGTCAGGTAGCTTATTGTTCATTTCTGGTATCAAATTGGGAAAGGGAGAATAAAGTTAATCTAGTAAAAGTGATAGCAAAGGAAAAGAGGCCCTCGCCTATAAGTTAGGGGACTAAGTTTTGTCTGCAGTAGTTGTCTGTAGTAAAGCAGAGTATTGTGAGACAGGCAACTGGGTCAACAGGCTGCCGACCTACGCCAGTAAAAGGGTTGATTAACCATTCACACACTCTCCCTCTCTCTCATGCATCATTATTCTTTCTTTCCCTCTCTCTATCTCTTACGTTATTCTATTTACGTTGTTTAAGCTGAGTGATTTATTAACCATGTAACGATGGTAGATAATTTCAAATACGTTTCTATATAACATAACACGATTTATTGTTCATATATATATATATATATATATACACACAAAAATACATACACATATATATATATGTGTGTGTGTGTGTGTGTGTAGTTCACATATGCTCATGCAAACATATTTGTAACACATGAATCATTGAAAGATAAAAAATGATCTATTTCATTGAAAAGTTTTCATCAGCTCTGTTTTATAACACTGACTAGTTTTGATAAGCGTCGTTATCAATTGAGGGTCCTATTCGGTCGTCGATAGGTCAGAACTAATATTGTTTCTTTGCTGTTTTTTTCGTCAGATTTACTTTAAACTTAGTGAACAAACATTCATTTATGCTACTTACCTTTGAAAAAACTGTCTACACAGACACACATGATCTAACGAAAATTGCTTTTCAACTTTATGTTTCAAAATCGAAATTCTCATTTGTATTAACAGATTTGTTCTAAACTTGATTGAATGATGCTCTTTGATCAGATGTTCCTCTCCTGAATTTACCTTATACTCAGAGTCACGTTATCTGGCAATAACGGTGTTTAAACTTTTTTTGTGGACGCCCCATTGGAGTTTGGGTTCTTGTTCTTCTTTACAAAGGTGCTGTAACAGTGCTCTGGTTAGTTCTGGAAGCACTGTGACCCTGGCCTTACCCACAATGTATCAGTGGTTACCACATGGGAATGTAAATACAATAGCAAAGAAAATCTCACCAATATTATGCATATAGATCTTCACTAAGTTCAGCTTAGTCCAAGGCAAGGAAAAATGGGAGAAGAGTAGTAAGATTTGATTGCACCAATCTTCCAAATCAAAAATACTTGCTCTCGTAGAAAATCAGATTAAAAAGCTCTTGTTCAGACACTTCTGATAACGCTGGTAGAAAATGTGCAACTAGACCGAAAGTGAATGCATATATGTTAGTGTGTACACTAAAATATGATGGGGAATGTACTGATGGATCCATGTGTGTGTACATATTTGATAATCAATCCCTGCAGTTTTTATACACGCACACATGTATGTGTACATGAGGTGGGGTAGCTCATGAGCAGAGATTAAAATTGTTTGTGAACTCAAATGCATGCATCCTTGAAGCCTGAATAGGTATTTACTAAACATAAAATAATCTGGCATATGGGCACAGTAGTGGAGCACCTAATGCAAAATTGAAATCCCCCCACAGTTGTCGTGGTATGCAGGGGCTTCATTTATTACAAGGTCATAATACATGAAAACTCAGTACAAATCCAACATACTACACAATAGTATGGTATGCTAGACTTGCTTGGGATCATTCTCCGCAGGGAGGTACCTATATGAGTATTTACCAAGATTAGCTAAGTGTAGCAAGAGACCACAGCTGTGGAACAAAATCTCTATACTCGTCAATATATCTACTACGAGGTCTTGCTAAACTTTACTCCGGGTGAAATATTTCTCTTGAGCCTGGATAAGTGAATCACCTGTTTCAAAAAGAAATTTGAGCAGAACTTCATATTTGAAAATAGAGCCATGGTAATGCCCACCTTTTCCAGCAGATGAAACTTATACAGGTACGGAGTTATCTGCCCTTGGCAGGGATCTACTTGCTAACCCCTACATCTCTGTAGAAATGGTAAATTCTTTGTCGCTTCCTTTTTGACGTCACACAGAACTGCCAATAAGATAACTGATCGTTATCTTCACGGTATTCAAACTGTGGTGGTAAAACTTTCTCTCTCTCTCTCTGTTCTGATTGCCTAAAGGTAAGCTCGCTCTCCTCTCTCTCTCTCTCTCTTCAATTAGGATAGTTTATATAGTTTTTGCACACACATCATCACATAAATAGTAATAAAGAACACATCCTATTTAAGCCTAGATCCTATATCACTGTAGCTAGGTCGGACTTCTAAAGATAACTTAATAGTGGCTACAACTAAGATGATCGAACTGGCAGAAATTCTATAGACTCCACCTCCCATTTAGTCAAGAACATTCTTTCCCCTTCATTCTTCTTATCTCCACATCCTTATCCTGGTACATCCCTCCAACATATCTCTGTCGACAGAAACTCCAGTCTTCCTTTATTTTAATTCACTCCTAAATTAAAACTTATCACTGTCGTTAACTTATTCGTTTGTTCTAATTTCTACGTTTGTTAACAATCAAACCAATTGCGTACTACCCTTCTTTTTGTATTTAAGCAGTGAACACACTACTTACCAGAATTTATCTTCTTAGATCAATTTTGGTAAATTTATTATTTTGGGGGCTAGTATAACTAGAAGCCCTAAACCATGATTTAAAAAAAAATGGCCGAAAATTTGTTTGGATATTAACCAATTGATATAATAGCCATTGTTTCAGTTCTATGGCTAACCCCATACAATTTCTGTTTCATTGTGATTGCTGGCAGTTCATTTCTGTCCGTGAATCCTGGCTTTTATTCTGATATGGTTTACTTGCAATGGATTATCTCACAAATGACAAGGGCTTTTCTCTTGGAATTGATAAATATTATGCTTGGCACCTTAGGCAGTTAATGGGTTAAAATGATAGAAAATAGATAAAAAAAACATTCATAGTTGAATGAAAGGAAACAACTGAAAACCGAAGGAACAAACCATGATAACGAAAGCACAATCGAGACAAGTAAAAAATGGAGACAAAAGAAAACAAAAACGAAACAAAACAAAATAATAAGCCCAGAACTTGAAATACTTGACATCGAATTAACATATCATCCCATTACATTTGAGACTTTTTTCTACTTGTTAAGTTGTCATCGTTACTTTTTTGTCCGAAGAACTCTCTAAAATGTTGAAGAATTTAAATCTCTATAGGAATTGTTGTCCTTACTCATTTCTAAAACGAGAAAGAAAAAATAAATGATTTCTGAATATTGAATAAGATCTTTTTTTTTATATCAAGTCACATAACAAAAAGCATCTCCTGTCATAACACTGGGAGGAATCCCCATGCAAAGAATATTAATCTATTGTGGAAGTCAAGTTTGGCCTTATCAAGAAAACGCTTCTTAGAGAGTTTCTATAAAATCATTGACTTGTTGAAATTCATGATAACCGTTCTTCTTTATATGATATAAATATCAGTTAGTTTCTGTTCCAAAGATAATGTACAGTATCAGGTTCTTCAATGAAGCCTTACTGAGAAATCTTTTGTTCTGGGGTAACATATAATATAGACTAGATATAATTAAAAAAAATACAGAATGATACTTCATCTAAGAAATTAAGAGAACTCTGGACTATTATTTATACTGCTATTAGTAAAGAAACGTGAATAGCTGTGAACAATTCGACGAAGAAAGGAGTAATATGATTGTGAACAGAATTCCCTGTAGCTGGTTGTTCTTCTTGGACAAATCAGTAAAGGCGACATCTAAATAAGACGAGCTCTAAGGATATGGAGTCTGAGTTCGTGTCTCGGCAGCGGCTACTTTACTTCCGATTCACGATGTTTATTTGAACAGTCATAGAATGTAACAACCTGATCGTCGTGATACAAAAAACATCACAATCACTAGCAGCAGCTTTTTAGGGTCTGTCGTTGGAGCTTCCCTAAGGTTCGCCACACCCCTCCATCACCAGTGTTTCCGAGCAAATACTTCCCGAACCTTTAGTTTGGCATACCATCTTATATTCTATCGGCCACGGTTTTGCACATAATCTTTGGGGATTGCGTTGTGAGTCGTGATGTCCGGTATTTGTTTGTCTTTCTTGCATCGTAACCAGCCCATTTCCATTTGAGTTTTCTAATGGATTCTATAATATCTTGGATTCCCATTTTTCTTTTTATATACTATGCTGTCTTGTGATCTTTTCCATGTAATGTTGAGCATGACTATCTCCTCTGCAGGTTGCATGGTTTTGAGTTTGCTGGTCAGTATTTTGGTTACGTTTCATGTTTCAGCTGCATAGGTGACAATTGGAAGGATGCATTGATTGCTCATACTTCTTTTTGGAACCAATCGGTTTTTCTTGATCTTGAAGGTTGAGCTTGCTCAACCAACAGCTTGACAATATAGAGTGA
>OY735211.1:24778544-24823544 GCA_963457665.1 Thysanoteuthis rhombus | reverse complement strand
GCTCATTCTATTTAAGCTTTCGGGGCTGAATGACATATTCTCCATGTGATAACAATGGTCATTTCATATAGTGTTCCAAATCAAAAAATTCAGTATATATGAGCATATATATATATAATTCCAAATTTTTAACGTTCGACTCTCGTGACTTGGGTTTGGCAAAAAGGGTGGGGGCTTTACATATGCAAATATACACATGTACGTGCATGTATGTAGCTTGTTCTGTCCCTGGTTAATCAATTTAAAAGGTTCTCATGGCTGAATCATCGATTCCCTTCGAAGAAAACGGTCATTGGACTCATGTCAGCTGCGAAAAAATGCATAGAAAAGACAGGTTATCAAATATACATTGGAAGCCGCTTATTAACATCATTGATAATTTCTTCAAATGGTTATCGTCAGTCCCCTCCCCTTTATGTAAATTAGCCACAACGAGCAGCTTCCTCTTTATGAGATTTGTTTAATATGATCCTATCTGGAGGACAGTAATCACAATAAGTGGCTTCCTCTGTAAAGTTTAACGAAAGGTGTCATATCGAGGTTTCATGGCGAACTCAATTTTGACAAGTCCTGTTAAACACGGAATGCAGACATGCCGAGGAGGAAATGTACTCATAGAATCTAAAATCTGACAAAGGCTACATCTGCATTGATCTGGCTTTCCTGCACTGTGACAGAGAAAGCATAAAGCACACGTGATATCATGAAATATTGCTTGGAAATGGTAATGATGTCTAATCTCTGAAATAATGTGTGATCACATGGTCATTATTTGCTGAAAGATTTTTCCGAAGTTGCTGAATTAACCTATATATGTGCTTGGTATGTGTATGTGAGGATGAGCATGATTCTCTCATGCGCATGTTGCATGCTTCTCAGTTTGTAGCTCTGTCTCTTGGTTAGGTTTCATGTTTCAGCTCCATAAGTGACTATCAGGAGGATGCATTGGTTGCATACTCTTCTTTTTAAGATTATTGGGATTGTCTTCTTTTTGAAGGTTCAGCTTGCTTTGCGGAAGGCTTGCCATCCTACAATGATTCACCGCTTGATTTCCGCTTCTTTTGTGGATTTCTTAGAGATTCGCTGTCCTAAGTAGCGTCTTCGATTTTGACGGTTACGTCCTTATTCTTCATGTGATTATTGCACATGACTTTTAAAAATTTTTTTTTTTTTACTGAAGTTCATGTGTAGGCCGATTCTTTGCTTTCTTCATTTAGTTCATATAAGTCGTATAGATTCTCTGCAAAAAGTACGATATCGTCTGCAAATCTGAGGTTGCTCAGATATTCGCCGTCCATTTTGATTCCTCTATTTTCCCAGTCCAGGTTATGGAAGATCATCTCGAGGCAGGCTGTGAAGAGTTTGAGTGAGCTGGTATCGTCTTGTCTTACCCCTTTTTTGAGTTTGAAGGGTTCAGAGTCTTTATGCTATGATTGTATATATGTTGCAGCACTCTGGCGTATACAGGGTCTACACCTTGTATTGTGATAGCCTTCATGACGATGGGAATTTTTTCTATAGAGTCGAATGCCTTCTTGAAGTCTGTAAATGCCACAGCAAGTGGCATTTTGTATTCCACTGCTTTTTCTTTCAGCTGGTTTATTGAATAGAGATGGTCAATGATCGAATAGGTTCTTTCTAAATCCAGCCTGTTCTTGTGGTTGATTCTCGTCTAGTGTTTTAGCAATCCAGTTGGTGATGATATTTGTGAAAAGTTTGTATATGCAGTTGAGCATGCTTATAGGTCTGTAGTTGTTAAAGTCTTTGGGGTTTCCTTTTTTGTGTAGAAGTATTATGATGGTCGTATTCAATTCTTCCGGGACTCTACTCTGTCTTAGATACAAGTTGAACAGATTAACTGGTTTTTTGTAGACGATCTTACCGGCTTTTTTGGGTAGATCGACGGTGATGTTATCTTGTCCAGCTGACTTTCTTTTTTTATTTGTTTGATAGATTGTTTTACCTCGCATGGTGTAACTTCTGGGAAGTCCTCGAACTGATTGTCAGCGTCTTGCGTATCGTGGTCGTTGCTCAGTTGCCCATATCTTGAAGAGTAGAGTTCTTAGTTGAATTCTTGGGCGCGTTTAACAATTCTGTCCCTGTCTATTGTTTATGTCTTCATTTTTTCGAGTATGCTAGTTATTTGTTTCTGTCCTGAGAGCTTTGTTTATTGCATTGAAGCCTCGCCGTTTTTTGAGAGTGGTTTCCATAGTTGCTGTCGTGTACTTTCTTTGTCTTCTCTTTGTTTCTTTTTTATTGTTTTGTTTAGTTCGGCCTACTCTATTTTTTCCTTGTTGTTGTTGTTGGTTCATGAGAAAATCATGCTCAAACTCATATGGAGATATCACAAGACAGCACAATATATCAGAAACAAAACTGGGGTCGAAGGCATAGAATCTGTTATAAAACTTAAATGGCAATGTGTTGATCATGTTGCAAGAATGAAAGACAACTGATGGACATCATGACTCACAACATGGATCCCCAGGGACTACATGCGAAACTGAGGCCAACACAAAACAAGATGGAGATATGAACTAGATAAATTCAGAGAATATTGGCTCTGCGACGCCAATGATAGAAAGATGAGGCGGATCCTAGGGAGAGTCTATGTCCAACGACAGACGTTAAAAGACTGATGATGATGATGATGTGTGTGTGTATGTGTGTGAATGCGTAAAAAAATGTAATTGGCCTCCTTTTGTTTCTCACAAAAGTATGTTAATATAAATGATAATAAGATTTCCTTTAATGAAGACAGTGGAATACGGGCTGATTCAAACAATTTCTCCCGAAAATCGAATTTAAAACAATTAAAGAGAATAATAAAAGAATCATTTTACGCAATTTTCTGAAGAATATCGTTACAATAGGATATGTAACACGCTATGAGGATTGAAATCATTGCTTAATAGTGATAATCAGCCAGACCACCTTAATAACCGTTACTGCATGGCGATATGCATGTATATATATATAAAATTTGAGGCTTCCAATAGACTTCTCACTCGTTTTTACTTATCCTAAAGGAATCTGAATGCTGACCAAACTATTTAAAAAGAGTCTGTTAGTATACTATAACGTGTAAAATAACACAGTAAAAAAATTGAGCACACACATGTGCTTTTTCAGTTTGTGTCCCTCTCAACAAATATATACATATATATATATACATATATATATATATATGTATGTATATATATATATATATATATATATATACAAACATATATATATATATATATATATATACATATATATATATATATATATATATATAGAGAGAGAGAGAGAGGGAGGGAGAGAGAAAGAGAGAGGTACTGATAAAAATAAGATATTTTACATGCCCTTATTTAGCTCAGTATTTGAGATAAATGGACAGATATATTAGAGAATCTATTCTGCATGATATTTCTTCTTAGCTCTCACTCTCCTGTCCCCTCTTCCAAGCTCTCACTCTTCTATTCCCCTTTCTCTCTCCATATGTATATATATATATCATTTAATATCTTTGAAATAGGGCTCATTTAAATAGTTTACCCAGGGAACGTATTTTCTTTTCTTCTTTATACATATACGTGGACTTCTCCAGGTGAATGATTCGATTTATTTTAGATCCGTATTAATGGCTGTCTCTTTTGTTGGGAGCGGTATCTATTATCTTCGGTTGTAGGATATTATTTTTATCATATATAAACATATATTTTATCATATATATATATATATATATATATATATATATATATATATATATATATATTTCCTTTTCCTCCTTTCTTCCATCTGTTTACCGGTTGTTTACTGGTTGGTCACTGCTTGTTATGTTTTTCTGTTTTACAAAGTGAAGATAATTTTCTTGTTGGTAGTTATGAATTATAAATGAACAGGAGATATTATAGGCACTTTCTTCTAGCAACACACTGATAGAGAGAGTCTAAAGCATCTCCTGCAGATTCATAACAACCAGACCATAAATTATCTTCTCCACAATGTTAAACATAACACGACAAGGAAAAGAGAAAAGAAAAAGCAAAGATGTATAATTTGGATACGAGGGAGTTTCTCCATCCAGAAAAATTGAAACACCCCGAAAATGTCGTGAATAAAGATCTAAAAAAGATCTAATTCATCGCCAGAAGAGGACAGAAACATAATATTTCATCCTGTTTCAAGCTCTACTCTGACTTGACTTAACATTGGATGTATCGAGCACTTCATGAAAGAAACTCATCACACATCGGTGTTATATTATATTGTATTCCTGATTTGTACTTTGATATATATATATATATATATATATATATATATATATATATATATATATATATATATATATGTATGTATGTATATATATATATATATATATATATATATATATATATATATATATATCAACACTAATTATTATCAGATGAATACAATATTGACTACCCTCTGAAATGAGTAAATAGAAACAGAACATACTTATATGATGTAGATAGACGCATGAATGTATACATATACAGAATAGCCTGAAATAAATATATACATATATGCAAAGATAAGTACGTGCACATACATACAATGATGGAGACATAACGAATGAACGATGAAGAGACATAGCATAAATACAGGTATGGATACAGAATTATATAAATAAATAAATTCGTTTGAATACACCCAGATAAGGATATTCTCAGATAGATAAATGATAAGTAAATACATACCTATATGCAAACAGACTAAGATAAACTCATAAATATCTGTTGTTGTACTTACTGATACCTCATGGTTAAATACGTTCCCTGGGTAAACTACGTAAGTCAGCCCCATTTCAAAGATATTAAATGATGTGTAGTATAAGATAACATCCGTATACAATGCATTACGATAATGCCCTATATTAAAAGAACGAACTACATATAGTATGAGATAAGCTATGTATTAAAGTCATCGCTGAAAGGGACGGGTATTTGATCAACACTGCTGGGGAGGCATGGTAATATAACTGTTTTGTTTTTCAAATCCTCGAAGCAGTAACATGGTGAACAACAAGAGAAAATTTACACATAGTACCATAATAACAAGGTATATGTAAAACTTTGAAAAACACAAAAGAAATTACATGATTTACACGAACAAATATTAAGAAAGAAGAGACTGAAGTGACACAAAAATATTTTTTAACACCCCCCCCTATATATATATATATATATATATATATATATATATATATATTGTGTCATCAACAGACAGCTGTTTTGTTGTATTACTCAATGTGGCTCAGGACAATCCATTATCCCATCCAGTACCATACATATTCATATATATATATATATATATATATATATATATATATATATATATATATATATATATATATATATATATATATATATATATATATATACCATTTTCGGGACAGAATGCTATGTTTGGGTTATCAGTTAAAAGGAGAAGGGGTGTTCAATATATAACTTATTTCTCCCGGCTTTTAGTTGAATCACTAAAAGGTCTGATTTTCAAAAAACGAGTGCGAATGTAGCCATGCGCAAATTAGGGATCACTTTAGCATAAATTTATACGAAAAATTGAACCCCCATTAAGGAAAATTATTTTGAAGGAGAATTAAAAAAACAAAAAAAATCGTTTTTGTCGACATAATAAGGAGTCAATCTCTATATTTTCTGCCCTCTAACTTCATTAGTGCGACCTACACGTATGATACATACATAGCCAACCGAGCTAACCTGACAATCTTGAAAACTGGAGAAACCTACGATGACAGTCTTGGTTGACGCTTTCTGATACTTAGAAAAGGAGATAGATTGATACGAACAGATTGATAGTTTTTCAATCAAAATTCTCCCAGAATTCCTCTCGTGCGACGAATGAAAGATTTCATCCATTTCTGCAGAAGATAAGTTGGTGCTTAATTATTTTCATTCTGTATCTCCCATTATCATCTACGTGGGGATAAATTTGCAAAAATTACTTTCTACGAAATTGGAATCTGATGTCGGCTGCAAATGATATGCTAACAAAATGGAGCTATTGTATAAATTCTGATCAATTCTGATCAACACTCAGATTCCACTCAATACACAGTTTCACCTATATATATATATATATATATATATATATATATATATGAGAGAAAGAGAGAGAGAGAGAGAGGGAGGGGGGCAGCCAGCCAGCCTTTATCTATATCATGCGGCTCATACCTATAGTGGATTTATATGGGTTCATATTTATTTGCCTTTTGCTCTGTATAAGTCTGTGTATATGACTAAACGTGCTGCGATGTGTGTGTTTAACATTTCTTCTGTTCCACATGCTCCACGAAAAAAAAAAAGAAAAGAAATTCAAACAACATGTGACTAGCTCATATGAAGACATGTTTTAAAGTATATATGACTGTATAGTCACATACAAATACATAGAAGTGGAAGAGAGATTATCATTATCATTATGACGCTGATAATGATTATGGTAATGATGATGATGGTAGTGATAGTGGAGTTGTTTATGATGATAATGATGATGATGCTATTTTTGCTGGTGATGATGATAGTGATGCTGGTTCTGATGACAGTGGTGGATGATGATGCTGGAGATGGTGATAATAATCACAACCATCATCCCCAACACCACCATCAACACCACCATTATTATCATCAACACCACTATGACCATAATAACCAACATGATATCATTATGTAACCATACACATGGTGATCAGCTTGAATTTTGTGATAGGACGCTGGCCATTTTCAAACTTCCAAATTCAAATTCTGCTTCACAGAAACTTATGATCTAATACTGAGATCACCCTTGTCAGACAAGTTTAAGCTACTTTATTGCAATTACAACTTTCATACCAGTCAGGGCAACAATCTTTAATTTCCAATGACCTACAAGTATCACCTGAATGCTAACTCCTTGAATCTCTGTATGGTAAATAAATTCAAACAATTATGCCATCGATATCAAAGTATATCCACCGACGTTGGGAAAATTGATTTGGACACAGTTGTTACTGGCACCCATTTCAAAATGACTGCAATGGGCGACATATTGAAAATTTATGACGGTTCAATATCCAGATTCCTTTGAGGATGCCTTTGACTGTGAAGTGTCCAATTTTTATGCATTTGTCGCAGAATGTACTCTTGGCTTGACATCTTCTGCTAAGTGGCCTTCCTATAGGAGATATTGTTCTGGAGCAAAATTCCTTGTGACTGAGATTGTCATATATCTTTTAATTTTGTAATTTTTGAAACCTCTCTAAAATGGCGATTTTGAATGAAAATTTTCAGGAAAAGCCGGTCTTTTTCAGTTGGAGGATAGGCGTATCACAATCATTCGCTATTTCTTCCCATTCATTTAAGCTTAATAAATATCAGCTAATGAATGCAACTAATTGCTTGTACCGAAGAAGGTTTTTATCAAAATCTAAAGTCTTTGTTTTCGTACGATAACAAATTTCTTTCACCGAAAACCAATGTCATATTCGTAAAGTAATGATGTACACAAAAACCGATAGCAATTCATCTAGTTGCAAAATTTGCCGGGTCAGATAATGATGAATAAAATAGAATAGTATTGTATCCCGAGGTTTGCTCGAACTGAATATCCTTGAAGGTTTGTAATTGATTTTTTTAAATGCTGAACACATCTCGAACTTTTTGTTTTCAACGTTGGTAAAAGCTTAAGAAGCTGAAATATATCAGTTTCTTTCGAATCTATACCGGGGAAAATCGTTAATATTTATTTATTACATTGAATTGATTGACTTTGTTTTATTTTATTCTTAATTCCAGAATAGAATGTATTGTATCTCACCGAACAAACAATAACAAATTAATGTTGGCATATCTATTCTTAGGTAAGAAAATTGATAGATTTAGGAAAAAATGGTGATTTTAGAACAGTGTACCTTGTTGTGTTCTGTCCTCTTCTTTTCGAACGGAAAATACGCGAAAGTGAATTATTCTTTCAGTTTGAAAATTAGGTGGGTAAGTGTCTAATTCATGATGCAATGTTTTTTATATGTTTTTGGTCTAGAGTTTTTGTAAACATTGAATATCTGCCCCGATAACTATTCTGATATGATGACACGTGGCTATTTTTGTAAAGACACCAAATGTACATATATTGGTGGTAGTGGCTAATTCTGTATTGGAAATTTTGATTCCACTGAACGAGCCTAGATTTTTACTGTTGTCTGAATAATGTTGATCAATGTTTTTGGTAATGTTTTGGTTAAAACAGCATTGTAGAAAAAAAAAGTCATTGGTTTTTCTCAACTTTATTTCATTGTAATATTTAAAATCAGATGAATACGGGGTGGTGGCAGGTTTTTTAAATTTAAATGTCAACCACCACATCAACCAATTCATTTGAAATGATACAGATATAAAAATTGAAAAAAATAATAACTTATTCCCCTACAAGTCTCTGTGCCATAAATTCGTAAGGTATAACTGGAAAAGTTCACTCAACATGCCAAACTGTTTTTTTATCAGTGTAAGAATCCGTATATTCAAAGAATTCTGAACAACCAGTGTATTCAAATGTTCAATTTAAATCAAGTAACTTAAGAATTCACACATGTACATTGTATATGTGACCCATTTTATTGGTTACTTTCGAAAGTAAAAAATTACGTTTTCACGGAGGGATTGAAATCTACCCAATAATATTTTTTAGAATTCTAGCCACTTTTAGCCATTTTTCAATACAAAAATGACCCATATAAAAATGTCTTCTTTAAGGTAGCCATGCTAAGTATATAAACTTGTTTTTATTACCGGTGAAAATTACAATGATACTCAAGATTTCCTTAAAATGGTTTTTAATAACAGAACCACCGAAACGATAAAAAGTCATTTTTAATTACTTATAAATTCTGGTTTATCATTATTGTTTATGTGTCTCGGAGGTTTAAGGCGTTCAGTTGTACATCTGTAGATCTTGGGATACTCCCAAAAGCAATGCATTTTTTTTACTTCCATGCTTTCGAGGTCAGTGGTGGATTAACTGTTAGACTGAGTAGGCTTATGCTCCCTTCCTTTCTTTCCTGCTTTGGAGGCCAACAGTATATTAATCATTTGGGTGAGTAGATTTTTCTCTCTTTCTTCTTTGCTTTCAAAGCCAGTGGCACCAGTGGCACCAGTGGCAGATTATCATTTAGGCTGAATGGGCTTCTCCTTTCCTTCTTCCTTTATTTATTCCCTTCTTTCTCTCATGGCCTGTAAGCTTTTTTTCTTTCTTTTTCCTTTGTTTTTGAGGCCAGTGACAGACTGACCATTAGGCTGAGTGGGCTTTTTTCCTCTTTTTGTCAAACTCCTACTACTTCGTTAAGATTTTTATTTTTGCATCTGACAACAATGACCAACAACATTGACTAGACTAAAAACCAGTGATATCATGTGCAAAAAAACTGTGGTACTGTGACGTACATTTGAACGAATGACGAATCATTTCTCACCCCTAAAGCTCGACATTTTGTTAAAGCTTGCATATCCCCTTTTCAGGTATTACTAATAAAGGAGTTGAAATGGGACACGTGGCTTTGCACTAATCTTGTATGGAGAACTGAAGTGTTTTGTCAACCAGTTGAAATTTAAGCAAGTGAGTTTGAACCTAGCGCAGCCAAGTATGTCTCCATTATTTTCATACATGGACCATCTCCATTGAATAAATCAGCTGAAAGAGAAAGGATAGAATATAAAATGCCACTCGCTGAAGCATTCATAGACTTCAAAAGGCATTCGCCTTCGTAGAATATTCCCATGGTCATGAAGGCCATCACTCTACAAGTTGTAGACCTTGTATACGTCAAAGTACTGCATCATATTTACATTCACAACAACTCCTTTATCAGGCTTCATAAAGACTCTGAACCCTTCCAACTCCAAAAAAGACTAAGACGAGGTGATAGCAGCTCACCCAAACTCTTCATAGCCTGCCTCAAGATGATCTTTCGTAACCTGGACTGGGAAAATAGAGGAATCAAAATAGACGGCAAATATCTGAGCAACCTCAGATTTGCAGACGATATTGTACTTTTTGCATAGAATCTATCCGACCTCCAACTAATGCTAAAATAATTAAACAAAGAGAGCAATAAAGTTAACCTGCACATGAACTTCAGTAAAACAAAAGTCATGTGCAACAATCACATCGACAATAAAGAGATAACTGTCAAAATCGTAGACGCGAAACTGGGGAAAGTAGACCACTACATCTACCTAGGACAACTAATCTAAATCAAGCGAACAATCACCCTAAGACGACAATCATCGGTAGAGCAAGCTCAACCTTCAAAAACAAGACGATGTCAATAATCCTAAAAAGAAGAGTATAACCAATGCATCCTCCCGATAGTCACTTATGGAGCTGAAATATGGAACTTAGCCAAGAGACAGACGTTGAAAGTCTAATGATAATAATACCTAAGGAGCATAAAGCTAATTTATCAAGTCATTTATTCAGTTTTTTCTTATAGTCTCAACACAATTAAATTTTCTTTGAAATCATCATCATCATCACCACAACCACCACCACCACCACCAACAACAACAACAACAACAACAGTCTTTTAACGCCTATTATCGGACATAGACCTTCACCAGGATTCGCCACTCTTCTTTATCGTGGGAACCAATACTTTCTGAATTTGTCTATTTCGTCTCTCCATTTAGTATTTTGCCAGCTTCAGTTGCACATGCGATCCCTGGGGATCCATGCTGTGAGTCATGATGCCCATCAATTGTCTGCAATTCTTACAACATGTCCATCCCATTGCCATTTGAGTTTTCTAATTGATTCTATGATGTGTCGACTCCTGTTTTCTCCCAGATATAATGTGCTGTCTTGTGATCCCTCCATGTGATCTTGAGCATGATTCTTCCATATGCAAATTGCATGGTTATCAGTTTGCAGTCAGTCTCTTGGTTAGGTTTCATGTTACAGCTCCATAGGTGAGGTAGGATACATTGGTTGTATGTCCCTTTTTTAGGATTAAAGGAATTTTCTTATCCTTGAAGATTGAAGGTTCACTTTCCTCATTTTTGTGTCTTCGATTTTCATCGTAGTGTTATGATCAAAAGACCAGACCAAAGGCATCCATCTAATTTAATCTGCTACCGTAGAGTAACGCATTGTATTTGAATTTTGAACAATTTTGACTTGCAAGAGTATATTTTGATAAATTCCCTCTTTTTCGGTGTCTGCTGTGATCATCAAAAACCGTTTCTACTATTTTTGAATTAGACTATTTTCTGCCATTTTTCCGAGCTTTCTTCCCAAAACTTATTCAAATATCTGGCAACTTTCTTGTCGTCTGTGATGAGTCACTAAATTTGCAATATCTAGACGAAAGAAAAAGAAGGGCGTAAAGATTGATTTCATGAGTTCTTCTTTTTTCACCCAGCGTCTATCTGGCCTCGTCTATTGTCATGGCGGAAGCCATCTCATTTTATTACAACCTTTTGATTATTTTTTTTTAGCTCTTCTAATGAATTTCACATGTACCTATCCCTTCTTACCTTTAGGTTATAATAGGAGTCGGATAAAACAGACGACCCAACTAAATAAACATACCAATTTACATATATTTGCTTCTATATGGATAGATTATTGACATTCGTGACCCGACATCTCCGCGCTTGTTGATTTAACGCCGACTGCTCAGCGCACGATTGCTTGGTAGAAGGATAACTCAGTGCACGGATAACAAAGCGCACCTCAGACAAAACCAAACTATGGAATAAAAACTATTTATTGAGTTACAAAAATTAATATTATTCTGTAAAGTTGAATTTTTTTAGTGAATTAATTTACTTTGGCGTACTTCAATTTGATAATTTATAGTTTTTGCAAGATCTCTAAAACTAATCATTTATTTACTGTGGTCAGGTATTTTTTGTTTTTGTCTTAAGGACTGTCAGAAGAAACTATCAAATGAAAACAGTTTATTGCGATGCTAAAATTACTTTTTGATCAAATTATCTTCGTAGATTACTTCAGTGTAGTTCAATTTGATAATTCAAGGTTTTTCATGGGGAATGTAATGGTATTTTTTTTTGTTGTGTTCGGATATTGTTTTCTCTTCATGTTGTTATTATCAACTTAGAGAGAAAATCAACAAAAGTTACAATAATGATTATTGGTATTCTCATAGTAATAGACATTATTAGGCAAGAGACAATTTCATTTGATTATTACTCAGTTCTTCTTTGCCCCTTATGTTATTTCGTTATACTTATTCATTTGTTTGATAATCTCTAGGTTAACGTAAACAGACCTATGTCGATGTTTAAACAGAGAACAGAGGCTCAAACAACACGCAGTAGGTAAAAAAACTGTCTTCATTAAAAAGTATGATCAAACAATATATTCACTGAGAATTCGTTTTTTACTTTCCAATATTTGTTTTCATCTTTCTTCTCATTCCAGCAGAACCTATAAATGAGATGTTGTAAACTGTGGATATTTTAACTCGAGGGGCGGAATTATATCAAACACCGTTTTGTGATATCCCCTGTTTCCACTGAATGAGTCGGAATGAAGACTGGGTTTTGATTACATTAGTGAATTAACTTCTGAGGAATATGTTGTTTAATTATACTTTTAAATAACATTATATGTTCTAGATCCTCTTCATGATCTTTTGCGCATTTATATGCCGTTTGAACATCGTCATATGTGTATATACGTCAAACCTACCAAAAATTTAACAAATAGATGAATGAACCAAGATCGATTCCAGAGTTGATAACAACAAGGTAAAGAAAACGACACCAGGACTCCGTAAGATAAATGGATAACATCAAGGTTACTGCAGAAAACCATAAATTATCAAATTGAACAACATAGAAATTAATTCACTGATATAACCCATCTAAAAGATAATTTCCATATCTTTATCCAAATAGTTTGTTTTAGTTCCATTGTTCGTTTTTGTTGATCTTTCTTTGTGTTGAGATACGCTGAATTATCCAAGCACTGAGTTATCTTTGCGCCCAGCAGTCATGCGTAGAAAAGTCGGCGTTCAGATGTCGGCACATGCGGAGAGAAGTCGGTGAACCATTGACATTAGTTCTGTCAGCTCTACTGCAGAGCTATCACCTAATTTATTTGGGCTGTTATAGCACCATCACTGCAAACTATCATCATTTTTTATAATAAAGTTTATTATAATTGTCTTCAAAGTTAGTCTATTTCTTTCTCTCTCTCTTGTTTCTCTAATCTATGCATTCTTTCCCTCTTACTCTTTTTTCGTTCTCTTAGAAATAAATTTTGCCTCATTAAGTTTTTTTTCTCTGTACTGAAGTAACATTTTTCCCACTGTTATTGCTCAAACTTTGAAGCGTTCAAAGGAGTCAAATTTCGAACAAGGAAACTTAAATAGCACTGACAGCTTTCTTTTGAAGAAGGGAAAATTTAAAAACCTCCTACTCCTTCCTGATATTACAAAAGCAAAGGTCTATTTGCCTCCAAGCATTGAAATTTTCTTCATCTATTTTTTTTTTTTTACCCAAGGTGAGGAATGGATGTTTTGTTGAGCGTTTTTTCTTCTTGTATCCATAACAGTCGATCTGCTCTCAAAGCATTCACTTGGGAAGGCCAATGGAAAAGCGGACAGCATTTGACCTTTGGGAATCCTCACCGAAAATAAAACAGTCAAGTGATTGCCAGCGAAGACAGAGCTTCGTTTTTCGGTTTTTTGTTTGTTTTGTTCAGATTTTGCTGCTGCTGCTGCTGCTGCAACTGCTGCTGCTGCTAATAATAATAATAATAGTAATGATGTTACATTGGCAATGATAGTGGTGGTATCAAATCGTATGGTATTGACAATGAAGATGGAGAGGAGGAAGAGGAGGAAAGGGGTAGTGGCGGTAATGCTAAATGTTTCTGGTTTGTTAGGCTCAATTTTTTTTCTCTTTGAGGAACTTCTGCTTCACTCACAGCTTCTGTTAGTTGCAGAAGTTCCATGTTATGTCGTCATTATTCTTGTTCTTGTTTTACTCTTGGGCCAGAAGATTATAATGTAACATTAATGATTATGGTGATGGTGATAGAGATGGTGGTGGTTTCAGCTACCATGTTAATTATCATGATGGAGGGGGTTAAGGGCTATAGCGGTGGTAATGCTAAAGATAAGAAGGTGTTGTCTCTGTTGCTGGAAATTATTAAGGTAATCATTATTTATCACTTCGGTAATGATGAAGGATATGGCATTTATACAGGTTGTTGATATATATATATATATATATATATATATATATATATATATATATATATATATATATATATATATATATAAGTCTATCTGGAACATATCCAACCAATATCTCGAGAACCAGTTTCACGAACTATGATGTAGTATTACAACCAATTAGAGGACTCCTTACTGGGAACGCGTGAGGAGAGACTTTCCTGTGAGGGTTACTTTGACATCAGTAAGATGCAATTGAGTGAGCTTGTGTACTGTGCAGCCGTTGTATTTGCCATGATCGCACGGGTTATTGTTCATGTCTCGTAATAATGACTTTTAAGCTTTATGGGAGACGCTTTATTGATTCTTGTTTTCGATATTTCGTAATTTTTTCATCTTTCTTTGACTTGTACATATTTAAGTAACGTGTCTGACTAAGATCATCATCATCATCATCATCATCAGTCATTTAGTGTCCGTCATAGGATATATAACTTCCCCAGGATTCGCCACAATTCTCTATCATGGGCGTCGCAGAGCCAGTATTTCCTAAATTTGTGTAGTTCATCTCTCCATTTTTAGTTCTGCCGGCCTTGGTTTCTCATGTGATCTCTGAGGATCTATGCTGCGAGTCGTGATATCCATCGATTATCTTTCATTCTTGCAACATGGCCTGCCCATTTCCATTCTAGTTTTTTCAAAAAGTTTCTATGATGTCCCGGACTCCCATTTTCCTCCTTATGTCCGAGACATCATAGAAACTATTAAAAAAGATGAAAAAAAGCATCAATAAAAAATGAAATATCAGAAAAGATTCAATAAAGCGGCTCCAATAAAGCTTAAAGGTCATTATTACCAGATCACGTAACCCTGAGTAAAAAAAAAAAATTTTAGGTGAGATGCAGATTGTCGAGGAACACCTATCTAATACGTTTCAAGTAAATCCGACTCAAAACAGCTGAAAAAAATCAAGTTTAAAACCTGACAGTTTGAAGACCATTTTTGCCGGATCAGGTGATCCTAAGTGGGTGATTTTTCTAAGTAAGACGCACCCTATCGAGGGACAACTCTCAAACATGTTCTAAATAAATCTGACTTATAACAGCTGAAAACAATATGAGGATCGATCGACCGACCGATGTGGGGGGGGATACCAAGATGCGACGACACCTTTGAAAATTCAATTTGTATCGGTCTTGTATTCCACGGTATAAATCAACAATACTTTTGCAGTCATTCTCTAAACAAAGTCTAGTCTAGCATATGACCACTGTAGTGGATACCTAGTGAGAATCGAACACACAAAACCTGCAAATAGATTTACGAGACAAACTTGTTAACCATCACTCAATGGTGGACACCCAAGTATTCATAATGAGTTTACCTCAACCTTGCACCAGGTCACAGTAACATAACACCCAGTCTGAATGGAACAGATAATATGAACGATTTTATTTGCGAAATACAACCATCATTCCACGTTAGGTGTCTCTCTAGATAGTGATAATCTTATTTTTCCAGATGACCATAGATCTTCCAACTATACATTGCAAATATTTGGTTTGGCAATATCCAGTTTTCTGGTGCGTGTCTAAAATCTTAAAAGTTTCATTTTCGGCTTCATGGTTTCGATCATTTCTCTTTCACACAATTATTTTGTCGCAGTTGAAATTTGTTTTTGTGAGTTGATTTTTTGGTTTTGTTTGGCGACTTGTACCACGGATGATAATGTATGAGAGAATGTTGCAGGTAAGTCTATGGCACATGGAAGTAGAATGAGATATCCGTGAGTGAGGTGATAAAAATAGTGATAAACAGAGTGAATATTCTAATGATGTACGTGATCACTGAAGAATGCAGTAATTTACATGCTGGGAATCATTCGTATGGAGTTGGTGAGGAAATATATATATATATATGGTGGACAATGAGCTACTTTTTTATTTTTTAGTAGTATTTTCGTATTTGTGTACGAGTGAATAGATCTCTGGTTTTAGTGTACGAAAGGAAGAAAAGATTACTAAAAGATTTAAAAAGTGTTCTTGCTCTGTCATTTTTAATGAAAGATATATTAAAGAAGATACACTTCCAAATTAAACGATATATATATATATATATATATATATATATATATATATATATATATATATATATATATATATACTTTAAAGGTCATTTTTATGGACCCTTCCATGACAGCTACAATTCTGCTAACTGTCGTGTCTTATCGACGAACCTTTGTGCATCATCTCTCCATCCTGTGTTTGTTTTTCGTACAGTTCTTACTGTTGTCATTGCTTGGAGCTGTGTCCTGTCCATCCCCACTTCTGTTTGTCAATTATCTGTATGGTGTCTTTCATCACAGACCTCACTTAGATCCATGTCGATATTTCTATTTCTTACATATTTCCTAAAAATTGACTTCTCCAAGGCCATGTGATTCTAAGTTTGTTCCTGTTCGTTTTGTTAATTAGGTCTGGATTTTATATGCTCCCCTTGTTAGTAGAATCACTATTCTTAGACAGAAGTTTCGAGGTATTTTTCTTTCTCGTATGCACTAGCTGTTCTCATTCTTTGTGGAAGATCTCTTCTGCTTCCTCTACAAGGTCTGTATCCATACCATCCCTGTCTGGAGCTTTTCTAATTTGGTATTTAGTTATGTAAGCACAACTTCATCTTTCATTACATCAAGAATCTCACTAGTTTCTATCGGTGTTACATTTAGTGGTACTTCTATCTTTGAAGCGTACAGATTTTCGTCGTATTTTTCAGTTATTCCTAGCAATCTGTTCATACAATTGATAAATTGGCCATTTTTATCTTGAATATAAGCATCTGTTGCTTGCTGGAATGATCTATGATTCAGGTGTGTTTCAGATTTTTCCGTTCCTGAAAGCATGTTCTTCCCTTTTCCTCCTCTTGCTTTTTTTATTTATTAGATTAACTTCTGCATTGTTGGTTTAATTGTTTACGTTTGTATTGCCCTATACTTTCAAGACCATATCGTTGACACGTATGTTACAATGTACAAATACAGATGTTAATATGTTTACTCGCTTAAAGGCTGTAATTTCCTTTGTATAACTGCGCTATATCGAGGGACGCTAATATCATTATATCAGGACATCTGTATATCGAATGTGTCCTTGATTTTTACAGTATATATCGTCTTTAAAGCTTTACAGCTTTAAACAGTAAACATTAAAAAACTTTTTCATAAGATTTTTTGTGTTACTTCAGTCACCTATTTCCCTTATATCTGTCAATGCAATTTCTGCAATTTTCTTCAGTGTTTTCCCCCCTTTTTTCACATATAATCTATCATCATGGTACAATGTATGAATTTTCAATCGTTTGGATCATCAGTTGTTTATCATGTAAATGTTTTGGGGATTTTGAAAAGAAGAAGACTGCTATATTATTTTTGGCACCCCGGCAGTATTGATCAAACACCACCTTCTCTTTATGTTACAGTTTAAATCATATGTATAGTTTGTCATTTTATATGAGGTTCTATGTGTATTGTATGTGAATATTATTTTAGAGTCCATATTCATTTTTTGAAACAGGATTTACTCCCTAGGTTACCCTCAAAACATTTAACAATGATGGATCAGTAAGTATAACAATAGACGTGATTCGCTGTTTGTGTCATTTTTATTGAGTGTTCACCCATGTGAATATGAAATACGCCATGTCGGTTTTAATTTCGGACTGCATGTAAACCAACTGATGATATCATTTTCAAAAATATTAATTACACAGAAAAAAAACTTCTTAGAGTTAGTATTTTACCAACATATCTAACCGAAGAATTCGACATTTTCCCCCACTAATCTTAAAGTTGGAGATAGATAGATAGATAGATAGATAGAGAGAGAGAGAGAAAGAGAGAGAGAGAGAGAGAGAGAGCGAGATGGTGAAATAATCGAATTGCAACACTAACAAGTTTATATTTCTGCAACAAAAATACAATTGTACTTTTATATATATATATTCTAAAAAGAACCCCTCCGCCTCAAAATATTACCACTTCTTCCTTAAACCATTACCCACCCTTCAATAATATTCCACTATGGTTCGTTGAGAACTTTTGGAGATATTGTGCTGTATGCGATGCAGGTGAGGTGACAGCGGAGAACATCACTCGCTTTGTTACATTCCCACGAAATTTCATTGAAATTCAGGGATAATTTCCTGGTATATTGTATTGTGTACATACAGCTACGATGCAGGGTGGTGACTGTGAACAGTTCCTGGCTCAAGCTCCCAAATATTGCTCATGCTTCAAGAAAATTTCACTGAAAATAATTGACACCCCCAGAAATACTGTGCTGTATACATACAGCTATGATGCAGGAAGATGACTATGGAAAATACTTGGATCCGCCCCAAAATACGAAACCTCATTCTTTAGTCTATTGCTCAACCTTCCATAAAATTTCCTTAAGTTGTAGGAAGAGGAGCAGTGACACAATTTGAATTAAAATGAATAATTAAAAATCCATACAAGGACGATTGTTTGATCCAGTAAAATACAGTAAAACTAATAATATGAATATGAGTGCAGGTAAAAAAGAAAGTAACTTTCAAAAGATAGCGTGGTCGAAACAGAAAAATACAAAAGAATTTCAGACCAAAGCAAAAAAAATTCTCTGATGTCATGGGAATTCCTAATCGACACAATCAGCTCGAAATCAAAGTGGGCATAAAGTCAGGGTCGAGTTTTGCATTATAATTGTATAGTAATTCGAACAACTATACTGAAACATAATGAAACTGGTGAAACTGATAGTAATCTATTTTTCTAAATTTTTATTTAATTTGATTTAGAGCATCCCGAAAATAAAGATTCTTTGTACAATGTGACGTTTTTACTTGGTTGCGGTTACATACACACCTAAATACAACAAAAAATATCTTCAATATAGTGATAGAATTAAATTGATAGATAGATATATAGATATATAGACATTGATAATTCAACAGATTGGAGAAAGACGACGGATTGATAGGTAGATAGATAAAGTATACTTCATTTTCACTGATGAGAATTTTAGGCAAATATCTTGTTATTTTAGTTTGTTTTCATTTTTTGCATTCTATTTTGATTTTGTTTTGTTTGTTTTCCTGCTTTTATAATTCTTAATTTCATTCTAAATCTTTTTTCCCTTCTAAGTTCTGAAGCATTACGAATTGAGAAAATCGGAATATATCGACTGGATTAATCGGTTGGCCTAGAAACTCCATTAAATTGGATTTACGAGGAATTTGTTTCAATAAGCTGATTTATTTGCATGGTGAAAATACATGAAAAAATACCCAAAGAAAAAACAATCATAGATGCACTTTAATACCCATAAGCAAAAAAACCAAGAACCAAAAAAAAATGCACTTAACCTCAAATAATCCTTCTTTATTTAAAGCCTATTTGTCCGGAACAGGATCCAGGATAGAATGATTGATGATATCTGGGCGTTGAATTTAGTATACTTTTCTTTCCGCTCCATGTATTAGTTTTAGTAGCATTTCCAAATCGTTGAGGTTAACCAGACATAATGCTTTTCGATTTAAATCTGAAATTTTCCATTTCCTTTTTCGATATAAATCACTGGAAGCCTTGCTTACAGTTCATCGTAATGTGTTCTGAACTTTACGTGTATGGATCTAAGATTGGATTACGAAAACGAAAGGCATTTATGGTTTTATATGGTTTCTGAGGTTGGTTTCTTAATCTTCTATTTTTCCATTTTGAACTCTAGAGGGAAGAACACCGGACTGGAATCGTATCCATGGTAAAATTGCATGGGATTAACATCGTAAATATTTGAAAAAAATCTTGAACGTTTGACTTAAATGCCGAACTTTTCTTTTGTGGTATCCTTGAAAAAGAAGGGGTTTTCTATTGAAGATATAATATATCTTGATCCACAAATGGCGAATTCGAATAAGCTGTGCAAGTGCAGGGTATTGTCGGATTTTCTTACATGTATTTAAAAAAATCAAATAAACGAAGATTGAATTGGCTTGCATGTGTGTCTGAATAATACGTCACATGCAGCAAATCGCTCATGAGAAGAGTTTTACTGATAATTTTTGATACTTTTCTGGGGAAAAAGAATTGTTATTGCTGCTTTGAATTAAGCTCAGTGTGACTGAACCTTGCTGACCGAATTCTTTTTATACTTACATTAAGAGGCATGGACGCGAAGTGGTTAACAAGTTGATCTTACAGTCCATAAATTTTAGAGTAAATTTGATCTTCAGTAGACACCAAACGTTTGTGGCTTTGTGTTCAAAAGAAGCCAAGGTAATAGAAAGGTAGTAGGTATTGAAAATAAATTACAGAACATATTAGAAGGAAATATACAACTACAAAAATGGAAGAGCCTGAGACTAAGGTTATATTGGTAACAACGATTTAAAAAAAAAACAAAAAAAACAAGTTATTAGTCGTATCCAAAAGTTTAAAGTCTTTTTTTGTATTTTGTACGTAATTCTTTGAGTTTGTAAATACACATTCACAAAATAGTAAACAGAATATAGTGTAGGCAGTGACTGTTTCTGCATGGAAAAATCATTTGTCCTCATAATTTGTGTTTGTGGAAAATGTAGCGACGGCAAATAAACTGACTGGGTGTGAAAAAGACAATTGACTTGGGCAGCAGATTAGCAACAAAAGTCTTTAGCAAGATAAAGTTGAAACATCGGTCACGAGATCAGCCGCGGGCAAATATACCTGAAAAAGCCAAGTAACAATGTCAAGTTGAGTATTCAATCAATAGAAACTTGGAAATACAGAAAGTGAGGGATGCAAAAGTAAGTAAATTGATTTAAATACCTGCAGTCGAATCCTGGGAGAGAAAAAAATAACTGATTATTCAAACATGAAGCTGATTTCTGATTTTGATTCATCTGCATCAGTCCCCAAAAGATTGATGAACTGCTTGCTGATTGGATAGTAACATTTCTCTCTTTTTTGACCTGTTAAAAGGATCTATTTAGCTTCTGATTGCTTTAAGAAATTCCTGGTGAAATCAAAATTCCTGTAAACTGTGATTGTATTTTTACGTAAAACCTACGCTCGAAATAAAAAAAATAGTATGACATTGTTCGTTACAGAATTTGTTTGGTCTTTCTTTTTCCATCAGTATATTTTTGATTGGATCGCTATAACATGGAAATATTATACTCCTCGATATCCACGATATAACTTTAGTTTAGACGATGAAGCCATATGCCCTCTGTTCCATTGCTACACTGAATGAATAAATAATAAAATAAAAATCTTCCAATGGATACTTTTATGGTCAAAGAGGTGGGTATCAGGGCTGTAGACTATTAGATAGCAATAACGATAAGGATACCATCAGCAGGACAAATAAGGACATCACCCTTATTACAATGTTTCAGCTATCTCTCTCTGATATTCACGTTTGAGTACAGCAATAGTTTCTCTCGATGGAAAGACGTTGTGATTATATTTTCTTTCAATTCTCTCTGAAACGCCTATGGGAATTAATCACCGTGAAAAATGAACAAATATTTTTAAAAAAAATTATGAGATTAGTTTTTCGAAAAAGAATGTACCAAATTCGTTTCAATGCAAGATTTCATTGCTTCAAATGTCGGAAGGAAATGTTTTTTTTTTAATGGGCAAATTTGCCTTAAAGTTGAATTTGTTCTCTATTACGGATAGAGACACAGAAATAACTCCAGTATTCGTTTTATCAGTTGATTCCTGCCGATTCTTTGTAAACTCTTCACGTAGGCGCATTTTCCAACTTTAGTGCGTTTAATCATCGCGTGCCCCACCACAAAAAGAAACCCAAAAGACAATCACCGTTAGGTAATAGTATGCAAATTGATCTAACAAAACCTTCAGTTCTCATCGGGTGCCCTACACTTGCAGCCTTGAGTCAGACTAATTTGAGCTTAGAAAATACTCATTTATGCTTCTAAGTCCTCAGCCACAAAGTAATTATCGATTTCTTCTCCTTCTTTCCATCTTACCCCCTCCCTGTTTACTCATGTCTGCCACCTCTCTCTTGCTCTCTCTGTAATTTCTCCTTCCAAATCTCTTCTTTCCTCTCTCTGTCTCTTTCTGTTGGTTTTTCTCTCCAACCTTAACTCTCTCCAGCTATCTCCTTCAACTCCTTCTCTTCTTCCACCCCTCACAGTATCTCTTAACCATTTTCTATCCCTCTCTCTACCTACAACGTATATATGACTCTCCTTTCCCCGTCTTCAGTTCCCTTCATTCCTCTTCCTCTCTTTTTCTCTCTCTGTTCGTTCTTTTCTCCTACCTTACATATCTCCAGCCATCTCCTTCCACTCCAGCCCTCTCTCTGCCTCTGACCTCCCCCTCTCCCTACAGCACTGTATCTGATTCTCCTCCCCTCCCCTCACTCCCCCATTCCCTTTTCTCACTTTTATCTCCTTACTTTATCTCTCTCACTCACATCTCTCCTCATAATTTGTATTTGTGGATAGATGTGGGAGTACGCAGTGGATTACGACCCACATATAGTGGATATAAGTACAATCAAAAACTTCAAGATGAAGAAGAAACCTAGAGAAAAATAAAAAGAAGGAATGGACCTAAAGCAAAGTGTAGATTCGAACTATGAACACAAATATGAGCATCATCTATGCACGAAAAATTCATGTGGTTTCACGTGATAGATCTTCCTCCACTTTAAATCTTCAATTCATTTTTTGGGTTCAAAATAGGTCATCACCCAAGGATATGTACGTTTCCTCAAACCCAGTCCACCGGGCATAGTGGTGCTGAGTTTTTTTTTTACCTTGTGCTTTTTGTAGAAATATGTTTCTGTCACGATTTGTTGCCGTCGAATGTCTTCCTGTAGAGGTAAAGAAGCTTTCATCTAACCTTGTCGTAAAATAGCACAGGAGAGCGAGACAGATAAAAAAGGTCAAGGCATGACATTTCGTTTTTTTCTTTTGGTTGTCAGTTTCAGGGAGGAATGCTTCTACTAGAAAATAAAAGATGGGGGATATCAACAAAGACGGGAGGGAATAAAAGCATACGATTCGACCAAGATCCTTTCTATCTATTTTATTTTTCTTACTCTACTGAAATGATCACTGTCAGACCATCACGTTTTTTGTGCCTTACCCTTACAGAGAAAGGCCAGAGAGCTAGTCAGAAGTAAGCAAAAGATTCTCTGATTTAAAGTTAAATTTTTTGTTTTAAATCTAAAAAGTAAAATTCATGACTAGCAAGAACCGTTTTTACATGTGAATATTCAACCTGATTTATATTTTCTTTACAATGACTCTTACACCATTCAAATTTCAATGTACTAACAAGTTTAAGAGGAGGGAGACAGAACTGATTATCTCTCTCAAACTAAATGCTTGTTGGACAATTATTGACTCAAGACTCAAGAGAAATAAGAGGGATATTTGAACATAGTATTTAAGTCGTTAAGAGCCAACTCTAAAGCTTAATGACAAACAAACTGCCATCATGTTACACTAATATGTTTCCTGGTAGTGAGAAAGTACTATGGGTGCTAAGAGCTGGTGAAGCTCTGAGGTTACTCAGAATGATATCAGTTTTAACCGATCCACCAAGGTCTAGTGCCATCCCAAAGCACTACGAACCAAACTGATTTAACGCAAAAGGGGTACAAAATCAAGGTGTGTCATAAGCAAGTGATCTTTTTTTAACCAACAGGAGGGACCTGGTCGTCGTCCTGCGACTGCTGGCGAGAATCCTGGCTCGCGTACCCATAATGGCTTACAGGAGAGACACGATTGTTACCAGGTTACTGTTGGCCCAAATCCCTGCTCATGCTCCTCCTAGGGCAATCAGGACGGACACAGCGGCCAGCGTGCGACAGTTAGCTAAAACAAGGAGCGAAAATGAATGAAAGTGAACGACAATATAGTAATGCATTGCCACTTCAAAAGCAATTCATCTTTACAGCATTGTAGAGAACTAATGCCCAAAATAACAGAGGAAATATCTACCTAGAAGGTATTAAATCAGCGCTTGGCTCATCAAGTGGAACATATCCTGAAAACAAATGGCCCCTTAGAAATAGTATAGGAAATCTGCAATGAAATAGAAACGGAAGAAGAACCTCTCAATGCAGCTAACATAATAAACGAAGAAATAGGAAGAAATTCAAATGAAAAAGAAATCCCTGAGCAAAGACATACACCAGAAAGAGACAGACATCCTAACGGAAGAGAAAAAAGGCCCAGATACTGACTCTAAAAAAAAATGACACGAGAAAGAAGATGACAATCTTTAGGGGAAAGCACAAAAAAGAAACGGAAAGAGTCAACCAAACTTGTCAACAATTTTCTACAGCATATCGAAACGAATGACGTTACGGAGCTCAACAACCTAATCTACGCTCGAGCAATACAGGTGATAGGCCTCTTTACAGCACAAGGAAAACCTCGAATAACAGGAAAAAAAGCCAACCTAGGAAATAAGATTAGAGAGACAGATCTCCCAACAACAAAGAATTGAATGACAAATGACAAATGCGCCATATATTAACAGACAACATACAAATGCGACGAATACAATATAAGACAAAAGGTGATTCTGTGGCAGCAAAGACAACTACCCAAAGATTCAAGACTAAAGAGGTATAGACAAAGGCCCGTTCAATGCATATAGATCCGTGCTTTCCAAAATAATGAAAGACAGTTTCACCAGGATCTGAACGAAAAGAGAAAATAGAACATAAAAATCCAGATGCCCTAGAGGCAAAGAGCTTCTGGAACTGTATAAACATGACGCAGCGCTGAAATGGTTAGATGACATGAAAAGTGAATTCCAAGGCATAGACGACGGTGATCTGATAGTATTGGATGAAACAACATTGAAAGACACTGAGGAAAGGAACCAGGCAAATACTTATAGACCGATCACGTGCCTATCACTACAGCAGAAAATCCTGACCGGACAACAGAGAAGATATATATATATATATATATATATATATATATATATATATATATATATATATATATATCCACGGAGAGAGGAGGGCTATTACCAAAGAACAGAAAAGATGCCGGAGTGGGTTCAAAAGGGCTAATGACTTACTCTGCAATGATCAGATGATCCCAAAATAAGTAAGAAAAAAATAATGATAACGATGCAATGGGAAGGATTGACTCAAATATTCAAAATCAGCAAACCAGTGGCGAGATTCATAGACAACTCTATGGAAAAGTGGAAAAGAGGACTTGACATTACATGAAAAAACCTAGCAGAGGTGAGTATAAAAAGGGGAATCTTACAGTGAGACCACTACTATTTGTTCTTAGTATGATACCACCCATCATAATCCTGAAACTCAGCAAAGAATACCTTTTTCTCACAAACAGAAGTAAAATCAACTACTTAATGTACATGGACGGCATAAAACTATTTGCAAAGAACAGGGGAGAACTCGAAACGTTGTTCAGCAAAGTGAAGGAATAGAGTGATGACAGCAGGATGGAGGTCCGTATAGAAAAATGAACACTTATGGTAATACCCAAAGGAAGGCTCGTAGCAGCAGAAAGGATAGAATCCCTGGACTGCGACATGAATATCTTGGAATTCTCAAATGTGACGTGATAAAATGAGAAGAAATGAAAGAGAGAAAAAAAAAGAAGAGAATACCTTGGGAAGATAATGAAGATATTACGGACGAAACTAAATAGCAGGAATATGATAAAGGGAAGAACACATGGGCTGTATCGGTAATAAGATACACAGAACTATTCCTTTGATGGACGAAAGGAGATGTCCAATCAATGGACCGGTTAACAATAAAGCTTATGACGATGCACAAGGCCTTACACCCCAGAGTTGACACGTTTAGGCTGTGCGCAAAGAGGATAGAAGGCAGTAGTATAAAAACAGACACAAAAGGGTAACCACAGAGAATCACTGGGAACTGGGCGGAAAAATGGTACCAGCACAAGCCAAAGATAGCCCTGGAGAATGGAAGGCATACATTACTCTGAAATCCAAACTAACCATCCCATTCAACTGAGAAGACAGGACCTGATAATTGTGGACAAAAAAAGGAAAACCAATAAAATAATTGATGTGGTCATGCTTGCAGATCACAGAGTAAATTCGAAAGAGACTGAAGAACTAGGAAAATACATGGATCTGTCAGGGAACTGGAGAAAATGTTGAACATGAAAGTCAGGGTAGTACCAGTAATAGTTGGTGTAATTGTAACTGTATCAAATACAGTAATAGTTGGTGTAATTGTAACTGTATCAAACACAGAAAACGGAAGAAAATCTTGAGTTTTTTAGTTGAAAAAATGTGGTAGTACGTCCCGTTACCAGTCATCCATCATGCACCAGATGTTTCCTCAGGGCCTACACTGAGTAATTTCAGTACTATGCTGATGTTGAAACGTTTTGCTACAGAACGCACGTCACAAATGGAGATGAAATGGAATGAAGTCGAACTGGTGACTAAATTGATGATAATTTTATAATTAAAGAAGTTGGTCAGAAAGTCTCTTCAACAACACGTTGGCAGATTCTTGGCTGATCGGATGCATAGAACATACAAGATTTCAAGACATTAAATGTGACTTTGGTGTAAACTTATTTAAAGAACATAGTTTGGAAGGAAACTTTCAATTTGCTCTGTGCATAGAAGGAAAATGGTGGTCATGGGGAAAAGAGTTTGTGTTAATCAAAATTGGGCGGCCAACTAACTAAAACGAAGAGATGGAAACATTTATATTTTCCTCTGGATTGCGTAGTGGATTCGGTGAGCCCCAGACTCAAAGACCACCCCCTGAGGGCAGGACGTTACCATTCGTCCCAAGTGACATCACCAACTAATCATACGCTCCGTCCACACCCACAAACCTGTAATTTGAGAGGTAATTAATTCACATATTCAATGCAAAACAAAACCACCCTTACACTTTCACTTTCTGGTTGGAAATATCATTAGATCGAAACCCAGATACCAACTTCTGCCTCAACGATAGAGTGGCCTTGAGCCGTCTCTGTGTATCTTTCCATTTTTATAATTCAAATTGCTTATTTGATTTTACCTGTGCCATTCCTGAACTGACAACCGTTATATCTGTATAATGGCACCCAAGCTCAGCCAATGCAAAACAATAGCATTTGTCTTTTCGAGCTAAAAAAATCCAAAAAATAACTCATGTGTTCAGTTTCAACTAAATTTGTAAACTCCATTGTAAGTCTTAATGATCGAAACCGAACATTATTTTTCTGACTCAGTATTTTAGCACCTTTTTATCAACCTGCTAAGAACCTTCCTGTGAGTAGAACCTTGGTAAGTCACATAAAAACCATAGTTCACAAAGGTTGAACATGCAAAATGTTAATTTTTTCGTCAGTCCGTGCGAGATAAAAAGTCATGCATACATCCCCCCCTTTTATATGGCCATGTAAGTATGTTCGAAATCAATACGAATCGATATGTAATCAGTGTTGATGTGTGAATAACTGGAACTATTAACTATCAATTTATCGAATTTTTATAACATTTTTTGTACTTATGTATCGAAATGTGATTTTTTTGAAGAAGAATTTTCTGTTCCAAATCACAGGAAGAAAAACTTTTTTTTCATTTGATTCACTGATCGTGATATGAAATACGACCCTTCCCTCGATGTATGTTTTTTTGTTATACTTATTAATTAACGGAAAATAATGATTTTTGTATACATGATAGTTATTTAACTGGAAAGGCAGGTTATGTTTTATTTTTTTACAATCGACGTCCAAGGTTCTGTAACATGCCTCAATTAGGACTATTACAAAATAAATTGAAATATTGATAATGCTGGCTATTTTCAGTTCATATCTCAGCTCAAAATTATGCATATATATTCTGTACAAAAAATAGATATCTGACTTTCTTTTATATAATTTTTTTTTCGCTAAAAGCTCGAAAATCATTGAAACTCTTTTAAGAATGATTTCAATGTACTGACAAAGATGGGATTTTCTTACATAGAATAAACCGACAGAAAAAATAGGATCAATTTTATGCCCTGTGTATTAAAAAGGAACAACAAAAAACCGTTTGTTTATTTTACCTGTGATACAATAGGTCAAAATAGGTTTATGGTAGCTATGAACGCTCAAAATGTTAATTTTTTGCAGGAAATTCAGAAGTGGCAAGATGTAGTTAAATGTAGCTAAAAATAGTCAACATGGTAAATGATTATTTTCTTATAATTTCCATCAACTCATTTAAATTATATCAGTTTTTTTTAGTTACTAATAATCACTTTTCCAATGTGTGTTCTATGCAAAATTAAACTTCCAGGGGTGTTTGGTAATTAAAATCGGATAAATAAAAACAAAACACTTCTAAACAAAAAAAAAACCCTTTTATTTCATGAGCTAGTGTTTTTTTTTTTTTTTATCGCAATTTCTCCTAGAAGAATTTCAAATGTGTCTAATCATCGGGAAATTTGTCATTTTTCAGGAAAATTTTATAAAACAAATTGTATGCAATGTTTGTATTCTCGAATTATTATTTTAATACCATCGAATGGAAATTGAAATTACTTTCAAATATTAATGTAAATTAAAAATTCACATTTCAAATAATTATGGGAAAAAATACATTTTCCCACATGAATATAAAATACCATCGCCGTAATTATTCCGCTATTGAAGCATACTCATAACTGGTGGACACCAGTGATAGCAGTTCACATATTAAGCATATATTTCCGGGGAAAGGTAATTTATGCTTAATTTTTTTATTTTTTATAATTGACTGCCATGTTCTAAAAGAAGAGGAGGTTAAGCCGACGTTTGAATAAAAGTTACTGACAGTGTGAAATTATTACGTATGGAAACATTATGTAGATTTTTTTCTGATTTTTGTCTGCAGCTTGGTCCATTTCTTGAACACAACGTTTCAGCCATTTGTAGGGTACAACGGCCGAAGCGACGTGTCCAAGAAATGAACCAAGATGAAGACAAAACTTTACATGATGATATCCCCTCATCTGAAAAATTCCGACGGAACGTGTGATATTACTTTGTGAATAACCGGATTTAGGTAAATCTATCGTTGGGTCTAGATCATAGGTGACAGAGTCAGCTTTTATGGTCTGCAAACATGCTAATCGAGACGAGCTGATAGAACACACACACACACACACACACACACACACACACGCAAACACACACACACGCACTCACACACGCACACACACGCACAAAATCACAATCACAATCACACGCATACCGATAGAACGAGAGAAAAGCTGGACTTCATTATTTCTCTTCATTCTCAACATTAAATTAGAATAAAATATAATTTCTATCCACTCCCATTAAATTACTATTACATGTACGTATAATGATTTATTTCTAATTGGATTTTGTTTTCATTTCAAGATGTTAGCCGCCCCGAGGAAAGCTGATAAAATTCATTGTAAATGTTTGTGTTTCAATAAAAAAAACAATAAATCTTGTGTTTTTCTTTGTTTTAATAAAAATAAATCATTTGGTCTTTGTTATTTCCGTATTTTCACATTTAATCTTCAGACTGTAAATATTGGTTTTCTATACTTAAAGTGAAAATAATATGTGTTTCATAAATTTTATACTTAATCATTTCAAATAAACATTTACACGCTATAAGATATTTTGTTATAACTTTATTCCACGCCACGATCGAAAAATAAAAATAAATGTCTATTTCATAATAATGGTGATCTTGTTAAAAACACAGTTTCAAATTGGAAAAGCGGTAGGTAGATAGCTCAACTTCCACGACGATAAATCTCATTGACATCCACATCTGAGTTTTCTTAAAACTTCAAGACATAAACAAATGGTGCCCATGTTTGTATCTCATTTTTACCGAAATCTTAGGAAAAATTGAATCAGTATTTTTTTTTGTTGCAATCTATGGAAATTTTGATCTTTTTTCTTTCTTGCACAACCAAGAAATATCTCCAAAACGACAATTTTTGAAATTTGAAATGCATTTCTAAAAATCAGTATCGGGGATTTTTGAAAACGTGTGCAAATTACTGCGAGCACGTCGATATTTTACTGCAATCACCACATTTCTGCCATGGATTAATAATCTTTTCTCTTGTAAGACAGACATTTAGCTTATGATAATCAACTGATGCAAAGTTCTAATAGTTTTCTTTTCATTAATATATATATTGTCTAAGACATGCATTTTACAATCAATATCATTGGTATGAAAAGTCCAGGAGTTCATCAGAAAAAAATTTTTTTTTCTTTATGGCATTAAAATTTATTGATGGGTCCTTCGATCCCCTGAACCTTGATTCCCAGCACCAGCAGAGGCAGATATTCCTCCGTTTCATTCGACATCGGGTGGGTATTCCCGATCATGACCACAACAATATTCTCCTCTAAATTTTGGTCAGTTTGGCGTCAGTGGGGGCTTTCGGGCCTTTCTGCCCGCTCCCATGCATATGCAGTAATTTCTTTACTAATCTTCTTGCTTTAAATTTATATTTGATATCATTGGCCAGTATTTCTCGCAGCTGTATGCCGACAAGGGCAATGGTTTCTGACAACAAGAACCAGGACCTGGGTAGACGCTAGTATCTCCAGTTCTTACAATTTCTAATTTATCTATTAATTGATCTAGACTGATTTTCTCTATTGGTCCTAACAATTCGGTTATTCACTGTGACATCGCATCTCTTCTTTAGAGTAGGGAAGAAATGATGGAACAGAGAGGGAATAAGGCTAGAGAGAAAATTATGGGATTCCAAGAGAGAGAGAGAGAGAGAGAGAGAGAGAGAGAGAGAGAGAGAGAGAGAGAGAGAGAGAGAGAGAGAAGAGGGGGGGAGAAAGTTGGGACACGACAAAGAAATGACTGGATAAATACATCAACGAGATAAAGCATGTTGAGGGGATATTGCACTAGGTCAATCCTGGAACTGGGCAACGCATCCAGTGTGTCCAGTAAGATAAACCATGCTAAGTACCGCTATACGCAGTGATGCCAAGGTTGGGTAAAGGTTAAGCCAAGCAGAAAAGATACGAAATCTTAAGACAGAAAGAGAAAAAATCGAAGATTTATCGAAATGGATTTCAGATATGCACCCTCCCCACAAAAAAAAAAAAAAATAATAATTGGTGGTCAGATTTTCGAGTGGGAAGTAGGGATTAAGAAACCTAACCTCAAAGTTCGTATATTGGCAGGCAAAAATGATGAAAGACAATTTCACACAAGTTTTTGTAAGGAATAATATAGAGCAAAAATATTAGATAACCCCTGCATTTTTTGTTTATTTCATCGAGTTTAGATGGGACTATCTATTTCTTAGTCTCATGTTTATATATATTTATCTCCCTCCCACCTCATTTTAGCGTCCGTCGTTGGACATGAAATTTCCCCCCAGGAATCGTCAGACCTGTCTATCATGCGTGTTGCTGAGCCAGTACTTTCTAATCTTGTCTAGTTCGTCAAACAATTTTATTTTCTGCCGGTTGCAGTTTCGCATATGATCACAAGGGATTAACGTTGTTAGTCATGATGTCAAATGATTGTCTGATATTTTTGTAACATGACTAGTCTATTGTCATTGATATCAGATTTTTGTTACATAAAAGAAAAAAGATAACTTTCAAAGAATACCAAAAGCTGAAAGTACTCTATGCTATTGTTCAATTCTCATTCCTGTGATGTCTGTAGATTTACCAATAGTTGCATAGCAACATGTACGTAAATGTTTTATGAAACTTGAACTGCAAGACTTAACGCTTATCATCAGTTTGCTTTAGAGTCTCTGTTTTTGTTTTGTTTTTTTTTCCCGCCGGTCTAACTTTCTTTCAGTTGGGCTGTCTTATATCTAAAATATCAAACTTTTTATTGTTAGTATTGTCAGGGAATTCATAACACTCCTAAGGGCATCAATTTTAAGGGGACATAAACAGCCTCACCCAAAACTCGAACCCTTTGCACTGATTCTACTTTTTGTGTAGATAACCTTTATGCCACCCAGCACATCCAGAGTGTTATTCATGTCTTTTTGTTGAAAACTGTTTAAAATGTCAATTAATTATTCGTCATGATCCAACAGTGAACAATTTTTACTGAATGTAGGTTCTGTGACAGAGAAAATTTGGCAAATGGAATTGACAAAAAATTCTTTTCATAGAGCTATTCCTTCATGCAGACGACAATGCAGTCTGGGCTTAATAAAATCGTACCTGCCAAGAAAGAAAGAAGGAAAAGATACACAAAGAAAGAAAGGAAGAAAGAGAAAAAGAAGGTGAGAATAAATAAAACCATATCTGCCAATGATGAAGGAAAAACTGTGAGAGAGAGACAGAGACACAGAGAGAGAGAGAGAGAGAGAGTGAGAGAGAGACAGAGACACAGAGAGAGAGAGAGAGAGAGAGAGAGAGAGAGAGAGAGAGAGATAAAGAAAGAGAGAGAAACACAGAGAATAGGTAAACAAAATCTCACCTGCCAAAAGGCAGAGAGAGAAAGAGGTGGGGAGAATGAATGAATGAATTCATACCTGCCGAGAAAGGAAAATAGGAAAAAAAAAAGAAAGAGGGGGAGAGAGAGAGAACGATAGTAAACAAATACCGTACCTGTCAAAGGAAAATGAAGAAAGGCAGAGAGAGAGAGAGAGAGAGAGAGAGAGGGGGGGGGGAATAAATAAATAAATAAATAAATAGATAAAATTGTACCCGTCAAGAAAGAAAAAAAAACAAGGAAAGGGAGAAAGAATAAATAAATAATTGAATAAAATGGTAACTACAGAGAGAGAAACCAAGAAAGAAACATGAAATGAATAGAAAGAAAGAAAATAGGAAAGAAAGAAAGGAAAAATGAAAAAGATTGAAGGAAAAAAATTGTATCTGTTAAAACATCCTGACATTATTGTATCACTCACTATTGCTTATTGTCATTGTTGCTGTGTTGATGCTATCTGTGTCATCCACACCCTGACTGATTTCTACTGTTGCCGTTGTTGCTGCCACAATTGTAAATGATTCATTGTAAACTGGATTATGTTCTTTCATTCGATTTGGAGAATTCCTCACTCGCAGAACTGCAAACATTATCCTTTCTCAGATCCGAACACGTCAGGTTGATCTTATCTGTGCAGATAGACAAGAACGGGTAAAGTACTTCGATGTGACATCCCTGCATATTGTCACCACTCCTCCATCTATTATTTTCCCCACCCCCGTAACACCTGAACACTCACCAACCATCCTCTTGTCATGTTTCTGCACCCAAACACCTCGACCCACCTTCAACAAAGCGCATCGATTCTAATTTCCAATCTTACGTGCTCCCGTGCAGATGAATGCCGTTGAGTTAAGAATGAGTAAGAGTAATCTCCCCTAAATCTGAAACAGGGATCGCTGGAATCTACCTCCAGGGTCATCCCGTCCAGGAATTACACTGGTTTATCCGATTCAGAGAGTGTATTGGCGGTTAGCAGAACTGACAATGAAATCGGCAAGCAAATCTCAAACTTCAATTTAGATCTGCGTTCACTTCAAATCATTGCCCTTGGGGAAAGCATGAATCAATCTCTTTTCGTTCCTTTTCTGCTATGGGTAGCAATAGTACAGGTTGAAGTGAATGATGTCACCCCCGATGCTCGTTACCTCTAAGTTTATTTCACTTGGAATTTCTTATATGCGGAGCCTGTGAAGAAAGGGCTAATATGGTAACAAGCGTAATGACACTATTTATATTACACAAACACAATCCACTGGCTCTGGTATGAAATATGCAACCCCCCTTATCCACTGAACAAACCTTGCTTAGTATAGCTCATAATCGAAACATGTAGGAAACACCGTGAGAATTGAACTTATAACACGAGTAATCATTCTGCTGATATTTCTCTTTAATTCTTTTCATGATCAAATCTAAATGGGGCAGAAAGGGGTACTGTTTCGAAATCTCCTTTTTTTGCTCTTCCCTAACCTGATAATCTCTACACCAAACTCAAACCCTCTATCCCTAATTAAATAAATAGTGGCATTTATTTAGTTTGGAACAAGACTTGGGCAGTTTAGTTAATACCTTCACTACCGTCTACTTATTTCGAATCTCACTTGACTGCAGTTTGGGCCTTGGTCCTCACTAAGCAAGCTTAGAAAATACAATAACCATTATTCAGTATTCGCTCTCTACCATACTTGTGACTCTGTGCAAGTATTAGCTAAACTTAGTAAATGAAAAGATAGTCACGAGGGAGGAACAACAGTGGTGCATACGGAACTGTTGTGCGCGATAATTCTTCTCTTTTTAATTCTATTGATTAAATTTTATGTTTTCTCTTTCGTGAACTTTTTTAAAATTTGACTTTTCAGTTGCTACGCATGCTAATCCTTTGTCTCAAGTCATTCCTCTTACTTTCTTCATGATCTGAAAAAAATAAGAGAAAAATATACGTACGCTGAGAAAACAAAGACTTCCCGAGTAGAGAGAGTTCTTTTTTTTTTGGCTTGTGTTCTTTAAACTCTTTGAGCGTTGAAAGAATCCAATGTATTGAATTATATCCGAGTGTCTTTAATCGAATTCTCGGAAACCTTATCAGCTAAGAAAGAAAAAAAAAGGTTATTTATATCCCTTGGTTATGCAAGGCTTTAGAATGCATGGATTAGTTGAAAATCTTTCGATTTCGAAAAGAATTACTGAAGAACTAATGATTTTTCTTGAAATGATATGCGAGGGCTGTCATTAGAAGAGCCAATATAAGATCATGACAGAGACACATAGCAGCGACGATTACCGATGCAGCTTGGACAGAGATTGGATCACTCTAATATACTTGGTTGAAGTACTGCTGAGTGAACTTGTCGGTTGGACGCATCCCATAATTGTTCGATGGTATAGAGATCTTGGAGGTTCAGTGGTCAGGGAAACACGATGAAGTCTTCTCTGTAATTATAAAACTATACTTATAAAACTTGTAAAGTGTGGCAGGATACATCGGTGTTTTTTCCTCACTCAGATCACTGCCGATGGGTATTTACCGCAACTGAACAAGAGTATCCCGCAATACGTATTGTCTTTGAAATGTTCAGACCTCGCCTTCTGCTCAAAACAATTTAGCATTCATCGAAGGGGGTTCAAATATTTCTCTTTGCATCTAACTGAGTCATTCAACGCATTAAAATGAAGATATCGAGGCTGGCTGATCTATTCATATACCTCTGATACTGACATGCTCTGTTGTTACGAAGCTAACTGTTATTCTTGCCATATATTGCAGGTCATGATATTTTTGCTCATAAGTGTAAATACAGAGGGAAGTGGAGAAGAGAGAGAGAGGAAAGAAGTAGCTAAATAATATAGAAGAGAAATTACTTTCCAACAAAACTAATTTTCTAGTCGCTGGATATGAAGACCTAAAAGCCTATGGGAATTCCCATAGTTTACTGACAACTGAAATTGTTCCCATTGGTGATTGTTGGCAGTTATTATGATGAAGAAGAGCATAATTATTTAACGACGTTCGATCTTCGTATATTTGTCATATTGTCTGTTCCCGAGGCACAGCGGGGATTGAATGCTGGTTCCGCAAAAGTGAACTGAGGTTTAGGGAAATAAGGAGACCTGTTTATTCAGGCAGTAATAATTCCTGGAACCGAATTATTTTACTGATGTGAATTAACTAAATTCAGAAATGTTTTCTCCAGACAGCGCAGAGAGTGGAGACTAATGAAGAGTTGCAGGGATTTTGTATTAGATTCAATCAGGTTGGGCCGGTTCCTGAATATATCGTTCAACAAAGCAGATAGTAGTAAACTTTTAGTAGGGGTAAAGAGAAAAATCTAGAAAAATCTAGAAAAAAAAGAGATGAGAGATAAGATAATAAATGATCCTTCATCTCTCTCTCTCTCTCTCTACATATATATATATATATATATATATATATATATATATATATATATATATGTGTGTGTGTGTGCGTGTGTGTGTGTGTGTGTGTGTGTATGTGTATACCGTAGACACTTCCAGTGAAACAAATTCTGTATTTTCTATCAAACCATATACCTTCTGATATATCTTTGATTTTTTTTCATCAGGATTAACCTCAGAATCACTTGGGAAACAGAGCATAAGACGCATACCATATAGCAATGATCTGCAAGATGATCTTGCTAGTTGATTATCGGATCAATCTTCTCTTGATCTCCAACTATCGATGATATGAAATCCAACGGTTAAAATGATAAATGATATGACAAAAATAAAAATGGTCTGCAACGTATGTCATATAGCAATGAACAGTAAGCTACCATTAGGATGAACTCCAATTAAATCAGGATATTGCACAAGGTCAGTTTAAGGTAGGGAACTCAGTCCACAACTGTGGGGAACAGGACCTCTTTAGTCAGTTGTGAGGTCATAAGAGCACGACTTATTCACAGGGCGAGTCATGATTCTACAGGTCTATGCCACAGTAAGCAATTATAGAGGCATCGTATCTGTCTTGCCGAGAAAAAAAATAAAGATGATACTCACGGCCAGCAAGCTAATCTTTCTGGTTGTATTCGGTGTTTATTGGATCACCCACTAAAGAAGATCTGACACCAAAGTGCCACGTTAATAAACATTGTAAAATATAGCTCAAAAACTGACGAGAGTCCTGTAAATATGAGACGTACAACCTACGACCTTCAGGCATCAGAAATGGCCAAACAGCGAGGATGATGTATATTCACACACACAAACACACACACACATATATATATGTATATAGTGAGTGCAAAAATTTGCTATTAACGATTTTGGGGAGATACTTTTTTTGAGAAAGAACATATTGGGACAGAAAAAAATAGATCAGTGCCGCCTATCCTATGTTAATGCTGCGATCAAATCATTCTTATAAACAGATTAAACTGTTTATAAGACATACACTCAGGATAACAAACAATCATCTGTTTTATACTATTAGATATAATTACCGTGATGGCTTTGTCCGTATCAATATATTCTATCCATTAAAGGTAACACTTTTTACTGATGAGAAATATCCCCAACCCAGCATTTGAACCAACGGACTCTTCCATTTGAACGAGTTCAGTGGTTTCTTTCGGCTTGTGCAACCCCTAATTTCATTATATCAAATCTCTAGGCAATATAATTTGCTTTCCGTGTTGCCATATTTTTCCTAGTAAGAAGATAGATACAGTGAGCGCAAATGATTTCCGGTACATTAAAAAAATGTTCATTTCGATACGTATAAGCTCCACAATTGACAGACGTTGAACCAAAGATTGATATTAGTTAATTAATTTAAGAATATCAATAAAGATATGGCAACAAAATTGAACATAGAGAACTTAAGAACAAAAATCATAAATCATTTGCCCAAAGTCTGTCAATTTTGAGGATATGTTAAATTTTCTTTGCAGAATATAACATACTTCTCGCAACGATACTTTTGAGTATATATATATATATATATATATATATATATATATATATATATATATATATATATATATATATATATATATATATGCTATTTTAGTATCAAAATGTATAGGTATTTTATCTGATACTAAAGAACCTACTGTCGAGTCTCGAGTGTGCTCGATTCTAATTGGTTGACGTACGATTACTTTTTTTTATGCCAGACTAACCTTAGATGGGTAAACACGTCTTATCAGATCCAATTCAATTACTTTTTTTATATACATTTCCTAAAAACTTTGTTCATTGTTTACAACTATGAAATAGACATACATGCATGGAAACAAACACATTCGTACACACACACATACACACACACACACACACACACACACACACACATATATATATATATATATATATATATATATATATATATATATATATATATATATTGTTAAAGATCATAGACAAAAATGTTGTTTTTTATCTTTTAATTAACTTTTCTTGGTTGTGTCTAGGTTCAGTATGTGTAAGCATTGTCCGAACGTTTTGGATTTAACCAGGGACGGATTAAAATCTTTAAAGGCCTTAAACAGCATAAAGATAATTTTGGCCCAATATATATATATATATATATATATATATATATATATATATATATATATATATATATATATATATATATATATATATATATATATATATATACATGCAATTCAAAATAAAGCAATACTAATCTTTAAAATAAAACGTGATCTTTCAAAACGGAACAAAACTTACATAGGATTTATTTATAGCAAAAAATACGGCGCCAGTATACATTGCATAAAAAGTGTGACATTAGATCGAGAATACAAAGGCGGTTCTAATTTCAATAAAGAGACTCATTCAGTATAACTACATGATAATTGAATCCCAATAGACGTAGCGTTACTCATTACAGAAGATCGAAATAATGAAAAGGGGCCCGAGGCACAATGAGACAATGAAATGAGTAAACCTTAATCAGTTGAGAATAGATCATTCTATCCCCTAATGGCATCATTGTTGTTCCAATTATCTTACATTATCCAGCGAATGATTTGTCATCATAATTGGCCTTTGAGCGTCCGTGTTAGACATAAACCTTTCCCAAGATTCGCCAAGCCTCTCCATCATGGGTGTTAGGGAGCCAATACTTTCTGAACTTACCCCTTTCGTCAAGCCATCACATTTTTTGCCGACCACAGTTCCGCAGATGAAGTTTGTGGATCAACGTTGTTTGTTGTGGTGTTTAAAGGTTGTGTAACTGACATTCTTGCTACATGGCTAGCCCATGGCTAGCCCATGGCCACTTGAGTATTTTTTATTGATACTATGATGTATCTGACTCCTGTTCTTTTCTTTGATATGCAGTGCTATCTTGTGATCTCTCTATGTGTAGTTGATCATAATTCTTCCTTGAGTACGTTGCATAGTTCTTCTGGTTAGATTCTTTGATTCATCTCTAAATATGATTATCAAGAGAAAACATTGGTTGTATACCCTTCTTTTTTTTAAAATTATTTCTTGTTCTTGAAGGTTGAGCTTTTCTGTGACCTACGTTTTATCTGTCTTTGTCCTCAACTTATTTGTTGTACATGTCCTTCTTTAGCTTGAGTGAGGACAAACTCTCATTCTTCCAGTGCGTCTATTATAATCTAGAAGTCATTAAGGTTCTCAGCAAAAAGGACGACATCATAAATAAATCCTACGTCACGGGTATTAGCTTTTTCTTTTGAGTCCTTTATTTGCTCTGCCTGGGTTATCTCGAGGCAGGCTGTGAACAGTTCGGGTGAGCTGTTGACGCCTTGTCTTATCCATTTTCCGAGCTGAGGAGACTGAATTTTTGATTCGCCTGATAAAGGAGCCGCAGTGTTGGTAGATATGTTGAAGGAGCGACATATACGGGGTATACGCCTTGTATGATAGCATCAATGACTTTGGAGATTTCCAGTTGGAAGCCTCTTCGAGGTAAACAAATGCTACAGCGAAAGGCATTTTATATTCTCATTTCTTTTTTCTTTGATTCACGGAGTGGGGATGATCAGTTGTTAAGTAGCCTTTTGCAAAGCTAACCTGTGCCATCTGGTGTTTTAGTGATCCAGTTGGTTAACACTATGGTTAACCGTTTGTATATGCAGATGAGTTGGCGTATTGGCCTGTAGTTGTTTAGATCCTTTGGATTTCCTTTTTTAAATAGCAGCAATATGATTGCAGTGTCCAATTCTTCTTGTACTGTACTTTGTTTGAGGCATAAGTTGGTGTGATAGGCTGAATGAACTTACCAGCTTTTTTGAGTAGGTCGATGGTGATGTTATCTGATCCACCTTTTTCGGTTTGCGTGATGGTTGGCTTTGCTTCCCACGGATCTACTTCTTTGAACTATTCGAACTTGTTATCCGGTACTTCTGCACCTGGCCAATTTTATGTGTCCATTGGTCGGAGTAATGATGCTAGATGTAGAATCCTTGGGCGTGGTTTCCTCGTTGGTTGATAGAACTGTGATGGTAGAATTAAAAAAAAATCAGCTTCAGAATACACATTTCCATCCAGGATAAATCCAGGTTTTTTTTTAAATCCTAGAACGAATGTTGGAAGGTGCCGTTGCCTTTTCAAGGGTTTTACCAACACAATGAACAATCTCAAACCTTTTGATGTGCTCTGGAGGATTCTAAAGTATCCAGGTGTCCATGACCTGGTTGTAACATATCTTGAATGGTCTAAAATAAAAAACAATACATCAAAAGGTTGAATCTTGTTACTGCTGTGTAGTTCATGTCGAAGATGTCATACAGTTTTTCTTAGCTAAATCAATAACACGAATTGCGATATGATTTTCATGGCTGTCAAGAATGAGCGATAAAAGATTCTTTCTTGAGTTGTGGGTGCGATGGATGAAACGGTTGATAAGCTCAATACACTGATCAGGACCCATTCATCATGACACTCTGTCTCATTGTGCACCTCAACATATTCACTAAAAAAAATATCGTTTCGTACCTTGATGCATACCAACAACAAAGAAATCTTAGCACGCCTCGGTACCGTAGCCTCGAGCTTTAAATTCCAAATCAAGGATTTCCACTCAGGTTCAGTGACTACCTGTACATAGGATCGAACACCTAAGAAGGAAGTTATATTTTTGAGTGAGAAAAATGACCCAACAATGATAGATGCACAGCGTATCAAATAGGCTTTTCAGTCAAATTGATGAAAAAAGCATAAAAGTACACATACACACAGGGCTTAGCACTCCTCAGTCGACTGTTATTGAATGAATGGCGTTGTCTCTTTGGGCCCAGGGTCTCATTGTGCGCACAGTCATTTCCACTTCCTAAAGAAATTGTTGAGAGGAGAAAATGCTAATGTAAAAATACGCAATTCTCACCATGGTCCATAGTAAATCCATCTAGCCTGATAACCGAAGTATGTAACCTTTTCGGTAAATTACTTTAGACATTGTTAAGATACCAAATCTGAAAAATTATATAGTTTTTAGAATTTTCAACGATTCATAATAGAGAGCAATCTAAATGGAATTAAGTACGAGTGTGATTTAACAAATATATTATTTCGTTAATATATATATATATATATATATATATATATATATATATATATATATATATATATATATATATATATATATATATATATATATATATATATATATATATATAATGCTCTTCCAACATGTAACGGAGCATTCTGGTGGATGAGGGTTATATACGATAAATATATCGCTTAAATTCAACCTTACTGACTGCCCACTTCCGTGGAGTAGAGAGGGGATACCAGCCTCCAGGTTTGAAGGTAAGGTTTCGATCCTGCTTCGTGGTACTGTATAGGATAATGGATGGTCTTTAGCCACACTAAAGAGTTTTAATATAACGAAGTAGCTGTTTGTGGATCACACTATATATATATATATATATATATATATATATGCATGCTATAGAAAAAAAAAATTTGTACCAACAGGTTTAGCATGCATTTTGCACAGCAGGTGTAAAAGGGCAAATAAGCAAAAAATTGTAATTGGTTTTATGTGACATAGACAAATCTGTTGCAAAGACAGGTGGTTAGTTCATACGGCTGAGATATACTTAATAAAAGGGCTTTGCACAAATGAAAAACAGAAATGAAAAATCCTCTCTGGTAAGTTCGGATCATAGATCATTTGCTGTTCACTGGCACCTTGGGGCTAAGAAAAATTGAAAAAAAAAAAACCCAGAATAAAAACCGCGTACCACACCAGCCGATAACACAGTTTTCGAATCTACACCTATTTGTTCAATCCTGACGAAGCATTTTTTCACATGATTACGATTAAAGATATGACCGACTGCGATTATAGCAACGACAAATAACGAAGTGTTGGTTGCGATGGAAAGTACAAGTTTGAGAATCCATTTCAAGGTCCTTCATCATTTCTCCTCAGTCGGGTCGAATATTTAGCAGTCTGATAACGAACAATCCACCCGGTTTCCAGAAAAACGTATATATATATATATATATATATATATATATATATATATATATATATATATATATATATATGGTTGTATCATTTGTACATCAAATCTGACTATTCAATTCCCGTACTCCACTTTTGTGGCGTTCGGTTCAGCTGAAATTCTACTTATTACATTAGGAAATATGAACTATGGAGCAAGCAGAACAATTGAACCATTGATTGGGAGCAATGTGTTTTATCTCTTTTACGTATGCGTATATTTTTGAATCCATGTGTTCGTCACACAGTTTTGTCTACTGACTTGGAAATTGGCATCAGTACACATATTCACTGAAATGTTTTTTTTTTTAAGAAGATTGTGTACTTTTTTCAATATCTTATTTTAACGGGTTTAATAATAGCATGTAGATTCTCTAGGATTTTGATAGTTTAAAAAACTTATTTTGGATTATTTCAGAAGAAAAAGCTGTGATGTCATGATAGGAATTCATTCTGACCTTTTTTTTTACATAACGATAAAATTTGACGCTACAGTTGTTCAATGATTGACTGCGGTGGTGTGTTTTAATTACTATTAACTCTGACAAATGCAGCATTATCAGGCAGAATCATTAATGTGGCAAAATTCTCATGAAAGAACGATGGATATAAGATAATGGGAATATATCATCGTTCTCTGCACACACCCACATTGGGGGTGTCGCTTGGTTAGGTAGACATGAGCAATTGTTAGTAAGACCCACCCCAAATAGCTTAGTCTGTTAGGACTTTGTTCAGCTTATGGCACCGAGTATTCCCCAGAAGTTGCTTTCTATTATTGATATATTATTATATTATATGTTGCTAGCCTGATCTGTACCATATGTATTTTGTATATACATTTATATTGAATTCAAGTCACTTGGAAATTCGGCTTCCATTCATACTGTTCTGTTATTCTGTCGCCCTCAATGATACCTCTATCATTTAAAGAGCGAAGAGCTATTTCTAACATATCTGACGGAATAATGCTAAACGTACAAAATAGTGGCTTGCTGACTATGGGGGCTCAATAAACACAAATAATACCACAGCATCTTTTTTTAATACCTGCTACTAGAAAGAGTAATTGTTTTATGTAAACACTCCATCTTTGATTTGCATATCCCATTCACAGCAGTCACAATTAAGTGAGAAAATTGGAAAACGAATCTTGAAAGAGTAATTCAAAGCACTTGAGTATTGAGGAAAGTCTGTGAATCGCCATTTGCAGCAATTTGGAATAATAAGAATTTTCAATTATGGGGTAACAAAAAGAATTTTCAATTATGGAGTAACAAGAAGCTCGCCAATTTCTTTGCTTGTAATACAGTGAATGCAAGAAATTCCCGACACATTTCAGTATCGGTTTATTTCAACATCCTTATATAGCTTTTAAATTGATTGAATTTGGACCAAAGATTAAAAAAGAAAAAGAAAAATATGTATTCATACCTTTCCCGTTATAGTGCATCCATGAAGCTCAAACTCGCATCCTTAATGTTTCATCACTGGCATGCCACGATAAGGGATAAAGCAGGTGGGTGAGCACTTTAGCAACTATATCTTGACAAAAAGTATCTCCATTGGAAATTTGGTATCTTTTTTTTTTTTCATTTCCCATGTTAATGGCCGTCACGGTATCTCAAAACTCCCACATCCTACATAAGTACCTACATACATACTATATATATATATATATATATATATATATATATATATATATATATATATGTGTGTGTGTGTGTGTGTGTATGTGTGTGTGTGTGTATGTGTGTGTGTGTATGCTTGAGTGTTTATTTGTGTGTATACGTACGTTAACATTTAATTGGTCTCAAAAGATAATTGGGCAATCATAGAGATCGAACTCTAATCATTGACAAAGTTCTGCTCGATAAATGCATGCATCACTCTACTGTTGACACCCATATGATAATTGATATATACATGAACACACACACACACATCAATACACACATGCACACACACACACGCATACACACACACATATATATATATATATATATATATATATATATATATATATATATATATATATATATATATATATATATTATTCAATGCACATGAATGTGTGTGCGTGCGTGCGTAAACGAGACAGATATGATTTAACATCAACGTTGAATATGAGCAAAATCGGATTAAACATTCTACGTGAAATGCTTGAGTGAAATGTTTATAGAGATGGGTTTTTCTCACGTGTTGTCTTATGTGTTACAAGGGTGAGGTTCAATAAATACTGAAAGAATTGTCGGAAACTGATCTTAAGTGCAGTTGAGAACATCTCAGCATCAATCTCATTGTTCTATATATGCTTGACAAGACTTTGCTCCTTATTTCATTCTTTATGTACATGAAAACAAGTCATCGCTAGCCGGTATGTCTACTTTTTTAACTACACTTTTCTCAACTGGGAACTATTCCTCGAATTCCTTACAAGCGACCCTTTCTTAGAGCCATTTGTAAAATTATTGATACCCTCCAGCATGCATTTTAGCGTTCTGTCTTCCAATGAAAGACAAATGGTTAACGTGTTGTCGTTATTCTTTGGCAATACTCACTGTTTTGGCACCAGGATTATTCTATGGGCTTTCTTGGCAATACTTTGACAGCCATTTTATCAAATTTTAGAAATAAATTCTTTTTTTAGACATCCGGTTTAATGCTTCTGCTGAGCAAAGGGCAAAGGCAAAATAATCAAGGCCAAATAGGATATTTTCCTTTTAATATGGCCCTCTGTGGTGCGGAAACTCGCGTGATCCGACTAATTTTACATCTTCACCATTAGTTTGCGGATATGCAACTAGAACATTTTGATTCGGTTTCAAACTGAAATTTGAACCG
>OY735211.1:24761044-24773544 GCA_963457665.1 Thysanoteuthis rhombus | reverse complement strand
CTCACAACTACTTCAATCACGCTAAAGCAAGCAAAAGAGTGATATGAATAAAGCGTATAAGGTTATTCAATAAATCATTTTTTGAAGACAAGATATTTGTTGGTTAAATAGGAATGAAAACTGTCAGATCTAGCTGAAAATAGCTGATTTGGCAACCCCAGTGTGATTTTTTTTTGCAGTGGAGGTCAAGCTGCCTCTGATTGGTTAACAATCGTAGGCTTCCTTATCCGACTACTAATGACACAAATTGATTTGAACTTTGCTAAATGTTTAATCATCATATCGTTCTCTTACCTGATGTAATCAGGGTGATATTGTTCGACTTAATTAGGAGTTAATTGATAGCAAGAATATGTACATTCTCTGTATTTTATATACACAGATCTATTAATCTCTGACGTCCATGAAAGTTCCCCTAGCATACAAAATGAACAAAAAATATGGTCAAGTTCATTATTGCAGTAATTCTGAGCAAAACTAATCAGGTTATATGCTTTTCTATTTAGTTGTAAATTCTCTCTAGTTTTCTCTGTCCTTTGCTGATATTTATAAAGAATATCAAACAGTTCAAATGAGTATAGAGATTCCATCTTGTTTTATCATTGTCGGGCAAAAAACATTCTTATTTAAAACTCACTACGAAATAATTGACCATAGAAGACAAAAATACAGCTGACTTACACCGTTATAGTATCTAGCTGTCTACATACAAGTCTAGAGAGAAATGTTTCGGTCACTATATCTGATCTTAATTGTTTGAAATTAAGTCAACATAATTAAATGACTTTATTAAATTACACAAAAGAGACGAACTGATTTAGATAAAAGAAACAGGCAGATTATAATTCGCTGTCCCATTGCATTAAGAGGGACAGGTCGGGCTCGTCCTAACACTTTCGTGACCTTGGTTACTTCAGCAACTACGGTCACTTTGGCAACTAAAGTTGCGTCGGCTGGAACTACTTTTGATGGGTTGCTCCATTTTTTCCCACGTTAAGCTTGACCTTGTGTCACATTTTACTCCGGTGGGAGTGCAAATAAATTGGTGCTCAACCTCACATGGAGCAATCATAAGACAGCACAGAGTATCAGGAAGAAAACGGAAGTCTGAGGCATCATAGAATCTACTTGAAAACTTAGATGGTAATGGGCCGGTCAGGCAGACAACCGATGGAGATCACAACTCACATGTATATCCAGAGATCACATGCAAAACTGAGGCCGGCAGAATTTAAGGTGGAGAGATGAACTTGACAAATACAGAAAATATTGGCTTCACCATTGATAGAGAATTGTGGCAGATCCTGGGGAAGATCTACGTCCAATGATGGACGATAAAATACTGATGATGATGATGATTCTAGAGATTTCTTAGATATATATATATAATTCTGATTCACCAATAGTTTAGTATTATCAACTTGGAAATCTATTGATATACTTGCTATATATCTTCCTTAACAAAACTTCTGAACTTTTTGCTTATTTTTTTTCTAAAATATTGACCTGCTACAACGTGTCTCCAAAGTGTTTCAGATATCTAAACTACAGGAGGCATTGATTTGTCGCTAGGTGCCACAGTTTGAAAAAAGTATTTGAAAAACTGATCGAAGAGATTCGTACAAAAAAAAAATCTGAAGGTTTATGATCGAGGGACCAAACAGAATATTCATATATCCTCTTACTATCTTCCACTGATGTGGATGATGTTCATAGGGGGTCGAGAATCAGTGCAGTAGTGCTGCATTACAACTTTAGCGATTGAGCCTGATCGAATAGTTTTGAGTCTTCCGAAAGCAATTTGTACGAATGTAGATAAAAAAAACCCGAAGAAGACGTCCGTGGATGAATATAAACCCAACCAAAACAAAATACGGAAAACCACTAATGTAACCCATTTTAGACCATCACTAGAAAAGAAAACAAACACGATGTATAAAGAAATATATATTTCATTTATCATTTGGGTCGAGGTAGGGAACCCCGTTATATCCAAAGCATGAAGAGATACTGAGACAGGCAACGACATATGTCAGGAGTTATGAGGATTATAAACTTAGCCTAGGACTGATGTAGGTCTGATCCTCTCGGTAGGGATCATCTCTCGTCCCTTTTATTTCCGGACTAGGTAGTCCAAATAAATGGGGTTCCTTTATCGTTTAAGTCTCAGTATCAATTAAGTCCTCCACTGATTATGAACCACGACGGGAAGGCAGTCTCCAACATCATCTTGAAAACATAACAACCCTATCTTATAGAAGTAGCAGTGGAAGATTGATCGTAGTATCACTCGTTCCAGATATCATTTCCTACATTTCAACAACCATTCTTACAACAGCAGATCAACACAAAGTTCGAACAGTTACCATATGAGACACTGCATACCACGAATCTATCATTATGAGAATTACTAGAATATACTCGTCGGGAATAACAGGGTTATTTATGTATGGATCAGCACAAATAAACATAAAGCTGTTTTATATGGTAATTTATTTTGTAATAATCAGAATATCCTAAGTTTTGTCGAGTCTCAACTCAAATCAAGGTGTCTTAATCTTTCATTACAATGTTATAACAAGTTAAATATACCAATGACCATTTGAGCTAAAAAAAAGAAATAACAAATAAATAAATAGATGAAATTATATATAAACTCATTATATAGTTAGATATTCGATATAAACATCGATCCCCAACTCATTTTCACTTTTTATCTTCATCTCATTCTCTCTCTACCTTTCGGGCTTTTCATACATGATATCCATCGGTCCTGAATGGAAGACACGATTTTGTTTTGAATATCTGGTCATTCAGTCATACAAAGCATGAACGCTGTGCTCCATGCTCTCAACGAAGAAGACACGGCCATTCCCAACAACTGGTACATACGTGCAAACGTGTGTTTCCAACTAACTCATACACGCAGATTCCTTCGCATCAATTCAGATATATTTTTATAGAAATTTTGACAATAAAGAAATTCTACAACTGTATTATTATATATTGGAAACATTAAATTCAGAACTCCGGGAGAAAAATGAAAAGTCTTTAAAACTAGAGAAAAGGAACAAAAGAGAACTCAGATTTTCTTCCCGTTGTGTATACAATATTCGGAATGAATACGATTTGATGGGAAAAATGGAATTCAAGTTCATACTGGAAAGCCATTTACCTCAATGAATTATCTATCTATCCCGAGATACACTTACATATCTATGTTATCTTTCTTTTTTTTCTTCCTTTCTCTCTTTCTTTCTCTCTTTTCTCTTTCACTTTCTCTCTATCCTCCTCTTTATCTAGCTTTCTCTATGTCTATATCTCTGGTTATTTCAACTCGTGAATCTATCTTTGTTCCAATTTATCATTTCATTTTTGCAACAGCCACTTTGGTGGTCAAGATTTTGCTTATTTGGCTCAACAGTTCTAATTCAGGTGAAAAGTACTCATAACTGAGCAGATTGGCGCAATATAATCTTTTATTACCTGGAGCAGCCTGCACATATATATCTGCAATTAACTCGTGTTATCGATGTTTTTTTTCTCTCTATTGACTCATCTACTTGTGTATCATTCAATCTGTTCTTAAGATCTATCTATCTATCTATCTATCTATCTATCTATCTCAGTCTGTTCAGATCTAGCTCATTCTATGTCTTCCTCCATCTTTTTACCTCTGTCTGTCTGTCTGTCTGTCTGTCTGTCTGTCTGTGTCTGTCTGTCTGTCTGTCTGTCTCTCTCTCTCTCTATATATATATATCAACCTGTTCATATTCAACCTGTTAACATTAATACACATCTGATCACATATGAATTAATGCATCCCTCTCAATTGATCTATATTATAAAATGTTTATTCCTTAATATTCTATATCTATCTATCCAACCATCTATCTATCTATCTATCTATCTATCTATCTGATAAGATATTTTAACAGTATACACATTTTTGTACGTATGTGTGTGTTTGGGGTTGATTTAACTATATTGCATCTTTTGTTCGTCTTCTATATCATGGTGTATTTGTCTTTTAACGAACCTATTCGCTGTCCGTATACTCGAAACGAATATTTATTTACTTTGAAATCCTCTACAAATACCGCAATTAAAACGACCAATGCAATCCTCATGTGAGTATTCCAATATCGATTGTTTGGAAACAGCATTTCCATGCATATATACAACTAAGTAAGTAGTCAGTGCCTTGGCTGCATTGCACGCGTGCATATATACATATATGTGTGTGTACGCACACACACACATATATATATGTATATACATATACAATAATTTATTCGACATAAGTTTATATACGAAATGATAGAATGACGGACAGATACAGGGAAAAAGATAGATATATAGATAAAAAGATAGATAAATGGCGCACCTTCGTAATCAGAGAGCTGGCGAGCTAGTCGGTTAGTCTAAGGGTACTTTTTATTCAAAGGAGTAACCATATATATAACGAGTTTCTCTCAGGTTACCCTATAAATGTGACCTTGCATTAGACTAAATGCCTAATTCTCTGGTGAGTCCAATACCTTGTGGCCTTATACCGGAGTAAATTAGGCTCAGTTGGGATAGATAGATAGAATAGAGCAAAACAATCGATAGTACAATATAGATATTATTGAAAATTGGATGAGTGAAAAGATATGAAGACGAATGAGGGAAAAGAAATGTAAGATATATTTGCTGATGCTTCAACATTCACTACCGAACTCACTCTTTGGTTTGAATATTCTGCGATTGTAGATTCAGAATTGTACAACAAATAACATGCATCTATGCTTACATTTATTGGTTGACATGCAGAGATTCTCATTCAGAAAAAATGATTGAATAAAATGGGGCTGCTGCAGGAATCAAACCTGCAACCGATAGGGTATCCACTTTATAATCATACTTTTAGATTATGCATCCATTTTTTCATATATATATATATATATATATATATATATATATATATATATATATATATATATATATATATATATATATATATATATATATATATATATATACTTAGTTCAGCCAATCGTCAAGAGTGATGGATTAGTTTTAGTTTCGATCAAATTACTTTCAAAGTTACTTTTAGGATGCATTATTTGAAAAAAAAATGAAATATATTTTACCACTTAGATTTTGTGCATATATATATATATATATATATATATATATATATATATATATATATATATATATATATATATATACTTTAAACATGAAAGGTACAATATCATTATAAAAATATTTTGTCATTCATGTCAATAATTTCCAAATATCTAAAACAATTGATGTAAGGTTTTCAAAGGGTTTTATATTTTATACAGAATTAGATATCATGGTACTATATGTGATCTTTTTTCATGCGATGACCATCAATTGTTTACAATGTAATTGTTTCGTGAATGTGAAAACAAAACTGTTATTTTAACACAAGCCCAAAGCAGTCTCAATCAAACACCGCCTATTTTCAAGCTTTGATTTCCATTTCCAGTTTGGTAAATTGATTTTAGGGCTGCACCATAACACACACACACATACATATACACACACACATAGAGGCAATCATGATTTTTGGACATAACCTCGCTACCTGTCAGGCTACAGACTTATTGATCTGCCTCATATATATATATATATATATATATATATATATATATATATATATTGTGTCGTCCACAGAAAGCTGTTTCGTTGAATTACTACTCTTCAGTGTGGCTATAGACTATCCATTATCTCATCCTGTACCACGTAGTAGGATTGAAACCCTCGCTTCAAACCCGGTATCCTACGTCTGCGCTATTGAACTGGACAGTTAGCAAGGTTGTATATAAGTGATATGTTCATTTTAGCATATATTGACCATCTACCAGGGTGCTCTATTCCTATGGAAGAGCATTGCATAAGCTTACAATGAACGAGTTACCTCACTTAAAGTGTGCTCAACCCTGAATAGGTGGGCGTTAATTATTGTTATTCACAGACAACTCTATATATATGTGTGTGAAAGTGTGTATGTGTGTAGGCACGTTCTTTTTATTTAAAAGCATAGAATGAAAATAGTATACAATCCCCTCTAAAAACTGAAAATCAGTGCATTCTTAATTGATAAAATTCACTCGATATGTACTACACAATTAGTTCCCAAAATTTCTAAAAGTATTATGAACTTGAAAGATTTTGACTAATGGAAAGATAATTATTATAATTAGTCATTTATTCTTTGGCAAAAACTATTCAGCCATTTTAACAATGACATCATTATTAATTTTTGTAAAGATTACATCGACTGCTTTACGTTGTGAGGCTATTCCAGAACATTCTAGAAAGTGCCTTAAATAGCCTGGGCGATATATGTTCATACGGAATAACCAAATGTGTTAAATTTCCCCCATAACAATTATATGAACAACATTGCCATCAAATCCGAAAAAATTGTTCTAGAATATTTAGAAGGAAAAGTTTTGAGCGTACTCGCTGGAAATTTAATATTCAACCAGTTTATAATTCAATATTTATTTTGATATAGAAATGCACTGATTCATTTGGGACGAATAATAGTCCTAAGCATCTGTGGCTGAACTCTTGTTACTATTCATGTAAAGGTTTATCTGTCTTCCTTGCTACATAGCGGGCAATGATTCACCAGTGAAGTCTTTTTATTTGCTTCAGATGATAGAAAGTGTTAAAAGAGATACTTAACAATCTTAATCTGTGTTTTTTTCAAAGGCTTTTGAAATGTATAATACTTGTAGCCTGCCACAAAGCAAACCTTAAAAAGGTGTAAAATATCTTAGGGAATTGAATCCTCATTTTTCTCTTTGAACATTGATGACAGAAAATCAGCTTAACGACTCGCTGTTTTTGCTTAGGATTAGTGTAGAAAGTATCCAATATATCTCAAAGATTCCATTCTAGCACCCTTATACAGCTTCAAATTCAACAGGACTCGGGTCAAAAATTGAAAAAAAAATTATAAAAATCAAAGAGATATTGAACATTTGAAAGTTATGGACAAAAACGTTTTCCAAAATTCCGTTAGCCGTATAAAGATGTTAGGATAAACTTTTTGATACGTATCGGATATATTTTGAACCTTTTCCCACTCTTGAACCCAATCACCATGTATTGACTTTTTAAGGATTCAAAGTCATTTTCTTTCATTCTGTCTTGAATCGCTCTTTAGTTGAAAGAAGTAACTTTTTTCTTGCTGGTTATCACATGAATTACATTTGCTCTGGAAGCAATATGTGATTCACAATGAGCATTCAATTTTATCGGTGTTACGTTGCTTACATAACATGTAGTTCCTAAATGATCACCTGTCTAAGTAATGAGCAGGCTCAATGCTTTTTAACCTCGTTGATCTGACAAGCGTGATTGTTCTAATCTCTAATTCTCAACGGCAAGCTTTGGTTTATCTCATCTATCGTGACTGGTCTTTCCCTACAGCGTTTACTGTCCCACATGCTCCAATCGGTTAGCCTTTTGTTCCATCTGTTTTCCTTTATCGCCATGTGCAAATGCCCATCTCGATCTTTCTTGCTGGATCACTTGTGCGATACCTAGATTCTCGAGAGGACCAGGCAGACTTTTTCTTTCTCACCGTGTGCTATTACTGATATTGCTCTTCCCCTTTCCCCTCTGCGTGGTTCTGAGACTGAGTTCGAGTCGTTTTGAAACAGTCAAGTATAAATTAGTTTTGATCCAGGGGGGAAAATAAGACCAAACGGAATAAGCGTACTATAATATCAAAAATCGACACGAATCTGAGTTGAGGAAAATTAGAAGCATGTAGAGAATAATGATATTCACCAATCTGTAAGTTATTGTGGCTTACAAACTTTGTCAATAGTGTGAGTTTTAGTTTGGACTCAATTTTTTCAGGGTTTAGCTGAAAATTCCTACTGGACCCCAATATACCGTGATCAGGCAGTTTTTGTTTGTGCATGTGTATATTAGTTCATATATATATATATATATATATATATATATATATATATATATATATATATATATATATATATGTGTGTGTGTGTGTGTGTGTGTGTGTGTGTGTGTGTAAGTTTGTATCTATATATATTGTTGTATGTTCCTATACGTTTATGTGTCACAGAAACGTGGCCCACTTAGTCCTTGTGATAGATCTCTGTCAAAATAAGGTCTCGAATTCCGGTGAGTATACTTCACAGTATCAATCATATTGATGAGAAATAAACCACGCAGGAGACTTGGGGAGGGGTTTGAATCATTAGGCCCCCTCTTTCCAACATTTAATAAGATTTGTTATTACATAGTAAAAATTCAGTAGATGAGCTACCATTCATGAAGTCCCCACCGTAGATTTAAAATTGCGACACCGATCCCTTCAGCTACGTCCCTGGAACCACGGTGCAGAAATTGGAACAATCTAAGAAAATGCTTTACATCACAATTATCAAAGTACTTCTCTCGTTACCAGACTAAAACACTTACAAGTCTGAGTGAAATACAGAATGGAATTGGAAATTTGTCATAATGTTATTATTCATCAGTTGATTGTAGCCAAACAAGTTTTATTTTAGATCATACAATAGTGTTTAAGTGTGAAACATTTAGGAGAAGATGTTTGATAAAATGGAAATCTATTTAGCGAGTATAGCACAGAATTATAGATACATCCTGGCTATTTTGGTATGAGCCTGTTTCAGGAATATTGAAACAACAGTTATATATCAATACAAGTTTGATCAAAGGCTACAAGGGATTAAAAATGTTCTCCTAACCGTTCTTGTTAACAACGTATAGCATGTACGAATTATCAACAAATTTTTGATGTATACTAGTACGAGAAAAACCAAGACCAAAGAGTCTACGTTCTTCAATGTGAGCTTGGATCGCATTTTGACTCGAAAAGTGACAACTTAGCAAATGGATCATGGGATAGCTTTGTGTATGTGTGCGTGTTTATAGATGATTTTTTATATTTGTAAGTATTTACTTCGTTATATTTTCAAATCTAACCACTGCTTCGTAGCAAAGTTCAAATATCTATTGAACTTAGCCTTGTTACAAAGTTTATATAATGGAAAAAAATGTCGATAAAGGCGGAAATGCCCATATTGACACCAATTGTGCCGTTATGGTAAACAAGCTCGACTCACAGGCGAATTTTCGACTGAGCGCAGCAGGTTTGCTAAGTATCGCGCTACCACAGGCGCCCTGTATGTGTTGGCTAATTGGCGGAGAGTGGAGCTGCCGAGAGTGCAGGGGATAAATCCATCGCGTGAATCACCATAAGCCTCACCAGATGTGCCAATTATCGCAAATCCGGTAAATACGAACTGCGCACACGATGTCCGCCGCCCTCGCATGCAAAAGGCTCAACACTACGCAATTCCACCTTTTACAACCAGTTTCATCCCTCTTTCCTAATCATAGCCCACCTTTACGTCACACCACATTAGGACTGCGAATTGATTACTCCCAAATTCTAACCATTCTGTGTGTAATTTTGATTATCGTAGATTTAGTTGGAAGCGACGAGCACTGAGCACACACCAGCTCCTTTTGGAACCACACACACACACACACACACACACACATATATATATATATATATATATATATATATATATATATATATCAATGAGCCAAACATTATGACTACCCGCCTAATAATTTGTAAGACCTTTGGGCGCTTGTGAAGCAGCATATTTTTCCCTTGTGATCTGGTACCAGGGAGTTAATAACTGATCTTCTAATTCATGCAAGTTTCTTAACTATTTTCAATTAGAGACAAAAACAATAATTACCTCAGCAGTTACAGTTCACCTAATTACACTGACACCATCATTATCACCAGCCTCATCCGACGTCGGACATGGACCTTCCCCAGGATTCTCTAGTCAATGCTATCATGGGCTTCCCTGAGCCACTACTTTTCTGTTTTCTGATCTGTTTAACTCGTCGCACAACCTAATTCAATACCGACTATAGTTTTGCATAAAATCTTCGGGGATCAACATTGTTTGTCGTCTTGTCCTGCAGTTGTCTCCCGTTGTTCAGCCATTTGGGTTTTCGAATGGTTTTCTATGATATCACAGACTCCTGTTTTGTCTTTCATATATGATGTTGTCTAGTGATCTCTCCAGGTGATGTCCAGTATGATTCTCTCCTGTGCACAAATCATGGTTCTAGGTGTGTGAGTCGTTGTTTCAATTAGATTTCATGTTTCAGCTCCATAGATGACTATCACTTGAAGGTTGAGCTTGCCGTTCTTAATCGTTGACATCCTAGAATGATTCTTTGGCTGATTTCTTCTATCTTTTGAGGATTTCATAGAAATCCATTGTCCTTAGTAGATGTAGTGGTATAATTTCCTCAGTTCTATCTTCTCTATTTTTGTACTATTGCTTTATAATTTTAGTTATGTGTACACACACACACACACACACACACACACACACACATATAAATATATATATATATATATATATATTTATATATATATATATATATATATATATATATATATCCACGCACATGTACATAGTATATACACATATGCATACGTATACCAATGTATATGCACGTATCGCATTTGTTTATGTATACAGAGTATGCTTTATTTGATATTAATTTCACCAGATGTTATAAAATCGATTATCGTTACAATATTGTACATCCATATATCCATTAGGCTATTAGACTCGAGATGAGTAAAAAGTCAATCTTTTCGGCATAAATATATTCACAAAGTATGTGTTTATGCTATGCATGTACAAATAACACTATTGTATGCGTGTAACGATAATTTGATGCTAAATCTGATTCTTCCTCAAACACTGTTATTTGCACAGACGAGCAGACAGAAATACATACTTAAGATAGACATCGTTTTTAATCCAATTATTGAATATATTAATCTGAAATCATATCGATCACATTTTCATTCTTATTTTTGAAAGGATACACTGAAACCTAAATACGACCGTACAATATATATATATATATATATATACACACACACACACACACATATATATATATATATATATATATATATATATAGAGAGAGAGAGAGAGAGAGAAAGAGATTCGAACATGTTTATATTATCATTATTGTTAAATCTATATATTTATAGTTTTTATAGTTATATATATATATATATATATATATATATATATATATATATATATATATATATATATATATATATGCATATAACTGTATATTAAATCAAACGTATATGCTGCTAAGTAGTTATGAATTGTATCTTACAAATATATTGTGTTGTGTGTTAAAAAAGAAGTGCTTTTACACTGGCTACGGCTCCTTGTGCAGCTTTAAAAATTTCAAATATACAGGAATGAAAAAAATATCGAAAAAGATTGAACACTCTAGAGTTATGCATAAAAATCAGAAATCTTTAATTCTGTCAATTGGAAAATATGTTGAAATGAAATCTATCAGACTCTCTTTGCACACACTGTAGATATAAGTGTACAAAAGCTCCGATGTATTCGATAGAAACATAAATGCTTTTAATTTGGAATAATATGTTTATTTAGAAAAGAAATAAATGTTAGGATAAATATATGAACACTAAAATAGATTCACAGAGATGAAATTCTCACGGAGATATCTTTGTGTGGAGTTATAGGGTAAAAAGAATTAATATTTTGATTGATTATTGTACGATTGTAATTAATTCTCTGTGGGTGTTTGATTGACCTTAAATATTTCTTATACTATATATTTCATATCATACTCTGCATCATGTATTTTCGTAAAACAGACGAGCAGTCGTACAAGATTCTATTAGCAACCAACAATCAAGACCGTCAACATAATCGTCAACATAAATTTTTTTCTAGTTTTTAAGTTGGTTAACTGGCTATAGATGTATATGTGTCACACATACAGGCTGCACCAATTGAGCTAGAAGGTGGAACATGTATTCCTTATCATGGCTACAAAACATTTCTCTTTCAATTCCTCTCCCCCCAAATACATTTCAAAAGGTAGTTCAGTTTTTAAATTAAGTATACACTAAATTAATCCTTTTGTTTGTATTCACGTGTTACATGAAAATTAAATATTTATCCCTTGATGTCTGCAGCTTGAACATATTCAGTATTGTACTGATAGCGATGAACACGCACAATATAATCATCTAAATTTTCTACAGTTTTAAAATACAACGAAACAGCTGACAGTGGATGACACAATAATATATATATATATATATATATATATATATATATATATATATGCGCGTGTGTGTACTCATTAAGTGAGGTAACTCGTTCATTGCAGTCTGGTGGATGAGGAATATGAGCTGAATAAATATATTGCTTAAATTCAGCCTTACTGACCGTGTAATATTTGCGTGTGTGTGTGTTTGTGTGTGCCTGAGTACAAGTACTCATAAGTAAACATTAACATATATATATATATATATATATATATATATATATATATATATATATATATTATTGTGTCATCCGCA
>OY735211.1:24738544-24758544 GCA_963457665.1 Thysanoteuthis rhombus | reverse complement strand
CACGCTATATTTCTGAATATTTTTTAAACTTTTCTAATTACTAACTTATTTGCTAATGTACTAAGATTAGTCCAATACATCAGTAAATAGACACTTTTAATTGATGGGCAGTGGTTTAAAGTTTTGAAATTGTGGTGTTGTGAATAGATATACGCTGAAAGTATTCAAACGCTAATATATATATATATATATATATATATATATATATATATATATATATATATATATATATAAATATATATATATAATTAGAGTCATTAATGTGCCTATAAGTATTTTAGATACTTATCCAAACCAGAATCAAACATTGTACACATAAGCAATAATAAGTTAGACTGGCTTACAAAACATTGTATACAAACAAACAAACAAACAAACAAACAAACAAACACTCTCTCTCTCTTTCTCTCTCTCTCTCACACACACACACACGAACTTGAACACACACATACTTATACACTCAAATCTTTTCCGAGACTTATGGCTACTAAGCAAATTTTGCAGCATTTCAACCACTGCACTACTGAAAAATTGTATTGTACTTAGAAAAACATTAATGTATGTATACACACAGTAAAATGCGCTCATTCCCTTGATATGAAGTCGCATTCCCATAATATATATATATATATATATATATATATATATATATATATATATATATATATATATATATATATATTATTGTGTCATCAATAGACAGCTGTTTTGTTGTATTACAATTATTCAATCTTACTGACCGTCTAGTTCAGTGTGGTATTAGACTATCCATTTATCCCATTACTGAATGAATTACGATATAAGATCGAAACCTTTGCTTCAGATCAAGAGGCTGGCATCTTACTCCTGCCCCACAGAACTGGAGGGTCAGTAACGTTGAATTTAAGTGATATATTTATACACGCATATATTCCCCATCCACCAGATTGCTCTATTTGTACGTTGGAAGAGCATTGCATAAGCTTATAATGGATGAGTCACCTCACTTTAAGAGTGCTCAACCCTGAATAAAGGAGCGTTAATTATTTTGTAATCCACAGACAGCTGTTTCGTTGTATTACAACCCTTCAGTGTGGCTATAGACTATCCATTTATCTCATTTATATAATAAGAATACTACTGAGAAGGACGTATAGTCAACATGTATTGGTTTTAAAACTGTATAACATAATGTAAATTGTTTCACGTAGATGTTAGTATACACACACACATATACATATATATATTGGAATATTATAGAACTTTTTTCTATTTATGTTTTTACTATATCTGCTGACTATAAACAGTTATCAAGCACTCCTAACGATGATTTTTACAAGATTATCATCACTAAAAACAATATTAGGGTTCACCCCTTCAAACACATCCCCTGGATACTATGTTTACTTATTCCAATAAAGGCCATTCTGGGTTCTCTTGGCCATTTCTTGATTCAGAAATTCTATCATGAGATATTTAACTCGTAAAAAATTATGGATATAGTGCCTTTTTTATCGATATCGTTACACCTCTTCCTTCCTCCCTATTTATAGCTCATCATTACTGGGGTCGAAAGCGTCCCATAGAGATGTGTGGTCATCAAAAAATCCAGGCATTTAGCACCATGATAGGTTCCCTTTGAAAGGTTTGAACTTGGCTGCGAGTATGCATTTATCATCATTCTCTGCTTATATCCCCATCTAAATTGTAGTGAATTAGGTACATACACGGGGGAATGGTTATCAATACCCACTTCCGGATTGATAGACCTGTCTAAGCTTCGTTATACTTACAGCTGTTGGTATTCCCCAATGGTCACCGATCTAACTACTGCTCAGGCTCGATGTTGCTTGACTTGGAGATTTTTCTATGACCGATGTATCAAAAATTGAGAAGTTCCTCATTCTTAATCCTTGTTCTGAGTGCAGAGACTCACTGGAAGTGGACAGCCTATATTCAATGTGTTATGGCTCCGTTCGTTTTTTTAGTTTATTTTTCTAAATTTTGACCAGTCTGTTCCACAGGTATGTTTTTCAGATTAGTCTTATCCATTTTTGTTGCTTGCGTATTGTTGTCAAAATATATCAGTCTGCTCTGTCATAATACTTTTTGCTATGTCACTGATTCCGTTGTAAAAGTTGCGACGCCTTTGTTCCTTCCGGTTCAAGCATTCCATTTCCTGTTTTCCATCTTCTTTCGTCTCGTTCAACAACTGAAGAAAGTTTGGTCAAAAGACATTTTTAAAAATCCACAAAAAATAAAAATAACTCTGAAAATGTTAGACAAAAGAGAGGTGTACAGTAAAGAAAACGAATTTCGCCTTGTTGAATATTCATGCCAGAACAGTTTGTTTTTTAAGAGAAATATTCTAATGTTTGCTAAAAAGTCTACGGTAGAATACTGTCATAATATCATGAATTGGAAATTATATTTTCGTCTCTGCTGTTTTAATCATCCACAACGGACTGGTTTAAGCACTGTTCTCATTATCTGAAGTTGAGACATTAAACATTGTAATATTAGCTTGGATCATTTGAACAACTATCTTCATCTCCCTTGTTTTGAGCAACACATTTCAGCTGATGCATTTTGTGGGATATCTTACGTTGTCTGGTGATCCCAAATAATGCATTACCATTGTAACATGAATCATTCCGATATTTATTCTTGTCTTTCTTGTTTTTACTCTAAAGTTTCAGATAATGCTTTTCTTTGCCCTCCCTAGTTGCCTGACGTTCTGAGATCAAGCTTAGTGCATAGTCATTATTCACCGCTACACACAACAGATTGGTTTAAACACTATTTCTTGGTTAGCATATTCATTGTCCAGAATTTTATATGTAGTTTCTATCATCTACGTATTCGGACATCACCTAGCACCAACCATTCATAGCAGAAGTTTCAAATTTTGTATACCCCATTTTAATGAGTAGGGAAAACGTCCTCTGTGTTTGAAAATCCCCCAAAGTTTTTTTTCTTTGTGGTGTAGGGTTCAATGTTTAGTGTAAGTTTATGCCAAATTAGTCCCTCACTTTGTGGACTTTAGTGATCAAATTTTTAATGTATTCCCAAAGAATGTCCGGTGAAAATTTCTTTTGAGGGACTAACCGGACATGTTTTTTTTTCCCTTTTTCTTACTCTATAAAATCATTAGAATATAGTTCTAACCGTATTATTTGTATCTCCATCGAGTAAACGTAATGTTATGGATCCGATAGCGTGATTTACCAAGTAAAAAAAAAAAAAAAAATATATGAGTTTCAATGATTTATAGTATCTGTTGAGATTCTACTAATTTCATGAATCATTCAGAGGGATATACACTGATGACGCAGTGAGAACACAACTAAACTCTCTTTTAGTGTATTATGCATCTATTATATCTTCTTCATAATGGGAACTGATATAGCACGCATCGTTAGACAAAGACCTTCCCAATATTCGTCAGACATCTCTATCATGAGCATCGCGGAGCTAGTAATTTCTCAATTTATCTAGCTCGTCACACCGACTCATTTTCTTTCAGCAACAATATCGCCTATGATCTGTTGGTATCCACGTTGTAAGTTTTGGTGTCCAGTAACTGTCTTGCATCATGTTCAAGCCCATTGGAATTTGAGTTTTCCGACTCTTTCTACGGACTTTTTTTCTCTCTAATATACTGTGCTGTTTTATGAAACCCAAATAGATGATCTTTTGATCAAATTTTGGGACTTGTTCATATAAATGCAATACACTGTTTTTCACCGTGTGCCTAAAGTGTTCGAAATTGAATTCGATGCTTTTATTCAGCTTTGACCATTAATTAAAGATTATTTAGTTTTATGTGTTCTTGAATATCATTCAATATTCTTCTATCTTTATTATTCAATATCATTTGGTTTTGAATATGCAGTCTTGAATATAATTCAATATCAAAATTCCATATTATTCAGTTTAGAATAATATTCAATATTATTCAGGCTCACATAAAAAAAGTACACCGTCTATTGTGCTAGTATTATAACCAGGGTTCGCCTACCAAAGATTGAAAAGGGCAGCTATGAGACTCGGATGAGTTACAGTGAACAGTAGACCCTTAAATACCCTTGTAAACTATGCATATTACTGACAATCAAATACACCATATTTCTGTTTGACAACGAAATGGCTTATAAGGATTATAGTCATAACTGCATTAGCTATGATCACTTGTCTCTACCTGCAAGTATCTTTTGTGAAGCTGGACAAAATGGTCGGTTGGCCGAGCACTATTAATTGACAGTTATTAAGGATTTACCTCAAAAGCGCCATTTGAACACGAAGAATGTCCATTTAACGGTTAGCGCATGTCTGCTCCATTATTTGAAGAACAAGGCCAATTCGACATGAAAGTCAAAGTGCAATAACGACGGGGACAGTTCATTGTCTGGCAACAACACGAGATCGGAAGTCTCTTATGATTCTGGCTAAGGATACGTGCCTGTGTCACTGGTTTCGTCCTCCTAACTCTATTAATTCAATTGTCGGAATTCTGCCCCCATGGTCATTGTGTTATGCGGTAAAAATGTACACTGCACGTCAAAAATCGAGTTTTAGGGCGCAGTTGGTGGGAAGCATGTATATCCTGACGTTTGGCGCCTTGGAGATCCCCGCCTGTCCATTGATTACCTCGAGATAAGAGGCCCTAATACAACGATACGGAGAATCAGACAGAATGGATAACGTCCTGTTAAAGCAGATCAAGACAACAAATACAAGTTCAAACAGAAACACACACACGCATACATGCGTATATACATCCTCACTGAAGAGCAGAAATACAACGAAACAGCTGTCTGTGAAAGACGCAATTATGAATTATTATTATAATTAATGATCCTTTCTTTTGGTTTCAGCACTGTTAAGTGGGGCACCCGTCTATTACTGCTATAATGTAATGCTTTTCCGACTCTTGAATACAGCACTTTGGTAGACAGGAATTATGTATAAGTAAAATATACGTTGCTTAGTTCAGTCTGCATAGGGTAGGGTTAAAATGTCTGTCCCTGGGTCTGAAGCAAAGGTTTCGATCTTACCCTGTGATACTGGATGTTGGATAGTCTATAGGCACACTGAAGAGTTGTAATGCAACGAAACAGCTGTTTGCAGATGATGCAATTATCAATTATATATATATACATATATACATATATATACATATATATATATACATATATACATATATATATATATATATATATATATATATATATATATATATATATATATATATGATATCCGAGCTGCTATCAAAAGGTTTAACCATAGAAAAATACTTGTGCTGACAACTATTGTTCTGAAGACAGAGGAAACTACGTGCATTGTTCTTATAGGTTAGACGTCCATATTGCACTAGGTTTGCACATGATGTCCAAATTACCAGACTTTTGAGGTAGCACCTCTGTCCTCTTCACTTATACACTTATATGCTCTTGCTTGAGTTGTTTGACGAATTGTTCACTCACTCACTTTTATTCACAGACCACTGTGTCATGCCCTTAACGAGACATCATAACCCTTCATTAATTCGAAATTGGTCCATCGATTCAGTTTCCCATGTGGGGAACCATCACATAATCCTGGAATCAGTTATAGGTATATCTAAAAACCGAGAACCAGTTACCCAGACTTGATGTGACTTACCAACTAACCAGAGACCACCGGTATATGGGTGAACAAACACTCTCCCACAGGATTATTCAATTGGCAGTGGCATGCCAGTGAGGGCTTGTGTACATTGTGACTATCACATTTTGAATGACTGAACGATGGCCACTTTTTTGTATTGTGCATTTTTTAGAATTGTTCCACCCAAGTTCGTCAGCCATTTTACTCTCTAGGTTTGGCACACTGTAACTTCACACTCAGAGAGTGTGCATGCACATTTTTGTGTATGTATGTGTGTGTGTGTGTGTGTGAGAGAGAGAGAGAGAGAGAGAGAGAGAGAGAGAGAGAGAGAGGGGGGTTCAGGGACACAATGGGAAAGAACTAAAGGGAGGTTACAAACTTGAAAGTTACGTGTACTATCAATTCTGCTTCCTTGTCCAATTGTGTTGTCATTTGTCGCTCGTCTCAATCTATTTCGCCTGTGGTATATTGCTTCATCGGCTTCTGGCCTGAACGGTTATTGCTGTCGCATTTATACTTATGACAGATTTGGCGTTGATGTGAACTTCCATCTGGCCCAAAACGAGATTGTAGCTTTCCATTCAGCTCCGATGGCTTCTTTCAAGGTTCAATTTCGATTAGGATAAAGAAAGGAAGAATTGCCCGGGAAAAATTCATCCAACCTGAATAGTTTGTCTATGTATCCATCTACGTGTGTATATGTGTGATTGATTGTTTTCTAGGTCAACAAACACAACCATTCCGTTTACAAACTCTAATAAATATGTATCTATCTATCATGCTCTCTCTTGTATATATATATATATATATATATATATATATATATATATATATCGTGCCAGCAAAAACAAAAAGGAACCCTTCCCCCTAATGCTAGCCTCCCGATAATTTGAACATCACGGTTTTGAAATCAATAAGGATACATCTCCGATGTTACTGAATTAAAGTTTTTGGGACATTGAATCGATCAGGATGGACTCACACTACTTAATGATGAAGTGGAAGCTATCAAAGCATTCCCACAACCAACCTTATTGAGCCAATCCCGAAGATTCATATGCTTATTAAACTATTATGGACGATTTAAATCAAACTTTTCTGCGATAGATATTATCAATAACAAACCTGTTAAATTAGGTGTTTTCACTTCACTAGAATATCTTGGTCACACGCAATTTAGTTTCGAGAATTAAAAATACACCATGAATGCAAAAAGTATCCGACACATTTCAATGTGTTTATTTTAACGTATTTAGAAACTTCCAAATTAGCATGATTCATACCTTTTGTAAATACCTTCCCACTGTTGCAACTTTTTTTTTGTATTTTTCAATCTTTGATCCAAATCTTCTCAATCTACATAAGTAAAATTGAACTACACAACCTTAAGAACAAGGAGAATGATAACGTTCTTTTGTTTCCACAGTTCAGTCCGCTGTGTGTTTGATTGTGTATAGTTCAGGACTTTATAAATACATTATATACTTATTCATGGTAAAGTATGTTTTGCGAATGCATACTCTGACACACATAGACACACACTCACACATACATATATATATATATATATATATGTAGATATATTACTGTGTCATATATATATATTATTGTGTCATCCGCAGACAGCTGTTTCGATGTATTACATCTCTCCAGTGTGGCTATAGACTTTCCATTATCCCATCCAGTACCGCGAGGCAGAATTGAAACCTTCACATCACACCCGGAGGCTGGACTACGGAACTGGACAGTCAGTAAAGATGAATTTGAGCGATATATCCATTTACATAGAAATTCCTTATCCATCAGTACTCTATTCCTATGGAATAGCATTGCGTAAGCGTACAATAGACTTAAAGAGTGCTCAACCCTGAATAGAGGAGCATTAATATATACATATATATATATATCCATCCATATACATATATATATATATATATATATCCATCCATATATATATATATATATATATATATAGATATATATACATCCATCCATATATATATACACACACTCATAGATATATAATTGTAGGAAAAATAGAGAGATCTTAACACTGTGTTTCGCGAGTGACGCTCATCAATAGATTTCTGATGAGCGCCTTTTGCGAAATAGTGTTAATATCTCTCTGCTGTTTGTAAAGTTGTTGTGATTATGATTATTATTATTGTTATTATCTATCTATCTGGTATATGGATATTGATCACTTGAAATAAATTATATGAATTCAATATTACTGCCTATTGAGTTTTTTTTTCTCTTTCAGACTTCCGAAAATTATCAGCTTGAAAGAATATATATATAGAGTGAAAGATAGGAAAGATTGCATTTATTTGTTAATGTTTTGTTTCTGATTTGTATGCAATGAATTTGCGTATAAACTTTTGAAAACATCATTAAATGAACTTTGCAATTCCAGGCAGATGCGTAGGTCGTCTCGGAGGAATCAGGAATGGTAGACACAAGATGGCTGAATGGTTCATTTTTTTTTCTGTTCTCCCTTTTCTTCTCATCTTCTACTTTTCTCTCTGTCCTTTAATCGTATATTGAAAAAGAATGCTAGAATTTTAAATATATCAAAAGGAAAGTAGATCGTCAGTAATTAATTTTCCACAGAGCATTTCCATTACAAGAGGCAATCGCACTCAATAGCGGAGGCAAATGTTCTGGAAGTTGTAGAGCTTCAGTCTGTCTCTTCAATATGGCGACTCTCATTAGTTGCAGAGCGGGAAAACGAACCAATATGGACGCTGGATTATTTGAGTTTCTATATATCCGTGATTGTTTGTAAATGAATACGGACGTCGAAAATAGAACCAATGACGGTGAGATACGGTAAACCCGCAGTATCTTCTACAGCCAGACACATTTGTTTTAATAATCGACAGAAAGACAATCATTAATCAATATATCGAAATAGGTTTAAACACAAAGCAATCTTCTCCCTATGTGTTTTTGTTGGAAAAAAGATTTGTCCATCAATCAATCAGCTAATCAATCTATCTGTCTACGTTTATAATACTCCTATTCTGTCGGTAACACTCACATTGATTCTCCAACTACTGATAATCCATTTTTTCTTGATTCCCCATACAACACAATTCTACAGTAAGATCATTACATTGGGTCACTATAATGAAAATATTTTCAGTGTTTCTTGGTAATAAGACAATTAGTAATGCATTTAGATTATACATATAATAACTTTATTCTCTTAGTAACGCTTGTCTCAGATCCTGATCATTAACAGTGCATTTCTTCTAATTTTTCGATGCATTTTTACAAGAAGATCATTAGCAATAAATTTACATCATACGTACTCTATCTTTATTCAGTTGATAATGTCGGCAATAATTCCTGACCACTGACAACTCTTGTCTGGATTTCCTAAAACGGATTATTCCTCAAAGAAATACGAAATTTGGCATTCACATTTTTTCACGTCGTCAGGGAACATTGGTGAGCAAGCCAGTATGAAATAACATTGTAACTCTCATGAGCCCGTTACACATTGGGTGCTCTACGCTTATAGCCTTGCGCTAGACTAAGCTAAGCTTAATGTAGATAGTTAGAAAGTTAGAAATGAATATGAAGTGATATTGTACAAACTTGGTTACTGTAGTAGTAAGTTAGCCCCTGACAAAGTGTTCCGCAATTATCATTTAATGTCTGACCAAGGTAAGCTTAGTGCAGCTAGATAGATGAATAGATAGTAATGAACAGATAGGGATTAATGGTTAAAGAAACAACACATTCACTGATAGAACTGAAGATTGCATAAATAGATCTATTTGACTGATTTTTCCTGCAGCAGAAAGAGTCTTTTGTAATGTAAAAGCCAAGGAATGCAAGTAAGCCTTATGAATAATTCTGATTTTCATACTCTCTCAATGATAAGCAAAGCAATGAACTTTAATTCATTTTTACTATTTTATTAGGAAGCTTATATGATTTGATTACCTGTACAGTAACATAGGGAACAGATATCGACGAATAATTGCCCTAAGAAATTCTCCAAAGGACTAAGCAGGGTCTTCAGTCGATAAACAAGATCATAAGATAATTTGATTGCTGAAGTTGGAACATAGAATGCGGGTAGTGGTGAGTGAGGTGTCAGGGCAATATATCTTTGAGTCTTTTTTGTTGTTACTGAATGGTATACTGGATATATATATATATATATACATATTCATAACGTGTGTCTCAGCAGTGTGTCATTCGTTTGAGTGTTGATCTGAATGAAGGAAAACCAGTTTTCCCGTGTGGGAAGTGAGGACGAAGAAAACATTAGTTGTGTGAATCGCCAATCAGGAAGCATCTTACAGAGTGGTTTTGTTCGCCGAGTCAATCAGCAGGTATATTTGAAATCAAATATCTCTTCTCCGAGTGGGACTCCAAACAAAGGAGCTGTCAGCTTAAAGGATTTCTGATTTTAGTCAGATGACGCAATGAGTTGGTAAAAAAGACATCAGTTCAGTTCTGACTCCTGAAGCACTTGGGGGATTACAAAAGAGAGGGTGAAAGAGATACTGTGTGCAATAGAAAAAATAGTATCCATAAAAAAAATCGTAGGGAAAGATTTCATTGGAAAAAAATCTTCGTCTAAAATTTTTGCTTTTATGATCCTTGAATCCTTTTCAGATCTTTGTCCAATCTATCGTGATATCTTTTTGTTCCCTTATTTTATCTAAGTCACCAAAAATGTAACAACGATGTATTTGGGGAATATTCATAAAACTCTGCGGTCACGACGCAATAAACACGAAAAAATCCAGTTATTTTTCTCTGAATTCAACGGAAAAAAAATTTTGGTGGTAAAATTTCAAGGCATCTTTTCCCACAGTAGTTCCTGGAAAATCAGGGTGTGATGTGAATCGAAGCACAAGTGAAAGAGATATCATCACCTGTTTCATACTTCTTGAGTGATTGAGTCGATAGAAATGTGCTTTCATTCCAATTCAGCATTGATTCGCTAAAGCGTCTTCTGCTATGGCACTTTTCTCAAAAAAGACACGTACACATTTCTATATGCATACACAGTATTTTATCATGTAACAATACGTATAGTGATATTCTATCAGCTAGGGAAGTAGCTGTCACACGAGATACGCAGAACTAATCCATTCCATCTCTCTGAGTCTCAATTAACAATTTCTATTTATGATATGTTATAGTGACCCCGAAAGGTGCTGTTATGTTCTTGCAACCTACATAGGAACGTATCTTGAGTGCTAACTAAAGTATTATTGAACTAAACTATTGGCTTATAATTATATAGACGGACTTTGGAAATTAACATCTTCACTGTCAATTTATCATAGGATGAGTTCTCAGCAAATATTGAGGCGCAAAAAGTGTTTTTCTTTTTAATTTCAAGTATGATGCAGTAAGATTCATTTTTCATTTTTTACTCGTTTTTTTCTCAATCTTGTATTGATACTTTGATTTGCAATGTTCAGACCATTTCACATCTACGTCTGTTAAATAAGCTCTTTGATTAGGAAAATAAAGAAGCAGTGTCCGAGATCAGGATTTTTTTGTCACACAATCTCTTGTGATTCACGTTTTTGAAAAGTATATAATGTACAGAAATTTGTCTGAATTTGATTCCCAAACAAAACATTTAGATAAAGTAGAAGTCATGCATCAAAGTAGCAAACATAACCAAGCTGGTGTAGATGATTTTTCTTTTTTGATTTGGATGGTTCCAGAATATTTGCTCCTATATCTGTCCTATCTACGTCATACAGTGTTGATTATACTCCAATTATGTTTTGATTTGATCACTATCAATCTCGACAGGTTAATCTGACGATGGAGCGTCTAACAGTGAGAGAAATTTCAGTACGTGGGCATATACCAATCTGGAAACATTTGATCATTTACAATACCTTCTCGATAAATCACTTTCTTTTGTAATAGAGTCGAACTGGGATTTTCATCCTTCATACGTCGAGAATGTTGCATAATCTTTGCTCCGTCACCAGTGACCCCAATGATCGATCGTTTTTCCCCATAAATGAATGGCATGGCCTGATGGTGTTTTTTCTAGAGCTGGCTGGGAGCGGCTGACGACTGATCACGGGGCACAATGAAGTTGATAAGAAAGACTAGACCAGATGCCTTTGTGACATTTAAAACTTGTGAAGATGAAAGCAAGAGTTCAATGATGTCTCCAAGTTTTTCTTAGTCAGTCGGTTGATTTTGGCAGAATCCATGTTGGAAAGAGCAGGAGGTTTTTGTTGGAACTATATATAGTGGTGAGCCCCAAGAGTTTTAGTTTTACCTCCTAATCCAGGGTTATTTATTACGAATTTCCATTGAAAATTTTTTTGGTCCACCCATTCATTTGCTACCACTCATTCTGATTGGCCGAAATATCTGTACAATTCAAAGGCGCAGGATGTTTGTTCATATCAATTTCAACGACCAATCAAATCAATTGAAACTTCCTGAAAGTTTATAGCTGAAAATATCCCAAATCATTTTATATCAAATGAGGTAAAAAAAAAAATAATCCATGATTAAGATTTTTCTATCTCAGTTGACTTAATGTCGTTCAGTTCATCACTTATCAGTTTCTCCTGAGAAGATGTCGAAGGTCACTTCCTCTCAGAGCTGGATAATATCCACAATCCAAAATATTTCAGAGTTCAAGTCATCCACCACCTTTCTGTCAACAGATAAGCAAATTAATTCTTTTTCGTCCGGGAGCAATTTGACTGCCAAAACACAAAATTCATAACAGGAATCTAAAAAAATATTTCTCATTTTTTTACCCTTCATGTCAAAATCCAATCATTCACAGTTATCAGTTATTCCACATTATTTCATAAGATGTTTTTTTGCAACTGAACAACGCTATGTTACAGTTGCTTTGCTTTTAGTTCCAATGTTAGTTTCAAGGAAGAAAAATAAGTGAATTTTTCAGTACTTTAAAAATACAAACCGAGAAAAACTTTTTGAATAGAGTTTAAATTAAACGCTACCAATGTCATTCAACAACAAAAACAGAACGAATTTTTCGACCAATTTAATTTCTTCATTCTCACCAAACATATCAATACTGATCGATACTGATTTTTCTATCAGCCTTTTAGGGTACGTTGCTCCACAAAAACCGTATAATCTTGAATATGAATATGTTTTTAAAAAAAAATCGCCCCAAATCTGCAGTTTGTCTTGCACTCAAGTGAATAAAAAATGACATTAATGTCTCTTGCCCAAACTATATTTATTATCATGTCTGTTGTTCAAATTCAATTGATTATATATATATATATATATATATATATATATATATATATATATATATATATATATATATATATATATATATATATATATATATATATATAATACTTTTAAACGCTATGTAGGTATTATGCGATGCGTATCGTGTAATATCTATTTGAATTATTTTTCAGGTTGATTCACAGATGAGAATTTCAACTTACTACCTGAAATTGATGGAAGATGAAAGCTGGATTAGTGCCCCAAACTGTGAATCCACAAGAAAGGGATATCCCTTATGAAGACGTTATGGCAAAATAACTGCCGGCTTATATTTGATGATGAGTTCGTGAAAGGTCATGCTCAATTCCAAATGTCTGATACTCACGTTTGACTTATATTCTAAAATATACGGTTGGTGTAGGGTGTTGTTGTGATAGGTCTTATCCTGCCACGCTGGTCCATGACACGTTGCAGGGAAAGAATTGGATACATGCCTCTCCCATTCGTGCGTAGTGAAAGCAAACTGTCTCTGCTGAAGTTTAATCTTGGTTCAATGATCCCATTCTTGAATGCTCAGCAACTTTCATGTTTTAACAATGTTCATGCTTGAAATGATTTCTATGAGCATCTCAATTCAAAAATCCACATTCCACGCTTGTCTTCTCTCATCGTCATTATCAACGTCTTCACCACTATTAACCAATTAACTACGGAAGGTGATGAATGTAATAATCATCCATTGGAAGATTGGGTCTTTTGTTCATTGCGAAATACTCCATTGCAGCTTATCCATTACAAGATGAAGACTGTTTCTCACGGATAGAAACGAGTTGTCATCGACTATAATGAAATGGAAATTTATAGAGTTGCAATGACAAAAATTCACACCATCCGTAGTAAATGGTTTATTATCACAATCGTCATCATATTGATAATGAGAACGTTTTGTGTTCACCTTTTGAGTTCAATTGGATTTTTCAACGGTGACACTCTTGACCCTATAATTGCTACTTCTTTCCTTTGTGTCAGGGCTTTCAAGTTGCGCAAGAATTTCTAGAAGCGATGGTCGTCAGTAACTGACATACTGAAATGTGAGTAAGGTCTCTCTCTCAGTTTTGCAATTTAAATGTTTTTTCATCTGATATTTTGTTCTTGTCTGGATGTAAGGGATTATTCAATTATTTGAATTTACTTAATATTTTGATTAACTAAAATAACATTTAATTTATTGATAATATGTAAGATATTACGTATATTTGATATACACACACATATGCACGGACACACACACATACAAACACACGCATATATATCATTGAATATGACAACGAGCATCTTCCAATTTTTTAACGTATGTTTTTTTGTTTTCATACAAGTGAATGGATCTCTATTTTCAATGTATTTACGTATTGTACAAAAACAAGAGAAGATTAAGAATAATATTATGATGTTACTTGTCCGTCACATACACACTCACACAAACATATATATATATATATATATATATATATATATATATATATATATATATATATATATATATATATATATGGAGAATCTAGTTATTTCTTTTATTTTAAGATGTTTTTTGATTCTGAACACTAACCTTGAAAGATTTTCACGCAGGAGAAAAAAGAACCAGCGCATCTATGGTCTGACTTCCCGGCTTGTTGAATGATCTCCTTTACCTGTAAATACAGTATTTTCACTCAAATGTTTTTAAAAATTGTTTAACAAATCCTTATTATAATTAGATTCTCATTGATTCTTATTGACCAGCAAGTAGCAACTGTAACTGCAACAAAATATTTCTATTGGTGGTTCAATAATTCTGCAGCCTGACAAGTATTGATTAACGGAATGTTGATCCGAAATTTCCATTATATAACGTTTAATCCATGTGATTCATAAAGTGGAGTTGGGTTAAGTGCATTAACAAGTAATAAAGATAATGTTGAAAAATAATTATTCGAGCATTATAATGAGTAAGATAGATGTTTTCTTTAGTTCATTACGTTACAAACTAACTGATGCACTTCCGTGCAAGGGTAGATTGATAATTCAGTTGCCTGATATGTAATTATTAAGAGATGTTTTATTTGAAATTCTTACTATATAATGTTCTATCTTTGAGGTTATTATTGATCACTGAAGTAATTACATTAGCAAAGGATATTGCATTGAAAATCGAAATATTTTGTCTAAAATAAATGCTCTTTCAATCATTATACTTCGGACACATTGACATTACTACGTATCAGGGTCGATCTATTCGTCTGTAGAATGGTACGTAGCTGAATATTGATCTGACAGTTTCACCCTATAATGTTTGATATATGAGATTGATATAAACTGAACATTATAGGGAAAAAAATTCCAGATATAGATGATTCATTGTTTTCAGAGTCACTAAATATGTCAATAAATTCCATTCCTTGTATGTTTTTTTCATTCATAAAACTTTTTTCTTCTTGGTTCGTAACTAAATATTATCAAATTCTAAGCTAAGTAACTTTAAGTTAGACAAAAAACCCACAACATCATTTATTTTTCATAAAAAGACAAACTTTTGGTTTGTACGTTTCCTTTGTCCGATCTACTTTCTTTCTTTGTCTCTTTCTCTTTCAATCAGTTCGTTTGACCTTTGAAGTGACAAAATCCCAACGTTAATGACAAAATCCATTGTCGTCGCTTCACATTAAGATAGACAATCATTAAGCTAGTTGACATTTTGGAATGTTTTTTTTAATAAGCAAAAATGATTTTAAAAAAAACTTTGGAAGTGATTTCAAACCCCAAGCGAGGGAAAAATCATATACATTCCCTTTAATAGATAGTCGAATGTTTTCCTTCATTATGCTGAAATCAAACAAATGCAGTCAAACTTTACAAAACTCCAGTTCTTTTATATTTTACCACTTAGCAAAGGAAGAAAAAAGAATCCGTATAAATATCTCGGCTATCTTTCCAAAACACAAGTGTTCACACGTAAATCATACGTAAAAAGTCTAAATAAGAGGAAAAATGAACTTTAGTTGGCCACTGACAGCAAGAGATAAAATAGAAGAAGCAGAAATAAACAAAACCATCTTAAGAGAACGAGTAGAGGATACAAAAAAAGATACACAACAGCAGTTATCGAAAGAAGTGGGTTTTCAAAACTATCAAAAATATTACAGGGAGAATAAAAATCTTCAGCGTGCTCGATAAAAATGGAGACCTTACGACAGATAGTTGAGCATGCCCAAGAATTCAACAAAAGGCTCTATTCCACCAAATAAGTGACACAGAAAAAACAATATATACAACTCATTTGTTCGAAGGCTTTCCAGAATTTCCTTTGTGGAAGTCGATGCAAGTCATCGAGCAATCAAAGAAAACGAAGAAAAAGCCATCTGGACCAGATAATTTCACCATCGACCATAGACCATCGCCATTCAACTAGAATACAAATTTGCAGATTATGAAATGCCACTTGCTGTATCATTTGTTGACGACCAGAGGGCTTTCAACTTAGTGGAAACTCCCAATGTCACTGATCTTATTACAAAGCAAGTCGTAGATCACATGTATGTTAGAGTTTCTCAAACTACATGAAGTCCATCCCAACTGATCACAAAGCGATAGCAGCCAACACTAACACTTCACAGTCTACATCGAGATGATCTTCCAGAAATTAAATGAGGAAAATAAATGAATCAGAATGGACGGCGAATACCTAAGTAACCTCACATTTGCCCTCGTGATCTCTGAATAATGCGAGACAAACTGAGTGAAAGAAGTAAGTATGTTGTTCTTCACATAAACTTCAATAAAACAAATGCTATGTGCAAAAAAATTCTTGGGGTCAAAAACACAATGATCAATATCGGAAACGTAGAGCTAAAGGGAGCAGAACATTACATCTACCTAAGACAACGATTATCCATGAAATTCCCAGAAGAAGAAGAAATCAACGCAGAATCAATCTGTTTGCAAGGTCTTGGTTGAGATAGCTGAGCCTTCAAAGACAAGATCGTCACATATAGAGCTGAAACATGGAACGCAGTCAAAAGACCTGATCTGCCATCAGACTGAGAACCAAGCAACGTGAACAGGAGAGCATCATACCCAACATCACGTGGGGAGATCACAAGACAAGCGCATTAGATCAGAAAACTAAATGAAGACAGAAATATTATTGAATCGACTTTAAACCTCAACTGATGATTGGCTGGTCATTTTGTAAGAATGTCAGACGATCACTGGACATCTCACTCTGTCTCCGTTAACACCTTCTTATTAAACATTGAAATCTTCCACTTTGTTGAAAAATCTCGTTTGAAATAAGAGCAGACAAAAAAAAAAAATTGTACGTTGCTCTTTAGCTTGTCTTCCCCCCTTCCTTTTCAAAACACTTTCCTTTCTCTTCTTACTCAGTTACCGTGCATCTCTGTCTCTGTCTGTCTGTCTGTTTCTCTATCTCACTCGCTGTCTGTCTGTTTCTCTCTCTAACTCGCTCCTCTATGGTTGGTGTTGGTATACATACATACACACACACGCACGCACACACGCACACACACACACACACACACATATATATATATATATATATATATATATATGAGATATCAGTGTACGATAGAAATATATGTTCCATTAGTTTCGTCTTTGAAGGTCAATACGCATAGCAATCCAGCCTTCCTTCCGTTATATTCTTTCCTCCATAGCATTTTTGGGGAAAAAAATCAGAAATTAAACCCACCCATCAAAAATCAAATCACAAAAATAATAAGAATCCATAGAAAAACTGGATCTATTAAAAAAAAAAAAGAACATGGATCGTATATTCACTTTGACTTCGTAATACCATGCATCGAACAGAAAATAACGGTCCAAATTAGCTTAAAATTATCACTGTGAATAGAACCTCACACACCGCTAAAGCCTCAACAAAACGACATTTCTCAAAACTAGATGAATTCTCAAGTATTATGAAGATCTCATGAATTGAAAACAGCAAGAATACCTTTTTATAATTCATTTTCAATTTCCAAAGTAAATCTTAAGCTTCCCAAACCCCGAAAAAAAAGACAAACCGACTGTGACATATTTTTTCTCGATGTAAATTTTATGTCTCTCCTGAAACTTATAGATATCTGTATATCTACAGTTGAACAATATTCATAATTCATATCCAAAAAAGTTTGAATATAATGATGTATTGATAATATTAGATATTATAGTGAAATCAAATTTCATTTCTATACAAAATCAACCATGCTTTGAATAAAAAACAGTTTTTAACAACTCAATTTATTCAAAACAATTACAATATAATTTATGTATCAATGTCAGTTTTACTTTCATTATTTCTGGGTTTTTTAAAAATTCATTTTGCCACTATTTTCAACATCGTGTGTGCGAATATGTGGAACTTTACAATTCACAATCAGGACTTGATTCATTACTTGGCGCCAAAAATGTAACAATATGTGATTCAATACTTTTTAAAAGAAATTTTCATTCATTTATCGAAATATAAAAGAAAAGATGAAATAAAATTAATTAATTCAAAAAATATTATGTATATACTTACGCTAGTTTTTTGCTTCATTAATCATCTTATTCATTTTTATTTGTTAATCACTTTCAACATCGAGTGAGCGAGTGTGTGAAACTTAAGAATTCACAGTCGGGCGGAAATTCCGTACATTGAGCTAAATTTCAACAATATACTTCATTTTAGTTTTCCGCTGTATTTCATTCAGGAATGGAGAACTTGGCATCTTCCCCCAGGAAGAAGCTTCATGATTTTAGTGTGTTGGTATTGAAAAGTCTATATTTATGAGGATCTCATATTATATTTACTTTCCTGTGTCTGATCTAAGGTAGATGGTTATCTAGTTATGTCTTTCAGGCGTTCCACTGACTTGATCCGATCTAACCATGACAAGGACGTTGATTTATAACTCAATGTTTCTGGTTACGTGCATTGCATAATTCAGCGTCCAATTTGACTAAATGTGGCCTTTGTACGACAGATGGCAGCACAGTTCAATCAACCCTCATGATTCTCAATTTGTGTACGTCTGGATTGAGATTACGAGAGGGTCGATGAGTTTATTTTCATATATGTCGTGGAAAGAAAAGAGAGAGAGATTGGAAATGAATAGAGAAGAAGAGCATATACGAAAAGTGGAGAAACACAGAAAATGAATGACAAAAAGAAAGGGAATGATACAAAGAAAAATAAACAGATAGGAGAAGGTAATGTTAAGAAAGAACGAAGATTAGAGCAACTAAAGAGAGATCGATAAAATGCAAATGATAGAATGGAAGAAATTGAAAGGAAGTTACATTTAACTGACTAATGGAAATATAACTAAGAGAGAAATGGAGGAACGGAGAAACGAAGAAAGAAAGAAACGAATTAAGGTGGGAAAAAGAGGATGACAAGAAACAAAAAAGAAGAAAAAAGGAACAAGAGAATAAGAAAAAAGAAAAAAAGAAAGACAATAGGAAGACAAGACGAAAGAAAATGGAAAAAGATAAAAAAGAAACAAATAAACAAATGGGGGGGGGCAGACATGTTAGAGGGAAGAAAGACCAAAGAAAAAGAAACAAGGAAAAGAAAAAGGAAGAATGATGAAAAAATGTGGGAAAGATAAAGAAAAGATGACACCAAGGAGAGAAGAAACAATAGAAGGAAAAAAGAAACATGAAAAAAGAAGGGATGGGTCACGTAGTAAAAGAGAGTAACAAAGAACAAGGAAGAGAGAGAGCAAAAAAAAAAGAGAAAGAGAGAGAGAAAGAGGAGAAAAGAAACAAGGACGGAAGAAAAGAAAAACCGAAAGGAGCTTGCTTAAACATAATATTTGATCATCAGCATAATTTCTTTTAGTGTTATCGCACTTAATCCAATGCTATATATTATTCATAAAAATCATACACACAGCTAAAAATTTGAGTCTGGTAACCGACTGCAGACTTATAGACATACTAATATATATATATATATATATATATATATATATATATATATATATATATACTTTATGAGAATAAAGATAACTAATACATTCTTTCAAAAAGCAAGAAGGCTGTAACTTGATTGGATGGACTAAAATGGTTTAACAAAAAACAAAGTTGACTTCATA
>OY735211.1:24658544-24733544 GCA_963457665.1 Thysanoteuthis rhombus | reverse complement strand
GGTGTACGTGTATAATATACATATTTGAAGGTATTGATGCGGAAATGTTTTTAAAAATGAGCTCCATGGACATTCTTACCTGGAACTGCAGTTTTCAAATACAAATCGCAATAATTACCCCAACTTGTAATCTTCTTGGTTTATTTTACAATATCAATCTTCGATGAGTTGTGGATATCGTCTCTGTTGAAAAAAAGCATAACATAGCAATTATGAATCGCACTTATAACACTACGTTGTCCTTTAATTTTGAATAACATTGTCAAGATAGTGATGATGGAATGGACTTGAGTTCATACGTGACGAATATCTATCTATCTATCTATCTATCTATCTATCTATCTATATCTACATATCTATCACTTTCTCTCTATATATATGTACCTCACTCTCGCTCTCTTTCTCTATATATATCTCTCTATATACATACATATCAATCTATCTCTGCCTATGTATAAGTATCAATCTCTCTCTCTCTCTCTCTCTCCATACATATATATATCGATCCACCTCTCTCTCTATATCTATCTATCTATCTATCTCTCTATCTCCCTCGTTCTCTCTGTCTTCCTCCCTCTCTCTCTCTCTCTCTCTCTCTCTCTCTCTCTCTATATATATATATATATATATATATATACACACGGTATATGTGTTACAGATAAGGCTAATGAGTCCCGAAGAGGACTGAAACATGAATTAGTTTGTGCAGCGAATCCACATTCTACTATATATATATATATATATATATATATATATATATATATATATATATATATATATAGTTATTGTTTCAACTCTTTTTTTTTAGTTGCTCCTTCAATGTTATGGGTGATCCAGTAGAAATCCTTCTTCAGGTTTACTATTTGTAAGGAAGAAGTGAGTCTGTTTTTTTTCAGAAGTCCTAAGCAGAGAGCAGGAGCAAACAGCAAATTCAATGGAATGAATCAGTCGAAACTTCGTATTATGAATAACGCAAAGCTTCAATACAATTTTTACAGTTCAAAAGAAAAATATTAGAATCATACGCGTGCAACAACTGAATATGCTCCCAATCCTAATCATCCATTTGGTTAAGTAAAAAAAAGAAACAAATTTTAAAGTCAATTTCAATACACATTGTGTTTTACAGTGATCAATGCGTACCTAAAATAGCATCTACTCATTTTTGACAACAAATGAAGCACGAATACTTGTGTTACCTCGGTAGCAGATTTCTTTGAAAATGGACCGCAATAGTATAGTAACTAAGGAAGATCAAACTCACAGAAATAAGAGTGCTATTATCGACTAAGCTACTATACATTCCTTTACTGTATGTTCCCGAACACAAGGAAAAAGTAATTTGAAATTAAGAAATTTGAACCACGCTGTTCGAGTTGGCAACCACACATTCCCTTTAAAGGCCTATCATTTTAAACACTTAGCATCTCAGTGTGAAACAATTATACTTCCTACATCAATAAAAAGCAGTTTTTAATGTCTACAAAACTTATCTGGGGACTACATGCCAAATAGGAGATAATAAAATATAAGTGCAATGTGTTGCGTCTACCTTTGAAGGTGATAGGGACTATTTGACACCTGAGATCATGGCTTTACCTTGTCTCGGCCACCGACTAATGAGATAGGATATACTTTACTATCGGAGTCCTCAAGCATGCTAATATTATCTACCCAGGTTATCTTAGTCTGGTACTAAGAGTTGATTGCAGGACATCATGTGAAAACTGAATACTAAAGTAAGAATGGCCAAGCACGACTTGAACGTTTTTCAAACATAAAAAATGGTGACGTTATATAAAGCCCTTCGGCCTTTTCTCGCATCAGACGGTTAATGAGAAATTGTATTTTTTATGCTACAAAAAGAAAAAGCTCACTGATGCTAAAATAGTTACCTTTTGGAACAGTAAAAGAAAATATTTGAAATGAAGACTAAGAAAATATCGATAAAGTTAAATTGACTTGCCAGCAGCGAAAGATGCTGTTAAAACATTCAAATGACTCATTGGTGGCGGGAAAGTAAGAGTTGAACACTAAAAATGAAGTTACAGAAAGAAAAATTAGAGAATTGAAATGAGTAACATTTAGTAACGTACTTGGTCACCCTATATTGTACTCATTAGGTGATTATTAAAGAGGCAGCTCATTCCACGTAGCGGTTGTTCTTGGGAGGAAGTTATTTTCGCGGAGTTTGTAGAGGGTCCTTGAAATATCCGAATAGGATGGATGTGTTTCGATCTACGGTGGGAATCTTTATATACTTGTTATATTTACCCGGAGCCACAATCGTTGTGCATTTCCTAAGAATCGAACCCGCTACAGCAGCCGATGGTCAACGTGACTAACTTGGTAACCATCGTTTTACGCAAGGTGCATTTGGACATTTGGTGAGCTCTAGTAGAGAGCCGAACAATTTGGCAGGTCTTCAAAATCGAACTCAAAAAAAAAACTCCATGGTAGGTGCCCAATCACGGAGTAGGAAAGAAAATAATTTGAAACTAGAGAATCTTAATTAAGGATATCGTGTTGGTTATCACATATTAATGAAACTGGTATCCCTTGCTTTTGTAAGTTTAGTTTACATACTTTTTTACTCAAAAAGCAAAAAAGGTGTTGAGTAGCGATCCATTGAAGAGACAGCGCACACCATCTTCCTTTCTCTCCTACGCCACTGTCTTCTGTATCTCTTACCTGCCGCCATGCCTACCAACCAGGTCTCATATACCATCATCACCTTTGAAAAAACCCGATATCAATTAATAGTAATTGCTCTTTCATTTCACGCCATTTCGATATACAGATTTGCTTTTCATAGGATTGCTCTACTTTCGAATATCAGGCGTTGTTTTTCTTTTTATCTGCAAGCATGTCAGTTCGAAACAATTATGCTATAAATATCAATAAAACCAATTCTTTGTAAGAAAAGATCCGCTGTGTCAAACGGTAATGCTCTTCTGTCTGATAAATGCTCGAAGTTCTTGTGTAGCATAAAACATCACCAATTTCGCCTTATACAAAATTCCTCTCTTATTCTCTCGGAAGAAAGAAGGGAGTAAAACTATTTCATAGCCTAAATGCATCACGTATAGAATATTTCTATACGTACTTCCTTCTCTTTTGTTGGACGTGCTCAACTTGAAATTATTGATTCTTTACTTATTCACCTTTCGGGTAAGTAAGTTCATTATCATACTGGAGTCTTTACATAGCTCTTTATATCTCTGTTTCTGCCTCTGTCTCTGCCTCCCCATCTCTCTCTCTCTCTCTCTCTCTCTCTCTCAATATATATATATATATCCTCAGTGATCTACGGGGATATAGGAAGAAAGGTGCGAACACACTCACACAATATGTAAGAAAAGAAGAAAGATATCCTCAGAATCCTATTCTAGCACAAGTACATTCACACTTATCTAAGACAGCCATCTAAAGCATAACTCTGAAACACACACACAAACTCTCATGCATAAATTCTCGCACACAAACACATACACATACACACACATGCTACATACGCTCTTTTATCTCTCTCGCGCACATACACGCATGCACACATATATCTCGCGAAGACGTAAGTGAAAGAAAAATTTGACCTGTGTATTTGTGTGAAAACACACACTCTATACGCGCACAAGCACGCTCATCACATGTTTATGTGTAAAAGCATACATTTTATGTCGAGTTATGTAAAAATACTTTTGTACCCTTGACACACGCGCGCCCAAGCAAAGCTGAAGGCATTTTAGATCGTGACGGGAGTCTGAGGGGAACACTATTACAAAGCAAAGAAAGCGAGAGAATAGAAGTATTTGTATTGGAACGAAAACAGGATAAGTGGACAAGAAAGCAGAAAGAATCAATCTAATAGAGAATGGTCTCTCAAGTCTCTCATGAATAGCTACACAAAATAGATAAAGAATTAATATGTGTTTGTTGGCTTTATTGCACTCTCCTCTTCTATTATCTATCCATCTATCTATCTATCTATCACATCTTATTCCTATCTAGCTCAGTCTGTTTGTACATACTTATTTCTCCCAATCATTTCATATATCCCTCTTCGTACATATATCAATAAATCTCTCGGCCCAAGTATACAAATCTCCTGTTTTCTGTCTTCCTCTCTTACCCTCTATTTCCTCTTTATTATGCCTGCCTCAACCCCCTCTCTCTCTTTCTCTCTCTCTCTCTCTCTCTCTCTCTCTCTATATATATATATATATATATATACCAATTCATATCAATATATCTATCTATGCTACTCTGTTCGTATCTATCTTGTCTGTCTATTGCCATCAATCCTTGTCCGTCCCTCTAAATCTCTCTCTCTCTCTCTCTCTCTCCGTGAATATTTCATTGTGATTTAAATGTCCGTCTCATGAAGGACCAAGGAGCAAATCCTTTGTAATAGACTGAAATTGAATGAGGAGGAGTAAGATGGACTCAAAGACAGACGAAAAGAGTTGAATATGAATACCGGCCCAAAAAAAAAAAAAAAATATGAATTATCATTTTATTAGGCCCCTTGGGTTCTGGACCCAGTTGATTGTAGGTAGATTTATTTTCTCACAAAGACTTGTCCATCCACAGTAACTTGTTTAAGATGGTAGGAAGAGATAAATAACGAAGAAATGAAAAGGTTTGGGATTCGGAGAAAAATCATTCACTGAGGCGAGAAATTAGGGAAAATGAAAAATGAGAAAGAAAAAAGAAAGATAAAGAAACGTTGGATATTCTTTGAGAAGTAACACAACGCGTTAATTCATGGTGCAAATGAAATTATATTCTACTCTCCTTACCATGCAAGTAATTAATTCAATTTTAGTGATAGCGGACATCTCATTCGTTCTGAGTCCCACAGGGGTCGGTCAAACGCATTCATAGACGAGAGGCTTTATTTACCCTCAGCAAAGCTTGAAATCCAAAGTTTCTTTTAAATTCTATTCTTCATTCGATAACAATCTAATGCTGCCCGGAAAGCATGATTCTCTATTGAATCTCGTATACATAGCGTATTTGATTGTGAATGACAACCTAATTTTAACGGGCAATATTTGAGAAAACGTATTTACCAGAATTTTTAAAAACCCTCCTCAAGTTCCGGCTCTGATGGGTCTAGACAACAAACGATACATTTTTGTGTATTTTTTTCTTTCAACAAAGTGTTACCTTATATACTGACAAATACGGTAGATGAAGAGACCAAACCAAATAATCATGGGAAATGGTGTAAGTGTGAGACTTGTCTTGCTCAAGAATAGCAATTTCAGTTAAAGAACAGAATTTGGCTCAGTCTTGGCAACAGTTGATGTTGTCCAATTCTATCATTCTTAAAATGAAAATATAACAAATGTTATTGACGATATCAATACAAAGATATAAAATCTGAAGGTGCATGGTAGTGTAAAGATGATCAGCACAGAAATCAGAGTTGGCGAAATGGAGTTCAAATTCCGACTGGAGATACTCATGTTCATTTGTCAAATGAATCGACATCCCTGCGTCTCTGTCCATCGACAGATATCTTGTCAGGAATGTGTAATCTCTTGCAGACCACGTTGATTGACAGGGAAGAGTGTGGCTGAGTAAAAACCCAGATAAGCAACTCTCTCAAACTAACCATGCAAAAGTAAAAAAAGATTGACACTCATTGTCAACCTTGACAGGCGTCAGCAATCCCCAAACAAAGCAAATATTCTTTCGTTATACAGGTTTCCCAGTTATCTGAGAGTGGGATGTTCCTGTACAAACCTCTTTTAAGCCAACATAGCGTAAAGCAAAACGGAAAAAAAAGAAAGCTATTTCCCTTAATGTATATGGAAAGATTTTGAAGCACTTTTATACCAAAAGAAATACGTTGATGGTATGTATAGTTGAATTGTAGGAGGTTGGGATGGTGGGAGTTTGTAGAGATTGTGGTGTAAGAGAGATAAAGGAAGAAGGTGAGCGCTAATCATACAATAGTTCGCTGCGAAACAAACGCTGAAAGCTTTTTTCGCTTATCGCCTATTATCTGTGAAAACGAAGTAATAGTGTAAAGCGAACTTTTGAATTGTAAAGATTATCCGTATATCATTTCATAGGATTAGTTCAAGCCTCATTCATTACCGAAATATCTCTGGCTAATGTCAAAATCAAAGGTTGACTTTGCTTTCCTACTTTAACATCAAGAACAAACCTCACCGAAATTAGAAATGTAAACTCATATGTAACATTCACACTCCTCTAAAGTGATTTAAACTCATAACCAACTGATTGCCTTACTGATTGTTTGATTGACAAGACTTGATATTAACCTATGTTATCATGCAGATATACACAGGTTCATTTCATTCTGATATATATATATATATATATATATATATATATATATATATATACACACACACACTGTCTAGCAGTATAACATAATATCAATAATATGAAGCCAGTTCTGAAATGTATTGGATTTATTTCATATATATATATATATATATATATATATATATATATATATATATATATATATATTAGTTTTAAAAAATTATATGTACAATATAAAAACTGCAATAGTTATCATAAATCGGAATGGAAGTTTGAGCGGAGTTTAACCTTACAGCAGCTAGCTTTCTTAATTTTCCATTCTTATCGACGTATATTGAAATGATATTTACAGAAAAATACAATTTATTTTTTTTCTATGAATAACATGCAACTACTTTGGCCAGCAGGTTGGGCACCTCTCTTTGTTTAATGGTAACCTTTGTACGAAGATGAAAATATTTAAAAAGTGAATGTTCCATCCACGCTAGATTTCAGTCTTAGAAGTTACATGCAGCTTTTATCAAAGATATATACCATTTTTAAAAACTTTTTATTTATAAAATGAAATGAAATCTCAAATTCTGTGAAATATTTGTAGAACTTTGAAGCACTTAAAGTGTCCAAGTAAAGACAAAACCAATTTGCACATATTCAATATCCTATAGATTTATTTTAAAAGTCACCTGAGATAAATATCTATTTCTTATTGTCTTTTATTTTGTCTGATGTATAAAGTATAGTCTGCAGAAAATTTTAGATTTCTCTTGCAATAGATTCATTCGTTTAATTACGAATACAATAATGGTGCCTTGTCCCAGAAAGTGTTCACTAACCTAGTATCGAAGACCATCATTACTATGGTAAGTTTGTTTCCCACTAAGTATTACACACTCGTTGCATTGTGTACATACGTACATGCCTTTGATCCTACACAGCCGGGTAATCGATTGCAAGGTGGTCTTCTATATCATTATAACGAGTAGTGAGTTCAATCTTAACAGAATGCTCTATAATTATGATTATGCTTTCGTGCCAAAACAAAGTCTGGCTTAGTAAACAATCATACTTTGGGTGTGCACCCTGGTGTGATTATTAACAGCTGGTCTTGCAGATATTTATGACCGAATAGTGAATTTGATCCTCTCTGCATGTCCTATGCCAACTTAGGTCCAGTTAATAACATTCGGCACATGTGGGTAATGGTTAGCGTTGCTCGTCTCCAAGACCACTACTGTGTAGTGACTTTGACCATCATTTAGCTCTCTATACTTACGGACTTGTGCTAGACTATACTCCTCCAAATAAACGCCGATATTTTGCAATAAATTCTCTCAATTACAGCATACACAACAATGGTGCGTTGCTATAGACTAGTAATCAGCTGATCTTGAAAGACTATTACCATTGGAATGAGTTTTATCGTCCCTGGATCCTCCACTCTTGTGATAGTTATCAGGCATAGATTAATCTGGTAGAAACAAACAACACTAATTGCACGTAAGTAAATGCATATTCATACATGAAACGATTCCGAAGTTCAATAAACATTGCTAGACAAATGCAAATATCAAGTTCTGGTGAGCAATGCTTAATAGGGTAATCGTGCAGGTCCTACCTTTTGGGTTCAGTGGCAATTAGTGTGAACAGAACATGAATTACCCCGACTGGAGTTTGAACGGAATTGAAGTGAATATTGTATGTCTTCGATGGCACAATGGCTAGTAAGCTCGTTTAGTAGATAAATTCTTTCGAATTCGAGGTTCGATCCTAGCATGCTCATATCATGTGACCTCATGCTTCAGGCTTAGTGTAATCAATAACTATATTGAGTCTTGCTACAAAGTAACAGTGAGATCGTCTGGAAGATCTCTTGCAAGTGTAGTGAGTTAGATTTTCACTAAATGCACTTATCTTGCGGAACAGAGTTAAGCTTATTTCAACCAATGCTTATTGAACAGGAAATTATCTAACCAAGAATTTGTTGATATCCACGTCTCTCATTTCAGACTTTAGGAACTTATCTTCTTTCATTGCAAAGGCCCCTACAATCTCTGTGGATGTGGGTCACTAAGTTGCTCTGTTGAACGAGGAAGATTTGCCAATTTTAAGGTCCACAATTAAAACCTTCAATTCAATGCCGTTTATGGGTCTTCGTTAGGAAGCTTGGAAAATCTTGTTTATCTTTTATGTCTGGAATTTTTTTGTAGCGTTATTGGCTGTTTTGAATTATGGTTTCAACAAGATAGGCCGATTACGTTCAATATGCACATAGGAGCAAGATTGATTCACAAGAGTTTGTTGTGTTCCAGGATGGCCAAGAAGGAACGAGGACTGTAGAAACAAACAAGTTGGAACATGATACCCAAAACTGGTTGAGTTGGAAAACTGAGGAGCAAAAACCTGAACAAGACGAAAGGAACTCCGAAGAGATCCAGATAAAACACAATGTATATCTTGCCTTTGAAGATTTCTTCAGCTGTTCAATCTTTTGTGTAAGTTTTGAGGGATGTAAACTCTTATTATGGAAAGGTCATCTTGCATACTCAGGCTCTTCAAAATAAGGTTACCAAACACATTGTCTTAGGTAAATTAGGATTTCGTTTTTGATATACTGGTCTTGTAAATGCTTGTGAGTGGCTTTTCAAAATATATATCTGCTGCCTCTCTGTGTTGTCCTACTATCATTCTTTCTCTTCCTTTTAGGTACGGGTTATCAATAGAGAGGTCTGCCGCATCTTGGGGAAGGTCTATGACTAATTTATTCATCATCATCAGTCTTTTAACGTCCGTCGTTGGACATAGACCTTTCCCAGGATTCGCCACACTTCTCTATCATGAGCGTCGCGGAGCCAGTACTTTCTGAACTTGTTTAGCTTGTCTCTCCATCTAATATTCGGACAGCCTCGGTTGCGCATGTGGTCTCGGGGAATCCATGCCGTGAATCGTGATGTCAATCGGTTGTCTGCCATTCTTGCAATATGGCCAGCCCACCGCCATTTGAGATATTTAATGGATTCTATGATGTCCCTGACTCTTGTCTTTTCTCGCATGTACTGTGCAGTCTTGTGGTCTCTCCATGTGAGAATGCATTTCAAGCAAAACATCCTTGGCTTACGGCTAAACCAACACGTGCCGGGTGGTAGCTGCCCAAAGGCGGGACTAAACTCCTTGGATTCTCTTCTCAAACAGCCTAAATCTTGACCCTTTCAAATCAACAAGTCACATCCTTAATTTCAATTTGCCAAAATCTAGACGTGTGATCAATTCTTTCTGTTAGAATTAAATTGAATCCATACATCCATGAACACAAAACACATACCCAAAATAATCTATTCATAAGTAACGACTTCTCTTCATGTTATGACAACTGAAGACAGATATAGTCTCTTCACTTCTGATACGCCCTGTTAAGCGTCAATACTAATTACCGTGTCAATGTATGAGATAGTACACAATCTTTTCTTACATTTTGACCATTTAAATGATTACACATATACAAACATGTATACACATTTATGAATATATGCACTAAGCAAACTGCTATCGACTTGTGATTGTATGAAGGTCAAGTGACAACTCATTTTACGATCGTCTATCATTACGTTATTTGGTGAAATTTGAGACTTCCTCAGTTCTGTATCTTTGAGAAGTTTTCACCAGTACTTTGGATTACTATGAAATCTATTGATACCGGGCTGAGGTTTTGAGCCGTTGTGATAGTGATTTAAAGTTACTGACAGTCATAGAATTGGTGATAACTATTTTTGTTATCCTTATTATGCTCTATTACCTGTGATTTGGTGGGGAATTATCATGGCACCTTTGCAAAAATAGAATCCCAGTCTTCTGAAGCATCAAATGAACACTGATAGACAGAGAGTAAAACGAAAGAGAAGAAGCAGAAACCGGAAAATTGAATAAATGAACTAGGGAGAAGATCGCGATAAACGAATACATTTCGTGCTTAAATAAAAAAGTGGGGAACAACACATTGGCTTCTAACAAAGGAAACAACACCAATTCAATATGGCTGCCAGGTTAAGAAAGCGTTTGTAAGCGTTAAATATTGATATATTGATTATACAATTTCCCCTATTATTCAAGTGAATCCGATTGTGAATGGGCCCCGAAAACCTATTCAATATTTAATCCCATTTCAATTTTCCCTGGAACATTTAAATGGTTTCGGAAATGACAGAAAGGATCATTCAATTTTGAAATAATTACATTTGAAGACTTTAATATTCGATTAATAAATTCTCAAAATATTGAACCTCGTGCCGATAGCAGAAAACGTTTTTATTAGGACGTGAGAAAAGTTATAGCTACAACCGGGTTATCTATCTTGACATAAATTTGACCTGGAAAATACACATTTGTTCGGTAGAGAAGGAATATCTCTCAAAGACAAACATGAATTGTTACATATGAAATATAATTTTTGAATAGTAAAATGAAAGATGATATTAATAATGTAGAATGGAGAATAATTGATCAAATCATCCAGTTTTAACAACTATCATTTTCCATCAATTTTCCTAAGAATAATAATAATAATAATAATAATAATAATAATAATAATAATAATAATAATAATAATAATAATAATAATAATAATAATTGTACGGCGAGTTTAAAAGACAGATACGAGATATAGCAGACGAGAAATCATGGACGTGGTTACGAAAGGGGAACCTTAACAGAGAAACAGAATCGCTCATCATGGCAGCCCAAAACAAAAGCATAAGGACAAACTACATAAAAGCAAAAATCGACAGAACACAGACAAACAGCAAATGCCGCATGTGCGGTGAAAGAGATGAGACAGTAAACCACATAACTAGTGAATGTAGTCAACTCGCCCAGAAGGAGTATAAGCATAGACACGATAGAGTAGCAACGATGATACACTAGGAACTAAGTAAACAAATGGGATTCAACCATGTGGAAGAGTGGTATCAGCACAAGCCAGAGGCAGTCTTGGAGAATGACAACCACAAACTACTGTGGGACTTTGACATCCAAACTGACCACCTTATCCAGGTAAGAAGACCGGACTTAGTAATAGTAGACAAAAAAAGGAAGGCCTGCCAAATAGTAGACGTTGCTGTACCTGCAGACCATAGAGTAAAAAAGAAGGAGGGTAAAAAAAGGGAAAAATATCAGGACCTAGCAAGGGAGTTAAGGAAAATGTGGAACATGAAAACCAGGGTGGTACCGGTCATAGTTGGCGCACTTGGAACTGTCCCCAAAACGCTGAGGGAGAGACTGGAGGAGATCGGGATTAGGGGGAGGATAGAGACCGTACAGACCACAGCACTACTGGGAACTGCACGGATACTGAGGAAGATGCTAAAGATATAAGTACTGCAACGAATTGTAGCTCTGTCATGATATGCGAAAGAGAGGAGACGTTAGCTGAAGACCTGAGGAGACATTGTCACTCAGCCTTCAGCGATAACCACTGGGCAACCGGTGTGAAACTGTAAATCGCAGTATTCCTGCGACCTATGAGTACTAGGAGAGGAGGGCTGGAGACTTGAGGAGGCTTGCTGTCACTCAAACTCCAGCGGCTACCACCGGGCAACTGGTGTGAGATTCCAAATAATAATAATAATAATAATATGCTATCTGTATAACATTTTCCAGGATTACTGGTCACAATTCATTGGATGCACATTCAAACACAAACACACACACACACACACATACACATATATATGTGTGTGTGTGTGTGTGTGTGTGTGTGCAAGTGTGTATTTGTGAAAGCATATATATATATATATATATATATATATGTGCGTGTGTATGTGTATGTATGTGTGAAGGAACTCACTTGTGGGATATTGGGGAATTATAGGATGAAGTAGAATAGGTTTTGTGAAAAAGTACTTTATATATATATATATATATATATATATATATATATCATTTAGAGCCTTAAAGCTCTCTAGACTAATTTTCTAGACTCTTTCTTCCCCTCCCTCCCTCTCTCTCTCCCTTCCTCTCTCTCTCTCTCTCTCTCTCTCTCTATATATATATATATATATATATATATATATATATATATATCACTGTTAGCACTGATGTCCAAATAATGGTTAATTTTAGGCGAATAAAAGGGGATAATTCTTGTTTTTATCATCATAATTCAATGCTAATCTTTAAACACAATTTCTGAAACATGTTATCACTATCCGTTGTCTTCATGTGCGAAAAAACCGGATATTCTATTGACAAATTCATTTTGTGGATTTTGATATAGAACACATTTCATGAAACCCTGAGTTTATACAACAATTTAGGGAATGAAATTCTTCCTCGATTTCACCGAAAAAACTCAATGGTCATTTCATGGAACTTTTATTACACTTGATTATTGGAAGGTAAAAAAAAACAACAACAAAAAACTGAACTACCAAGTGTAAATATGTTTTTGGTTTATGTGCCTCTGTAGAATTAAAGAGAAATCTCCAACATGGAAAATGGCGGGCAGATATAGCGGAAACAACCAAAGAAAATAAGAAATTAAGATGCGATCGTTAGAATAAATATGATTAAAAAGATAAAAAGCAAACGTGAGAAGGAAAACGATAAAATCAAAACACAAATAGCCAACAGACGGACAGACAGACAAGGCAATAAAACGTCGAGAAAAAAAACTAGCAAGCTGCGGGCATTGATTAGTATTCAATCAATTAGTCTTCGAGATTTCTACTGAGAAAAAAGCGCCAAAATAAATATTTATAATTCACCTTTGAATCAAGGGGGAGTGGCGGCAGGAAGAAGTGAGAACAAACACGGCTTACACGCAATTTACTGATCAGAAATATTTAAAAACGTATAAACGATGATGGGTTCATCAAAAGGTATTTATAACTCTCCTCAATCTCTCCCTACTCCTCTTTCGCTCTCTCTTTCACTCTGTATGTGAGAATGTATATACTCACACATACACACATAGATATCAGAGCTTTCAGTGTGTCACCGTTAATCTCACGTAATTTCGTAAATTCTGATTAATTTTTCAAATTTCATTTCATCTTTACCACGGAAAGCGGAATTCTAAATCATATATCTGGCTTGGCTAACGAAAGTAAACTATATTTTGGAAAGTGTGTTGTCAATGCAAAAGTTTTGGAAAACTCAGATCTCTCTCTCTCTCTCTCTCTCTCTCTCTCTCTCTCTCTCTCTCCAGACTGAAGGAAAACTCTGAATTGCATTGACAGTTATTTGGAAATGGGTGACTGAAGTGATACAAAAATTCATTTGAAAAAAGTTTCTTACTGATTAGTGTTTGAAATAGTAAAGCTTTCACGACAACATATATATATATATATATATATATATATATATATATATATATATATATATATATATATATATATATATATATGTCACTCTCTCTTTCCCTCTCTCTATGGTCTGATTATATCCATCTATCTATCTATACATCAAAATTTGATCATATCTATCAATCTATATATCTATCTCTTCACACCCATCGATATCAGGTTACAAACATATTTTTCCCATGTTCTTTCCTTCAAGGAGTAAATATACCCATAAACTTTTTGCACTCTTTACTGCTTGTGTAACGTTTCTCTTGAAGAATTTAAAATAAAATGTTATCACCGTCAAGTTTGTTCCGAACTCCATTCCCAGTTTGTCAATTCGTTCTGCAATTGCGTCGTCCCTTCCCATTCAATCCTCCTCATGTCAACCAGTCGACATTCGTTCGTTACTTTTTTTCTTTTGGGTACCTAATAATTTCAGTCCCTCTTCTTCTTCCGTGCAAAATCCTAAGGCCGCTTTTGTGCTCCAACTGATTTTTCGATAATTTGTATGTGCCAGTTCTGAGTTGACAGCTAATTTGATCCTCATTACTATTGGCAAAACGGTCACTGCAACAGAAAAAACCATAGAAACAATAACAGCAGCAACAACAACAGATGCAATATTGAATTTTCATGAGTCTTCGTCACTAACTTTATTGTCATTAAAGGCCGGGAAGACACCTAAATGCTTTCCCCGTGAATCGAATTCTTTTTCCTTTATCTCAATACAATCCAATTTTTTTCAAAGGTGTTCACGGTTATTTTGGAGATGTTGGTTGTCTAACATTTAATGGCATCGAGAATGGAATCGGAAAATCGAGTTTAAAATCCAGCTGATACCATTGGTGTTCAATTTGTACTAATACCCCTGGAAAGGTCTGAATCCACTATTTCCACCAGGTACGGCTAGGTAACAGGGTGATTAGTCCTTTTGACTCATGAATCAGTCCATTTTGGGCATTGGATTGGCTATCTGGTCCAACAGGAGACAGTAATAAAAAACAAAAAGGAACGACAGCTACAGAAACGATTATTTGCTGTCCATGGATCACCTGAGAAATGTACACATATTGCGTGACACATGAGCTTTGAATCTACAGTTTTTTTTCCACATATCCCGCAAGGACGTACAGCAACGACTGCAGTTATTTCATGATTCACTCTTGACTTTTACTCCTCTAAAGTCACCATAGTGCAACTATTGAATTCGCAGATCGATCGGAAATAAAGAATAAGCTTCAAACAAGATTTGATCAAGCACCCTTCATCCTTGGGAGTCTATCTTACCATGACATCTTCCTACTGATTAAACTTTAATATCCGTAAAAATCAGCTGTTTTTTTTTCTTGTAAGATCTCCACAACCAAAAATGCTGTTTTCGTATTGTTTTTTTTTATACTTACAGCATTTGATAAAATGGTATAAAATTAACAGAAGTAAGAAGAGAGAAGCACTAATAAAAACTTGGGCATAAAGACAATGCTTTATTCAAAAACCACATCTAATACTACTAATGTAAGATGATATGGTCACTTGGCTTCTTTAACTTTACACAACACTGAGTTGTTTTTTTTTTCAAATGACTCTTCACTGTTGTTGAATACGGTGTTAGTGCACCTACATTGTATAATTTGTTATTGTTTATTCATTAAAAACTTCCATTGGTATTATTTGCATAATTATATATTCGAAAAGCGAAATCGAGTTGTTTATGTTCACTTCATACTAATGCTTTTGGGAAAGGTTTTGAGCGATTTTTTCCTTTGTTCAGCTCCATTGCCAGATATTACGACGAAATATCTTGGTATTGGCATGTCACGATGATCAGTGGATGAAAAGTGTGACTGAGTGAGCCCTTGGGAAGAACACTCTTCCATCACTACCTTACCTAGCCAGGCAAGAGCAGCAAATAACATTTCTTTTAATAAACAACCTTGAAAGTGAACGATCAAATTATCTAAGAAATGACCACAAACTTCATGAGAGATCTTTGCTGATACTGTTGGAAGTTTCTTAAAAATGGCCTAATACAAATAACGTAAGCTGAACCTTTATATTTATGTTTCTACATTAAAAATAAAGCCTTGGCGAGACTCGAATTTATTTCTTTTAATGTTGTAGGGAGGCTTGGTAGACGTCCTACATTCTTACAATTACGAACACGAGTCCAAATCAAACCTTAAGGTTCACTCCTTACTCTCCCCCCTTTTTCACCATGTTTGTGTTATTAGCTGGTAATGTCATTTTCGGTAAATGAATTTATTCATTAATTTCCCAGTAGATGAAGTATTGTAAATCCTTTTTAGCAATTGCTTTCAAGCAGCAAGATATTAAGATTAAATAGCAGCATTAGAAAATATAAAAAAATAAAATGAATAATGACGTAATGATAATTGTTTGATTTCAGAAAAACGAACATTGATTTCTGATAACTGGTTCGAACTTTGCTCAATGAAAATTCCATTTAATAATAAAGGTTCGATTATAACTATATCAAATACGGATCTGATCTTTTTATTACTTGGATGATGTTAACTATATAGGCTTTTGCCAAAACTGACTATGGGGTTAAGAGATCTTTGCGTTGGAGATAGTTATGATTGCATTGCTTGCCGATATTCTCACATAGCCTCTATCTTGTCTTCCAGCTATCACCTCGTGCCAATGACGGTGCATTTTGTTCAGATATCAAAGGCAATTAATATGAAGTGAACATAAAGCAACCTCAGTTAAAACTCGAACTTTGTTCGCTGGTTCCGTTTTCCATGCTAGTAATCGTTACGATGCGCCGTACGTCAAAACATCTTCTGTGTAAAGTTATAATAAGGCTTTAAAACTCCTCTAACAGTAAATCTATTTATTGCTATATTTTGAGCCGATTTTTGGCACACACATGACGCTATTTACAATCAGCCAACTTTTGAAATAGCAGAGACTGTCTCTCATTCTGTGGTTTCAGTCTAGAGTGCATGTTCTCAAATGCAGCCAGTATGAAATCTTGTACAACTAAGGGGTTTACGAGTGTTAATTTTCTCTCGCTTGAAATAGAACAATGGGAATGAATGAAGTGGTTGTCAGTTCCAAACGTTTATTTTCGCACTGATGCGAGTGTGTGTTCATATAAACGTGGGTTTGTGATCACGTTTTACTTGTAATAATCCTTATTTATGTTGAAGTTAAGTTAGTGAGTTTGGGAGTCGCTGTGTGTCGTGTAAGAGACGATTATATTACTTTGCAAGTGGATAATCTCCATGGTTGGACCACTGAAAAGGAGGAGAAATTCGTTGAGACAGAAAATAGAAGCGATGCCAGACATAGCGCTTTGAAACCGACCAGAATACCGCGAAAAAGTGCTGGAGTCTTAAAGAGATTTGCTGTCGTAGTTCTTCGAATTGATCACGTCAGCGACAACAATAATGATGATCACATGGTTGCTGGCAATGCAAGTTCGGGTCACACCTACAAAAAGCACACCTGAAACATTTAGAACCACTAGAATTTAGCTTGACTTGAAGAAGGATTGAAATTTTAAAGACCACAGCGGTATTGAAGTCTGCGAGGATATTAAGATAATCACTGGGGATTTTACGATACTTGCAGCCGCTCAATCTTCTACAATAAGAACCGAATATATAGTATGAGACGCAAATGCTTGAGATATAGTAATATAATATATTATAATAATGATATGGATTAAGACTTCACTCCAGAATTGACGTCAATAGACTTTATTGGAAGGAAAAAAAGAAAAGAAAATTTATCATCATTGAAGGCGATATTCTCGACAATCAAATGACAAGAGAAACCCACGCAGCTGAGTAGAGGGAGTATAACCGTTACAGCACAAGTAAACAAAACCAATTAAATGACAAAAATGAGATAGGAAAACAGAAAACTACAAGCCAAAAATTGGAAGGAAAACAACTTCGCTGATAATTCAAGAGAGAAAATAGAGGAATATGGGTCTACGCAATAAAGTGGAACCCCTGTGCTCAGAATATCATCACTGCAAATGCTCAAAAAGTTTCCCCACATCAATTAATGGTAAATACTTTTCGTCATTTAATCAAACGAACGGTTTATACAAGAACACTTTACTTTCGGATAATGGACGACGCCTGCAAATTTATGTGTATAAAAAAAAAAAGATATGTGTAATTAATACGGGGGTTTGAACAAACTAGTGGGCGACTGTTTTACGTATTTTGGGGTTTCATGTTAATATTTACTGCATTCTTTGGCCCTGTGCAGGCATATGTTGCATACAGTCGATCTAATAAATCTTTCAATATTGTTTTTCTCTCCTTTGCATCTTCTGTTTCTTTTCTCTGTTCAAAATAATACAGTTGAATTAAAATATCATAATCTAAAATATAGCTCAAACGATATTTACGGAATAATGAAAATTATACATTTCACGAATCCAGAATTCGGCGTTTTTTTTTCCTCCATGATAAGTGTTATGACTATGGAACGTCTCTTCTTAAATACGTCTTATTTAATTTTGTCAAATATTCATTTCATCTTAATTTTAGTTGCTTTTTATCGCATGTACCCAGACAGTCACTATACACCCCTTAGTGAATTGTACAATTTGGAAATAACAGATTGGCTCTCGCCGAGACTCGAACTCGCATACATTTGGACGAGGAGAGCGTTGTTATCCTCACCGGCTGCTCTGCTGCTTGTGCCACTAAAGCCTTTGGGCTGACAAGATAAATCAAACCAAATAGCCATACCTTTCGTTTTCTCCCGATTACACTCAGCTGTATATTTGTTATTGTTAGAAAGTACACTAGATGTATTATTATTAGTAGTAATAAGATCTTAATCTTAGAGAAAATCTCATTTGATGAAACATTGACAACCATCATCAATTTTCGACTTGTATTTCTTTCATCTTAATGTTAGTTGCTTTTATAGGGGGAACGCCGATCATCAGTCTAATGTCATTTGTGCATCCTATTTGCATTACAAACGACCGCTGAATGATGGTTGCAATAAAAAACAACTAGAAATAAGATGAAAGGAATACTAGTAAAAAGTTGATAAATGTTAACAATGCTTCAACTAGTATAAATAAAAATAAAAATCAAGATAGTTATATGTGTGTAAATCTATCTCTGAAGATGTATATCTGGCACAGTGACTAACAGGGAAAATGAAATCTACGAACCAAGTTCGGATTCCGGCTATGGGCAGTTAATGTTCATTTTGCCTTATTCGCTTGGGAAGAGAAAACATCTACTTCTCCCAGTGCTTCTGTCCAATCCTGACAAAATATCGTAAAACAATTTTGAATGCTGATCCTCTAGGCAGACAGACCATCTTACCTTGGAATGTGGGCGTCACATGATATTCCTCTAGGCATTTCCTCCCATCATTTGGCCTTCTTTCGTACTCATGTTTAATACGACTTGGATAACGAACCCCATTACTACTGTGTAGCGAGTTTTTCGGTGAGTACCAACACTTATGACGGAGTATTAGACTGATCCGAGCAGGGTAAAGAATTATCTATCTACTCTTCGACGTGTAAAATGACTTATCTTGATTTCTGACTGCAAAGAATTGAGTGCGTGAAATTGTCACATAATTGTGTGGGAGAGATGATTAGTTTGTTCGAGTGCGTCTGTGGCATCAAATGAATAGTTCAGTGATGGGTACCTTGTCGCTATTATCACAGCGAGACAAACCACAAGAGCTTTACAGATAGTGACCTTCCCACCCAATTTTATAACCTGCCTTTATGTTCTCAGTCGGAAATTCTCATTACGAATTCTGTAAACATATCACTATTTCAAAACACAGCCATTCCACACAGAATCATAATGCCGCGCGTGTGCATTTCATATATCAATATTTTAAACCTACTATTTTCATATTTTCAAGAAAGCAAAGCATGAAATATCAATTTACGAAGAGCCAGTGCTTGAGAATCATGCAACGTTCATTTAAAAGGATCATGCTGAACCTCACTTGAAGAGATCACAATACAACACGATATGTTCATGATAAGGAGACTCCAACAGAACACTTAAATGGCAATGGACAGGTCATGCTGCGAGAATAAACGACAACCAATGGACATCACAGCTCCTTACATTGATCTCAAGAGGTCACATGCGAACCTGCAGCCAGTAGAATACAAAAGGGAGTGACAAATTAGACAAGTTCGTGAAGTATTGTTTACGTGACGCCCGAGATAGAGAGGTCTGGCGAATCCTAGGGAAGGTCTATGTCCAACAACTAATGATGAGGATGATGATGAATCTCCAACTGAGGATATAAGCAAAAGAAAGCTATGCTCTTAAGCTGGCTACGTTTTCAGCCATTCCTGGTTAGCCTAGCATATCACATAGCTATTCACAAGCCCATCTGCGATATGAGGAACGATCGTATCAATCACTCTAACCTGCACTATTTTACCAATAACGGAAAGTTGGCTGGATTCATGCCTCGTCCAACAGCATTAATGTAAAGAAAACACGAAGTATCCCAGACGGTATTTGAACTTCGTGCCTTTAACCATTTGGCAAACCTGCATCTCAAAACAAAAGCTGAGCACAATCAAATCAGGCATGATATCAGGTTGACTATCTATAGATAAATACAAATTATGCAGTATTATTTAAAGATCAAAGAAAAATATCAAATGCAAAATAACCATTAAGTCAGCTTTTAGACAATCGCCAGAAGATCTTGTCTGGAAGAAATCTGAATAGTGGGCGCCTATCTGCTATTTTGCTTTAGATACCCTGCAATGGAACATCATATTTCTTTCAGAGAACTTCTATTGAAATCAACAAAAAGCAAAAAAATCAATAATTTTGTTCATACTACTGACAAAAAAATCAATGGAAATCGATAAATACCGAAAAATATGGGACTGTAATTGTAAGTTTTTCATTATGATATCTGAGATTCTAAAACAAAGGTAAAGCGTTGGTCTCCTAAAAGATTGAAGCGTGAACAGCCGAGAACGAAGTCTCGAGTTTCTCTGTATGTATCAGTTTAATGATCCTTACAAGTCTGGTCGAGACCAGGACTTTACTTCTACTAGTTTTTATGACTACTTCGTTGGTAAAATGCCAGTCTACCGTGGGATATCTCCATTTTAATCACTCAGTTCATAGTGCACTCAGCTGTAGAGAGCACAGGGGAATCTGTCCTAAAGAAGAGTTTCCATAACTATTTGCTCATACCAGGAATCGAACCTAGGACCTCTGTAAAGAGGACTTTCTAAACATCAAAGACTTATCTGAGATTATTGCTTTCAAGAATCAAAAGAAAGTTATTTATAATGGTAGTAAAAATAAAGAGTTGATGTTTTTTTTCTGTTGATAGTTCTTGTGTTTTTTATTTATTTATTCAGCACTGCCATTTCAAGTAACATTATATTTCATTCGCATATCCTACAAGTTCAAACAAGCAGGTATTAGTAAAATTGAGAACAGAGAAATTCTCAGAGGAGTAAAAGAAAAAGGAAAAAAAATTCATTTAGAGATAATTCCCATTTAAAAAAAATAAAATTAGGCAAAAAGCCAAATTTGTAAATGGCAGAGTTAGGAAATGTATTCACTCAGAGCCAATTAGTCAAAGATTTGATGCTAAGGGCAAAATATTATTATTTCAGTCTGAGAGTATGAAATTAAAAGATAAACTCCTTTGACCTTGATTGTTTACTGTTAATTTTTATTGTTATAGTTTCAATAAAGAAGCCTAATTAATATCTGAAATAACTAGCAAAGAATTCTAAAACCCTCAGCTGAGTTTGGTGAAAATTTCGGCGTTGTAACACTCAACGAACAAGACCCTGCTAATTTTATCCTTAGGATATGTCATTGAAAAAGGCATCCAGTTCGCTAATTAGGATCTAGTGAGGAAATCTCAAAGAGCAATGGATGCTCTGATTTGAAACCGAGAAAGCGAAATAAAAGAGGCCATGAGCTACAATTTTATTATTTAAGCAGAAACAAGAAACGGAGATTTACCAAAAGGAACACTAGAAGGCTTGGTTGTGAACCACTAGCCCAACCCTTTCTGGCACTTCAGATTTTTCAATAAAAGCAGTTGAGATCTGCTTCCTAGTCTGTCTGCTGTTGTTCATCTATCCTGCTATACAAAGTAGCTGTAGAAAGAAGGGTGTGTTGGAACTGAAAAGAAATCAATATAAAAACATATCTGTTGCGTCTGCAAAGGGTTAACAATCGGAAGCCAGTAGCTCTTCGACTGACTAACCCATTTCTTTATACCCTTAAATTGCTACTACCGCCCTTAAGGGAAGGGATATCATCTGACTTGTACCAATGCTGAATAAATATGGTATTCTGTACTGCAGAAACGGCGTGGAGTTTGTTGTTTGCCTGAACATTCCAACTACATGTCACCAATCGACAATCTTTACAGCGGGTCACAGCGTGAGGAATCGACAGTCCAGTAGATCACAACAGCATGGAATATACTGTCATGCTAGAGTCAAATGTGGTCTAGACAAAGACTGCTAACCTTTATATGGAAAAGGCCTGCACATCAAACAAAAGTAAGGTGTTTTTCCAACCATGTGCAATATTTTTCGCGAAACCGTAATAATAGCTAACGGAAACCGTAGTTAAGAAAAAGCAACATTTGACAACAAAATTGATGTTTAAGCGTCAAATTATATATATTACTACTACTCATTACTTATCTATAGGAAGATGAAACAATTCTAAATCAGTATAAACAACTTTTCTGTCAAGAGCTCGATCATACAAGTAAAATCAGTTCAATTTATAAACATAATCTTATAGCTATCAATCAATCATAGATGCCTGTGGCCGACTTTTCATTCACTGGATGTCATTTGATTTTTTACATTTATAGCAAGTGATTCACACTCTTAAAAAACACTTGATCATTGTAAGTGATATTTTACAGCTCATCAAAATTCAGTGTTTCGACACTCTGATATATCGTTGTCTCTTTTCTACCTTTATGTTCCAAACTATAGTCTCTTCACACTTGATTTAACCATACCTTGTGTTTACATCTGTTCATTGCAAATGTTTCTCACTGATCCTATTAGTTTCTTTTTAATGTATCAATGAAATATTTTGCTAATCAAAATCATTTTTACTTGTTTCAGTCAATCATATTATCGTTTCTTCTTTTCTATTTCGGTTACTATTAACTCCTCGACTGCTAGGGTAAACAGCGCTATGTATCAGAATTAAACAAGAAGACTTAATTTGCTTTACACACGTTGGGGGCCTGTTTTTGGAGCATGTCACTATCACTATTTCGGCCACGGAATTTTCGATGATTGAGTATAAATCTGATGCTATTTTGTCATCCCTGTTTGGATATGATGGATCTGAACTTAGTGTGGCACAGGGCTACAACAAAATGGCACTTGCTGATCTCTGATTTCACGACAGTATCAAAAACCATAAGCATATGTTTGTAAAATTCTGATTTACGCTACGCACTTATCATACCCGATTCCCTATATCATCTTTATTGTATCATCTAGTATTAGTTGAGATTTCTTTTAGAACGCTTTTGATTAAGCATTCCCACTGTCATTATTTTTATTTCTAGCTTTAATGCGTCTTAGTAGTTTTTTCACTGTTTGCTGGAGCGTTAAATTCGTATTTAACTAGAAAGTTGTAATACAAATGAAACAATGCTAGTGATTTTATGGTCTATCATCAGCTCATTTCATTAATCACATTTTTTAGCCTTGATTTACCCAACTCTGTAAATATTTACCAAGTTTACTTCGTTGATATTGCTTTTCCTTGACAATAAACTTTGTTTTTCCAGGATATTGTACTTTACTACGATCCTTAAATCTCGAATTCAGATAAGTGTCTGGTCCCAAAGGTTCCGGATGGACAATTGTGTCATTGTTTCCACCTGTTGTTTGCAAAGGCCACTGATCTTTAATTTAATGCTTTGGAGCAAAAAAAAAACAAAAAAAAAAAACAACAAATTTTTCTGTTGTTGGAATTACTTGCTTTATTCAGATGTAGAATGGAAATATCAAAGGATATCGAGCAAAGGAGGAGTTTTACTTATTCCAAATAGTTCGGATTGAACAAGAGACAAGATGTCAAATCATCCGACCACCTCTGACGGCGCTGAAAGATATGGGGATGGGGGCTTGAGTGAACGCTGCTGAAAATGTTCACTAGTAGTTTTATATATGTGTTTCCTGGTGAAAGCCACATCAGCAGGCCGTTTACTCAGCTGGTCATGTAATATGTGGCACCTGGTTAGGTGTCTTCTTATAGTGACACAGTGTTTTTGAATATAAGGACGATGACTTGTCTTTTGATCAGCCTCTCTGGTAAAGCAACTTTATTCAATAAATTGCATTATATCTCGAAACTATTAGATAAGGCACTTAAAAAAACCCGATGTCTACTCTAAACAGATGGGAAATAATCAATTTTTTTCCATAGAGCATCATATATCTACACTCCTCCCTCATCTTCCCAAATTCACACCTAAGAACACAATGAATTAGAATAGAACTTATTCTCCAAAGACTGAAGGTCACTCTTATATATCACTTCTTGGTTCGATTCCCTTCTAGTTCTGCAATCCAAATAAATCAAATTTGAAGTTTCAATTACTTGGTGCCCCCTCGGGTCATGCTTTGCCGTGTGGTGAACATCCCTCCAGGTCGAGAATGATAGTCTTCGTTCTGTCGATTTATTCACAGACTCTCCAGTGGCTTCTGAGTTCAATCCCGACTTTGCAAGTTATTCTGCATTTAGGGCAGGTATTTCCAGATAGTAGACCAGGCTTCGATTTTTTCTTCTGTTTCCCTTCAATTCAGTGCATCTGTGGGTTTTGAAAGTTGCTGTCCCATTTCTGGACGATTGCAAGTTTCCTGTCATGGGCATTGTTTTCCCAGTCGTTGACAATGATGTTATTTTTTATAATATTTGCTTTTGATCTTTTTCCGAAATCTCTTCATTCGTCCGTCTCTTCTACGTTTGCCTTCTTCAAGCTGCGAATAGAAGATTTAATTCAGTGGGCTTTCATCCGTCCATTTGAATAAAACTGCTCCATATCTGGTGGTTCTTGATGACAAAAGCTGTTTATTAAGCTTTATCCAGGATACTGGCGTTCCCTGTATATTATCAGCTGATATTCATTGTAGAGACGGGGTGGATGGAACTGATCAAGTGTCTTCAAATATCGTCGATCTGCTGTCCAAGTTTTTGATACATAAATTGGGATCACCACTGCTTTGTGTACTTACATTTTGACATCCATTCAGATTTTACAACTTTGGAAGACTCTTCCTTGAAGACAACCAACAGCTGTTCCATTGCATTTAATACGATCTTGGATCGTGTCATTAACATCAATATCAGACGAGCAACGACCTCTAAGACATAGAAAGTTAGTACTGCCTTTACGCTAACTATGGGTTCAGTTATGCCTGAGCATCACCTATCACAAGTTTCTTTTTCAGCTTTGATTTGCAAAAGATGGAATGGACTCACAGGCGACACACACACACACACACACACACACACACACACAAAGTGACGTCACTAAATTCACGCTAAACTATTTTACCAATTGCTGGGGGTGTTACTGATTCGTGCCTCCGCCACGGGCATTAGTATGAATTCGACCAGCCGAGCACCCTCCAAATACTATTTGATCAATGGATTCTAGGGTTGTTTCACACAGTTGAATTGAAAACCCAATCCGATTAGTCTTAGTCGTTGACAGCTGATTGATAATTCAAGTTCACTTGGAGTTGGTAATAAACCTAAGTTTCCAGTGCGTGCGGTTAAAGTCAGTCAGGATCCGTTGCAGATTCTTCTTCGAGAAATCGTGTGCCTCTTAATGTGGTATTGCTCTAGTCCAAGAAAAGTTTGGTAAAACACTAACAGACATATCAATGTACTACTGCAGCTAACCGAAACCACGTGCGCTCCATTCGTATAACTAGTGTAGCGCAATGAGTGACAAATACACCATATGCCAATGACTATAGCAATCAAATCGTGACAGAAATGATTGTGGCAAAATGTAAGCTCTTCAACTGCGCGTAGCCTTAGAACTGATAACTGCATTTATAACAGCGGCGTCATCTGCAGTGATGGAATTGACAAAATAGCGCTAGCACTAACGAGCTTTACCGATAATTAGAGATTCTAGATGGGATTACCGATTCTTGGCGAAATGGTGTTGTATCACTGGCAGAAATCAACGATGTTACAAAAAGAAATGTTGGGAAGAACAGTGAATCCCAAGTTTCTGGTTTTTCTTGTTAGTGAGCAGCTGAGTTTTCAAACACAATCACCATTTCAGACTCATATCAATTTCGTTTCCTTATCTTTCGGAATTCATGGCCAGACTCAAGGATGATTAATTATATATATTGAACAACTGTTTCAACCAAACGTGGCAGAGAGTTCTATCCCCTCTTATATGTGCGTGTGTTTGTGTATTCCAGCGCTCCTGGCCATACCGTTTTGTTTTCAGGATTGGAAATTGGTATCGTTATTCCACTAGATCCCTTACTAAGAATGTTTTTCTTTATTTCTGGTGGAAAAGCTTTTTCTGACCTTTTCAGGGCTTTACTTTGACAGGTTTATCGATAACATCTAGATTCTCCAGCATTTAGATTTCTTTAATTCAATGATATCCAATGAAAAACGCCAGGGACCGTGGAAGTTGTCAAACGTCAATATTTGTATGACCTTGAATATTCCGTTCCAGTATCTTCCGTACTGTCCAAAACTGTTCTGTTCAAAGCTTTGAAATATTTTTTTGTCTCGGCTCATACTCAATTACATTTAATCGTACAGTACTTTCTATATAAAACCTGCATTAATCAAAACCTGCATAATTCAAGGTTATTCCGTATTTAGTGGAGGAAAGGGCACTTTGCAAAAAAGTGATGGTTGCTAATAATACTATAAGGGTACGCTACTTCAACAGATCATTGCTACTGACCATACAAGTGGCATTTTGCAAACATATTGATAAATAAAAGGTGGTTCCTTTCAGTGTAAATTTCAACAAGATAGCTCCTCATTCTTTTACTTTTTATGACCACTGCAACTATGGGAAGTATGGACACCCAGTTCTGCATCAGGTGTCTCTCGTGCCAAAAGTAAGCTGCACTTGTAAATAACTATTTGCAGTCTTATGTCAAAATGAATGTGAGTTTAGTATATTACTCTCCTAAGGATGAAGAGTTCTAATTAGAACTTACTCACTGCTGAATGACCTCATCTTTGTAAAATGAAATTTATATTCCCTTTAGAAACAACCCCTCGAACTAAAGCGACCGATTAGCTATTTCTTTGATAAATATGTGGAATGACCTTGGGGATAATCAGCAAATCATTAATTGCCATTAAGTGGTGATGAAAATCACTTGAAATCGCAAAGTTAGCATCACTTAATTCATTCGACCAGCCTGAATCCCTGTTGTTGGTTATAGTTTAGCTTTGTTTAAATTTATCTGGCAGCCATAGTTCTCCAAAGATTTCATGCCTGCAGAGCGCTATCTACACTAGTCCATGACCCCACAAAAATTCTTGGCTGATGGTAGCTAATGATACTATGTGGTTGACAGACATTTTAGGGAAGGAGAAGGGAGAAATAGATAGTTCCATGATAGGGGTGAAATGGAGAGGAGAAAGAAGTAAGTACTGTGGTTTGATAAAAAGCTATGAAGGGAAGGAAAAAATGGTGTGTAGTTAAATAAGAGGCTATGAAGAGAGAAGGGAGAAAAAGTTGTTGTGTAATAATAAGGTAGAAAGGGAGAGAGTACAAAAGAAATCATGCAGTTTAAAGGGCAAGGTCTTTCAGATGATAAGTGGTAGATAACATTAGGCAAAGGAAAAAATAGACAGTCCAACTTATTGTGATCAGTTTATAAAAAAAGAGCTCGGGCCTGACAAATGATCCTTCTTGGATGCTTAGAAAGACACAGACATAAACACACGATACTATACGTTGAACTCTCGCATACACATGCCCATGTATTATTACTGGTGCGTCAATGATTCACTTATCGATCTGGCGACGATGATTACCGCTGTCGCTAAACGGTCTCAAACGCTGCAAGATAAGGTCTGGTTAGTCAATCAAAAGGAAACATCGCCTGATTGAAGTCTTTTGGCAGCGTATCGTTTCGTGGCAATCAATTAAAAAAAAGCAAAAAGAAGGGTGATCAATGAATGAGCCATTTCTTTTACTTTGTATGGCGCTGTTCAATGAAATAGTCTGAATTTTCAAAATTACAGGCAAAAAAGAGCTCCCGGACATAAGTAAGGGACCAATTCAACATACAGTTTCATTGCTAATTGAAATTCCCACAAAAAACTTATTCAGGCGTAGAATTAATAAACAAAACAAAAATGAAACGAAACAAAACGTTTTTCTATGCATAATAATGAAGAAAAATGTACCTTTTTAGCCCTGTAGCTCTATTGGTGCAGCTTGTGCGCATAATACATACAGCCAACCAGATCAACTTGGAAACTGAAAAAACCTATGTTGGCAGTTTTGGTGACAGTTTTAGTTGACAGTTTTTGATAATGGATCTGATTTAAGGAAGACTATAAAGCTAAGTTACTTTTGAGGATTGCGATTGGTTTAGTTCTGAACCCTGCGGGGGTAAAGGGGCAACATAACGGCCGGTTAAGTTCTAATATATGGATGTAATTGCAACTGGGCTGTTGAAGGAAAATCACCAGGGGTGAATTGGGTTGAGCTTGACTGTATATGTAGGAGATGGATATTGAATGAGGTTGTGGATGGCTTTGATATATATATATATATATAGAGAGAGAGAGAGAGAGGCATCGCTGCAAGTCGATCAGAACATCCTGAAGAATATTGCATATACACTTCAGAGAAAATAAGGGAAAAATTAAAGCCAAACGGTGATACCTAGAAATGTGTGTGTGACAGAGAGAGAGAGAGAGAGACAGACAGACAGACAGACAGACAGACAGACAGACAGACTGAGACAGACAGATAGACAGACAGAAAGAGAGAGACAGAAAGAGAGGGACAGAAAGAGAGGAAGAGAGAAAGGCTGGTATGCAAGAAAAAATAAAGAGGGAATAGATGAATGGTGAGAGAAACAGATGGCTGACGATGGGATGAAAGCAATTGGAGAGACGAAAGAAGAAAAGGGTGATAAGAAGAACCAGAAAGAAAAAAAGAAAGAACGAGAAAGAGAGAAATCGAGATAAGGATGACAGAAGAGGGAGATAGAGATAACAGAGAGCTTGAGAGAGATGAAAAGAAATTGAAATTGTGAAACGTAATGAGAGTAGAGAAATAGAGAAGTAAGAAAGAAAGGAAAAAAAAGAGAAAATTGATGAATAAGCAAGAGAGGAAATGAGAGGATATCGGCTAAGAGAGAGAAAGAGAAACAGAAAAGAAGAGCGATGGAATGAACAAGAACGAACGAGAGGGAATGAAGGGAAAGAAAGGGCAAGAAAAGTGTGAAGAGCGAGAAAGAATGATGAAAGAAAAAAAAATAAGAAAAGATTGCAGAAATGGGCCAGAAGTAGGGAATGGCAGAAAAAACAAAGAGAGGGTAGGTGATAGGGACTTGAAGGAGGGAAGGAGAGAAAAAGAGTGAACAAGATGGGTTGGAAGGGCCAAAGAGAAAGAGGGGGGAAGGAAATGAAAGGTAACTCAAAGTGTCATGTGACTGAGTTTCGTAAAAACATGCCTGGGTTGATCAATTGAAAGATTGGAAAAAATAAATCAGTTACTTGTTTTGCCTTTTGTTGGACAATGATCACCCAAAAATCATGCATTTCCAAACAACAGGCGCAATTGCTGTCAAACACAAACTGAGGAGCCAATTCAGCATACTTTATATTGCCAACTGAACCCTCAACTAAAAATCTTTTTAGGGGATAGATTTAAAAATAGTGTTTTCCTTAGATATAATGAGTAAATGTTCAAATATTTGGTTGTCTAGCTCAATTGGTGCAGCCCGCACACATCATACTCTCTCTCTCTCTCTCTCTCTCTCTCTCTCTCTCACACACACACACACAGACACACAGACATATATATATATGAATTTATACAAATAAATATTTGGAAATAGTTATATATGATCCGACAAAATGATAATAAATTGCTTGATATTGTATATATACTCTTATTCGAAATGATCTCCCGTCGTTACACGGTTAATATATTACTCGGCCCAGACAACATAAAGAGAATGAACGATTGTGAAAAATGGAGCTGATGCACGTATCGAACCTGCAACTGATAGAGTAACCACTCTAACTTGGGTTGTTCTTACCATCGAACTAATCAGTCGCTAATTAATCGTAAGCCCAGAGAACTGTTTTTACTCTGAATACTCACTTTGTTCATTTTCGGTCTATTTGTTTCATTAGGATATCGAGGGATATATATATATATATATATATATATATATATATATATATATATATATATATATATATATCCAGCTAGTTAAAGGAACTTTTGTTGACAATTCTAACGAATGTTTTGGTTGATGGTTTTCTAACAAGCGAGAGAAAAATCATGAAAAATCTCAAAGGACATTGGAAAATTGAGAATAAATAGAAACGTTCAAAAATCATCAACGAAGTTGTAGTGAAATGAAAAAGAACAGAAAGGAAACGACAGAGGAGTTCAAATGAAAGTAACGAGAAATATCGATGATTGATAGTTCCAAACCATACTGTTCGATTTGAAAGAGTTTCTCTCTCTTTAAAAAATCGATCGGCGAAAGGTAAGGTATCATTAGGTGCGTTTGATTAGCCACGAGATCCAACAAGATCGAACGTGACTTGGGTCAGTCACTCAAAGAGTTTTTCTTTCTTTTTTTTCTAACTAAATCCACTTGTAACCTTTGTCATGCACAGCCCTACCCTTCTTCCGACACATCGACGTTCAAATCTGCCGCATATACACACGTGGACTCAACCATGGACGAAGTGGATTTCTTTTGCTTACATGTTGAATACATCAATTTCTAAATCGAACTGCCTGTGTTTGAACTGAATCAAGATGTAATCGTGGTGAAATACGAGAAGCAACTCGGAGCAACGAGAAACAAAGCATATTTATCATTTTACAAAATTGACATCAAGGCGGAGTCAGATCTACATATGTGTGACAACCTCTTCCACTATCAAGCAATATGATTTTCTTAGGATGCATCAGATGTATTTTGATCACTAATTTTGTTTTTTCTAATCATGAAAATACTCGAGACAAAAATGACTCTTTTCTGATTTATTAGATGGTGTGTTTTAAGGTTTGCATTTTGGTCAGTTCAAACTAATTTCTTCATCTTTGTTGTTTATATCACAACTTTTCAAGTAGCTTTCCTTGGGAGCCTATTGTACAGGAGATAATAATAATAATAATAATAATAATAATAATAATAATAATAATAATAATAATAACAATAATAGTAATAAAGAGAAGAAAAAGAAAAAGAAGAAGCATGAAATAGGAAATCCGTCCAAAACATACTCAGTTACGGTGAACTATCTTAGAACCAGTTGTGTGACCTTGATGCAACCTTACTGCAATTTCAGAAGGGGCTTTTCTGCAGATGCCTGGATAGACGTTCTTCCGTTGGATTTCTCAGTCGACAGTGGAAATTGCGTTGCGTAGTGTGTGACGATTGCGTACAAAATAACCGATTTTCTCTGCCTTGTACGAGGCTTTCTGGCAAAACATTGCAGTACCAAGGTCATAGGGCCCCCTTGCAAGATTTAGCTCCCTGTTTTTTACTACTGAAATATCATGAGATATTTCCAGCTGTGGGAAAGACTAGGAAGACCATGATGTGGAAAGATATGGCAATTCCTAAAATGGAATTTGAAAACTGTTTTGTAAAGTGGAAGAGACACCGGGATGAGTGTGCGTGGCTCGAAAGGGAATATTTAGGATGGGACTAAGGTACCATTGCCCTAAGTAAGCTATATTCCCGTTATTATTTAATGGTTGTATACTTTCTGAACAGACTTTGTAATATCTATTCTTCAACAGTGCTTATTCAAATAGATAATGATTATGTGTCTGAGTGTTCGCAGATGGATTATCTATAGATATTTTCTGGTCGCCAGTGGATATGCTAATTTTCCACATACCTTTCCGTCTTCTCTTTCAGGCCTTGTTCCTTATCATTCTTCTTCTTCTCCTTCATCTTCTTCTTCGTCAGATATTTTTTCCTTGTCATTCGACTTCCTCCTTTTCCTATTTCCTCCTCGTTCTTCCACTACTCCTTCTTCAGAACCGGTTCCCTGTAATTTTTCTTCCTGTCTCTGTTGTTGTTGCTGCTGCTGTTGTTCTTCTTCTCCTTCTTCTTCTCCTTCTTCTTGTTCTTCTTCTCTTTATTCAGAGAACATTAGTCAAAACACAAAATGCAGTTTATATTTCAATGGAAACTGAGTGGGCGCCAGGGCCAGTAATGAAAGGAATAGGATTGGCCGTCTTGGAAGAAGATGACGTCAACTAATTACAAGACAGAATCAGATGCTCAATCCTCGGAAGACCATTGAAAAGATATTGAAAGAAACAATGATTGACTCAGAAAACTAGTCGAGTATTCATCTCTGATTACTATTTTAATATCTGCACTATGGAAGACATCTATACTCAAAACATTCACAATCGGCTTTGTTTTTCAAGTACATAACATCAGGCCCGGGAATCCAACTTTGACCAGTGATAGTCGAACCCACATCCATTACAATTCGAGCACCTATGTAGCCTTGGGCTGTGCTAACCAATTAAACCACCCAGACTCTGACGGTAGACGGGATTCAATTTCCACCCGAGGCTCATTTCTTTTTTAATTCTTTTTCGATCATTTCTGTTTTTTCGCTCATTTCCGTAAATTATTTGGTTCGAGCGAAACTTAGTATCTTTAAAACTGTGTCTCCTCATATATATATATATATATATATATATATATATATATGACTGATTTAGTTCCTTCAGTTGAAAAAACAAAACAAAATATGATGGAATAATCAACAGAAACATCATAGATGAAATGAATCATCAAGATTAGAATTTTGGATGGTGAATCGAACCCCTTTAATGCTTCCTGTTTCCAATCGTGTGTCATCTTAACTTCATTTATAGTAACAGGTATCAAATCAAATATATTGCTCTTGAGTTGGTGCTTGCCCAATATTGTCATCATTGGATCTAATAGAGAATTGAACCCAAAGTCAAGTGTCCGAATGGGAGTTTATCTGAAACATAACTCGTCAAGTTACGATGAAATTGAGAAAAGGAAATTATCAAGAATTCCATTCAACATTCTGAAGAAACTGAAAAAAGGTGATTATTTGTCTCCTCCATGTGTCGTGGAATGTGAATAGAAAACTTATTTTAACTCTAAGACCAGAGTGTTGGTTGCAAAAATCAAAATGGTCAACATGACCTAAAGACATGGTAAACCAATGACTAGGATGAGGTTAAGCGTGCTTGGGGTCAACCTGAAATCACATGAGGCCAGAAATGGTTTAAATTCTCTTTGTAAAAAATATTTAAATAAATGCAGAATCCAAATACAATAAGATCAGGAAATGAAAAGAGTCTAAGATAATCTTGACTATTGTACATATATAGCAAGTAAGCGAGCTGAAGAGACCTTAATAAAACAACCACATCATTATGATGAGTATAGGGTAGCTTTACAAGCCAAAGTTTATGTTGCATGCACGACAGGTGCATGGAATAGCCTTTAGGCATGCACTAATAAAGTATGAGGGTAAAGTGCGTGTGACTAACTCAGTTTTAATAAAATTAAAAAATGAAAAAAGATTGATGACGATATTTTTCGCAGGTCCTCTCAAATAATTATACAATTGCTGGTTTATATTGATTCGTCATTGTTGATAAGGAACAAGTCTGGTCGGTCACCCAGCAGAAACTGTCACGTGACTGCCCTTCAGCCGCATGCTGTCACGTGGTGATCGATTGAAAAAATTGGAAAATAGGCTGATCAATAAAAGACATGACTGATGTCGCATTTTCTCCAAATCTAAAAAAACAAAAAACAAAAACAAAAACAAAAAAAACAGAGTGAGTGGTGCTTGGCACCAACAAAAGGACCAATTTAGCACAAAATTACCTCATAAAGTTTATCCTCGACCAAAAAACCTACTCCGGAGGAAGGTTTTTTCTTGATATATTAATGACTATTCATGTTTAACTTTTCATCTTAGTTAGGCTACATGTCGCTTGTTTGTGCAATACATACATTGATAACCAACCAACAAAGCTGCCAGCCAGTCAGCTAGCCAGCAAGCCAGCCAATCATAATCTCTTGAAAAGTAGGAGAACATATGTTTATAGATTTTGTGACAGTTTTAGTTGACAGTTTTCAGCAAAATGTAACATGACATTTTGTAAGAAAACTTTGATTTTCTCAAAAGCTTCCGTACATTACGTATGACATGGGGACCGTGTCTCTGATTGCTTATACCTTCAGTCAATATAAATTAATTGCAACCACTTCTTGGCTTTATACGATATCGGGACAATCTACTTTAGAATATTGGGTTGGGGGACTGTATTTAATAACGTGGTTCGTCTGGCACGGAGTCTGCACTAGTGGGATATCCATCCAGAATTGCCTTCACCCTGCAAGCAATGGTCTACAAGGCAATCTTATTATATTAAGAAATGGATACAAAACCCAACAGAATATTCATGAAAGCATTATATCATTTGAAACTTTATTTGAAATGACCTCCCGTTGGAACACAAAGATGAATACAAATATAATGTATATAAAGTATCATTGTACGGGATACTTCCTCATGTATACATTTCTATATCTATATATACATTTGCATGTATGTAAACATCCATTCGACTTGTATTAGTATTTGCACGTACTTGTGTAAGAGTATGCAAATGAATACATTGACTTTTATGTGTTCGTGTATACTCGGTTATATGCTTACCAGTGAAAACAAACTCTCCTGCATTAGTGTGTCAGCTCTTTAGACTTACAGTAACGTTTTAAGAAGCCCCATAGAGACGGAAAAAAAGATGATTTGATGCCGGAGAAAGAAGACCTGAAATTCAATTGAATTAGGTGAAGCTGCAGCGAGTACATGTTTTTCAGTATTTAAGATGTCTGTTGATGATAAAAAGGCGGTTATATGAATATGCCACCCATTATCGGGAATCCTGTTCAGCTTCTAGTGCTTGTGCCATTACTGTCTGTCAGAAGAGACTTTGGCTTCAGAAAGAGATATCCCTGCGTAGGATACACTAATCTGACGTTTCAAAATCCTTAGTGTTGTACAGAGTTCTATCCTCGATGTCTCGACTATTGCAATAATAAACAGCATTGCATAGCTTCTTTAGAAATAGGAGAAATCAATTTAATCACTTTACTGGATTTGTACCACTACTGTTGTGAGGATAGTAGCACTGCATCGAACAAAGGCTCAATCAGATGGTGACCCTGGGGTCATACATGGTTTGGGGGTCAAATAACCATTACTATTACCCTAGTTGCCCAAACAGCACTATAATATTTGTTGGTGATAATCTGAGTCTAGACTGGTATGAACTGTTCGCAACAAATTCCCGGCATCTTGCTACAGTGGGGAATATATTAATCACCCAGCCGTTTCTCATACATTGTTCAGGCAGATCTTTGTACTTATCTATTTTGCGTTGATGTGCCTCGTCGATAATGTTCTCGAATGGAACTGTTAATTCAACGACGTAATTTCTTTTCGAATTGACTGACAAGTTCACAAAGTCAGGACACTGGGCAATTAACTTAATCTCAGTTGGAAAGGCGAAACAACATTCCGATTCTCCAGCAACGCTCCAGTCCACGCAACCATTAAACATTGATTTACAACTTTTTTCTAACCGTATCGCCCGGAATGTTTCCTTCTTTTAACAAAATTCAGTTTGACTTGAGTTGTAGCTGAAATCTCATTGGCGGCTTCACATCTTTTTTGTAACCTCAGCAAAGACGTCAAGTACCTATATGTGTCTCTATGCATATGATACCAGAGAGACCATGAAGGTGTGTTTAAAGCTAGCCGTCTTCACACTTAAATTGCATTGCACGGATCTAATCGAATTCCACAAGACAGACACACACTTGCAAATATATATATATATATATATATATATATGGTTGTGTTTGTGTATAGAACATTTAGATCTTTTATTTACGTGCAAAGAGAAGCATCATCATCATCATCGTCATCATCATCAGCATCATCATCATCATCATCATCATCAGTCTTTTACCATTCTTTGTTGGACATAGACCTTCCCCAGGATTCGCTAAGCCTCTCTATCATTCGCAATATTCGTGTATTGGCAAAACAAATATTTTTTCCTGATCTTGTAAAGCCGTCTTGCCATCTTATATTTTTCTGGCCATTATTATGAATGTAATCTCTGGGTCTCTACGTTGTGAATTGGGATATCCAGTTGTCTTACATTCTTGCAACATGGCCGATCCATTACCATTTGAGTTTTTCAATGGATTTTATGACGTTTCACGATGTTAACGTTGCATGGTTTTCAGGTTAATGGTCAGTCCTTTGGTTGGTTTCCATGTTTCAGTTTCATTATTGACGATTGGGAGAATGCATCCATCGTAGACTCTTCTTTTTACGATTGATTAGAATTTTCTTGTTTGAAGTTGTACCAGATACTTTCCGACCTAGTGTGATTATCCGTTTCGACCTAGTGTGATTATCCGTTTGTTATCTTCTTCCTGTGGATTTCATGTAGACTCATCTTACAGAGTAGATGTACTGCTCTACTTTCCCCATCTCTGCATTTCCGATTTCGATTCTTATATGTCTGTCTATAAGATACAAATTATATATAACCTTACACATCATAACAATAGTAACTACACAATATCAAGGGCCCTAAATATTTCCATTTTTTTTATACACATGGTTCTTTTTTAAAATCATTTATATTTGTTGATAGCACAACATATTCCGGTAATCTGTCCCATAATCCTTCCACGCTACCTTATTGTTTTCTATTCAATCTTCTGTATATGTGTGGCTTTTCACTCAATCTCTTTTGCTCTTTTCCAGTGAAAATAAAATTAAGGTTCACTGATTCTAAACCATGCAGGATCTTAAATATTTCTCTGAAGTCTTCCCGACCCTTCCTATTTACTTTTAACGTTGATAACCCCTTTAACCTATCCTCATAACTCACACGTTCCAATGTGTGTGTATACATGGGCGTGTGTGTGTGTGTGTGATTTGTATGCGTTGCTTCATTTCATACAATTTCAGGACATGAAAGATAAAGAAAGATCTGAAAAGAAAACAAAAATATAGTTGAGTTATTGAATATTCGATTAACAAGAAAAAAATCCTGGGTGATTTAGATAATTCTCATCACCGTTGGAACATCATAAATCGAAGTGACATTCCAGAAAGCAGAAAAAAAAAGAACAATCCGAATCAAAAGTATCAACAGTACAAACAATGATGGAAAATCTGACAGCAAAGTAATGGATTGAATTTTAAAAGAGAGATAAAGCAATTCCTGAAGGCGTAAGCAGTTGGAAGATAGAGAAGCCTAAAGGTGCCAAAGCTGTGAGCAGAACGTGACCAGACCATAGTATTTCACAATGCATAGCTTGCCTTGAAGTATTTTAATCGATTATTGATTACATACAAGCATAATTCATCGAGTCAGCTTCACCATCCATGCAAGGTCGAACACAGTGACTCAGTGACAAACACACACATACACACACACACATATACAAATATATATATATATATATATATATATATTTATATGATAGTGTAGCCTACCCTGTGGCTTAAATAACTACATGTTTTCCAAAGGTGCCAGAAGCAGATTCTTGAGCTCAACAAACGGCGTGTTGCAACGCTCAATTTCTAGAATTCTTCATTCAAATCTAGCTTCATTCCGTACTGACCTGAGATTCATCATAATCATCATCATAATCATCATCCTTTTAGAGTCAAACTTTGGACATAGATCTTCTCAACGATTCTCTACAATGAGCATTGTAGAGCCAAAGGTTTCTGAACATTTCTAGTTCGTTACCCTATCCTATACTTTGTCTGTCATGATTTTGCATATGATATCTAGGGACCTACTTTACGAGACTTGATGTCCATCGGTTGCCTGACATACTTGTAACATGGCAAATCCATTGCCATTTGAGTTTTCGAATGGATTTTATGATATCCTTAACTCCTGTTTTTCTCTGCTCCTTCATAATCTCTTCATGTGATGTTGAGCAACCATGACTCGCCAACATGTATCTTGCGTGGTTCTCAGTGAAATATCAATCCCTATCAATCATTGAACGCTTGAAAAATTAAATAGAACTTCCGCTAAAAACCTTTCTACTGCACAATCTGTCCTTTACAAGATAATCAATTAAAGGCCATTGCAAGTTATCCATTGAGAAATGATCAATCCGATTCACAAATAGAACTGAGATGACATAATGGTGTATTCAAGTTTATAATTGACATGATTTGTATATTTTGTGTTATCAGTGATGATCCTATTGCTTTCAATTTAAATATAATGTATATCCAGGCAGGGGTCTATCACAATTAATTATAATTTATTTAAAGGCCGTTACGAATAGGTGTTTTTTAAATAATTTTTTCCTCTTTGCATATAAAAAACGCATGTCTGGATGCAATGAAAGTAGATATTGTCTAAAGGTTTGTGATCCAGCGCTTTCGGCAAAAATTCTAGACAATATCAGAATCGTGTATGTTGATAGTTATTTTTATTATTTTTTAAAATACTTTTAAACTCGGCATTGTTGCATTTGCCGTTTGTGTCTTAGATGAAAGATTTGGAAGATTTGTTCCAAGTAATAAAAATGCTCCAGGTATGACCTGATTGAAAAGCTTTGTAAAAAGTGTTTCATTGCCTACACAGACACATTTTACAGGAGATCAATTAACTTCATTTTCAATGTTTTAACTAGGATAGGTCGGCCGTTCATCTTCTTATGTTTTTGAAAGACAGGGAAAGAGTTCAATATCTTCCAGTACCAATTTTTTGCCGAGGGGTGCTACTTTTCATCAGCTTCCATCGGGTCGTAGAAATTCTTTTCTCAGGGTATTTCTCTTCTCTTGAAAGCTTGATCCACCCGATTGCAGCACTCTGAATGAGAGTTATGATGCTGTAAAAGTGGCTAAAAATCCCGAATGAACTTACTCATCGAATGGTCTACAAAATGTTCACTCAGATCGACGGTTTTTGATACTGTGACACAAAATCCGTCTTGGCGTGGATTTTAAAACCGAAATGTGTCCCGTATGTACGATAACTCTTTTTTCTGTCTTTTAGTTGGCGGTTAATAAAATTTAACTCAAACACACTCCTGCTTCTTTAGAGTTTTTGTAAGCATTTTCGAAGTGAAAATCTCTTTTGCAGCCAATTAGTAAATATATGAATGTATAATTTGGCCTAGACAAATTGGGCTGCCGCAGAAATTGAATGCGACCTTTTGGTAGCCGCTTTAACGTAGCGTTGCTCTTAACCATTGAGCTAAACAACCCTGTCAGTCTGTTAAGCTCTATTCCTCCAACATCAATCCATCCAAGTTTCTTATCATCTTAATATATATCCCTTTCTGTTTCCTAACTATATCTCTGCATCTTTTCTCTGTTTGTACCTTTCTCCCTCTGTTAATATTCATCTATCTAACTCTTTATCTACGGACAAAACTGGTGATTACAATCAGTTTCCATGTGACTATTGATTACACTGTCAATATGTTAGCACAAATTCACGGTCACATATAACAAATGTTTCGATGAACATAAAAGCTATTCAAATATTTGCGCAGACGGATTAACTCCCATATCTACAGGCGACACACAGCTGTGTCCCTAAACACATCTTCACGTACATACATACATACATCATATACGTGTACGAGAATTAAGAGGGATACAGGAATGTTAGATGCATACAATCGATTTACAGTGAGGGCGATAAGTATCTGATACCTTTCAAGAAGTTCATTTTAACATACTTATACTCTTCCAATATCAACAAAATTTTAATGAAAGATTTCTGATTTTTGTACATAACTTTCAAACGTTCAATTTTCTTTCCACGTTGTTGTTTTAATTCATCATTTCTCTGGTCAAAATTTCACCAATGTTAAAGCATTTCGAAAAGTATCGGATACTTTTTTGAACTCACTGTACACAGAAATTAGGTGCACAAATTGATTCTCGAGGCTTATTTACTGTCGCACGTAGACGTACAGTTCTTCAAATGAGAGCGGAATTCCGTCTCCTACTTATCGTTACACAATAACAAATAATTAAAGATGATTGAAGCAATCAAGCTAATTATAATTTCCCTGGCCATTCTCCTTACAGTTCAAAGTATTGCAAAACGATGAGCTGTGACGTCAGAAAGGACAGTGTGGATAGAAAGCAGCCTTTATCCCTAAAACTTATAAGGGTAGGGTTCTTTTGATCTTGCACGGTAATTCTCGGACGGGAGCTGCTTTGCTCTCAGGGGGAGGAATTTCCTAAAGGAAGACATTTTGGGCTCAAGGAGGAATTGCAGTCAAAAGAAAAACGTATAGTGCTTGGTGTAATGGGCAGCATGTCTAGCTCAGACTCAAAGGGTCGCGAGATTGATTCCTGGTACGATGAAAGAACATGGAAAACTCTTCATAAGATAAATTTCCCTGTGCACCCAGCAGCTAATTGAGTACATTCCAAGCTGGGTGATTGAGGATGGAAGGCATGTACCGACTGTTTTACAGTTGTGTTCTCCCCAATACAAAAAACATGTCTTCTGCCACCTTCCACGATGTATGGCAAACATTATTGTTAATGTAACTCCCAATTAATTACACATTCTTAAACGTGGTAAAGGAAGCGTTTATATTAAAGTTAACGGGAGAATAATATTATATTCTAAATAAGATTGCATCCATATTAACACTTGAGCCTTTTGTTTGTTTGTTTGTTTGTTTGTTCATCCGATCGTTTTCCCCACTAACACTCTGAATCCAATCAACCTAATATTCTGCGTGTGGACTGGGAAATGCAATATATATGCTATATGAAATTGACTCTGGAGATCTCTCTCGAGGTAACGAGGAGTGATTTCTTACCAATATCCAGAGCTGATGGCCTTAACTTCCCTCCTACGATGCTGACATTTAGCATAGGTACATCTTCTCACTGCAAAAATGTAATCTATGTGCAGTTGAATTGTGAGGCCATTCAACGTCACCAGGGGGCATTTTTGGTCATTTCTATTCAATTCTCCAAGCTTTTGCCAATAATTTCCCATACATATAACTGAAATTTGGCATAGTTATATTGACTTTAGAAGTGACTTGAGACCATTTTTGTCCACTCTGGTCAATTTTCCAGTCAAAATTCAGTCAGAATTTCGCACCTCCGAGACTGAAATTTGGCTTAAAGGTAAATTCTCTAACGGCGAACGTATTTAGAAATGTGATTTTGACATCAGGGTCATTTGATGTCACCATATGTCATTTCTAGTTATGTTTAGCCAAATTTCTAAGATGCTAGCTACAATATTGCACCTTGGAATTCCAACATTTTGCATTGGAGTATATCTTTGGATAGCAAAAGTTATAAAGAATGTATGGTGGAGCCCACTGGAGGGCCGCTGAGGTCATTTCCGAAATTTGTATCAAGGCAAAAATACAATCTCTCAAGATCGCTGGCTATTCTTTATGCTCCTAACACAGACAGCTCAATATTGGTTGTTCGAAAGTTCAATCTGCAATCAACCTTTGCATACTAGGACCTGACCGAAGAATAATCTCTGTGGTGTATCGAAAAGCCCTGCCATCTTCATTTGTTTTTCGTGCATTGGAATGCATTATAGTTTTGTCGTCATTTGATTTGCTGTGTAAGAAGCAATATATTAAGTGACATATTTTCTCGTATGGAATATTATTCTATTTATCAAGTTATTTTCCCCTGGCAACGCCGGCTAATAAAACTGGAAAAGGTTCATACGGACAACTGGGAGCTTTTGCCGTAGATTGGTGGTTACCAAATGGGATTTCGGCGGCCTTTACTTGAAAACTCAGAGTGAACCATGCTCCACTGATGGGCTACTGTACGTTTTCTATATTAGACACAGAAACTAGCGAAGATGAACTGATTAAACTCCAAAATTATTATTGATGCAGATTCATCTTTGAATCGCTCTCTATTTTTGCGGTTTGACCAGAAATAATAAGAAGCAGCCCCAAAATTATTAAGGAATTCCTTATGATGCTCATATCATTCGCAACGACTTATATTTGCAATTCAGGCTTCTCAACTTTATGTAGCTGAAAAAATAGGCCCAGAACCGCCTTGAATTAAAGGCAGATCTGAGATGTACGCTTCTGATAATTGAACCTTGAATTGGGAAGCTTCTGTAGAAACCCCAGGCAAACATCTCATCAAAGTAGCTAAAGCTTATTCCGGTTTGAGCCTTTTTTTTATCTGGCAGATGTTCCATGTTATATCCATCAGATGAACAACTTGGGGATGAACTTGAATTTTCTTTCCTGATTAATTTTGCAACGTGTATTACAGTTCCATTCTTTCATTTTATAAAAGCATTTTTAATTGAGAAAGAATTGTCGTGTTTACTGACATTTGTTTGCTAATAATGGCACATATACTATGATCAGTGAGCCGGTCTAGCTGGGTCATTTGGAGCTCACTTTGCACTTATGTTTTTGGGGAAGACATGTACCAATCTCTCCCCCCTCCCACTTACCATTGCAACACGTTATAGACCAGTGTTGGAGGGAACGACCTATTACTAACATCTTACACTTACTCAAGGAAAGGGTCCGACATCGGCTTCAAAGGCCGATCTAAAGTTGTCCAGTGTTTTGCAAACCCGTACACTAGCAAATGATGACTAGTGAGTCCATTTTTTTTATGGCTCCAAACTTTTCTTGTCTGGAAATAGTTTTTTTGGTCAAGTTTATTAAATTTCTAGCTTGCCATATTGTAGTATTTAGTGAACTTGGCCCGTAACAAATCATTATTAGTCAGTTCGAAACTCATAAATTGGCTCACTACTGTGGCCGTACGCTAGACGAAGCAGAAGTTAGAGAATAGCTATTTAAGTTGATTAAAGACAATAGACGAGGAAGTTTCTCCCATAATTTTCAGTCAACCTTTCTTACTTGAATACAAAAGAACGCATGTCTGGATCGAATAAATGTAAATAATGTACTGACCTTTGTGATCAAGTGCATCGCACCATATTTGTAGCCATTATCAAGATCAGGGAAAACTATGGATGTTATAAGTTATCTCAATTTTTGAATACTTTTGAAATCGGCGTTTCCTCTTTTTCTGATATGATGACGACGAGTGCCAGGAAATATAAAATCAAAATTCTTCACTAGATTAAACGTGCAAATCAGTGGGTGGTTGGATATACTTAAAGTCCCAATTCACAAACTCAAGGAGATCTTATTTTGTTTTGGGTTTCATGATTTTATGAGATATATTTGCCGACCGGGTAATAATAGCATATATTTCATAAATAAAAGTTTTGCTAACTTTGCTTCAACTATATATATATATATATATATATATATATATATATATATATATATATATATATATATATATATATATTGACTGAGAGAGAAAGAGAGAGAGAGATGGGGAGAGAGAGAGAGAGAATAAGTGAGAGTGAGAGATCAATATATGCATACCAACATAGTGGTTCAGGTAGTAATGTACTTTCCCCTGGCGCCGGTTGGTAGTATTTATTTGGCATGCCTACATAATTTAAATACGAGACTGGGTTTGTTATGATGTGATTAGTTGCCAAAAATATCTGGATCTCCCAGCTTTTGTCACAGGGTAAGGTTGAGTGAGACAGAGAGAGAAAAATACAGCAAAAATAAAACGAACTGTAAAGGGAAAGAGGGAGAGTGACAGAGTGAAACTTTCCGAAAGAAAAAATGGAAGAGAGAGAAGGAGAAGAGGAAGAACTATAAAGAAAAGAACAAGCACAAAATTGGAAGACAGAGAAAAAGAAAGGGAAATAGAAAAAAAGGAGTGAATTGTGAGGAAGGAGGAGGAAGTTGTAAGAAAAAAAGAGTGAAAAAGAAACACACATTTGTGTAAGGTTGAGAGGTTGAAATGACAAGGGATAGAATGAGAGAAAGAGAGAGAGAGAGGGGGGAGAGAGAGAATGACTAAGAGATGAACAGAACTATAGATTTATAAAGAGAAGAATATCAGATGCATTGTGAAAGAAAATGGCAGAATAAGAGGAGAAATGGGATATACATAGAGAGAGAGAGAAAGAAAATTTACAACTGAGCTTTCTTAATGGCACACAATCCAGAGAGAGACAGACAGACAGACAGGCTGACACACTGATGGACAGACTAATGGAAAGAGAAAGATGAGATTCTGATGAAAAAGAATGAAGAATGAGTATACAAAGAGGACGTAGGATTTTTTTAAAGAAGTTCAACCATTTTGACGAGATATCTGCAGCTGAATATGTGTGGAGCCGGGGTTTTGTGTCCTTGACGCCTTCACATTTCAGCAACAGGGGTCTGTTGGCAGACCTTTGAAAGGCCTGCACCAGTGAGCTTGTTGAGTTGGCAGATCTTTCTTAAGCTTAGCTAGAGATTTGAGGAACCGGTCGGTGGCTTGGTTCCTAGAAAGGCATCCTCCAATATAAACATGAAACGTTATTGTATATTGTTTGTAAAAATGCAGTTAGTGAACAACTATTCATAATCTTTTGGGGGGGTTCCCTCCATTTGGCGGCGGGGGTAAAAACGCTCTCTCTCTCTCTCCTCAGCTACGCCCCTTATATCTAATGACACATTTACTGATATACTACTTTTTCTATGAATCTCTTGGTGATTCGAGAAAACTCATAGATGATGATGAAGACAGTGGAATTAATGATTGTTTTGAGCGGTTGACGAGATATCTCGTTGATATGACGCCATAAAAGGTTAAAAGAATACGTACACAGCTAAAATGAAGCGTTGGATGCTGGAAAGAAGATATCATTCTACAATACATCAAGATTAAAGTTATAAGACATGACAAACAATAGGTTTAGCAAATATTCTTATCTTACATAACGACAGTCGTGGGAAATAAGCGGCTGGCGAAATGGGAAATCAACATAACTCACGTCAATGAAGCAAATATCAAGCAGCCTGGAATGGTGTAATTTATAGGAATTTACCGATTCACTAACAAAGTGAAGCCGATTTTCACTGGGTGTCCATCTATAGTAATGCTGCAACAGATTAAATTTAGATTAGACTGTAGTATACGAGATGCAGCAAACATTTGAGAAATTCGGCTTTTTCTAATACTTAGTTTCAAATGTTCCATAAGGATTATTACTTAAGAACGTATTCACAAAGGTTCACAAAATGTACTGCATATAATGAATAGCGGCAAAAGTCTGTACACTATTTGGTTCAGGCGCACTGTCCAAGCCCATTCGATACTTTCAATAGTACCACGTACACCAAATATCAATACAACCCAGAAGTTTTAGAAATTCAAACAATTTTCCCAGTCTGTTGAATGGTAAATTTATCCAACATTTCCTGTGTTTCGTTAGATATTTCATAAATAAAAATGAAAGAATGTGATTTTCTCTGTTGGCCTGGATTTCCTTGAGCGTTTTGATAAGTACCTCAAATGTGAGTATTTGAGGTGTTTACTTAGTCTGATTGGGAGAGGTAGATTCACGTCTTTTATTGAGATGTTGCTGTGAAATCGACACAAACTACCTAGGCGGAAATTTGAACTTGTTTTTTTTATTTCACTTTCTGTTAACAGTATGGGGTAAATGTGTACTTTCAATCAATAAACAACACTTGCAAGTTGGTCTAAAAAACGGGTGATTTTTTGCTTATACTCAGACAAATTTTATCTGCCTATGAAATGGCTATCCGACATTGCAAATAGCTAACCCTATCGTAAATTGTAAAAAGTGATGGAAAACGTGTCCATCGGAGAGGGAAAAATAGCTGGTTAATATGATTTAATACCAAAGACATGAAGAGTTAGTAATGTAACCCCACTTCAAAATTGTACGTTGGTAAGAGACAAGGTTTCACCGCATGCGAGTTTTTGGCGTGTGTGGATTTCTCATTTCTGGTTGCCTCTAAAAACAGCTACCTTTTCTCATCACTATATTGAAGCTGATAATTTTTGCGTTCACATGAATTTGAGTGCAGTTGCTCACCTTTAACGGAAGCTAAAGCGCAGCTCATAAAAGCCGGCGATTTTTCAGCACTTCCTACCCGGGGAAGCAAATTCTCTCCCTCAAGGTCTCCCGAACACAATTTTTTTTTTCAAATCACAGTTTTTCCTTTGAATATACCAAGACACTGCTTCAGATCTTTCATAAGCCAGGAACCTTGAGTATTGGGCAACCTGTCAACAGAAGAGAAATAAAGTAGAACTCTATTTTCTATAAAAAAGGGATTTCTTTCTCATCGTCTCGACAATTTTCGAGGTTCCATTTTACTTATGTCACTTTTCTCCGACGAGTTCATAGCGCAACGGAAGTTCTACGCACACGTACACCCGGTGCACAATTTTTGCCGTTGTTAATACATAAATCGTACTGGGTAATATACACACCCAATAAACTCACTCATTCCATATTTAGAAGAGTGCATAAAAATTGTACGGCGTTTCAAAATCGAGTTAGCAGAGTACGTAAAAATATTGGGTTAGCCGTTTTGTAGCCAACCGAAAATTAGCTGCATATAAATAAAGATTACCTGGGAAAAGTTTTTCCACTATCGCCCTACGGTAGGTGTGTTTTTTCGTGAATCATGTATTCTTTTGGTGAACAGCAGACGCTCAAGGATGTTATGTGTGTGTTCAGACACACACACAGACACACACACACACACATATATATATTTATATATATATATATAAGCAAATAAGGAAATGCACATATAGACACATATATTCATGCTTACGCATGTTGATACATACCTTCGTGCATATACTAAAATAACAAGGGAGTACATTCTGTTGAAGAATAATAAAATAAGTGCTTACTTCATAAGACAGCGGAACAATGTGCATATATACATATATACGCTTGTGTTCAGCTGGAATTTGTAATGCTGTTCCTATATATTATTTGTAGAAAATAACTCTATCCTTCAGCTGTCTTATTTATCTATCTATCTATCTATCTATCCATCTTCCATCGTGTATCTGCATATCTAATTCGCCGAGTAACTTTTAACTGAAAGTTCCCCTGTTCCCTCGCTCTCCACTTCGAATCGTCTTCATCTAACTCAATGCAATCATATCTAGCTATCTATCAAACAATCTTTCTCTTGATCATACTGACTGCCCTCTATCAAGATGTCGAAAATTTTGACGCCGCCAAAAGATGTTAAAGAGGAGCCCTGGGCACTTTTAGATCTAAATGCTACTCCGTTTGTATGAATTATTCATACTGGAATAGCAGATCATTTGTTATTCGATGTGAGGAAGGAGATATTTCCTTGAGAAAATGAACACTTTAACCCTCAAACTTATCAACAACATACACCTTTGTATATATCCTAGACGAAAGAAAAATGTCTGGTAATGTATGTTTCAAATCCTGGCCATTGACAATCCCTTTCCTGACTTTTACAGTAAAATAATGAACCATGTATTTATATAATATATATCAGCTCTATCTTGTTGGTAATGATTGAAAACAATTCCTCTTTTCATATATATATATATATATATATATATATATATATATATATATATATATATATATATATATGAGAGAGAGAAATCTAGTTAGCAACAGTGTTAAAAGCAATAGACAGGAGTAGATGTTCAAATGTAAAGCCCTCTAGCTCCGTTAATACATACGTAGCAACCAGTGAACTGGAAAAGCTTATCTTGATAGTTTTGACCTACGGTTCCTCATATACGTATATATTTATAGGATTTATGAATCGTGTTATATTATATGGAAATTCATTTGAAATGATTTCCTATCGTTATACGATTAATATATCATTCAATTTAGACAACGTAAATAGAATAAACAATTAAAGAAACTTGGGCTGCTGCAGGAATTTAACCTACCACCGATAGGTTGCTGCTTCAACGTGACGATACACTTACCATTACCACTTACAGCTCGTCGATAAAGCAAAGACTGCAAAACTGCCAAGTGCATCGCTTCGTTGAATGAAACAGGTTCGATTCTTGCAGCAGCCCTAGTTTCTTTAATTTGATAGTTTATTCCATTCACGTTGTCCAAATTGAATGATACATCAACCGTGTAACGACGGGAGATCATTTCAAGTAAGTTTCTGTACGATATAAAGCAATGTATAATTCAGTCTGTCTGACTGGAATGTCCATTTCTTAAATGAATATATATGTAACCAATGAGATGGATCCAGTCTTTGTTAATGAGGAAAATCATTATATTGACTGGAATCAGGGAAAGGGGAAATCATTTGACTCTGGTCCATTCGTCTGACTGATAGGTAATTGAGCGGGTTGGGATATCGAACATGGAATGCCATGTAACAATTATATTAATGGAATCGCCCTTTGAAGTGTTACTACCCGCTAGAAAGTGGTTTCGTTTCAACCACGTATATAGGAATACTTTATTTGATGATTAAAAGTGTCAGAAAGCATTTGATGACAGCTTGATGGTATACAATGTGGAAAAATTAACTTTAAGGCAAGTGAAAAAAAATTGTCAAATTTTTCTGTTGAGTATTCGGTAGAAAATCATCTAGAAGAAGTTTTTTTCTGTGTAATTTCTAATCTCAGAGATAATACAAGTTGCTTTGCATGCAGACTGAGATTGAAACAAAACAACGGATTTAATATTCACATTGGTGAACTTTCAATAGAAATGACATAGACAGCGGATTGCGACTGTTTATATACTTACTGATCCTTCACTGTTAAATACGTTTTGGGGTAACCTATGTAAGTGAGCCCTGTTCAAAAACATGAATAATATGTTATATAAAATTACATCAATATACTATACACATAATACCTTATATAAAATGACAAACTATATGTATAACGTAAACTTCATAGTAAAAAAAAGGGTTCGTGTTTGATCAACACTGCTTGGGTGCAAAGTTAATATAACTGTACTGTTTTTAAAATCCCCGAAACAAAAGACATTGTACCATAATGACAAGGTATAAGGGAAACTGGGAGAAACCGCAGAGTAAAATTACATAATTGCATGATTGACAGATATTGGGATATAAGTGACTAAAGAGACACAAGAAATATTTTTGAAAAAGTTTTTTAATGTACAGAGTTTAAAGCTGTAAGGCTTTTTAAACTGCATATATATGATCTGAAATAAGGAAGGCCTGTCCTGAGAACTAACCATTTTCATCGAAACCCCTCCTCCTACTGACCCTTCTTAGGTCAGAAAAGTCTGATACTTACAAACACAGATTCAAACATTCTGGACCCGTCTTTTCACAGACCCATCCTATTTCAGACCAAACTTGACACTCAATTACACAAATGAACCCCTCCCCTTCCATTTTTGATAAACGACCAATAATTCAGATATAACCTAATTTCTTTCCTCAAATCTCAAACATGTTAACAGTACAGAGTTTTTTCTGTACTATAGCTAGTTTCTCTGAAAGAGATGGCAGGTAACCATCGAAATGCATCGTTTGATGCTAAATATGATGATAAACGTTTTCAAGATGTAACACTATCAATAAAAAGAAAAATAACTTTGAAAAAGACTTTTGATACTCTATTTCAATGTTGTATCATTTCGTCGGGAGAAACAGGTATTTTTTTGTTACAAATCGGGATTAAGACTTTCTTAAATCCTTCGCCCGAGACGGAAATATTTTTAGGGATTGCATCGGATAGATGCAGGTTTATTATTCCATTCTTATCTACGCTACAGTATAATGGCTATGTAGAGCTAAATAATGGTGTGTCGTTGTGCTTTGATGAAAAATGGTCGTCTTTGATTCATAGAGAGGCAAAACGTAGAATCTAGAAAAGAGATAGACCCTCAAACTGAGAAGCATACGATTCGTACATGAAAGAATCATATTCAATCTCAAATGGGGAAATCATAAGGTAACACAATAAATCAGGGAAGAAACAGGAGTCCAAGACATCATAAAATCGATTAGGAAACTGGCAATGGGCTGGTTATGTTGCAAGAATGGCTGACAACCAATGGATATCACGACTCAGGACATTGATCCCCAGAGATCAAATGCAGAACCGAAGCTGGCAGAAGTCAAGATGGAGAGACAAGCAACACAAGTTAAGAAAGTATTGGAAGATGATGATGATAAAAAACAATGTTTTGTAAGTTATGGGTAGAGTTAGGGGGAGAAGTTAAGAAAGTATTGGATGATGATGATGATGATAAAAAACAATGTTTTGTAAGTTATGGGTAGAGTTAGGGGGAGAAGTGTTATTCATATTAATATGGTAGTTGTAGAAAATGGAGTATCAGAAAACAAAAACTATAGGACAAAATATTTTATGAAACAGTATTTAAGTAGATCGGGGATTTAATTGCATGGGCCAGAAACGAGACACGAATAAAGGGGGCTCAATAGGGACGCCAATGTTGTCGGATATTATCTGTGATGTATGCATACAATTACGTTTTTGATTCATTCTTGAATTTTGAAGTAAGTTTCGGTTTGATTGGAATTTCTTGAGGTTGAGTTGGATTACCCATTAGACAACTATGTTAAAGTGGGATCAAGTAGTAATTCTCATATTAGTTTTAATGACTTTTATGCTGGTGATTATAAATATAATAGGAGGTGTTTACACACAGACACACACACAGACACACACACACACACACACACATATATATATACATATATATATATATATATATATATATATATATATATATATATATATATATATATATATATACTAGTTTCAATCTGGTCGTTTGATTTTGCCCGAGTTAATTTGATGTTCGGAGCATATTTTTGATACGGTCTATCATAAGTATTTTGTAGTATATTATGTTTTATATAGTTGTTAATTATATTCGTACGTAATATGCTTATATTGAATGAATTTGTGAATGTATTTTTGTACATTTGAGTATGTGGTAGTTAATTTTACTGACTATTTTCTCTTTCATTTCAATTTGTGTAAGTGCATCATTTGTCAGGTTTTAGTTTGAATCATTTTCTCGTCAACAATTCATGTCGTTTTTTGACTTAAGACTTTCTTTCACCTTTGAATTTTCTCTATGAATTGTTTCAGGGATCAGTCGTTGCTAATAATAGCTTATTTGACAAAAAGTGTCAGCTTTCTTTCCTTAATATTTTGAAAGTGCTGAGTGATTCTCTCGTTTTTTATTTTTAAAGGATTTATAATGTTTGGAGACTTTTCAAATTCCAATAGAATTTTTTTTTTTTACGATACTTGCTTAGTATAACATGTTTTTGCTTGTGCATTTGTTGTCTACATGATAGGTGTTTTAATTTCTCCATTCACAGTATTTTACTGTCCCGTTTATTATCATTGAATGGAGCAGAAGTTCCTCAAAGAAAAAAAAATTGAGCCTAACAAACCAGAAACATTTAGCATTACCGCCACTACCCCTTTCCTCCTCTTCCTCCTCCCCATCTTCATTGTCAATACCATACAATTTGATACCACCACCATCATCACCAGTGTAACATCATTATTATTATTATTATTATTATTATTATTATTATTATTATTATTATTATTATTATTATTATTGTTGTTGTTATTTGCAATCTCACATCAGTTGCCTGGTGGTAACCGCTGGAGTTTGAGTGACAGCAAGTCTCCTAAAGACTCCAGCAGTTTCACACCGGTTGCCCAATGGTCATTGCTGAAGGCTGAGTGACAATAAGTCTCCTCAGGTCTTCAGCTAACGTCTCCTCTCTCTTTCGCCTATCATGTCAGTGCTGCAATTTGATTTTCCGCTTTAATTTCCCTTCCTCTGTTGGGTCACTTTTGACAGTTAGCGTTGCAGTCCTTATATTTCTAGCGCTTTCCTCAGTATCCGAGCAGTTCCCAGTAGTGTTGTGGTCTGTACTGTCTCAATCCTTCCCCTGATCCTGATCTCCTCCAGTCTCACCCTCAGTGTCTTTGGGACGGTTCCTAGTGCGCGCACAATGACCGGTACTACCTTGGCTTTCATGTTCCACATCTTCCTCAATTCTTTTGCTAGGTCCTGGAATTTTTCCCGGTTTTCAATCTCCTTCCTCTTTACTCGATGGTCTGCAGGTACAGCAACGTCTACTATTTGGCAGGCCTTCCTTTTCTTGTCTACAATTACCAAGTCCGGTCTTCTTGCCTGGATGAAGTGGTCAGTTTGGATGTCAAAGTCCCAGAGTAGTTCGTGGTTGTCATTCTTCAAGACTGCCTCTGGTTTGTGCTGATACCACTTTTCCACATGGTTGAATCCCATTTGTTTGCTTAGTTCCCAGTGTATCATCGTTGCTACTCTATCGTGTCTATGCTTATACTCCTTCTGGGCGAGTTGACTACATTCACTAGTTATGTGGTTTACTGTCTCATCTCTTTCACTGAACATGCAGCATTTGCTGTTTGTCTGTATTATGTCGATTTTTGTTTTTATGTAGTTTGTCCTGATGCTTTTGTTTTGGGCTGCCATGATGAGCGATTCCGTTTCTCTCTTAAGGTCCTTTTCGTAACCACGTCCATGATTTCTTGTCTGCTATATCTTCTATCCGCCTTTTAAACTTGCCATACAATCTTTTTCTTTTCCCATCTTTCTTTTCTTGTTTGCTGTGCTGTTCCATTTTTTCTACTTCGTTGTTTGTTGTGCTATCTCTCACACTCTTTATGATTTCTTTACTATTCGTTTGCACATACCTTTCTTGGACTGCTTTAGCTCTCTGGACACAGTCTTCTATGCTGATGAGCCCCCTGCCACCTTATTTTCTCTTAACGTATAGTCTATCTATGTCATATCTAGGGTGTAATGCCTTATGCATTGTCACAAGTTTCCTTGTTCGCCTGTCCATTGACCGGAGTTCTTCCTTTGTCCATCCCAGGAATGGTCTTGTATACCTAACTACTGACACAGATTTCTGCTGTTTAATTTGGTCTCTAATATTTTCCTTATCCTTCTAAGGTATTCTTTCATTATTTTCTCCTTCATCTTTTCCCGTTTATATCGTGTCACATTCAAGGACGTCTATGTATTTGTATCGGTCTTGTGCGGTCAATGATCTAATCTTGCTGTTGTCCGGGAGTTCAATTCATTCAGTCATTGTAAGCCTTCCTTCGTGCATTACCATGATAGCGCATTTTTCCATTCCAATATCCATTCCGATGTCCTCACTGTATTCTTTTACTCCGTTGAACAGAGTTTTAAGCTCTCCCCTGTTTTTTGCAAACAATTTTATATCATCCATGTACATTAGGTGGTTGACTTTTCCTTTTGTTTTAGAGAAATGGTACCCTTTGCTGTTATTCAGGATTTTGTTCAGCGGTATCATAGTTAGAACAAATAATAGTGGGGACAACGAGTCTCCTTGGAAGATTACCCTTTTTATCCTTACCTCCGCTAAGTTTTCTCCTGTGGCTGTCAAGTCTACTTTCCAGTTTTTCATAGAGTTTCCAATGAATCTAATCGCCGGTTCACTAATTTTGAACATTCTAAGGCATTCGAGTATCCAGCTATGTAGAATCATATCATACGCTTTTTTATAATCTATCCATCCCATTGCAATGTTCTCTTTCCTTTTCCTCACTTCTTTTAAGATCATCTGGTCTATGTAGAGTAAATTATTTGCCCCTTTGGTTCCTTTCCTACAACCTTTCTGTTCTTCTGGTAATAGTCCCCTTCTTTCCATTGATATATACATTCCCTCTGCTCTTTGCCCGGTCAGGATTTTCCAAATAAGTGGTAAGCACGTTATTGGTCTATAGTTGCTAGCTATGTTCCCCTTTTCAGGGTCTTTTTGGATGAGGGTGGTTCTGCCTTTAGTCGTCTATTCTGGTGCCTCGCCTTCGTTCATGCAACTTTGGAGTAGGTGTGTGAGTCTGTCATGTAATGTGTTGAATTTATTGAACCAATATCCAAGCTGTAAGAGGCAGTTGACATGTTCAGTCACTTCTCCGAGTTTCTTTCTGTCTTTGTTTCTTAGGGAGGGGAGTGTTGTCTTCTCTCTTCGCATGATTTCCTTCAAAGCTTGTATTTTGGTTTTCTCTTCTTCCGTTGGGGCTTCGTAGTCACCCTCTGGTGCATGGTTTTCAGTAGGAGTTTCGTGTGGAATTATTCCAGTTTCGTCGTTGATGTTAGCTGTGCAGGGGGGGGGGTATTCTTCGAATGTGTCACCTTCTTCCTTCTCTATGTTATTGCAGATCTCTTGTAGTTCAGTCTCAGAGAGACATTTCTTTTCTTGGATTTGTTTTACTTGGTCAGCCAGGCGTTGGCTTGATACTCCCACGGCAGATTTTTCCCTCCATATTTGGAGCATATGTTCCCTATAAGATTGCAAGATCGCACCAAAGGTTTACTTTTAAAGTAACAATACATAACTAGTCTATTCTCCTCTCTTGACCATCTCTTTCTCTTGTTCTTTATAGCAGTCACTCGGTGAGGGCTGCGCCTTTCCTGGGTGTCGTTGGTGGTATACGAGTTTTGGCCAACAGTAGCTGTGTAACGACTGTGTCCTTCCTGAAGGCTATTAAGGGTACACGAGCTGGAGTTTTGGCCAGCAGTCACAGGATGACGACCGGGTCCCTCCTGGTGGCTAACAAGGTAACACCTGCCAGTTACGACTCACAAATCTTGAATCTGTGCCCCGTTTTTTGCGGTAAAATGATTTGGTTGCACTGTCATGATTGGGGTTTTTGGTTCTTTAAGGTAGCGCCAGACCTTGGTTGGTTGGTTGGTTGGTTAAGACCGATGTGGTTCAGTAATAACCTCAGAGCCCCACCGGCTCTTTTTTGGTTCATTTAAGGTAGCACCAGACCTTGGTGTGTTGGTTAAGACTGGTGTGGTTTTTTTGATAACCTCAGAGACCCACCGGCTCTTATCACCCAGGGTATGACCTCGCAAAAAGGGGCCATTCAGGAGTATGAAAATTCTATTTTTTGTGATATGTTCATCATCCACCACCTGATCAGAAAACTAAAAACCTTAAGTCTAGCCAGGGGGTAATTACTTACATTAATGAAATATTAACAAAATTATTATTATTATTATTATTATTATTATTATTATTATTATTATTATTATTATTATTATTCCTAATTACCCTTTTATTATGTTAATTCATAATTCTATTTATATTTTTTTCTACAGTTGTTACAGATTTTCAAAGTATTTCCCTTTTTAATGTAATGAATTTTCTGGTAGAAATACTTGTTAATTAAGTCGATGGAAATTTGACCATATTGATATTTATTAGTTTTAAATAAGATGGGTTGAATCAAATGATTTTTCCTTTTCTATTTCTCTATTTACTTTTTGTGCTATGGTTATTAGTACCACTATCTTTGTTCCCAATAAATTTTGGTTTGGAAACAAAACCACTTTTTCTCAAAGTATTAGTACATATTTTTCTTTTCATCAATGATTTTTCATCAAATATACATACATATATATATATATATATATATATATATATATATATATATGTGTGTGTGTGTGTGTGTGTGTGTGTGTGTGTTTGTGTGTGTGTGCGTAGCTAGGGGTGGATTAAACTAATAAAGAATGCCAAAAAGTCTGAATAATCAGCAGCTGAATAATAATGTTTCTTCGTTCGCGCTCATCCTGATTGAAATATCTGATGTCGATCTTCCATCTATATAATATCAAAATCTGATTCCATTTCTCTGAATATAACCTTTAACTAGCCCCAGCGCCACACTGTATCCAGAGGCAATGAATTAATCACCACTAAAAACAGTTTTGATGTCTTAGTGGAGCCAAAGGCCCCATTCAGGCCCTTCGCCTGAAGCAGCTAAAACCACCCACACGGTGGGCTCTCAGCTTGTGAACATAATGAAAATGCTCAGTCTTTCTCGGGTTCGTGTGCACTTGCAAACAAAATATGTTTATTACTTTTTTCTACAGATATTGAACGCAATAATTTCTTAAAACAAGACCGTTGTTTTGTTTTTTTTTGCGGCAGGACAGCTGAACCATAAATTTAACCAAGTCATTTTGAACAGGAAAGTAGGCTGCAGATTCGTGAGGTTTTTGTCTGTTTGTTTATAACTCATTTTATAAAAAAAAGATTGGAGATACCCAGCAAAACCCGTAAACATAGCAGGGGAAACCATAAGAAGGATAAAATAACTTGTTTTATTTCCTGTAATCAGAGCTTTCCTTCTCAATTCAATCATATCTTTCTTTTTTTCTTCTGGATCAACCCTCCCTTAGTGTTTCTGCTTGTTTTTTGTTTTTTTAAATTTGTTATTTACACAAATGTCCCGCCTGGACAGTCAGCCATATTTGTTTGCGATGTTCATCCGTGAGTATCACGTCACGGCTACGCTTTCATTCTTTTCTGACTGGTGAAATAGGAAGAAAAGAATAAGGTATTAAAAAAAATGTCAGAAAAAGCAATATAGTGCAAAATCAAGAGGCGTTCCTCTGGGACTGGCAGAAAATTGGAGCTAAATAATAATCAAAAAAAAAAAAAAAAATAATAATAATAATAATAGTAACAAAATTGCAGTATTGCTGTGGTCTATGAGAATGTAGAGACGAGGGCTGGAGACTTGCCACTCAACCTCCAGCGGTAACGATCAGGCAACTGGTGTTAGATTGCAAATAATAATAATAATAATAATAATAATAATAATAATAATAATAATAATAATAATAATAATAATAATGCAATTTTTTCAAACATTCTTCTGTCCTGGGTAATGAGTGTTGTTTAATGATTCCTGATGTCTGAAAATGATACAAAAATGAATATATTCCAATTCAAACTTTGCGTTTACGATCAGATCATTGAAATGTTGTAATTGACTTATTTTACCACAGACTGCCCAAGAAAGGTACTAAAAATGGCATATTCTTCAACTACAACAGTGACAAAGTGTCACTTTAATGAATAATGGGGGTATCCACACTTCCAGAGGTTTACTTATTGTCTCCAACGTGACATCGTTCATCTCCACAGAGAATTCAGGCCACTATTTTTCGTCCTGACTTCAGTAGTGTACCAACTTGTCTCTGCTGCCCCAAAGATGACAGGGAAACATAGAGCCCCATCAGGAATGCCACCAGTTCGACGTCTTTCATGACTTCCAAGCCATACTCTTCATATTCTACAAACTTATACCAAGGTCTTGACACTGTTGTATTACAGCTGAAATGAAGTGTCCTGAATGTTTCTCGGCTTGATTGGCAGGCCAAAATACTCTTGCGCAGCTTGGCAGATTTATCTCAGAGGCAGAGGTTATATCAGTTGTCTTCGTCAGTTCACTGATAAAGAAGATACTGGGCTGAAAGTAATTCCCCCAAAGGTTCCTATGATGGAAGAAGGCGCTTGTCATAGTGGTTCGGAGCTTCTAGGACAATCCCAAAGCCAAAAACTGTGGAGCCGTTTAAGATTATTGCAGAGAAGTAGTGTAAAGTAGGCCAAAGACTTTCAAAATCCACATCCTTGAAATCATCTTGACAAGTTCGAAGAAAACATTGGAGTCTATTCAGAGGGAGAATACAAGATCTTCAAGCTGGATATACTGGATTTTGGAGGTTGCTACAAAGGGACGTAGCTCGGGAATATTATAAGATTGTATTGTGGTCTTCGGTTCGTGAAAGAGAATCATAATACGATCGTAAATCTCGAAAGCCTACTCGCTCGTAAATCTTCTGTGATAATTGTGTTTAACATTATTGTCAACACATACAAGCAGCAATGACCTCTTCTAGCTGCTTGACGAGATTGTCCCAATTCCCAGTATACAACATCATCAAATTTATCCACAATAACATACACGGCACAGCGTACTGTGATGGTGAAACTTCAGTCCTTCCCAAACAACAGCGGAACAAAACGAGGCTGCGTCTTCACACCAGTTCTCTTTAATATTGTTTTTTCCCTTTGGTATTGTTTCCCGTATTCAGCAAACATCTAAAGGCATACTACAATTAGAAATGCAGTTTGCAACTGACGTTGTGTTGGAATCCCAATCTTAGTCTGGGCTTTAGGAACTGATTGACTGGCTATCACATGCTTGAAGGGAGTTTGGTCTTACCATTAGTATAAAAAAGACCTACGTCATGGGATTAGAAGAAGTATAAATATCTTTTATCTTAATAATAGCCTCGAATGTGTTTGAATACTTCCCATACGTTGCTTTTACAGTCACAAGCAATCAGTTCTTTGATACTCAGCTTAGCACCCACCTCGTCAGAGCAGCCTGAGACATGGGAAAACTCTTTGAGCCTGGTTGAACAAATTCAGCCACAAAAACAAAACAGGTCATCGGCACGATGCTCTACGGCAGAGAGGTCAGGATTCATCATTCATCATCAGTCTCCCAACGTCGGTCGTTGGACGTAGACCTTCCCCAGGATTCGTCATACTTCTCTATCATGGGCGTTGCCGAGCGAGTACTTTCGGAATTTCTCTAGCTCGTCTCTCCATCTAATTCTCTGCCGGCTGCAGTTGTGCATATGATCTATGGGTATCGATGTTGTGAGTCACAATGTCTATCAGTTGTTTGCCATTCTTGTGACATGGCCAGCCCATTGCCATTTGAGTTTTTTAATGGATTCTATGATAGCCTTGACTGTCTTCTCTCGGGTGTAATGTGCTGTCTTGACCAAAACAAAAGAAACGACTGACCAGCTACCACCTACATTGCCTCCACTGCATTTTGCGCATAACCTTGGTGGGAAATCGCCCTCAACACAGAGATCATGGAGAGCAGTCAGTACATCAGTATTTCTACCATGCTGAGCAAGCGTCGCCAAAAGGTAGCTTTTACAGAGGCACAGGATTGGTCTCAGCAGGCCTCCAAAGGGCAATCATCTATGGCCGACGATACACGGGCTCCAGAACCACTGACCACCCACAGATGCATTACAAAAGCGTCATAAAGCACAACATAAATTAGGCAGACATCGTCCTCGACGGCTGCAATAAGACGGCTTCGGACCATAACAGCTCGAGTCAATCATTTATCAAAGGGACGTGCCAAGCGTAGGGAAAACGAATATTATGATTCAAGAAAAGAGATAGAGAAGGAAATAAAGAGCGGCAGTGAGAGAACCATCAAGATAGCATCAAGTATTGAAGAGATTACCACTCACAAATAAGAATACACAGTCACAGATGGTGCTATGGCAATGAAGAAAGCCACCCTGGCGCAGACCATCATTGACACTGACAGACGGATAGCAGCAAATACATGTAAATTCAGATTCATATTTTGTTATTTTTTTGATAAAATCTTATCTGGAAAAATATGAGAACAAAAATATGCAAGTTAACCTGTTATTCAATTGGGAACAGGTCAATTTCAAAATATCACCATCCTGACCACAAGAGCAAAGTTTTTATACTTTTTACATAGAAGAAATCTGTTACTAACACTCACTACCCAGAAACAATGACTGAGTTAAATGTGTCCTCAGCACTGAAACATCTCTGCAAGTACAGACAATAACAGTAATAAATATAACGGAAGTAATATCATTGATTTTTCAAATAGCAGTGTGTTTGCCAACAGCGCTGGTGGCTGATTTTTGATTGCAGATAAAATCAAGGGTTTCAAGTGCTGATTTACAAGTCGAACATTCAAAGCCCTCCCATTATCTCACCTCTACCCTCACCAATTGTGTCTTACAGAGTTCCGCCGACTGAATATCAAAAATAGTAATATTTCTAAAGTAAAAACCCTGTTTGTTGGGTTAGATGGTTTCGTATTCCTCAACGGCGCAGAGATTTGCCCTTGATTTTAAGAAATGTAGGACTTTCAAATACAAAAGAGTGACCAGACGACTAGACCTCATTGTTATACTTATTTTTCAATTATTTAGACGCCAAGAAAACTTCGTCAGTTTGTGCCATTAAGATGGCTTTATTTCTTAAACTTAATAAAGAAAATTAAAAATATAAAAACCATTAATAAACATTTAGAAAGAGAACGATAATAAAAATTCCGGCAAAAATAAATGAATCAATAAATTTTTTTTATGTCTGTAATTTTTTTAACAATGATGAACAGTTCCAAATTTAGTTTCAATTAAAAAAAAAAACTAACAATTGTTTTAAGGGTAATGGAGGAATAATGATATTTTGGAAGAAATAATTAGCTGCCTTCAATAAGAAATATTTAGTCTTGTTGAAAAAACAGAAAAAAACAGAACGAAACAAACAAAACAAAACAAAAGCTGTCTAGGTCAATTGAAATTAGGATCACGCTATTAAAATGTCTTCGTCCAATAAGCAATATTTATTATCGTCATTTTCTTCTGAATGTAGCGGAGGCATTATTAAGTTTTTTTCCTCCCAGATATCTGCTATTTCTCTCAGTTTCAAAATTTATTTCATTCGGGAAGCATAAATAACGAATTATCAGTGATGACAAATGGAGCGCACACCTGAAAGAACAATATTTTCAAGCAACTACAAACATATGCACCCGAAAATTCGAATAGTTTACCCTAACTGAATGTAGTACAGACTTTTGCTGACAGTTAGCCTTCCTTAGCAGTGAGCCAGTGAGCAGGTCACTTTTAGGGGTTTGGGGATCTAGGGTTAGGTAATTATCCCCTCAATTCAGAAACTCCAGAAAGTAGTATCTGTATCTCATTTAATCAACATAGTGGCCAAATACCATAAGATGCAAATAGCAAAATTCACAGAAATGGCCTGCGAGACAAACTAGTTAGACATCACATATTGGGAGGTCCTCAAAATAGTAATTTACGAATCTCTTGAAATTAAAAAAAGGGAGGATACTGAGACTGATAACACTGAGATGGTAATGTAAACTTATTTCTAGAAATTGACAAAAAGTTGCCGTCACTATAAAATGGAAAGAAGGAAAACTCTGAACAAATTGTTAAAACACCAAAGACCGTTTAGATGACGTCACTGAAATCTCTAACGATGATTACATGCTTGACTTGGAATGTGTAACACACAAAACTCCAAAGAAATGCATTGGTCACTCAAGAAATAAATACAAGAAAGAAAGGAAAACGGTCATAATTGTGCCCTCGATACATATTACGACTACGTGAATTCTACGTCCAGCTATAAATAAGAACCTCAATTTAATTTCTAAACGTTTCCGCCATTTTGACAATTGAGTTTGTTGATAAATGTAAATCGAGTTTTAGTTTCGACAGGGCAGACTACATTGCATGCATATAAACAATAATTCTGTTAAGTTATTCAGTCCATTGGGAATATAATTCATTTATTGTTCACAGCAAGGAACTTCACAGATGATATACGATATTACTTTGTTTTGGGACCATCAATAAATCAGTAAATTTGTTACATCTTCTTTATGCAAATCCATTTAAAAGGAGGCCCCGCTTACAATAAATGCAATAAGTGACCTCGATGCTGAAGCAGAATTCGCTCCTCATGTATACTATTTCCTCTTAGACAAAACACAATGAACAACTAAATGGCGTATACAGTAAAAATAGGAAAATACTTAACACAGATTGGCGCTCCACGACAATGCGATGATTAGAAAGTAAGTCTCTTAGAACATTACTACTTAAGAGAGTTCGAGCCTCATTGGATCACTCACACTTGGTACTTTGAGTGGTACAAAACTAACCTTAGTAAATACCTAGTTTTAAATTTAGTATTATATTGGATTCATTTAGAAGAAAATCCTAGTCGTTTTGCCGGGATGTAGTGATTAGCATATCAGTTTCATGGATGATTACTTTTGGAGAGGGTTCAATTACTCATTGGATGCAATGCACATGTTGGCGAGTGCCGAATCAATCTGATCTCAATAAGATCCAATACTGAAATTTAGTATCATGTTGGATTTTTCGGAGAAAGAATCTTATTCATCAAGAAAAGCTTAGTAAATACAAAAAAGGGGGGGGGGATGACGAGGTATTAAGGCCTCAACACCACAAAGCATTATTGATCGCTGAACACTCCTTTTAAGAATTTCGTTGCAAAGGTATTTTTCTTTGTCTATGGCACCTCCTGTAAATACAAATTTAGCGTGAGATCTCGTGAGACTTGTTGGAAACATCAAAGTCTCTCTTTGTGACAAACCGGGTGGATGATGGGATAAAATCGTTATAATTCGAATAAATATCAAGTACCAAGCACACCAGCTGGTAAAAGGGAGTGGACATAATTTTATTTTCGGCATCTCTTGAAAACTTCTGAGTTTGTTTTTTTCTACTGTTAGCTGCGTTTCTTTTTTTTTATTTTGGTTAGTTTGAAGAGCAAACTGGATATAAGGAAGACATTTCAAATCAGGTATCTTTAAAAATACAGAAATCGCATTTCTGAAATCAGAATCCCCGATCAAGAGTTTAAATAACAAAAGGGACCCTTAATCAAGTTTAGAAAACGATATTTGTTTAAATTTTCGAAAATTCCCCTTCACCATTAAAATATGGTTTTGTGGAAGATTAGATTTGCATTATGAGTTTTTGTTTGGGTTAATCTTATAGTTTTTATTTGGCAGTGTTCACAGTTGTTTTTATTGAAAATTTGGACTTTTGTGATCACCACTCAATAAAATGCAATCATTTATTCCTCCTTTTTCAATTCCTAACTTGATCCCCCAGAACACAGCATGCTGCCAAAAAAGTCAATCACCCGAACGTTTCTATTGTATGACTTACGAACCTGTTCGTAGAAGTAAACATTCTATTGTTAGTGTAAATATTTTTGTGTCTGAGGAAGCAAATATGTGAGGCTATAGTGGACCTACGAGCAGGCTATGTCCAAAGGAAATCCAGATCTTATTCAAGTTGTCTTTTTGCCACTGATATTTGTAGCAGGAGAAACGGTGTCGAATGAATAGAATATGACGTTGTAGATACACAAAACATAACCAAGCACGTTAGCTGGTCAGAGAGAGAGAGAGAGGACAACTATTCTAGGCAGTTGCTGAGTAACAGGAAGAATCCTTTCTGAAGTGTCCTTGAAATACAAATAGAGCCTTCAATCTCATGTCCTTGAATTGAGTGTCCTTTATCGTGTATTTAGATAACAAGGTGTGCTCTATCTCAAGTGTCTTCAAAATACAGAAAAAAATCCCTCTCTCATGTGTAGTTAAAACGAGTGTCATTTATCGAGTATTTAAATAACAATAAAAAGCCCTCTCTCAAGTGTCTTTAAAATACAAGGAAAAGCCCCTATGACATCCTTAAATTGAGTGTTCTTTATCGAGTATTTTAATCACAAAGAGAGCCGATCCTCGTCTCCTTAATAAAACAAGAAGACCTCTCTTTCGTGTCTTTTCATCAAATATTTGAATAAAAAGAGGATTCCTTCCTCAAGTGTCTTTGAAATATAAAGAACCCTCAATAGTGTGCCCTTATTAGTATTTGGATGACAGGAGCAGCCTTCTCTCTTGTGTCCTCAAAACACAATAGAAAAAAATAGATGGTGAGTGTAAATGTAGATGAAATATGAATATGAAAAGCTAGAATATGATTTGAAAATATGACAAATAAGTAAAGACAGAGAGACAGAGAGGAGGTGTGTGTGTGTGTGTGTGTGTGTGTGTGTGTGTGCGAGAGAGAGAGAGAGAGAGAGAGAGAGAGAGAGAGGAAGGGGGAGAGAGGCAATGAATTGTGAGAAATAGTTAAGGGAGTTGAGAAAACAATAGAACTTCACATTGAGAGAACCTGAGAGAAAAGGAGAGAGAGAGAGAGAGGGAGATATTGTCTCCAAAGAGTTAGAGAGAGAATGAGAACGAGAAAATTTGCCCGAGAGTGTGTGAAAGAGAGAGAGGGAGAATGAAATGTGAAAAATAATGAAGGGAAGTGAGAAAACCAGAGAGTTTGATAGAGAGAAAGAGAGAAGAGTATAAAGCGGGTGAATAGGGAGGAGACGATGGAAAAAAGTCGCGGGACAAAATAAGACCTGGAAGCAAGAAATATACAAAAAATGAAAAAGAATTGGAATTAAAATTTCCACGCAAAAAACCTCAAGTAGTGTGCCATCTATATTGTTGCAAAACTTACTAAAGATTACATATCTCTCAGGATAGTATTACGTGGTTTTGAACATCTCCAGAACCGTTTATGCTGCCTAGACGTGACATGGCAACCAATCAGGGGTCCCTTACTCTGCACGCATGCACACTCTCGCATGCTGTTACTCAGTCGATAGAGGAAAGAGAACTTTGCAGACTGTTTTGTAAAATTGAACCATCAGTGTGTTGTGTCCCACGGGGAGTCCTTTGGAAATGAAGAAGGAACTGCTGCATTTACGTTGGCTATTTTTTTCGTTAATATTGAATGGCTGAATATTTTACACACAGATATCGTACATACCAAGAAATACAGTCTCTAGGAAAGACAGACCGATGCAGTTCTAAGCACACTTACTCTCTCTCTCTATCTAACTCCCACTCACTCTACAATCACCCAGTCACTCTCTCTGCACTCATTCACTCTACACTCATACATTTTACACTCATTTTACCCCCACTCACTCTGTAATCACTCTACACTCATTGTACATACACTCTACACTCACTCTAAACTCACTCACTCTATTATCACCGACTCCACACACTCCGACTGCTCTAACTCTACATACACTCATTCTACACTCAAATGTTCTACATTCACCCACTTACTCACAGATACATATACATAGTTGGCTTTTGTGTAACACTACATATGAAGATATCTATACTTTTATTGGATCAGAAAAAAAATACACAATTTTATCTACGGAAGCACCGTAATATAATAAGTTTGATTGATGGATCGGTGATCTTCCTCATCTCAAACGTAGAGAGGTCAGAAATACAACTAGAACTTCTGTCGTTTTGGTTGAGTATTTTCACTTATCCAAAATATCAAATGGAGAGAAAATGATAGATTGAACAAAGGCTGAAGTTTTTTTCTTTCGTCTGATTGCTTCTGTCTGCGAGGAAAGGCAGGTCAGCAGAAACCCAACGGAAGCTTTTCTGCTCGCCCAACAACTGCTGCTCTTGCTCTAAGCACTCTGCCTAAATGGTCACTTCTCATACGCGGTCAAGGTTAAAGCCACGCGATTCTAACGTACTTGAATTAGGTATTCAAATTACGAACCTTACTTTCATTCAAGCTCGTGTAAACATGACGTGTTCTTTTGAACAAACTGCAGTGTCCGCCAGTAGTTGAACCACGATGTTGAATATATTACCAGACGTTGGTGTACTTGCATGATTTCATAAAATGCATTTGTTTGACAGGATGGACAAATGTCAGCCCAACAAAAACCTTGCCAAAAGAGGAAGCTGGCAGGATAAGAAGACGAAGACCAAAACAGAATGAAAGCAGGGAGAATGAATCGGTAAAAATTCAAGACGCAGACGGAGACATCGCTGCTCTATGAATCGATACATGAACATTCATACGTACAATCAAAAAAGCATTTTTGTACACGTGGTTACTAGGACTATAAGAAACAGTCAACCAAAACTGTCACCAAAATTAGTTTTGTCAGTTTTTAAATAGCTCTTGCTGGCTGTCCACGTATGCATACAATGGCGTTAGGGGGCTGGAAATTTTAATATTTGCTTGTTATTGTATTTAGAAAAATTTTTTCCCCAAATCCCTATCCGATTAGAATTTTTTCAATTCATTTATATATTTATTTTCTTTTCGGTGCTTGAATTTGCAATGTAATTCTATGGTAAATTGGTCCCTTAGATTTTGATTTTGAAAATTCGAACTTATTGTGATTACCACTTAACTAACAATTATAGATCACCTCCTTTTCAAATTTTCGTAGTCGATCATCCCCAACACGGTATGATGCCAAAAACGGTTGGTAACCTGACTGTTTGCATTGTGCTGATGACTAACCGAAGCTGTTTTTCGAAGTAATCCTCTTCTGCCAATGAAAGTAGTTTTGTGTCTGAGAGAGAATATATGTGGGTCGATCTTATGATTGAATCTACACGCAGACTGAACCAAAAAATGTCAAGTTCCTTATCTGAAGTGTCTTTTGCCGCTGATATTTGTAGCAGGGGAAAGAGTGTTGAACGAAGGGAATATGGCGTTGTAGATACACAAATATATTTATTTGAAATAATTTGGGTATATGACGTTATCAATATATAAATGAGAAAAATAATCTCATTCCTTCCCCTTCTCTCCCTCCTCTCTCTCAATATATATATATATATATATATATATATATATATATATATATATATATATATATATATATATATCTTGCTCGGAAGCAAATTTCAACAAAAACATGGTTTTGATACATCTTTTCTCAAAGATTTATATGCCAGCGGCATGAATCACTAACGCTTTGATGTTTAGCTATGGGGTTAATTTCATTAGTTTTTGAAGGTTTTCGGTGCTGCTTGCATCGATGTATTCAGTTCTCAAACACACACACACACACACATACACACACACGCACACACACAAACATATATATATATATATATATATATATATATATATATATATATATATATATATATATATGCGTGTGTGTGTGTTTGTGAGTGTATGTGTGGTGTATTTAACAGACAATATGAAAACGCAAAGGTTTTGGTAACTGGATCCCGATACATACTTCGAGACACTATTTTATCTTGTTATCGTACGTCAAATGGGAAAAGCGATAAAATCTCACGAATAACAACGTTTGGAAAGGAGGGGATAAGATGATGCAAAGTTATTGTTTCTCTAAATTTGTTATCTTTACTGGCAAGGAAGGAAAAGATATCTTCTTGTCAAAGTTCTCAAATGTAACGGAAACAAATACAATCCAGTTTTCAAACATCGGTGTTTCCATATTGTCTATTAAATCTCCCATTATCCCGGATAAATCTCTTTCTCACACACACACACACACACACACACACACACACACACACACACACACACACACACACACACATACATATATCCTGTAGCAGCCCCGTTTCCTTTAATTGTTTATTCTATTTACATTGTCTACGTCGATTGATACATTAACTGTGTAACGACGGGAGATCAATTGAAATAAGTTTCTGTATAATATAACGCAATTTATAATCATTCTGTCAGATCATGTACATCTATTTTTTAATACATACATACGCATAAGCATTTATTATATATATGTATATATATATATATATATATATATATATATATATATATATATATATATATATATATATATATATTCCAACTAATATATATATATTCCAACCAATGATGGATAGACTAAATGAAGAGAGCAAGAAAGTCTGCCTACACATGAACTTCAACAAGACGAAGATCATGCGCTACAACCACATCGGAGATATGAAAAACTGAGATTAGAATCGAAGACACAGAACTGGAGAAAGTAGACCACTACATCTACCAAGGACAACGAATCTCCATGAGACACTCAAAAGAAGAAGAAATCAAGCGAAGAATCACACTAAAATTGCAAGCCTTTGGCAGAGCAGGCTCAACCTTCAAATATAAGGAAATCCTATTAATCCAAAAAAGAAGGGTGTATAACCAATGTATCCTCCCAATAGTCACTTATGGAGTTGAAACATGAAACCTAACCAAGAGACATATCTGCTAATTGAGAACTATGCAACGTGCACGTGAAAAAATTATGCAAGGCCTCGCATGGAGAGACCACAAGACAGCACAGTACATCCAGGTAAAGGCAAGAGTCAGGGACATCATAGAATCCATTAAAAAACTCAAATGGCTGTGGGCTGGCCATGTTGCATGAATGGCGGACAACCGATGGACATCGCAACTCACGACATAAATCCCCCGAGATCACATGCGGAACCAAGACCGGCAGAATATTAAATTGAGAGACGAGCTATACAAATTTAGAAAGTACTAGCTCTGCGACGCCCATGACAGAGAAGTGTGGCGAATCCTTGGGAAGTTCTATGTCCAACGACGGACGTTGAAAGACTGATGATGATACCAGTGTTCATATATACATACATATATTTGTAATTGAGTGCAGATTCGCTACACAAACAAGTTTATGTTTCTGCCTTGCTTGGGCATCTTCAAGCAAATGATTCGGTTTATTTTAGTGTATATTTGTATTTTGGGACGTTTTTCTATGATCGAAGTGGTTGGATGTTCCCTTTTAAAAAATCATATTCTATACATATATATATATATATATATATATATATATATATATATATGTGTGTGTGTGTGTGTTTTAGTGGTTAGCAGTAGCTTGATATTTTCTTCGTTTTTTATACTGTGGATGTAAGTCTGTTGGTGGTAATAGATTACAAACCATGGGTCGTTTCCGATATCAGTATGCGCCTAGTTTATCAGTATTCTAAGAGTATTTTTATTCTCATTTGAATCTGTTTGCCAATGTTAAGGTTCCTTTCTATATGACCTCAGTGGATTATTTGATTATATTGAATTTGGTTTGGTTCTCCATGACTAAGAATTATGTCGATTGGATTGTTCTTCAAGGAGGCTATGTGAATAAGATATCTATGTTGATTATGTTCAGTATATCTTTATGTAAGTTATTTATTTATGTTTGTTAATAGAAATTTTGAGCGATGCCAGACTTTAATGAATAATCATTTTTTGTTGGATAATTTTCTTCCATGTTTTTTTTTTTTTTTTTTTTGTACAAAATTGAAAATTCCAAATTAGGTCACATACGGTTTCAATGCTCTGGAATATGTGTGTTTGTTTTAATATTTTCCATTTTACTGTGGGTTCAAAATTGTTATCACTCAGTATCCAATGATATGTCGATAGTGATGTACTATTTTTATATTTTTCGTTGGTAAAAGATCACATATGGTTGATTAATCGATATTTAAAGGATATTTCCGATATTCCCACATAATATTTCAATTCAAAGGGTTTCTCCTTGGTGGATATTTTGGTTTCGAATACAATATTCGTTTGAGACATTTTTTCCGTAGAGGGCATCTGTTTTCGTTTGTACAATTGCAAACTGGTTAATTTACGCTTTTTTACGAGTATTAATTCTAATTACTCTATTGCTATATTTTGTGATGAGTTTATTCAAATTATCCGAAAAACTATAGCTAAATTTCAGTTTATTCTTGTTAAATATCTTATTTAGTGGGTTGCTCGTGGGGAACTGTTCTCCTATCAATTGGATGAAAGTTTTTCCTAACTTTGTAGGTTGAATGGTTGTGTTAACCAGGTGATTTTTCTACCCGTATTTTTTGTTGTTGCTGTGTTTTCTTCATTGGATTTGACTCTTTTTCATATTTAAAGTTCTTTACGGTAAAACCATTATTATTCAAGACTTAGGTGTATTCATTTTAAAAGTAAGATCCTACCAACTAGAATAACAGACACCCCCAAATCCCAAAAAGGAATTTAAAATAAACCGAATCATTCATCTAAAGAAGCCCAAATGGGACAGAAAATTGAACGTTTTTGTGTAATGAATTCCTACTCCATCATATTTTAATCTCTACTCTAAATCAATTTGACGCTTAATGTTGAATGTATCGAGCACTTAATGAAATGAACTCATCATACGTTGGATATTGTATTCTGTTATATCATATTGCATCCCTGATTCGTATTGCGTGATACATATATATATATATATATATATATATATATATATATGCTTTAATGTAATATTGCTCTTACCATTGACTTAAGCAGACGCCGGTGATGCAATGGCCATATGCTTTGACTCCAAATTCTCATTTTGTTCATTCATCGTTTATATCTACTCTATTTGTTTCTCAACGTGGACAATTATATCAATCAGAAATTGATTCATCATCCGATATTAATAATTATCAGGAATAGTAAAAAAAGTAGGAATGGTAAGTTCAAGTGGTATATCTGATCTTATGCAAACCGTTTAATTCTTATAGCTGAAGTGAAATAGCTGCAATCGTCGGAAAACAAGCTTTTTGAGACAGAGGAGATAGAAGTTCGATTCCTGGCTAGTATTCATTTTTCATTCCTGATCTGGGATCTATACTAATTGACCCCGACTGGTGACCTGAATTCAATGAAAAGCAAGTAAGGTTAAGATTAGAAAAAAAAATATCATCTAAAAGAAACGTTTAATTAGTAATCATAATTTCTATTCATGACCGAATGAAAAAATATTAAATGCACGGGCAACAATGTTTACTCTCAATATAAATACAGGAGAATGTTGCATTAGCTTTGTAGTTGATTTCTGTAGGTTATAGTAATATATAAGAATTACATGCAAAAGCAAGTACAGGATTGGTTTAAAAAGCTTAAAACAAAGGACATTTTAGCCCCCAAATGAGATTCACTATGAAAGATCTCAAAACTTGAAAACTAATAAATTATGTAAACTTTTGAAGGAAGATAAAGAGCAAACACGTTGAATTGCAGAAAAAAAATCAACCTGTTTGAATGATCCATTAAAATATAAAAAAAATTTTCTCGGCATGGAAGCCTTCAAACTGCAAACGTGGCACTGCAAGGATTCTAACTGGCATTGGAAAACCTTCACGTTTTGCACATTCTCCAGACCTGTCACCTTTGGATTATCACATGTTCCATTTATCGCAACACTCATTGTGTTGTCAGGGGGTTCCAACAAGTTAAAGATATCGAGAAAAAAAATCTCCTGGAATCATTTTTTTATGATAGAAAATAAAGATATAGCTAGAATGTGGCTAAAGGTTTTAGAAAGTTAGGGAGACAACTTTGATGACTGAAAAATGGAGCTAGGATTAAAGGGTTTACCCCAAAAACAGAATGGTGAGAACTACATTATGAATATAAAGACATTTTTGTAGGAACTATATTTTGTTCTTACCTGAAAGTAGGAAATCAAGTGGCCCTGCATCTTGTAAATGAAATGGGTAGAGTGAGGGGATCAAACCAGCAGCCTGCTCTGTTTTTGCTCATTGAGCTAACGACAGCTTTGATAAGGATAAGGAGCGTATATATCACTCATTTTGTATTTTACAATATATATATATATATATATATATATATATATATGTGTGTGTGTGTGTGTGTGTGTGTGTGTGTGTGTGCGTGTGTCCCTTTTTGCATTTTACTGTTAGTAATCATGTATTGATGGAAAAAATTGAAGCTTTTTATTTTTGTATCAAGTGCTCTCTCCTTGGAGAAAAAGGCGTTTTAAAATTGGATAATTGCGAGCCAGTTAGTATACCAGATCATAGTGTAGCGAGTTTGTTATTTACTGGATGACCCTCCCTCAAAGCCTTTTGTCAAACTAAGGTGAGCCAAAGGTATTTGAAACATATTGAGCAAAGTCAATTTTGCTTGAGTATATACATGCATATCTACATTTGATAACATAAAACATGTGTTTGTCGATCAACTAATTAAGATTATTATCTTTCTATGTATTATTCAAAGCAAATACAATACCGTGGAAGCCGATTATTTTAAACCACGGTAAAATCGAATGGTAAACCATTCATTCACACTTAAAAAATATCCTTTCAGTTAAAAAAAAAAATGATAATTAGGAAATATATCAAAGAATAAGAATAAATTTATTACATTGTGAAGTTGCTTATAATAATGGATTTAAAAGGGTGAATATTGAAGTATAACAATGAATGTACTTTTATGGCAATGAATGTAAATTGCTCAAATTTTTATATCCTTTGCTTAATATCATCAACCAATCATTGTTACCTAAAAAGTGATGTCCCAAAATATTAATAATAAGCAGTTTTCGATGTCCACATCTTACATTTAAAAAAAAATTCTCCTTGCGACGAAATAAATTGTTTTTAGTAGTTGTTGAAATGCAGTTTAGAAAATTTCTGCTTCACGTGTTTGAGCATGTTATCCTTTCATGCCAATTTCGTCGAAACGTTATTGTTAGAAGACATTTTTTTTCGAATTCAACCATTTTTTTCGTTGCTATGTTGGCATTTTTTTTTTGGGCTCCTTCTCTCCACGTCTGATTCTTCCAATTTTCTTTGCAATTTTTTTCAACGATTTGGACTCAAAACGGATATTAAAAGGAAAAAGAGAGAAAACACATATGTATATATACATATATTGGTCTCCAAAGTGTGAGCAGATGAATTTCGATATAAACGTTAGTGCTAGTTTGTTTTTTTCATTTGACTTTTATTTGACATTTTTTCTGCATTAGATTCTCATTCCATTCTTTATATTAGATGCACCACTTGTCCAAATTAATTCGTTCCGCTCTTTTATATCCTTATATTTCTGCTTTGCATTTTTGCAGCTGCTTTTTTCTAGCGATCCACCCAAAACCGTTTTGACAAGGTTTTTCATTTTCAACAATGAATACAAGTAGGAAGAGGATATTTTAACATTTATGATAAAAGGGACAAAAAATTTGAAGAAGTCTGCATTGAAGTTTATTCTCTTTCATCGATTCACTAGGTATGAATATATATATATATATATATATATATATATATATATATATATATATATATATATATATATATATATATATATACTTTATTCCTTATATGTATATAAAGCTTCTTTTCACGTTTTTATATACATATATATGTGTGCGTGCTCGCACAGACGTATGTGTGTGCGTGTATGCATACATACGAGATTCGATCAATAAGTTAGTATCCTGACTCAATTATCAGCAGAATTTTAATCTCAAGTTTTAATTGTGTAATGTTCGATCATTGTAATTAACAGATAAGAGATGGCTTGAGCTCATTGACCACGAAAGAGATTATGTTGGAATATGTACAACTGTTGCGTTAGAGAGATATTTTTATATTCATTGATGTAGCGATACGTCGATGTACCTACATTACACACACACACACACACACACACACACACAAGACACGCACACTCACACACACGCACACACACACACACACACACACACATATATATATATATATATAGAGAGAGAGAGAGAGAGGGAGAGAGAGAGAGAGAGAGAGAGAAAGTTTTCTGACCTTGTGAATGCATGAGACCAATGTAATTACATTGGGGATTTGTAAAGAATAAGGACTGGAGATATCAGAAATAATATTGTCAGCTGCTTCTGGTGCAAGAGATCACTTATAACCAGCAAAGACTTTTCGTAGAAAGCGTCAGGCGTGAATTCTAAGGGGGTGATGGCACAGGAATTAGGGCGCTGTTCACACTTAAATAATTTATTTTCACTGAAATCGGTCATTGATGATAACGCATGGAGAGAGAAATGCACGCTCATATAGCCATTTCTTTGTAACTCTCCCTGTTTTTCTCTTTCTCTTAGGTTTTTTCTTTCCAGCGCAGTTATTTATCAAGTTGGCTATCTGTAATTTGGGTACAACACTTCTAATCTGCTAATGTTTTTAGAATTCAACGAAATCAATGCAGGTGATAACTGGCTTGAGATTATGAATAATATTTTTTTAATGGTGGTCGTTATAACGCTAATGAGATCTAAAACGATTATCACTTTCAATGATAGAGAACTGTTTTGTGTTATGATGGTGGTACTTCTTTTTGTTGAGTCAAGCTGCAGTTCGCGGTGTTTGAAGAACAGATACGATGAAAGATATAATCCAAGTGAGAATTAAAAAAGAAAAAGAAAGCAAAATAAAGAGTGTTTATAACTAATATATCCATTTCATATATATATATATATATATATATATATATATATATATATATATATATATATATATTCCTCTTCTTCCTTTGCCAAATAATCATATTTCATCTCGAACAATAGTTTCCCTATTACTATCGGTGCATTGATAATATATTTTTGTTCCAGATGCTTTAAGGGGGATCAACTTGAAAAACCAATCGAAAGAAATACTTTTTAAAATATCATTGATATTCCCTTTGAGAAAACAAATATTGCTACATATTGCCAAAATTGCATATACAACGTCGCAGGTTTTGTAACAGAGTCCCTTCCTTTTCTTGCTCTGTCAATGACGCTTATCTGAAATCACTTTCCTTCAGAATGTCGAAGCACAACCTAAGTAGTGAAATATACCTAAGGGCATTTTAGATACAAGTTCTGTGAATTCATGAAATTTTGCTTTAGAAAATAATGTTTGTCTTGTGATTTTTTTACTTGTTCATACGCCAATGAATGACTCTCAGTTTCTTTTAGCCAGACGAAGACTCACCACAAGATGCCCATTACTAAGTCCCCTGTACATGGGGCCTAATGTGCTCTTAGTACATTACAAGTGCACCCCTGGAATCAATAGTTTGCATGAGATTTTTTCAGAAGTATCAAATTGATAAACTTCTTCAATTATTCATGTTACAATCTTTAAATCTGTTTACAAAAAATGTGTGCAAAGGAAATCTTGGCATTCGTTCACTTCCGATAGACGCCTTTAGTAATTGCTGTGTCAATATACATAGGATAATTTGGTCGACTAAAAGTTATGTTGCATTTGCCCAATAAATCACATCTGTGATACAACTCGTTTTACCCCTACTAATATCTTTTTTTTTAGTTGAGGGCTAACGAATTGTTTGCAAAAATTCTTTAGAGACTTGGTATCACATAACTTTCACAAGAAGCTGTGAGAAAATGTTGTTATGGATATAATCATTAGTTATATAATGATCTGTGTTTTTTTTCTGTTGCACGGTCTATAACAATTGACATTTCTAATTGGAATTGACAATTTCGCTGACAAAAAAATATCTCTTACCTACCATTCTAGACAGTCTACTCTCCCACGGGGAAGAGTTCTGTGTTTTTTTACCCGAAGAATCATCTCGTAGAAATCCAAGAAAATCCATGAATTTTTCTCAGAGTGATTAACTAGTCCAATACAAACCCACCATTACACTGCAATGTGAATAAAAAGGATGCGCACATCGGTCACAGCAACGGGCAAAGCTCATGAGTGACCAGTCAAACAAATACCAGCAAAGGATGATCAACTTCTAAAGAAATGTATACCCTTGAATCATAATATCATCAATCATTCAATGTAAAGATATTAGGAAGACAATAGTCTCCAGCCAGCTACAGTAACCTTACTTTACATTCGAGATGAGTTCTGATGTTACATAAGAAGTGACACCAAATATGACAGTTGAAGAATGAGAGTATCATACCCTTGCAAATCAAGTTAAGAAGATTCGTTTGATATTTCTGGATGGTTATCGA
>OY735211.1:24193544-24656044 GCA_963457665.1 Thysanoteuthis rhombus | reverse complement strand
CCATTTCTTATTACTGCTTTTCCGTTTCCTGCTAAACTGTTATCAATGTATCCCGTTCGGTTGATTCCATTGGGAAAATAGGAGGCCAAGGAAGTGACAATTCAAGCATACACCCAACGCTCATCTACACACAAATTGAAATGGAACAAAATTATCGACTAAGTATTTTAAAATTTCCCTCTCTGCGGAGTTCCTCCCTGATTGCAAATCACTAGTCAAGGTAGAGAGAGAGAGAAAGAGAGAGAGAGAGAGAGAGAGAGAGAGAGAGACAGACAGACAGACAGACAGACAGACAGACAGAGACAGACACAGAGAGACAGAGACAGAGAGAGAGAGAGAGAGAGAGAGAGAGAGAGACAGACAGACAGACAGACAGAGACAGACACAGAGAGACAGAGACAGAGAGAGAGAGAGGGAGAGGGGGAGAGAGAGAGAGGGGGGAATGATGGAGAGAACACAGTAGAGAGATAACCTTCATGTGAGCATATGTGTTAGTGAAAAGATATCAATTACCGTCTAAGCTGAAAGGGAGAGATTGTGTACATGAGAGAGAGAGAGAGAGAGAGAGAGAGAGAGAGAGAGGGAGGGAGAGAGAGAGAGAGAGGGGGGGTAAGAGGAGAATAAATATTATCCCAGTGGAGAGAGAAAGGGAGAAAGAATGAGTGAAAGAGGGAGTTTTGTTGCATGTGAGAACGTACATGGGAGAAGAGAAGAGTAAATATCATGGGGGAGAGAGGGAAAACGACAGAGTATCTGCGTGAAAGGGACAGAGATTGCGTTGATAGCAATCTTTGAGATCTTTTTTGGAGACTTTACGACTTCTACCGTGACTATATCTAGTCATATTATGGCAGTAGGAAAGCAGAAAAGGTTGAAAGAGAATAAAATCTAAGAAGAAGAAAATGAAATGATCGCTTTCTAACAATTCTAATCTTAGAGAATAAACTTTTGCAGCATCTTCCAAACTCGTCTGACTTTTCCCCTACAGACTGCCATCTCCTCGAATATCCTGAACTTCATATCCGTGATTAATCTCCAATAACAGAGAAGACATATTTCGTAATTTTACTGATTTTTTTAATCACTAAATCCAAAGAAACATAGATATATGGCATATCACCTTTTTTTCTGAAAGTTGGAAAAAGGTCATCGCTTTAAGTGACTCATACATTGAATAAATATTCAACTTTTTGTATTGTTATTATCAATCACCATCTTGCTATCAAGGAAAGGACATTTCGTATGTAGCGACTCAATAGCTGACACTTGTTGTAAGATGATGCTTCGAAAAGAGAGATGAAATTTCAAGACGAAATCAGATTGGAGATTAAGCAGCTAAAACCGTTAGAGCCAAAGATAATCCTTTGCATGAGTTCTGTGTCAAAGATTTGCTGATATCAATTCATTTACTTCTTTTGCTTTATATGTTTTTGTGTTCTTACGCTCTTTCAATCTCTGGTTTTAATTCACACTTGATCATTTCCGACCTCTCTTCTATATAAAGGAATATTTCATTTAAAAACATTGATAGAAAAGAAAGACGAATACCGGGGAATAAGAAAAGAAAGACAGAGAATAATTGAGATGAGAGAAAGAGAGAGGAGCGAAATACAGATAAAAAAAGAGGAAGCAATTAAACAAAAGAAAAGGAGAGAGTGTAAGATAGGAGGAGAAAAGCAAGCAAGAAAGAAAGAAAGAAAGAGAGGGATTTAGAGATATGACAAATTATCTTTGGAGGATACAATTGTGTCATAGTCATCATCTTGAAAATGGCTGCGAGCATTCACAACCCAGAAAGTACTCGACTAATCTGAACCAAACTTTGCCCTGATACAGAATATCACGCGGGAATCTTGGATATAATTTATTGGACCGATTCATGCGCAGATACCTCCTCAGCATCTGAGATATTTGATCCCCAAATCCATAATCCAGAAACTACTTGACCGATCTGAACCATAATTGACTGGGATACCAAGTATCATCTCAAACACAAATTGATCGATGCTCATCACACAATATCTCCAAAAGTCGGATATGATTTTTGATAGTTGGGCAAATAGGCAATGGAAGTGGCCATTAGATATTTCGTAAATCCATGAAGATCTCACAATTATCTTCCCGCTGCATCGTGGCTATACGCCCATACAGTATCTGAAATCTCTGCGGTATATGCTAGTATAGTCACTTGATCGGGCTGTGTATCCATAACACACCACATAAGTTCTCCAAATTTCGAGAACAGATTCCAATGACAGTTCCTGTAGAATGGTTAACAAATGGACGCAGAATCAATGATTTCCTTTTGAGGCTGATCTAGGAAGTGTTTCTCTATTGATAAATATTTTGTTTCGTTTTCCTTCCATACACTTATGTACGATAGGAGTCTCCGAAGGTTTCCATAAATTCCAATTTTATTTTTTGGAAGGATGGACAACAGGGTAAGAAAGAATTGATCACATTTTTGGGTGAATCCATGCACAGTTACCTCCCCACTATCATATATGCTATGTTCATGCCACACTATATCTCCTAAAATTATCTATGAATTTCAATGAAATTTTGTGGGAGGATATGAAATAGGCTACTGAAGTGGTGTTTACATTTTTGAGCAGATCCATAAAATATCGTTGTTGTGAAATGTCTATTGCATCAAACTTTTCTTATTTCTCGGTAAATGTATGAAAGTATATAAAACTATAACATTCTATAATAATGTTACTTTAAACTAAATCTCAAGATTAAATAAAATGTTATCAATATCAAAATATCTCATACTGGAGTTTCTTCAAGTGCACATCTATTTGAGTAGTCGTAATAGAGGTAGTATTTTCCCTATTTTCGTGTTTTGTTTTAAGGCTCCATCCGTTTTCAATCGTGGAACCTCGGCTGCAGCGTGGATTAAACCATATATTCCATTCTATGCAGGATATCATCTTTCCAATTTTCTTGCTTCGAGCATTGAATTACATTTGAGAAGCATTTAAGCACGCTTAAGCAAAACGAACAACGATTGCAACTGACGGGGATTAAGAATCCGAGCGAAAGGCTTCTCTTTTTTTTAAATATTTTTTGAAAATATTTCTTGTATTGAATCCGTTTTTCCATGAATAATATTAATCGCAAGTTCGAATCCAATTGAAGGCATAATTGCCTATAAAATCCACTTCTCTTAAATGGAAAGTACCCTATCATTTTATTTTTGCTTTTTCCTTTCGTTTAGAGTTTTTTTCAATACTCTTAAGGATTCTTTAGTTATTATGATTATTTTTTTCTTGACATTTGGTGAGCTTAGCCTAGTACGAACCAAAAACCTGATTTACAGGGATAAGACGGTGTTTAACCAATCTCATGAGGAATTTGCTATCTTTAAAACTTGGTTGAAGTACTATTTTCTTTAACCAGCAACCGGTGGTAAATACACACAAAAAATCTCAATATTGAGTAGATAAATCTGCAAGTGCCATAGTTTTGTCAAAAAGCACTTATTATGATTACAAATTATAAATTCAGGAAAAAAATCTAGAACATAAAAAAGAAAGGCATGAAATAAAATTCAAACTTTTACGACTATTTCATTTACGAATAACCAGCTGGTCATAAGATAGAGAGGCGGGAAGAATTACTAGGATTAAGATGATAGCAAAAAAATTGAAAGAAAAAGAAATTAGAGAGAGAGAGAGGGGAGGGAATAAAAAAGAAGGAAAGGAAATTCATCAAGTAGTCATAAAAAGAGGAAAGAAAAAAGAGCATAGAAAAACTTTGGAAAATAGTGTTTTAGAACAAACCATTTGTCATGCACGAAAGCCGAATTGAAGAGAAAAAGTATCAGCTGCCATTTAATTTTTTTTTCTATCGTCTTCAATGTGAAAACGATTGAATTTGGAAAGAACTGCTTCTGAATTCTGTTCTCATACACCGAGAAAGTGTTTCTTAGGACCTACTTGGAGAAAAAAAAAATGTTGAAAAGAAATTTGTAACTTAAAATCTATGATTTTTTTTCCGAAGTAAATTTGTAGTTAAATAATGGTAAATATTAGGTAGATATTAAGATTAAAAAAAATAACACGTAACCAAGTTGATTAATTTTTTATACCCTTTTTTGGTGTATGTACAGACAGTCCCAATTTTCACACGCATAAGATGAATTTGCGCTAAGCGATTAATGGCTTTAATGGGAATAGTTACAATGAATCTCCAAGCTTTCAAATTACCCGTAAAGATTTATGAAAATGATTTTTTCAACTTTTTTTTCCTTTGAAGAATTGTCAAATATTCTCAGTTTTTACTAAAATATTTCTGAGATTATTTCTGCTGCTTTTTAACACCTAGTTGTAATAACACATATTTTTCTTTAATGGTTTCTGAATTTCTTAGATGAAGCATTGTCAACCATTGATAACTTTTGCAAGTATTTCATCTTTATTTGTTCTTGTTTTTTTATCGCAACTACCCAGATGGTCAGTATATGGCAGTAAAAAGTACAGATCAGGGATAGAAAATTACGATGCTTATATCTTTTGCCTCGGTAAGCCTGTTTTTCCTCAAGCAGCTCCTCAATCACATAAGTTACAGGAGCTTTAAATCAGAAGATCAGACTGAATATTCATACTTACTGATCCCTTAGTCAAGAGTGTTTTACGTAATAAAAATTCAAGACAATATCTCTCCACGTGGTCTCTGGCAGAGGTACTCCGATTCCTTGGGTCAAGAGATAGCTTGCCAACTTCCATAGATTAATGGTCCCATTTTGGATGGCACCCAAAAACAAAATGACAAAAAAAAAAAAGGTTTGAAAGAAGCAGTCGAAATGCAATAGATCTTCTTTTGAAGCCGATGCAGGAAGTCCTGCCTCCCTTGCATGGGCCTCATTAGCCACAGAAGCGCGTGCTACAGACGTGGAAAACCCTCATAAATCTTCGTACGCTAAACCGAACCATGATATATGTATTAGATGCTACTGGAAAATAGATATTCCGTGTCTCTATGCATAACAAGTTCCTATTTTGCATCTGATATTTTATGCGAAATTGAAGACAAGCTGAAGCATTATTTAACTCAACAAAGCAGCTGTGCCCTCTAAGATTTCAATGAAAGAAAAACAGGTACAATAAATCATCCAACTCAGGAACAACGGCAGAATATGTGCTATGAATTTCAAAAGCGTGTTAACTCTTATTCCCTTATAAACCATAGATTTATGACAGCTCTACTTAAGCACACTATTGCACAAACACACGTTGTATGAATGAATTTATTAGGGTAGATATGGTAAGTATCATTCATATATATATATATATATATATATATATATATATATATATATATAAATATATATATATATATACATATATATATATATATGTTGAGAAATGGATATATATGATTGAACAGAATTAACATAAATTGTGTTGTATTATCTAGAGACTTTTATTATAAATGATCCCCCGTTGTTAGACGATTAATGTATCACTCTAACAAGACAACGTAAATAGGAAAAAACAATTAAATTAAATGAGGCTGCTGAATTGTTCATTCTATTAACGTTGTCTAGTTCAAGTGATACATTAACCGTGTAACAACGGGAGATCATTTCAAGAGTTTTGATATAATATAACTCAATTCATAATCATATGCACACACACACACACACACACACACACACACACACACACATATATATATATATATATATATATATATATATATATATATATATATATATATATATAGACAGAGAGAGAGAGAGAGAGAGAGAGAGAGAGAGAGAGAGAGAGAGATTGCTTCTGCGAAAGTAACAAACTGGATAAAGAATGCACGGCTATATATCTAGGATATCTTTGAGAGATACGAACAAGCAGAGATGAAGTCCGACAGGCATAGATATGTCTAGATCACGTAGATACTGAAATAGATACATAATTAGATAACAAGATAGGTAATGATCAGTCGTGTTAGATTGATGGAGAGAATGGTTTAGAAGTGGAGATAGATAGATAGATAGATGTATAGATGGATGTTTATGTAAAGACAGTGTCAGAAATGGGGAAAAAAACTTCTATAGTAAAAAACAAAATATTGATAAACAATCCGAGATAGGTTGCTGGAGAGCTTGGGATAGTTTTGAAGAAAGGTAAATATAGACAGGTTGAGACAGATATAAAAAGAAAAGTATAGCTTGAATAGCATAAAAAATATATGGATAGATAAACAAACAGATGTATTGATGGACGAGGAGATTAAGATAGGGACAGATTAGGATAACTAGGCAGATGGATAGACTTATAGAAAGACATGGATGCAAATAGGTAGGTAGATAGATAAGTTCATACATACATGGTGTTGAATTGAAGGCAATCATTGACCAACAACAAACGGGCTGTGTTCTCAAATACTTATGCTGGTGTATATAGTGTGGCGGGCAACATACACTTGCATCAATTTCTTATTTAGAAAGTATTGAAATAACAACATGATCACATTTGAAATATAACACAATTTCCGCGAACTCAAGGGCCTTTAAAGATTTTTTTTTAGAATTTCAAGAATGATTTATCAAACTATGAAATTCTTCATCGCATCATCAACAGATGTTCATATACAATCACGCCGGTATGAGCACACACGCACAGACGCACACACACACATACACACACACACACACACACACACATATATATATATATATATATATATATATATATATATATATATATATGAATTGTATTTTATCAATAAATTGAGTACATGTTTACTTTGAGGTGCTTTTGAATAGAAAAAATCACGACGCACGAATCTGAATATTTGTGACTTATTATTCAGGTGAGCATACGCATATTTTTTTAACTATCCTCTGTTAAAAACTAATGGAATTTTGACCTGAATTTTTTTAGGTATGTTTCTTTTTTACATCTTCACGACTGAAACAAGTTCATGGACAAAGTAGATTTTGGTAAGAAATGAATATTTGTCGTATTAAAAAATACTCTTTTCATAATTAGGTCGGGGAGCAACTGATTTACCAACGTAAAGAAAAAAAAACATGCTTTTTTGAAACAAAAGTTTGCTCTCTCCGCTATTATAACGCTTTTGGAAAAAAACAGACAAAGAGCGAAAATAGTTTCCAGCGTATGTTTTGCAACGAGCTATAGAACGGACATTACAAATCCTTTCCTTATTTCACTTCTATACCTTAGTCCCTCGAATTTAACACACCATCATCAGTATTTTGGAGGTCTGGGAATGCTGATAGATTTACTTATATGAATTAACGATGATTGCTTTTCCGCTCTTTAAAAAAAAATCCTCGTATAGAAATCCAAATACATCCGTGAGTTTTTTCATGAGTGATGACTGGTAGCTATGCTTATATGATAAATGTTTTTTTTTTTTGTCTGTATCAATGGACTTTCCCAAATGAAGTTTATAATTTGGATGATATCAATACTTTTCATCCATCAGTGTAAACTTAGGAAGTAAAATCAATTCAATATTTTCTTCTCAAAACTATTTATAAAAATTCAAATATATCAGTGAATCTTTCAACAGGAAATAACTGACCCACGAGAAAATGAATCAAGATACATGTTGGATAGCGATAATCAGCGGACCAATCTTTCTGACTGCGCTCCTCATTATTTCTATCATTATTTGGACCATCCTCATCTTGGTTGTTTTTCATACAACGTTTCGGCCGTTGTACTCAACAGCCTTCATCAGGTATCATCTGGTAGGTGTGGGAAAGGAACGAACCGAACTCTTTATTTAACCGACGGGGGTATATTGACCGCACTCCCCTCTTAGCAGTAGTGGTATTATTATTGTCTCACACTGGGATTGAACCTAGAACCATCAGATTGCTTGTAGTGATTTTTGTATGATTCTGTAACCACTACACTGTGTGTCCAAATAATAATAGAAATCATGATAATACTTCATCTCAAAAATTCAGAGATGTGCTCCTCATGTTCAATCCCCAGGGGATCTCCCCCTATTGGTGGTTTTATATCAAACTATGCTAAGTTAATAATTCATACGAAAAAAAAATAATCTCCCTTTATTCATAGATCTGGTACAAAATCATAATAGACCGAAATATTTTTTAAAATGAACAATTTGACTTTAGTTGTTTTTTTTCTCTTTGAAAAAAACAGTCTCTTCTATTAAAAATTACTCTTTTGCCGATAAAAATATCTCCTAGCCACCATATGGAACTATAGAATGGTTTCTTAGAAAAATTATCCCATAGGAATCCAAATGTATCCGTAATTTTTTTTCCCACAGAGATTAACTAATATAATAAGATATACGCGTAATTTTGTGCAATAGAGGAAATGCACACGCTACAAAAAATCCAATTATCCGACGGATTTGAAAATACTGCAGGCCACGGAAATTGCTCTCCCTGTCTACTTGATCGCAATATTTTATTTAAAAGCTACATTTGATATATAATAAAATTTGAAGTATTCCATATCCGCACAAGCGTGTTTCTGCCACTCTTTATTTATCAATTCGGTCCATAAATTTCATTTGGATGTCAGTCTTTCTTTTTTTTCTCTATTGAATTTTTCCCAATGAACGGATCTTCGATCTTGTTGGTATTTTTGTTTTCTATGCTTGTATGTGTACTTACTTTTACATTCTTTGATCTATCTATCTATCTATCTATCTATCTATCTATCCATCTATCTATCTATCTATCTATCTATCTATCTATCTATCTGCTTTCACAATTATCTCTTATGCTCATTTAAAGCTCGTCTCCACCCGGAAGAGTCGACAACAGGGAAGTATTGTTAAATATATTATCAGAAGAGGTAAGCGTCGGTCGATAGTACGATGCAACGTCAGAAATTTACGAAGGGATATGAAACCCAACGATTAGCCGAGGTGATAAATATTACAGACGACCCAAGTGCAAGACGAAGACAGAGACTTTCCAATGTCTATTCTTTCTTCATCTACGAAAGAGCATAGTCCTTTCCAGGCTTTGTGCTGCAAAAAAACAGATAAACTTATTTGCACTCCCATCTAGTCTCGATGTGTGCAAATATTTCGACATACCAGGCTCGTGCAAGTAGTAAACTCAAACAAGTCGGGGAAGAGTGGATCAATAAGTCCATAGCCTGACAGAATAGTGGAACATCCGTGGCTGATCGAGTTTACGAATTGACAACCGTTACACACTAAATACTCTAAGATATATGCAAAGTTTTGTTGAGTCAGGCGCTCGGCCACTATCTTGCAGCATCTAATAGGAAGTGATTATAACAGAAAATTTTGATATGAAATGATTTTAACAGAAAATTTTAATAGGAAGTGACTATAACAGAAAATTTTAATAGGAAGTGATTTTAGCAGAAATTTAAATAAGAATTGATTTTAACAGAAAATTTTCTGCAAAACTTGCTTGCTAACCATCAGTTTCTGTCTTCTGATCAACATTGGAATGATAATTTATGCTACGTTAAGCACTTTAAACATCTTTGGCTTATATGCTTGTAATAACAAAATGGTTCCTATTGTTAAATCATATAGTTCCCATTGGCTTTGTTATGGCGTCCTACATGTCAAACTGACGCTACTTCTATTCTTGCAATATTCTCTGGCAAGTGTCTTTGACTTTCGCTTATAAATTCGGTCGGAATCCTCGCAGCATGAAAAGGATTATCTCCCAGTTCTTGGAATTGAACATTTTGAAAAGAGATAGAGAGAGGTGGGATGGAGATTAAGAAACCTGGTTTTCTCTTCAGAACCAAATTAAAAAAAAATCTCTTGCCTGTCCCAAGGAATTTATTTTTTTTGTATCTCATCGGATCAGAAAATAATCCACAGGTTGACGACGACAGTCTGAATGCATTCAGCCATTCTGGGAATTTTTCTTTCTACATTCAACTTTGAATTCCTCGGCAAAATTGAACAGATGTCAAAATACATTTAGTCATCATTGTGCTCTAAATACAATCTATAATAGCATTCAAATGCCGGACGGGTATTTAAACAAAACTCTTATCATAGAGATTTTTAGTCTGGGAGAGATCCAAAGATTTTCTCAAATAATTTAATAGTAATTGATTTTTTGCTTCATGCCATTTCAGCTTACAAAATATCTCTATAGAAACGCTGTGATTTTGGATATAGCCGGGTAACCCGTACTCTAATATATTGTAATTTACAAAACTGTCAGTCTCAGTACCAATTGTAGGTCTTTCGGTTTGACTGCACACCAACATAAAGAAACACATCTCTGGAATAAGATCAATTTATGAAATACTTTATTCTTCTTTGTAGGTCTGTCATCGTGGTCTTCGTGGTAGGGCCATCAAAATATAACGCAAGCGTCTTAAGCTTTTTGTTTTTGAGCTTTTGCATTATTCTGAGTTTGTTAGGGAGTAAATGGGATGAGGTTTCTTCGCCATGCAAATAGTCCGACCATCTTCGAACGTAGGGACCACAAATTTTTGCTGATCCTAGAGCCAACCTGGTTTTGCCTCCTTTTGATGGCCTGGTTGACTCTTGAAGGCTTTTCTTGTTGACTTAAACATTTTATATGTCTTTATGGTTAAAAACACTTTTTCATGCATACACGTGGATGCAGGTGACCTGATCACGTTCCTTCTTTTCATCCATGCTGAAAATTAAGATGTGGAGTCACAATTTTGTATAAACTGAACAAAGAAAACATTTAATCAGATCTAAGTTAGAAAAACTGTTTGAGACTACTGGGTCGAAAAGTCTGATCTCATGAAGAAGGAATAAAGCTTCTTGTGGCTCTGATTGCTGTGGTTGGAGTAGATTGTCACATACGGAACTGTCAATTAAAGTACTAGTTGTAATAATTTCTGTTTGTCGACATACTAATACACATTTGATACCACAATTACATATCAACTGATTTCTTTTAGTGGTTGGTACAGATGCCAAGAAATTGGTTCGAATACTTTGCCGAAATGATTACCGACTCATTTCCGGAATTCCTTAACAAATATCTATTGTAATATCTATGAATCTTCCTAATGTTTTATATGATACAGGGTGTGATAGACGGGAAAGTGTGGGCAAGAATATTTTATTGCACCATCATTCAAGGGAAGTTAGTCTGTCTGTCTAGAGAATCACAATTTTAAATCTTGGCTTCGTTTTGGTCTTGACTGGTTCCACTTCTTTTTTAACCGTGAGTTTTCTTGTTAACTAACCGCTTCCTTTGACAGATATACTCTATCTTCCACTGTTCTAGCAATTACAATACGGGAACTTTGTTCTCTTTGTAGGTGACTCATGTGGCTTTTTATTGCTTCTAATCGTGTTAACAACGACCCACAATTAATTACTTCAACAGGGCGGGCACACGTTCTTTCAGGTACATGGGTAGTGACTTCGTTATTATTGTTCCCATCTAGTTCTCAGACACTAAAACTTTTTCAGACTTAATGTGAGATATTGTCTTTTTCTTTCCTTCCTAATCTCGATTGTCTTTTGTTTTTCTCTTTTAGTTTTATTTAAGTTATTTCCCTTTTGTATTCTTCCTTTGCTGAAGAGCTCAATCCAATTAATATGTTATGGTGTAATCCATTATTTCCCTGACACATTGTCGTCTGCGCTCCGAAATCGACCAGTAAAAAAAAGTGAAGAAAAATAAGACTTGCAAAATCATAACATTAAAAATAATTCTGATACAGTTTGGTGCAAAAGCCTGAACCCATAGACCGTTTATAATAGAAACACAATTTAATATAAATTAGATTTAATTTGCCATACACAAAATGTTTTGCAAATCGATGTTTATCTATTTTCCTGAGTTTTATAATGCTATATGCCATGGTATAACAATCTTGGAAATAATACATTTGATATATTTCCAATATTAAGCTACCGAGGGGACCAGAGTTATGAACCACTCTGTCTAGGTATATGTCAGTATTAACTAAAGTGAAAGTAATATAAAGCAATGTGGCGAACATAAAATTTCCTAAAGCTTATATCTTGGTGATAAATAACAAAAGAAACGATATCGGTAAAAGGCATCAAACCTTAGTAAAAGGAGTGTCTGAATCATCATCATCATCATTCGTTGGACATAGACCGTCCTCAGGATTCGCCACACTTCTCTATCGTGGGCGTTGCAGAGCCAGTACTTTCTGAATTTGTCTAGCTCGTCTCTCCATCTAATAATCTGCCGGCCTCAGTTGTGCATGTGATCTCTGGGGATCCATGTTGTGGGTCACGATGACTATCGGTTGTCCGCCATTCTTGTAATAAAAAAGGTTGTACTTTTCACCTGAAATATCCGACAAATATTGTCATTCATAACTAACGAACGATTTTATTCGGTTTTCATTTTTGTTTACTCCCGAGATTGATCATTGGGGAAGCCATTTGCGTTTTATCCGACCTGGTGTCCCTCTCTCCTTAATCTAGCTCTGACCCTTAGTTGTCAAGAAGGCCTACCAAGCATTCCCTGTACCACAATATTGGCTTGTTTCTAATATGTCTTTAGATTATAGTTAATATGATCATTTGAAAATATTTTCGGATCAATTGCAATTACCAGGGATATTTTCAGTGTCACTCAGAAATTGAGGAGTTGAGAATATTGATCATTTTGAAATGTTTATTTTGACTCAAAATTGCACCAAAATCAAGGGTTTGACTGGAGATTTTTTGTTCAGTGGTTTGGCTCTTTGAGAGCCTCCTCCACACTTCCGAAGATTCTTAAAGCTTCTTTGTCAATTCTATCCTTCCTTTGAATAATGATATTCAAACTGTCCAAAACGGCTCTTCTCGTTCCAGTCAGGATAATTATAAGCAGGCCTTTGGGTTAAGATAAGGCCCCTCTGGTTGGATATTGCTATACATACTTATGTATTTTAACTTTCGCTTATATGAGTCCACAACTCACTACAATGCTGTAGTAACATTTTGTGACAATAGCTTGAAAGCTATGGAAGGGTAAAATGTCGTTTATGTTTATAAGATGTTACGTTTACAAGACAAGTGTTCTGTCGACGCTTTTGTATTTATTATTGACATTGACTATTGAAGTCGCTCGAGGGTTTTCACCAAAAGTGCTTATTCAATATCGAATGGCAGACCCCAACATTGAACGCTGAGGTGTCCAAAGGAGATGGATGTCTGACCATTGATTTGCATATCGTCACTAATCGAATGTGCAGGACATGTTGTGCGTATGAGCGATAAACGAATCTTTTATAGTGAGTTATGGTGATGAAAACGTCCACGATGTCATAAAAAAGGAAAAGAATTGCATTAAATCACCTGGAGAATTTTGTGATTGGCGCGGGGAACTGATAAGAGCTGGCAATAGATCGAAGCGGATGGAGGGGGCTCCGTTGATGGAGGGGAGGCAAATTGAACACGTTGAACTGGGTCTTCCGCAAAAGAATGTCTATGGATCTTCTACTGAATGTAGAAAACTGGAAAAGTGGCTGCACTTCTCTTTCAAAAAAAAAAAAAAGGGTTTTGCAAATCACACTAAATCACACTTAGATTAACCGAAAAAGACTGTATATAACAGGCGGACGTCCTTTTCCTGACAATGTGGCAATGAATGTAAGACAAACCCATGATTGAAGAGACATATGATAGTGCATAAGTTTGCCATTCATGCGTGCCTTGGGCATGGCAGGACAGCAGCTGACCTTAAGGTTTAACCTACAGCACATGTGCATAATGGAATGAAGCAGAGTAACCAGGATGAGTGTTGGGACTGATACCACCAAGCAAGACGAAGCAATCACACACACACACACACACACACGCGCGCACGCGCACACACACACACACACACACACACACACACACACACACACATATATATATATATATATATATATATAAATTTAAAGAGAGTGTGGGAGGAAATCAGGGTTCTACACATTTTTACCTATTCGGAAACCTTACAGACGGTCAGGTGACAATTTTTCACAGAATGCAGTTTCTCAAAGTGATCGTCTTCCTTTGACTCAGAAAAAAACACAAAACAAACAACAAAGACATTCATTATAGCATATGGCGTTTTTTTAATAGTTCAATGCTGAGTAGCAAACAGTAACAAGCTTCCCCAAACACTAAACTGAAGGGCAGTTTCAAAAGATTGGTTTCTTTTTGGACAGCTTATTGTATAAACAGATGGTACAAGACTCAATGACAATTATCCACCCATACTATCGGTGTACAGAGTCCCGATAAAAACAACTTCCGATGGCGGAAATTGAACGAAGCGAAAAAGCAATTACCATCAATCTATATAGGAGACATTTTTGAGCCTTCTCAAACATTTTAACATTGCACTAGTTGTATCTAAATGTCAAGAGTATAATCATGTTGATTTTTTTTCTCCAAATTTCTTTAGGCTAGACTGAATATAAATATCAATTTACTAATCCAGTTAGGTTAGGAGGATGTCTTGAAATATCACAGCCTTGAGATTCGATCTCCCATGTTTTTTGTTGTTTGGGCTCACATCAACTTTTTAAAGACCGTTCGAAGATACATTGTGTCGATCTTTCCAACTGATCAATTTTCCCAACGTAAAGATCTGCTATGACTGTTTACCCTATGCGAAGAGCTCATAATAGAGGGAGCTCATCATCAGTTCGAATGAATAGCTTGAAATGAGCTAAAATAATGAGGTTGATTCTTCTGCAGAAGAACTCGAATACGATGCCAAATTTGAACGTGGCTATTGCAAAAAACACGACGTTACTCCTCAAACAAACAACAGATCATTTTCTGCTTATCTGGAACTGGAAGCGCATAAAAGTAATTATTAAAAAAAAACAAACTCCAGCAATAACAGATTGATTAGCAGACTAGGCCAACAGACCTCAGCCAGAAAGTTTACTCCTCAATATACAACCCTTAGGCCAAGGGTAATATTTAGCTAAACTTGTAAAATATATTGGCGCTTAATAAAGCACTACCTTTGCGAGCTCAACAGCTTTGTAGACTTTAATTTTGTCTCAACTAAATGCGCTTCCAGAAAATGAAAAGCATACACTTGAGGAGACTTATTTTCTTGCCTGCTTCAATTAGCTATTCTGATATTATTTAGAGATCGTGAAGGTTCTTAGACAAGAGAACAATGTCGTCAGCAAATTTGAGGTTAGTTAAGTATTCGTTGTCTATTCTTATTTCCTTTATGTTCTCATTCTGAGTATTGGAAGACCAAGGCAGGCTGTGAAGACATTGGGTGAGCTGGAATCACCTCATCTCACCCCTTTCTCTATTCAAAAAGGCCCAGACTCTTTACCAAGCCTGATGAAGGAATAGATGCGTCAGCAGATATGTTGCAGTGCTCTAACATATACAAAGTCTATACCTTATTTTTTCGAAAAAGCTTGTCTCTCAGGTGAACGGTGATTACTCACGTACTGGCAGCTTCTTGAGCGTGTGTGCATGCATTGAATTCGACGCTCTTCAAACCTCAGGTTTTCGTCTTCTGGTACATGATAAAGATTCATCTTTTTATATCCCGCAGGAATCTGACACACCCCTTTTCTACTTAATGTCACGTCTATATGACATAAACATTTATTCTAATTGAGGCAGAGAAATGAGCATGCAGCGGGTAATTTGTAAAGAAATTAATTTTCCTTTGTCTGAACTGTCGTTTTGGGGAAGAAAAACATTGCCTCATACATAGTATTTGAGAGAACTGAATTCTCTGATGCTTAATTTTCTTTCTGTAAACCACAACATCAATCTAAGTCTCGCATAACCTGGGGGAAACAAGATGAACAAAAGGAGGCTGTTCGAAAACCTCCGAGCAATGTCTCTAAGGGCTTACTTTGCTCTTTATCACTCTCCTGGCGACCCCAGCAGATATATTGAGGATTACGTGTTCTGACAGAGTTGGGCTTCTAGTTATTCTTACTTATCCTGGAGGAGATGCATGACTTTTAAAACTCCAGAGTAAATAGATGTTGAAAAATAACCATGACGGGAGCAGCACAGTTGCCATGTTCTGAAAGCGTCGGTAGCTTTGATTATACAGGGTGATCCAAAATAGGCTGAACAGTTTGTTCCCTCTGTGAATAGTGGACCCTTGCACTTGAAGTTGCGGGTAGGGAAATAAAGAAAGTCGTACGTAACTTTAAGGGGATGTGTTCATGAGGGAATCATGTTCAAACTCAAATGGAGATATCACAATACAGGACAGTATATCAGGAAGGAAATGGAAGTCTGAGACATCATAGAATCTATTTTAAAACTCAAATGGCAATGGGCTGGTCATGTTGCAAGAATGGCAGACAACCGATGGACATCATGACTCACAATACGAAACACCAGAGATCACATGCAAAACCGAGACCGACAGAATACAATAGAGAGATGAACTAGTCAAATTCAGAAAATACTGGCTCTGCAACGCCCATGATAGTGAAATCTCGCGGAGCATGGGTAAGGTCCATGACTGACGATGATGATGACGATGATGATGATGTTCATTCTTTTTACAGAGACCAATGTCCATCATTTGCTACTGAACTGAAGTGTAAGAGCCCATTGTTTCAAATGATAGGTAGAAATATTAGTATCAGCAAAAGTATCACCTTCAAGCGTAAGAGGCATCTGTCATGGACAAAGAAAGATTCACAAAAAAAACTCCAACCCTATGATAAAGTAGATCACAGACATTTAACCTAGCGATTGAAATGATTTATTGATATTGTATTTTATATTTTCTTTGAATCATAGATGGTGGTGTGAAACAAATTATTATCGACTCTTTCATATCAACCAATGATCTCATTCAAATTCTATTTTTAATGCAGCGAATGACGAAAGGTATTCTACAAGTTTCCAAGAAAATTTAATACCTTACTTTCAAACCCACTAAAACGTTTTATATTCAACAAGATGGCGTCCCTTCATATTATGACGAGGAAGAACGTCAACGACAGGACAGAAACATTCAGTATTCTGGACTGAGAGAAGAAGAAAGGCAGAATGACTTCTACGTTTCCTCAGATTTGATTGCGATCTCTTTCGAGGGATAAAATAAAATTTAAAAAAATTCAGCAGTATATAATAATGATAACTATAGTAATATATTGTTACATGGCTCAGCCAAGGTAAACTGGATGACATGGTTGAAGTGATATCACATGATTTGAAGAAGGCTGCTTGAATAAAGGTGCTACGCATGGATTGAACTTTCACATTAACAGTGGGAAGAGAGTATCACTGAAAGGTTGACAAGAGGAGACGGAAAGGAGCCAACTCTCGTGGAAGATCAACGTTGCTGACAATACAGATCAAGTGCGGGGAGGGGTTGTTGTCCAGATATCATTTCAAAGCGGTTGAAAGAGTCAGTTGAGACGTGAGTAAGGAACTTTGACCCTACTTCAAGGTCTCTTTTCCTTAGCTCTTTCCATCTTGAGTTTTTCAAATATATATATATATATATATATATATGTATACATATATATATATATATATATATATATATATATATATATATATATATATATATACGTGTGTGCGTGTGTGTGAGTGTGTGTGTGTGTGTGTGTGTGTGTGTGTGTGTGTGTGTGTGTGCACGCGTGTGTGCATGTCTTATGTATTGTTAAAGTCTTAGCATCGATACGAGAGGACCAGGGCCATCAAAAAAAAAAAATCAAAAGAAAGAAAAAAAATGTAAGGTATTACATTTGGTAATCAGACCACAATGGAGGGTGGCAGGTGAGCCAGTTGGTATTAGCCAACTTCCTTTGGTATGAACAAAGGGGGAAAACAATGATATTTTAAGGAGAGTCAAGTGAAACCATTCATATCCTTCTAAATCTATAACTTTCAACTTTTTCTGTTGTTTTCTTTGTAGCTGTTTATGTAATGCGTAGCATAACTTAAAATGTCATAGCTTTCATCCCTCAAATTATTATTTGTGCAGTGATAGAAGGTAAATGAGAACAATGAGATCACTCAAAGTCCTCCCACTGAAATCGCCATTTGAACATCGTACACGCTCCCAAGTTTTGGCAACCTGGGCCATCTTTCCTTGACAGCAGTCTGAGAGAGAGAGAGATGCTTCATATCATCAACAAGAAATGGCAGAAATTTCCTTCATGTCAGTTGTATGGTTTGTACGTTTTATTGAGATTGAAGCCAACACAGTTCCAGGTCTTTTATGCTGAAATAAATAACTCGCAATAGATTATCTTGCAATGAACCAGGACCCTTTTCCTGCAATGGATAACGATTGCTATTCACCACTTTCTTCAGATAATGGGTTAAAAAATTGTTTTCCAAGCTAATTGGTCTACGAGACGTGTTTACTAAAAATTACACCACAGTAGACGCCTGCGTTTGTGTATGCAAATAGTGCATGTTTGTCTCGAAATCAAAGTATATTTGGTTATTTGAACATTATCAGAGAAAAGCGTCAATCTGTAACGTTAGTTGATTGATTTATCTTATCGATTAGACTATTCTGTTTCAAAGTTATCTTGGATAATTTATTACTTATCATATCCACGTTTCTCTTATATATTCTTCTCATATTTCCTAGCAACTTTTTTCAGCATCCAGCCAGACATACAAGATGGTGTAAATATTTAAATGGTTGCCGAGCAATAACTAGCTAGCGCTATCTTCTCTCGGTCATTTCGGCAACAATAGAAGGATTTTGATTTTAGGGGTGTCTAAAATCTACCTGCTATCTAAAATATGAAAGAATAAGATCCTCAGAGAAAAACTTACACATTTTCCTAGTAGAATGCACGAGGCTCATATATATATATATATATATATATATATATATATATATATATATATATATATATATATATATAATCAATTGCAGATATTGAGCGCTTTTCTTATGGATAAATGCAAATTTTCTCATTTTTAAGATATTTATCCGAATAACTTTATATATATAAAGATTTATGGTTATTTCCACCTGCATGTGCACTGGGAGAATTGAACAAAAAAAATCTGGTTAGATATTCAATAAAGACCATCATGTGACCAAAGTCTGTTGGCAGCATGTCATGCTGGAGGTGATCAATGAAAAAAATTGGGGAATGGATGATAGATGAATAAGTTACTTCTCTCGCCTCCAATTGGATCACTAAATAGTTCGAATTTTCAAAACGAAAGCTGACACAAATTAGGGACCAATCCAGCATAAACTTACATTATGAGTTTAACCCACATCTAAAAACCAATTTAGCGGTCGGGTTAGGTGAAAAAAAAAAGAGTCTTTTGCAATACATAAGAGATAAATACTTGAATTTGCAGCCCTCTAGAACAATTGGTGCATGTACCCGTTATATATAGATACATACATAGCCATCCAGTCAGCCAAACCAACTTAAAAACTGAAAAGCTTATTTTAACAAATTCGGTGACAGTTTCGGTTGATGGTTTCAAAAATGATTTTTAGTTTCAGATTCGCTATCATATTTGGTAATAATTTGATTCTTTGTAGAGAGGGAAAGCCATGAAATAACTTACAAATGGAACCATAAATATCTTTCACAGAATCTTTGAAAAATCTACAACAATAATGGAATATTTAGAGCCTATCTCTTCACATCGATATCCCCCTTCGTATATCGATAAAACAGACAGAAAGAGAGGGAACGTATTGCTAAGTTGAACACATGTATTTCCATGCAAACACGTGTGCATGTTATAGTGAGATTGATTTCATAAAATCCTTATTCCCACAATCAGTGCAGTAATGGATGACAAGTTAGTGATGCTGGCCATTACTACTGTAATGACTTTTATCCTCACTGAGCACCAACTACCGTTGTTTTAACAAGGTTGACATTAGTGAAGCAGAATATACTTGTTATTTATGTAGTGGGGATCGATCACATTAAAATAAGGACATAACTGTCTGAATCGAGGATGGAAAACTCGGGAAAGTAGAACACTACATCTACCTGGGACAGCGAAACCCTGTGAAATACAAGAAAGAGGAAAAGATCAATCGAAGAATCACCCTAAGATGGCAAGCCTTTGGCAGAGCAAACCCAGCCTTCAAAAACAAGATGATCCCAATAATCCTAAAAAGAAGATTATACAACGGATGTATCCTCCCGATAGTCACTTATGGAACTGAAACATGGAACCTAAGAGACAAGGCTGCGAACTGAGAAGCATGCAACGTACACATGAGAGAATCATGCTCAACCTCACATGGAGAGATCACAAGACAGCAAAGTACATAAGTAAGAAAACGGGATTGAGAGAGAGACATCATAGAATCTATCAGAAAACTTAAATGGCAATGGGCAGGCCATTTTGCAAGAATGATAAACAACCGATGGACATCACGACTCACAACATAGATCCCCAGAGATCACATGCAAAACCGAGGCCGACAGAATACAATATGGAGAGATGAAGTGGACAAATTTAGAAAATACCGGCTCTGCAATGCCCATGACAGAGAAGCGTAGCGGATCCTTGGTCACCATCACAAGCTCCTTGACCATTACTACACTGATTGTGAAGCTTGTGATTTTGTGAAATTACTGAAATGTTCATGGATTTCACAGAAATCTCACATGATTTTACGAAGCCTTTTGATTCACAATCTATATGTAAGCGTATAAAAGGTCATTTGGCGTTGAAGAGTGGTCATAAAGCTGAAGCATGGACCTTAACCGAAAGGCTAGCCCTCAAACTGAAAGCTATGCAACCTGCAGAGGAGGGAATTGTGCTCAACCTTACAAGAAAAGATTGTGAAACAACGCAATATATTAGAGAAAAGAGGGAAACCATTCATAGTAACAATTAGAGAACTCAAATGGCAATGAGCTGGTTGTGTTACAAGAATATCCGACAACTGCTGGATGTGGCAGCCTGGAACATTGGTACTCTGAGATCGCATTCAAAATTGTGGTCAACAAAACATAGGATGGCGTGACAAGCTGGACAAGTTCAGAAAAATTTGCTCTGCGACGCCCAAGACTATCGAATCTTGGGGGAGGACAATGCCTAACGACGGACGTTAAGATGATGTTAATGATAGATGGTTACCAAAATAGTCTCTCTATGTATTCACTGGTATATTATGATCACTCCCAACTGGATGCCTTGTCCTTGAGGCCCTGTACCAGACTAATATAAGTGAATGAAGGATAATAAATTGATCGTCTCACCGTGGAGTATTCGTCGGTAAGGTAGTATTGCTGTCCATGACTATTGTTGACTTTATTCCTCAGGGAGGGCCTCATAATTTTGGATTAGGATACCCGATAATCTCCTTAGTGAATATCGATATATCTAGGTACCTGGTAGTATTTTACCATTTTGACTGATTAGTCTGGTAAACTATAACTACATGTTTGGATTCGACCTTGTACAAGAACAAGTTAAGTCTAATATATATATATATATATATATATATATATATATATATATATATATATATATATATATATATATATATATATATATATATATGTATATATATGCATAGTACATGTGTTATGAATTAGGCTAGTAGTATAATATAATATAATAATATATTAATAATATAAAGCCACTTCTGATATGTGATGGATTTATTTCATAGAGTGCTCAATACATACAACTTTTTACTATTGAAGTCAAGTTGTTTTAGAGTAGAGCTGAATAAATAGTAGAATATGAATTCACTACACAAGTAATCGCCTGATGAGGACCGGAGAGGGCAGAAACATGAGCTAGTTTGTGTAGCGAATCCACATTCTACTTTATATATATATATATATATATATATATATATATATATATATATATATATATATATATATATATACATAATTGGAATAAATAAACGCTAGATAGAGTATTTGTTTCGATGTGTAAACAACTATATAGTATTTTTGTTATGATAACTCACCCCAAAATCAATAGTAGGAGTGATCTATTATAGTAAAAAGTAAGTTTTGAGATTTTTGTTAGAGCAATTACAGTAAAAAACACCCACAAAAAAACTAGGGAAAATCTCGGTGCGCTAATTCGGTGTCAAATAGATCTATTTGTGTGTTGGTTAGTCAGTCGATAAGGACCATCAGGTGAGAGATGTTTTCGGCAGCAAGCCTTGTTTTTTGGGGCTGATGAACTGCGGGATGATCAATGAATATATCGCTATTCTCGCATTTTCTGCGAACAAGTGAAGACACACCTGATCACGAACTACGGGGCCAATTTAGCATAAACTTACATTTAGTTCTGTACTCACCCTCTCCCCAGATGAAACCTATTTTAGAGGAAAATTTTCAAAAATATGTTTCTCTTAAGACATTAAGGAGTAATAACTCTATTATTCTGGCTTTTATGCACGATACATACATACATAGCCAGCCAGTCAGTCAGTCAGTCAGCCAGACCAACTATGAAAATAAAGAAACTTATGTTGACAGTTTTGGTTGACAGCTTCTAACACATAAATAGACAAACACGTGATTGTGACTTTTGTAGCTGATTAATCACAGTACTTACGTTTTTTTTTCACGTATTCTGGTAGGATAATGATAGGTTATATATATATATACACACACACACACACACACACACATATATATATATATATATATATATATATATATATATATATATATATATATATTTATATATATATATATATATATATATATATATGTTTGTAAAGCTATCATTATATTTTCTAATTTTATCCTTCTATTTTCTGGAAAAGTACGAAATTTACCTTGAACGTAATTTCCAACGGGAACTAAGCAATAGAGTGCAGCTGGAATTTAGTATTCAAAATGGGTTTCCCGACTGTGGACAAAGCTCTTACATCAGATTAGTTGCTGCACAGCTTATAGAAAATCCCACCATTTAATTATAGAAAGTATTTAAACTGTCTTCAAAATTACCCACCCACGTACTAATCCATATCTTCACCTTTTGTTCTGAATTCAGGGTCCACAAAGTAGGTATAAAAAAAATGAACTCAGGAATATTACAGTTAATGAGGGTGCTAATCTGGACACAGAGTGATGTAGTGGTTTTAAAAGTTCAGCTCTCCTTTTTCACCGTCTTCTTTTTTATGTACTCGGTGAACATTGGTCTTTCTTCATTGAAAGAATGAATACCTGATGTGTAATCTTCATAAACAGAAGAAAGTAGGCAGGGAAAGACCACAGAATCTATTTTCCCCTGTGTCTCATTACAAACTAAGTTTGTTTGGATATGTGGAAAAGCTTTTGTTATATTGTTAATTTTCGGAAGTATTCACGAGAGTATACTAAAGTTTGAACTTTCCACTTGAAATTTGTTTTGGATGGTTCAGTACACAATTGCCAATGTAATCGTTACTGTTTTTATATGGAGAATGATAGTGTTAATGGAAAGGCAAGATGACCCTGGAGTAATCACTCAAGGATGGCAAGCCGTTGGCAGAGCAAGCTCAACCTTCAAAAACAAGAGGATCCCATTAGTCTTAAAAAGAAGGGTATACAACCAATGCATTCTACCAATAGTCACCTATGGAGCTGAAACATGAAACCTAAGCAAGAGACTGACCCACCCACTGAGAGTCATACATTGTGCACATGTAAGAATCGTGCTCAACCTCACATGGAGAGACCACAAGACAGCACAATATATTAGGGAGAAAAGGAGTTCGAGACACCAAGGAATCTATTAAAAAACTTAAATGGCCATGGGCTGGTCTTATTGCATGAATGGCAGATATAGAATAGTAAATACAACATCCATCTATCCTAAATAGTTTCTGGAATACCAAGTAGCTCTGTGACCAATATTTTTTAATTGATCTCTTGGTTTGGCAGCATCCACACATTTCTCCAGAAATACATGATTGTTTGCGCTCATTGCTCAACTGAAAGGCAAAGGGAAGTACTTATTCATTGATCACCTCTTTCCTTAATCTTTTATGCTGGTCGTGTGACGGTTTCTTCTGAGTGACCAACAAGTTTTGATCTTGAGAGGATTCAGATATTCCTTTTACTTTGTCATTTTGTTGGAAAAATGCTTTATCTCAAAAGTGTCGTCTCAAAAGCACTGCCTTTTTCTTTTTATTTGTCATTCATTCTTAATTTCTACTGTCTGGAACTTGTATTTGCGTGAATTGATAAAAGTACAAGAAATCCATTAGTCACGATACCTAGGATAAGAAACAGAAATCTAATGACATGTCTGTCGAAAGCATTTGGCAACAATCTTATGAGAAGGAACATCATGTGAAGAACAATAGAAGCGATACATTAACCGGTTTTCAAAGATGGAAAAACTATTAAAAAATAGTTTTTTGTTTTTTTTAAATGCTGGGTCAAACTTAACTCGAACTTCCATTCTGGCTGAGGTTGATCGCAACCACTTTCATATTGCACGTATGATAAGTAAAAAATCTTTAAAAAATACATTATTTGCATAAGTGTATTTATTTACTAAAATGAAATTAGTCGGTACGTATTTGTATAATAAATTTTTCGTTTAAATATCTGAGACCTGTCGATTCTGCTCAGACGGTAAGACAGCTTCCTCACTTTTACTTAGTCGTGTGTTGAAATTACTTTAGGAGAATGAGAATTTTGCTTATCAAATTTCGAATATGAAACGGCTTGATCACGTCAAGACAGCCTCACCTAATAAGGTTAAACACAGTATATATATATATATATATATATATATATATATATATATATATATATATATATATATGAATATATGTGTGTGTGTGTGTGTGTGTGTGTGTGTGTGTGTGTTTCAGGTGGGCGTACTGTGAACGTACGTAATCAGTTTAAAAAAAACTAAGCTAATTTTAAAAGCTGTACTGTGTAGACATCTACAACGAAAGAAAGTTCTTTCAAAGAAATGTTTTTAGCATTCATCAAATAGCACCAGCTTTAGATTTTTTTTTCCTTTTCGATATTATTTGGTTCAAATCTTTGCTTTTGAGTCATTCACCTCGGAGATATTCTCATTTGGCCGTCTCTATTTTTTGTCAGTTTAGTCATGATTTGGACAATATTTTGATTCAATCTAATTCATCTATTTTTAATTCAATAGAATGGATGTCAGTTTTTTTTGTTTTTTGTCCACAAGCAAAATTGAAGCGCATTTTCATTTTCAGTCCAGGGGGGGGGGGCTACCATCCGATCTTTATACAAGCATTTTACATTTCTCGCCTAGCATTTCTATCGTCTTAACTTGAGTAGGCTTTCATAGAAACTTGACAGACTGTCAGTTTACAGCAGTGAGTGAATAGCGTTGATCGGTAATGAAAGATAAGATCCAATTGGAAATCGAACTCAGATCCTTTCTCCAAGGCAGATCTAGTTATACATACCAGTGATTCTGCCGCTAGGACTACAAAAACTTTAACAGCATACAGAAGATCAACTCTAACTCTCAAATGTACCCTTCAGTCTTTCTCCAATCGCTCGATTCCATATTTGTCATTGTTTCACGTAAGCTAGTTGTGTTAGTTGTTGTAGTAATATCATCTTGATCCCTCTTTATCGGATGAAACATCGTCAACCATCATTATCTTTTAAATATAATCAATAATGGCCGCCAATCGTTAATGAATCAAGACTATATAACTAGATCAGTGTTTCTCAAATTTTATTACATGACGGTACACTGAGGAATATATTTGACTCAAGCGGCACACTAACTCTAAAAATGATAGGAATTCGAAAGATCAATTGGGAAGTGGATGAACCAAATTTTATATCATCGCACTGATCAATGTACTAATCACAGCTTTCTCCTTTCGTCTGTTAGTAAAAAAGTTAAGATCTAACAAATTCTTGTGGCAACTCTATGATAGAAACGGGACGGATATAATACCCGTACTGGCTACGCTCAAGGCTCAAAATACATGTTTGCAACTTGAAATTATTTACAAGGCATAGTTGGGAAATAGTTATGGCACAATATTCCGCTGCAACACACAGTTGGTTATCCGCTTCACTAAATAAAGAGGCTTATGGATTTTTTAAAGTTGGTCCATAGCTGATGACCATTTTCTTACAACTAATGATGGAAATACACAAAATTCGGTTATTTTTAGGAGAAATAGTTCTTTTTTTCCCTTTTTCATTGCAAACAATGAAATCAAATAATCATCCCAAATCTTGTTCGGACGATTTAACTTTTTCTATGAGAACTTGATGCAGTAAACTTTCCTATCAATTTATAATCCAGTCTTCGTTGAGTATATAGTCTGCAGTGGAAAGGGAAAAATTATTTCTCCAAAAAATGGCAACTGAAAAATGGTCGCTAATATTCCAACCGAATCAGTTCATTCCAGCAATGCTAAAGAGGATAAACTGATAAGTCCAGTGCCTGACGGAGTTTTCGGTGAATTTTGATCGGAGTTTCCAACTGTATAATGTGTGGCCTGTATGATCCGTGTATAGGCCTTGGGTTAAGTTCATCGAAACAGATAGAGATAATGTTAAAAAAAAATATATCTGCTGCGTGAAATACATGCCTCTTTTATTATTCGTCTCCAAGCCCATCGGCGAACCTTCATACACACATAGGTATATTATAGACTACTTTTCTGTGACGTTTCTCAGATAAGATTTTTTTTTTTTTTTTTACGAATCAAACATCTGATAAATGCCGAATGAATCAGTGGGAACGTTATGGCAATCGTATCGAGAACACAAAGAAAGACTTGTCTGAACAACATTTTAAATGCTAACGACTCATCTCAAAATTATATACAAAGAGTAATCATGTTCTTAATGTTGACAAGATTGATTTTCATCCAAAGAAAATCATACTGAGTGACTTATTCATGTGTACATCTGTCAGCTTCCGTTACTTGGAATGTTACGCTCCATCTTCCACAATCATATAAAACAGGTAAGATCGCATTTGGCGATTTGACATTGTCTCGTCGGCGCCTCGCTTCCTTATTTATGTAAACCTAATCTCTTATCAATGAAGTCAGCATAACACATAGGGAGATATAAGGCAGCACTTATCTACCTTTAGAATTAGGTTGATAGAGTAGTGAACCTCTCTGAAGGGCAAATAAAGATGTGTATGTGAATTTTCCAAAAGCCTGCCTAAGGCAGCCGATATAGACTTTAAAGCTGTATGGAAAGGCAGTGCTGTTCAGCTGAGTATGGAATAGATATGAGCTGGTCTGGTTAGTCACTCGAAAGAAACCGTCAAGCGATCATATTTAGGCAGCATGTTTGGGGTGATCAATCAAAAAAATTGAGAGAGGGACGATTGATGAATGTGTTACTCCATCCACTTTTTGTTGGGAAGTGATCATAAAAAAAGTTCTGAATTTCCAGAAAACAAATTTGAATGCTGCTGGACACAAGTTAGTGACCAATTTAGCATAAATGTATATGGTAACTCAAATACCTATGGTGAGATTTAAAAGTGATTTTTTTCTAGATATACTTAGGAGTAAATGTTCAAATATACAACGCAGTAGCTCCATCGGTGCACCCTGTGTGTTTGATGTGTACATTGTCAGCAAGTCAGCCAGCCAACCGAGCCAATTTGAAAACTAAAGAAATTTTTGATAAAAGTCCTGGTTGACGGCTTCTAAAAAGAGGGACAAGTGATAGTGCCAACTAGTGATACAAATCACATTATCTATGTTTTGCACGTATCCAGGTAAAATTTGTATACTTGTTACTCCAGAAGTATTTGTTATTTTAGAAAATTTGCGTTCGTGTTATCCTGATAGGATTTGGATACATATTACTCCGATAAGATATGTATATCTTTTATTCTATTTGTTTGCTTATGACTCTGATAAGATTTGTATATACCTTATTGTCTTAAGAACGTATAGATTTTTCCACAGAGAGACAAGTGGATTGTCCTGCTTGCTGACAGACAACCAACCGTCACACAAACAAACGAATAAACAAACGCAGCCTGGTGACCGGGGATCCAACTCTCCAGAGGCATGGTTCCTGATATTGTACAAGACACATTTATCATATTAGTCCTGGTGTCCACCAATATACCAATTCAATGTCATTGAAGTAGCGCATTAAAAGTATGACTTTTTAGGTTTGTTTTATACAAAAGTCCAGGGTCAATGACATCCTAGTGAAAGTATGTCATAAGGTCTCACTGGAGCGTTGTCTCAATGTTCTGTATCTTTATAGAAAAACCTTACACACACACACACACACACATATATATAGACACAAAGGATATGAAGTGACTCAGAACAGATTTTGAAAAATGTGTTTTGATGTGTATAATGTTTAAAGCTGTAAAGCTTTATATATATATATATACACACACACACACACACACACACACACACACATATATATATATATATATATATATATATATATATATATATATATATATATATATTACTAGCCGTAATAAGTCCACTACAAGACAAAGGCGTTTCCCATCTTCTCTTATAAGCACAGCAGTTGCATTGACTGTAGCCATGTCTTACCAGCAAACCTATATTATACATCAATCTTGTATCTGGCATTTTCCTTTTTCTTTACTATCCCATAGGCAACAATCAGTTAGTTACTTGCTCCATATACTGTAATCTGTTTTTGCTATATGTCCAACCCATCTTCATTCTTGTGATTTAAATCTATATCTCCTCTCTACTCTCCTTCTGATCCATGTTGATCTTTTTCTTCTATCATTTACCGTTATCCCAAACATTGCTCTTTTCACGACTCTCTGTGCAATTCTAAATTGCTTCTCATTTGTTTTATTAATTTTCATGTTTCTCACCCGTTGGTAATAGCTGTTATCATGGATTTTTATGCTTAATGCACATTGATAAGATGATCTTCAATATGTCTCTATGCATACCAAATGTGTTCCAGTTAATCGTTATGCGTCGTTTTATCTTGCTTTCATCTTTCTTAGTTTGTCTCTAACTTTATAATCTGTCCAAAGTAAATTCTATCATGAAGCGTTACCAGAGCTTTGCCCTTTATTCCCATGGTCTTATAGAGGACTTTATCATTGACCATTACTCTTCAGTTGTTCTGTTCATCATCAAGCCTACATTTTTACTTTCTGTTTTTAGATTATGTGATATGTTTTCTAATTCTTCTGGTGCTTCTGACGTCATGGAAACGTCATCGACGAATTGCAAGTGCTTTGAATATTCTCAATCTACGTTTATCCCTATGCACTCCCGTCCATTTTCAAAAATATGTTTTCAGAGTCCACTGTGTGTAGTTTAGGTCATAATGTATTTCCTCGTATTATTTCTTCCTCTTCTGTGTTCATCTTTTTGGTTTAATTACTGCAGCGCCATATCCGTATGTGTTCTGAATGACCTTTTATTAAAAGACTTATTTTCGCATTGAATTTAAGACGACCGTACGTCTTACTGTGTGAAATGGTCTCTTATAAACTACAAGGGCCAACCAAAGTGGTTTGATGTATTCTGATAAGTTTTTGATTAGTTTATTTATTGCACGTTGGCAGTCGGTTGTTGAATAGTCACTATTGAAGTCTGCCTGTTCATATGGTTGATTTCTGTCTACAGTGTCCATTAGTCTCCTTGTGAGTATTTTTGTGAATAGTTCATATATATAGTATAAGTGTAATAAGGTGGTATTAGCTGGGGTCAAAATTATCTCGTTTCATGTGGAATAGGATCCATATTCTTGAACAGAGGTTTTGAAGTACTTCCTATCTTGATGCACTGTGCAAATAGCTGTGTTGGTCCTTTGTGAAAGATTACTCCAGCATTTCACAAATGGTCCGTTGTGTCAGCTTCACGTAGATCTTTTCCAAATTCCATATTTCGATATCACTACAATATTTTAGTTAATCTGTTTATGGTTCTTCTCTTTCCGAAGCGCATTAAATTTCACGATATTCTCCACAGTTGATTCCTACATCTGATAATTTTGCTATTTATGTCATTCAGTGCAAACAAGATACGATCTGTGGCTCAGATGTGTTTTGAATCATTCTTTTTCTTTAATTGCTGTTACTATTCTTTTTGTTTTTTCCACCTTTATCTCACGTTCTTTTGTTTATCATTTTCCTCTATCTCTCTCGATGTTGTTCTCACATGTGCCTGAACTAATTAATTATCTAAAGAATTACCGGAAATTATCTTTAGAAAATAGATTCATACGTCTATAATTATTCAGAAAAACATACAAGCAAAAGATTTGAGCATTGTTGGTCCAAAATGACCATAAAAACTCTTCAATGCAATTTTCAGAGGGAAAGAAAAAACATTTTATATGGTGCTAAGTGATGTACTTTTTTTTAGTAATAGGTATGCAAATTTTCTATGGCATATGCCTAAAATTGTGACCAGGAGCACTTGGAGACAGACACAGACGAACTAACAAAAATCTGTTGCTTGCTGGTTGGTCGGGTGGTTAGAAAAAACGCTCTAAACATCCATTGTGTGTGCCATCAGATTCAGATGCACACTTTTTCCCATGCAGTGCATGCACCAGTGATTTCTGAACGTAACATCGGGTGATGTCTATTTGAGAACCATCTTTATTTTTCTCTTGTGTGTGCCGTCATTTTGGGAATGGCGCTCTTTTGATCATGTGCCACCGATTTCTGGGAGCATCATCGAGTAGTGACCATTGAACAAGATTAGAGAACCACCCTCAACATCTATCTTAATACTGTGAATTTCGGAACTGCACTTGTTTTTTCACGGTGCATACGACGTCGATTTCTGAGGGTATCATCGGGAAATGTCCGTCTGAGACAGTTATAAAACCACCCTCAAATTCCACTGTGTGTGTCATCATTTTCATAACTTCCCTCCTCTCTAGGTGCAACCGTTTTTTTTGGAAATGCTCTTTTTATTTCACCTAGCATGTGCCGTCGATTTCTGAAAGTGTCAACGGGTAATGTCCGTTTGCCTCGGGTAAAGATCCATCCTCAACTTACTCACTGTCGTTATTTTCAATTTTTTTTTCCTCTGATTGTGCCACCATTTTTGGAAATGCTCTTTATATTCGACGCTGCATGTGCCGTCGAATCCCTGGAGGAGTATCCGTAGGGAATGGCAATTTGACACGGTTAAAAACTTCCCCAAACCCTCATTTCACGAGATGCTCTCTCCTTTCTATGCTGCATGTACCATCAGTGTCTGGAAATATCATCGGCTAATGTCCGCCCGACTCGCTTAGAGAACGGCCTTCAAGTTCGATTTTGTGAGTTGTCATTTTCGGAACATTTTGTTTGCCCTCCTTCCCAAGAGGTCCAAGAAAACACTCAACCAATGTTCTTAAAATAAGACGAATAGAAGAGTCAATATCTCCATCAAAGTTCCAACGAACAATAAACAGAGTAATGGAATCCGCCCATTCTATAAGCTTTTGTTTGTTATAAAATAGGAAAAAAAAAAAAAGACCTCAGGGCAACGTCATTCTCAAATACGGCTTTTGTTATGTGAAAAAACGGAAGAAACCATTACAGGGATTTGATAATGTCCTAATTTGATTCCTTATTTTTAAATCATCTATAACAATAATAATTATAATAAACAAACCGTCAGTCAACTGACAAAAAGTGTTGTTATGAAACCAACGATAACAAAATGGAGGAAAGCTAATAAGAAAGTTATTTAGATACAAAAACACAACTCGGTTTGAAAACAAGAAAAATTTTGATATCAATTCATCTGGTGAATATATGATGAAGGTTCAAATAAGCCTAATGGTTATTATCTTGGAAAAGAGAATCGGCATACCAAGATTTCGAATTTAGTTTCCAAAAAAGCATTAATGTTGTCGGGGAGAGGCATGCTGCTACGTTGTATCTTAGCACCAAATATGTAAGGATAGTTGACGTAAGAGAAAGGATATTTTGTTGCAACCCGTAGACGGAATTGGTCATATAGTCTCTATTTGAATTTCGAACACACTCATATTAACAAAACAAAAACTATCCTGTGATAGCTGTACAACCGTATCTATCATATACAAATAGCATGATATTTGTAAAACCATTTTTATTTAGTTAACAATTAATCACCTTCATGGATAGATCAATTATTAATTATCTTCGATTTCTTTCGATCAAAAGATCGGCTATTCTTATAATGGATGTCATTTGCGTGTATGGTATCACCAACAGGCCATCATTTTTACATTGCCATTTTTCACAGGTCTTTTATCTTTCCTGACTATTAGGGCTTTGATGCAAGGTCGTCTTGTCTTTCATCCTGAACTCAAGATAAACAAGATGCAAGGAGTTCAAGAGGTCTTTTGAAGACATCGGATATATCCAAAAGGTATCTTGAACTCCTGAGATCTTGCTGACCTCAAGTTCAGAATGGAAGACAAGCTAACCCTGCACTGAAGCTGTCATGCAATGGTTCCAATTGTCATTCCACTACGCACACACGCACGCACACATACGTATAAGTATATTCCAAAATGATAACCATTTGGCTACTTTGAAACTCAAATGTATATTCAGTAAATGAATTTGAATTTATTTTTGTAATTTCAAGTACACATTAATATGATATACATTTTTACAGATTTTTTGACTTCATATTTATACTTACGACGATACCAAATGTTTTCAATGCTTATTGACGAGGTTATCGAGATGCATTTACAAAATAAGTTTAGTGCAGCAAAACGCAAGAATGTTGACATCGAACACGCACAGGATAGAAACTTTCTGAGAGACGTGTTTACTGATCACAACTATATGATAAAGCTCTCATATAACCGAGCTCAAAGCCACAATTGTGATGTATTTAGTAAGGATCAATTCCATAAGTATTAGTTACAATAGCTTGACGGTGCTACACGATTTTTCTCTTTTTCTGTTTGTAATAGTTTCTCTAAATATTTTACTTATTTCGTGATTTCTAACGAAATATAGCAGAGATGCTGACAAGGTTTTTTGGTATTGGGTAGGTATAGGGAATGTTGGATATCTTACTCTTGACAAGCTGTTTCTCATGATCAAGGCATATGTTATTTCCGACAGGTATAAAAATCAGCTATGATTCGCATTCTTACTCAATCACCATAATATTGCACGCCCCCTTCGGCATATATATATATATATATATATACACACAGCATATGAGGTACAAAATGAGGCTAGCTGTATAACATGATATAATATTATATCAATAATATAAAGCCATTCTGAAATGTATTGGATTTATTTCATAGAGTGCTCGATATATACAACATTTTACTCACGGAGTTGAGTTGTTTTAGAGTAGAGCTCATGTTTCAGCCCTCTCTGGGCCTCTTCAGGCGAATGATTGTCTAGTTTTTTTTTTGGTCTATTTATTGGGAATTTTGTGAGAATGTTGCGAGTGTGATAGTGGGTAGTATATATATATATATATATATATATATATATATATATATATATATATATATTTGTATGTGTATTGTGTGCGCGCGTGCGCAGTGGAATGACAATGGGAATCACTGCATCACGGCTCTAATGCAGGGTTAGCTCGTCCTCCATCCTGAACTGGAGGTCAGCAAGATCCCAGGAGTTCAAGATACCTCTTGGATATATCTAATGTCTTCAAGGGACATCTTGAACTCCTTGTTGATCTCGAGTTTAAGATTAAAGACAAGACAACCTTGCATTAAAGCGCCTATAACCAATATTGATAAAATAACAATAATAATATAAGATACAAAAGTGCCAAAATGGAGCACTTTACTCAAGGAAGCATTGCAGCGATCCGCTACATAGGCAGACAAGAAGGGTCCCATACAAAACAACATTTCGGTTCCTTTTCACAATATTTTCGTTTTTTCCACTGCCCATCGACATTCATATATATATATATATATATATATATATATATATATATATATATATATATATATATATATATATATATATATATATATGGACAAGAAAAGTGGTTTTAAGTTTCTTTGAATGCTTTTCTCATAGAGAACGGATTTCAAGGTTAAACCGATGTAAGAATTGACCAAACATTATTTCTGATCAAGCCCTTTTCACCGATCCTAGAGTCATTATAAAGTTAATGAGAGTGAAACGGTAAAGATTATTACTTGCAGCCTTTATTGTGGGGGTTGATCTCATTTTCGGTGTGTGTGGGGGGGGGTATAGTTAAGTACCATGAGTCTTTTTTGCGATTAGATTAATAGAGTATTCGCGTGTTGTTGAATAAACTTGGTGTAAAGGTGATTCAAGTGGCGTCTTCTTGTTCAAATGGTCTCTTATTGCACTTTGATCAGAAAGATGGCAGATGTGGAGTCTAGACAATATCTTATATATGTATTTGAAAATTGTGAATGGGGAAAACATTCTCCTTAAGGACACATGAATTTATATACAACACGAGTTCGAATTATATTTGTTTTTGGCAGCAAAGATTATGATTAATAACAAGGTTAGACGTTATGAATTCTTTTGTAGTAAATTACTAGTTTTGTATGATTGGAAGATTCAACAGGGGATTTTATTGACATGTTATATGTTTCTGTACAGTTCCATCTTGTAAATAATTTCTTTGTTTCTGACTGCAATCGTACAAGTTTATAGTGCTGTTCTTATATTTTTATCGTTATTCATCTTATCATTGAAAGTTTTAAAGGCTATTTTATTTGAGCATTTGCTTGATGATCGAAAGTTCTTTGTAGAATATTGTATGCAAGGAGGAAATTAAATGAGCTCTATCAATGAAGTTTCCAATAATGGTTTCATTTTATAACAGAGGGACATTCACTATTGTAGTCGAGAAAGAGTTTTTATTTGTGGATTTTTGCATAAAAATGTGGTACGGTTTTTTTTTCTTTTCATTAGCATCGATGAAAACATCAGAGTTGAGCTCATACGTAAACTTGAGAACAGAATTACGTTTAAATATCACTTCTCAAAAATCTGCCATGGACATGGACAGAGAGTGCTTCTTAAGTTCAAAAACTATGATCCCCCCTCCAAAAAAAAAAAAAAAAGATCACCTACCACAATAAAATCCTCATCACTCCCCTTCCACTGATTTGTGATCAGTCGGTCATAAAAACTAGGATTAGTCATATGTGATCAATCAGAAATAACTTTTGGTCAATTCAGTTAAGTCAATTTGATCATGGAATTCGTTTTCAAACAAGAAAAACTACTAAAAGAGTTCCTCAATTCTTTTGAAAATCCTTTGTACTTGGCTAAGCCTGGCACCTACGTAATCAACCTGCTTACTAATACACGGGACCCATTGTGCGCGTGTGTGTGCTATTTAATCACACGCGCATATATATATATATATATATATAGAGAGAGAGAGAGAGAGGGAGAGAGAGAGGGAGTGATAGAGATAGAGAGAGACTGAGAGACAAAATTAATACATAATTCAACAGAATATTCACAAATTTGGAATGACCTCCCGTTTTTACGTGGAGATCGAGTCACTCAGCCTAGACAGCGTAGAAATAATAAACAATTAAAGAAAATTAGAGCTTATGCCATGAACGAAGCTGCGACTGTTAAAGTTGCTGCTTTTACGTAGTGTCGCAACAATACGTTGAAACAGTTGCCAGTTCGATTCCTTCATCGAAGCTCGGGGTTCTGAGGGTACGGGTTAGGTTTCAGAGGTTGTGTTTAGGGTTAAGAGTTAGGGTTAGGGTTTGGTTTGAGGTTATTGTTAGTGATTAGGTTTAGTACCCTTAGAGTTAAGTTAACTGCTAAGGTTGGGGTAGGTTTAGATAAAAAAGTAACAATTGCCTTCCAGAGAAATCTCTGTTGGCTTTCCTTTGAAGGTCTGCAAAAGACACGAAGTACACCGATTTCTTAGGGGCACTCATTTCTGTGTTGTCGAAAGTACAATGAAGGTTTTTTTACTCCCCGCATGGTCAAAAGGCAGTTGACCGACTTCTCCTAAGACAATTGTGTTCGTCTTTCATTTTTGTTACCGGAAGTATTGTGAAATATCGCTTAACCATTTGTTTCGAATGACCCATTTGCATGTGCTGTTGTTCTCAAAAATGCCCTCTTTCGATGCCTGAGGTTTTTCGAATTCTGGGAGCAATGTTGAGTAATGGTCATTGACACGATTAAAGAATCTCCCTCACTTTCCATCGTGTTGGTCGTCATTTTGGGAATCATGCTCATTCACCTGTTGCGCATATGACGTTGATTCCTGGCTTAATAAATAATTGGTGTCCATTCGATATGGTCAAGAGAACTGCCATCAACTCCCTCGCGAGTGCATAATTCCCAGGACCGCGCTTTTTTCCCCTGTATCATACTTGCTGACGACTTTAGGAAATATCATCGGGTAATATCCATACAGCACGGCTGAAGAACCACCATCAACTTCAAATGTGTGTGCCGTCATTCTCGAAATCACCCTTTTTCTTTTTTTCCTACGTGTGTCGACAATTTCTGGAAGTATCAACGGGTAATGTCCATTTGACCCCGGTGAGAGACCATCAACTTCCATCGTTTGGGCCATCATTTTCAGAAATGCACTTTTTCTTCTGCGGCGCGTGTGCCGTTGATTTCGGCAAATATCATTGAGTAATGTCCATTTGACACACTAAAGGATCTGCCCTAAACCTCCATTACTGTGCCGTCATTTCCGGGAACGCAGACTTTCCTCTGCAGTACGTGTCCCGTAGACCCCTGGAAGTGTTCTGGGATAATTGCAATTTGACACGGTTAAAGAACCGCCCTCAAGTTCCATTGTATCTGCTACCATTTTCGGAAGTTCCCGCTTTATTTCACGCTGCGGGTGACATCGATGTCCTGGTGTATTATCTGGTACTGTCCATTTGACTTGCTCACACACATGAGGAACCATGAGATAGGAATTACTTTATATTCCAGATAGTCAGAATCAAGCAGCCTCCATATTCAACAGAATAAGTTTGTCTTTGCGAACCACGTTTGTTTGATGAGACAAGCGCTAGAGCTCACGACTCACAACGCGGGTCCCGAGAAATCAGGTGCAAGGCTGTGGCCGACAGAAAGTAAGATGACGTGACGAGCAGGATAAATCAAGACGGTAATAGTTCTTCAATGCTCATGATAGAGGGTTTTGGCGAAACTTGGGGAAGATCAAGTGACGGACGCTAACAGACTGATTATGTAACATTATGTAAGTTGAGTAACGAATCGTTCTTCCATTTACATGAATGCTTTCTTTTCTTTTTCATTTACTGAAGTGTGAAAATACTTTTTGTAGTATTTAGTTCTGAATTACAGATATCATTTATATAGTGGATGAATAACTCTATGTCCATTGTTCATTGAATTAAACTAAAGTAAATGAATGTAATTTTTAACCAAAAACAGCCATAGCCCCCCTAACGTAGACAAGTTAAAATTGGGGACTAGAAAACATACACACTCACGTAAAAGAGCATGAAACAAGAGTTACTTAAGATTTCAGTCGGACTCGATCAGCCTTTGTAATCAACAAAATGAGTTTTTCTTTAAAAACCACAATTCTCCAATGTACTGATTCCTACAACTTCGAAGTTGAAATTTGACAAAATTGAAAGAGAGATATAAACAATCCGATATCACCCACTTAAGTACTCGTAGATCAGACATAAGACATAGATCTGTAGCCATTGATAAGTACCTGCAGACAGACCAACCTCCCCTATGTAAGGAGAAACATACAATACCATAGGAGACATAAAATACACCACTGAGAAAGGAGCAAAGTCGAATTAATCTTCAAAGATAAAAAGAAACAACACAAAACTTGGAGAAATAAAACAAGATTTATTATTTTGATTCGCTACAACACTAAGGGGAAATCTTCCCAGGCCTCTGGATGGTTCATTTTGGTTGAGTCATTTTCGAATCATACTCAAATTTTCACAACCAAAATCAACAATACTGACTACCCAGACCCCCTGGTTCAGAGGGGCAAGGCATGGTCTAATATTCCCCATGATTCGCAAGGTCAAAAATATACCATCTATTTCTGCCGTTCCTGTGGGGTCAATGGTGTCAAAGGCCCAGCCACATCACTCACTTTTGGTGGAGATGATGCGCCCCGAGTGCATCTACATAAACACAACCCTAAGATCATTACCAAGGAGAAATCACTATACAAAGGAACTTGCAACGTTTGGACATTCTCCACAAACATGCACTTAACCAATCTGGAAAAATAAATCAAAAACATGTATGGGACATTATCAGTATTTGCAAAATGGAGAGAACCTATCAAGCTAAAACAGTAACTATCTTTTTTCCAACCATGGAAAAGGAAAGGGGAAGCAAAATGGGGCTTTTTGATTGATAAAAAAATCAAGGACATTGTTATCGGATTCAGAGCGCTCAAAGAGGTACAAACTGAACACCAACCAAGTGTATGCTCCCACTTCACTATCAACCAATGAGAATATCAACAACTTTATCTCTGATAAAGACTTTTACAACGACTTGAATTCATACTTCAAGAAACAGAAAAAATATTTCAACATCATTATGGGAGACTTCAAAGGAACCAAAAATGCGTCGGCAAGTACGGATGTAAAATACAGAATGAGGAGAGAAGATCTAGTAAACTTTGCAACAAAAAACGGGTTTAAAATCATGAACTCCAATATCAAGTCAATATAAGAAGTGACCACAGAATGAGAGAATACAACATTCAAATTAACACCAAGATAAAATGCAGGAAAATATTCTACACCGAATTGCAACCACCTAGCGTTCTTGATGAAAGCACCCGATCGTTGGAAGAGAAAAGCAGATATGAATTCCTCACCAATCCATAAGAAAGGATCAATGAGCTCAGCAACAACATAACAACCTCCATGATTGAAGTTTCCAGTAGGTTTAAGCCAAACCATAAGCAAACACTCAGAAGAAACGGAGATAGGACAAGAGAAAATACATGACAGCAATCATTGAAAGCATTGTTAAAAAAAAGCCGGGGGTTCGAAATTATGGAAAATCTCTCGGTACAGAAAGGAAGCAAACCACTAGTTTGCTCGAATCGAATGAAGATCTGACATCAGATAAGGATAAAATTGTCGAAGATGCCCAAAGATTTCAGAGAGACCTCTATTCCATTAGACAAAGAACGCAGAAAAACTGAAGACATGCTAAGTGTAATCTGTTTGATGATTTCCCAAAAGTTGCCCCCTGGAAGTGAAGCAGGACATCAAGCAAACAAAGAAAGGAAAGATTCCTGGACCCCATAAGATCACCATCCATCTACTCAAAAAAGCTGGGGAAGTCATAACTAGGAAACTAGCTGTTCTATTCAACGTGCCCCAACAAGGGTAAAGTCTAGAGATAGTGGAACACCGCAATCATAATGTCGTCGTACAAAAAAATGAAACCTGGATGACCTCAACAACTACAGGCTAATAATCCTACGCTACTGCATCTGAAATCTCTTCACCAAAGTTATCATGAACCAAATAAGTAAAATGCTAGATGGAAATCAACCACGGGAACAAGCTAGCTACAGAAAGAGATACTCAACCATCGACCATCTCCATTCAGTTTATCAACTAAAAGATAAAGCAGCAGGATGTAAATAGCACTAGCTATAGTATTTATTGACTCTAGAAAGGCTATCTATTCTGTGGAAATCCTCAAAGTTTTTGACACAGTAGTACAAAGTGCAAAACCCGTATATGTCAGAACACTAAAACATATTTACTGACACAGCATTTTTTTCCATTAGGTTGCATAAAGACTTAAACCAATTTCAACTATAGAAAGGTGCGAGATTAGGTGATATTAGCTCGCTGAAACTATTCACAGCCTGCCTTGAGATGATCTTCCAAGAATAAGAACACGAATGAATCAGGAAAGACATTGAATACTTAAGTCACTCAGGTTTACTGTCTTCTATGCTAAAGGCCATCACGATTTCAAAATAGACATAGACTAAAAGCAACAGTTGGCCTATACACAAACATCAGCAAAACAAACATTATGTATAACAAACATGTTAGGAACAAAGACACATGGTTTGCAGTACAACACTACACTTAAGAGTGAATCTCCATTTTTCTTTGTCAAAGATACTTTTTGCGCGGGTATATGTGAAGTATACTAACATACTTGTTAAAAGACAAGATGAGTGACGGATTAACCCTTTTAAGACACCAAAAGGACGTCAGAGACACCATAGGGAGATTTATTGACAAGATAGAGCGTTGTCTCTTGGACCCCCCGAAGATATATAACCAGTCACAGCTACTTAATTAAATATATTAGGAGAAAGAAAGTGAGAAGAGGTTGATAAAAAATTCAGTAAAATAGATAGCAAAAGAAAGCGGACCCTTGTCTTTAAAAATGAGACCAGTGATTGATCACCAGAATACCAGGGTAGTAAAGTAGTACACCTGTAGACGAGAGTAGTAGACGGACAATCTACTGCCCTGGCTGCTGGCAGTAGGTGGACTGATTAGCGTTTCACATTTTCCGCTCTCTATCGACAGTCTCTGTCCTTCTCTCTTTCTCGCTGTATTTCTGGGGATTTTAAAAAACTATGATTGCATTTTCGGTTGGCCCAAGAAGAAAAATAAAGGCTCGACTTTGAATCTTGACATGAGTATTCGGTGTTTTGTTGATTCTCATGCAGCAGCTGCAGGATGGCACCATGTCGATGAAAGGTCCGTGCGTCATTATCCTTCAGAATCACACTACGTTGGTAAGCTTTTTCCAAAATGAGCTCGACCTCCAAAAACACATGAATACCACTACTCCTAAAAAAAGGCTATACAACAAATGGATCCTATCAATAGTTACCTATGGAGCTGAAACATAGAATCTAACCAAACGATTGACCTTCAAACACAGAACCATTTACGTGCGCATAAGAAAATCATACTCAAGCTTAAATGGAGAGATCATAAGACAACACAGTATGTCAGAGAAAGGACAGGAGTCAGAGATATCATAGAAATAGTGAGAAAGCTCAGATGGCAATGTCAGAAAACTACCGGGTATCACGACTCTCAACGTAGATTCCCGGAGATAACAAGCAAATTAGTGACTGGTAGAGAGTAAGATGGTCTGATAAGCTGCATATATTTAGAAATTGTCTATGATAGAGAGATCTCACGAAGATTTTGAAAGTCTTTGTCCAACGATGGACGCTAAAAGGATTGTGATTATGAGAGAACTGTCTTCAGTTTCCATTGTGTGACTTGTCATTTTCGGTACGTTGTGTTTGCCGTCATCCATGAGAGCTTTAGGGAAGCCGACGTTCCGAAGACAAAAAGACGAATAGGAGAGTCAACATCTTCATCAAAACTCCCACAGACAATAAACAGAGCAACTCGATCCATCCATTCAATAAAATTACTATGACAAAATAAAGTAAAGGCAGTAATAAAAAATGAAGGTTACATGGATATGATAGCTATGACTAGGACAAACAACACGTAAGATTTCGATATCTATTATTATTATTATTATCATTATTATTATTATTATTTGGAATCTCACACCAGTTGCCCGGTGGTAACCGCTGGAGTTTGAGTGACAGCAAGTCTCCTCAAGTCTCCAGCCCTCCTCCCCCAGTACTCATAGGTCGCAGTGATTCTACGATTTACAGTTTCACACCGGTTGCCCAGTGGTTATCGCTGAAGGCTGAGTGACAATAAGACTCCTCAGGTCTTCAGCTAACGTCTCCTCTCTTTCGCATATCATGACAGAGCTACAATTCGTTGCAGTACTTATATCTCAAGCACCTTCCTCAGTATTCATGCAGTTCCAAGTAGTGCTGTGGTCTGTACGGTCTCTATCCTCCCCCTTATCCCGATCTCCTCCAATCTCTCCCTCAGCGTTTTGGGGACAGTTCCTAGTGCGCCCACTATGACCGGTACTACCCTGGTTCTCATGTTCCACATTTTTCTTAACTCCCTTGCTAGGTCCTAGTATTTTCCCCTTTTTTTCACCCTCCTTTTTTACTCTATGGTCTGCAGGCACAGCAACGTCTACTATTTGGCAGGCCTTCCTTTTTTTGTCTACTATTACTAAGTCCAGTCTTCTTGCCTGGATGAGGTGGTCAGTTTGGATGTCAAAGTCCCAGAGTAGTTTGTGGTTGTCATTCTCCAAGACTGCCTCTGGCTTGTGCTGATACCACTTTTCCACATGGTTGAATCCCATTTGTTTGCTTAGTTCCCAGTGTATCATCGTTGCTACTCTATCGTGTCTATGCTTATACTCCTTCTGGGCGAGTTGACTACATTCACTAGTTATGTGGTTTACTGTCTCATCTTTTTCACCGCACATGCGGTATTTGCTGTTTGTCTGTGTTCTGTCGATTTTTGCTTTTATGTAGTTTGTCCTTATGCTTTTGTTTTGGGCTGCCATGATGAGCGATTCTGTTTCTCTCTTAAGGTTCCCCTTTCGTAACCACGTCCATGCTTTCTCGTCTGCTATATCGTGTATCTGTCTTTTAAACTCGCCGTACAATTTTTTCCCTTCCCATCTTTCTTTTCTTGCTTGCTGTACTGTTCTATTGTTTTCTACTTTATTGTTTGTTGCACTATCTCTCGCGCTCTTTATGATTTCTTCGCTATTTGTTTGCACATATCTTTCTAGGACTGTTTTAGCTCTCTGGAAACAGACTTCTATGCTGATGAGCCCCCTACCACCTTCTTTTCTCTTAACGTATAGTCTATCTGTATCATCCCTAGGGTGTAATGCTTTATGCATCGTCATAAGTTTCCTTGTTCGCCTATCCATTGATTGGAGCTCTTCCTCTGTCCATCTTAGGAATGGTCTTGTATACCTAACTACTGATACAGCCCAGGTGTTCATTCCTTTTATTAGATTTCTGCTGTTTGATTTGGTGTCTAATATTTTCCTTATCCTTCTGGGGTATTCCCTCTTTATTTTCTCCTTCATCTCTTCCCGTTTTATCGTGTCACATTCAAGGACACCTAGGTACTTGTATCGGTCTTGTGCGGTCAGTGCCCTAATCTTGCTGTTGTCCGGGAGTTCAATTCCCTCAGTCATTGAAAGCCTTCCTTTGTGCATCACCATGATTGCGCATTTTTCTATTCCAAACTCCATTCCTATGTCCTCACTATATTCCTTACTTCGTTGAACAGAGTCTGAAGCTCTCCCCTGTTTTTTGCGAACAATTTTATATCGTCCATGTACATTAAGTGGTTGACCTTTCCTTTGTTTTAGAGAAGTGGTATCCTTTGCTGTTTTTCAGGATTCGGTTAAGCGGTATCATTGTTAGAACAAATAATAGTGGGGACAACGAGTCTCCTTGGAAGATTCCCCTTTTTATCCCTACCTCTGCTAGTTTGTCCCCTGCGGCTGTCAAATCTACTTTCCAGTCTTCCATCGAATTACCAATGAATTTAACCACCGGTTCGCTAATTTTGAACATTCTAAGGCATTCGAGTATCCAGCTATGTGGAATCATATCGTATGCCTTTTTGTAATCAATCCATCCCATTGCGATATTCTTTCTCCTTTTCCTCACTTCTCTTAAGATCATCTGGTCTATGTAGAGTAAATCGTTTGCCCCTTTGGTTCCTATCCTACACCCTTTCTGTTCTTCTGGTAGTAGTCCCCTTCTATCCATTGACATGTATATTCTCTCTGCTATTTGCCCGGTCAGGATTTTCCACATAAGTGATAAGCACGTGATTGGTCTTTATTATTATTATTATTATTATTATCATTATTATTATTATTATTATTATTATTATTATTATTATTATTATTATTATTATTCACACTATTTGCCTGGTTGTCACAGCGGGAGGCTGAGTGACAGCAAGTCTCCTCAGGCCTCATACCCTCCTCTCGACATTCTCCGTCAACAGCCGTGCTGTGATTTACAGTTTCACATCAGTTGCCCGGTAGTCATTGCTGAACACCGAGTGGTAGTAAGTCTCATCAGATTTTCAACCGTTCCCTCATCTCTCCTTCACCTATCAGAGCAGTGCTGTGGTTGGCACCGAAATCATCATTTGAGTATGTATGTATGTATGTATGTATCATCAACATCATCATCATCATCACCATCATGAAGTAATTTATTTATTCATTGAATATATTTCAAGGTTGCCTAACTCAGAAATAACGATCGACGAACCGAGATTTCAAATTTTTACATAGGCCCCTTATATCCACATAGCACTTAGGACGTTGTCATTGTCACCTGATATATGACGCTAGTTGACGTTGGCGAGAAGGTTTTTCAACGAATGAACAAAATTTGACGAATGATCAGTATTTAAATTTAGGACCCACTCATATTTTCGTGCGCATATCGACAAAATGTTCTCACATTAGTACCGGCCTTTGCTGCAGACGTCAGGATATGATTTCAACCATAGTGATTTGAATCGATGAGGATGTGCCCTAGGAACTAGGCATTGAGTAACACGGAAGTGGTATGGGTGGCTTATCAGTAGACTAAATGGAAAATGGAATCGACTAGCAAAGTTCCAACTTGGGCTGAGATAGTTTGCTTCCGATTCTTACTGATGCCCTTGGCCCTAATTCCTCGCTTGTATCTATGGGTAAATGGTAGGAAATGGTTGACAATCATTCTGGGAGACAGAGAACTAATCCCAAACTTGGGAGCAGGTCCTCTTAAAGCCAACAACGTGTTGTTGGGCATGAAAAACTAATAGTTACACACAAAGCATCGTAGTGGTCCACTGAATCCCGATCTGTTTCCAGTCATCCAGATTATGTCTTGCCACTGGACCCAAGCTGACAGGGATTGAAGAATGAAGCTGATGACGTGTGCAGCAGCTCTCCTTCATTTCCGTCAAAGCCGAGCAGCAGCACCACCACTCAGAAGTTATGCTGGGGCAATATTTGACCACGAAGGACCGAATGGCTATTGTACCTATTGTCAAGTTTGGCAGGGTCCTGTCGAAGACGTTATTCATCCTTAATTTCAGTGACTGCATAAAACAGTGGTCCCTACAAATAAGCCTCGGACCGATACAGAACCGCCCAGTATGTGCTACAGGGCTGCAACGAAACGACTTGAGTTCGCAATATTTCTTTGGGAGAATAAAGCGAATCAATCTTCTTGTATCTTGATATTAAAATACTTTCAGAAACGATATTGATTGTGTTAGTTACTCATTAGTGACATACCTGACTTATCACCCATAATTCTGTCATTATTAATGCGTTCGTTCTTCCTCGAGAATATTGATAACACTAAACCAATCCACAAAGCTTAAAAGTTTAGAGATTCATAGTCCGAAAAATAAGCACCCAATATTCACTAAGTAAAGTTAATACGTTAAAGCTTACAGATAAACTATAATTAAACTATATAGTAATGATTTAAGTGTCATAATGATTAGCTATATTTACCTGGTGAAGCTCACGTATTACTGAAGTTTGTGTTGTCTTGTTCATAGCCATACATTTGGGATACCCAGAAAGGATGTCCTACTAATCGTACAAGAGACAAAGTTTATAATGTAATTATATGCTGAAACTCAGTTATTACCGGGCATTGTGTCACAGGTCTGGAGCATCCAGGGATGATTGAAATCTTTACGATATCAATATCCTGCTGCTACAGCTACATTGCGTTGCAGCCATTGATCTTTTATCAGATTCTTTTAAACCGACCAAAATGTCGATCAAAAAAATTTTGGGTTATTTTGAATAGTGATCTCCACTATTATTTCTTATTCTTAACTAAAACCTTTTACGATCCATCCATGCGACAATAATCCTTCCTGCCAGAAGAATGCCCTCTTCGTCCCAAACTTCTCTTCCTCCATAATGTTTCATTAGATCAAATCAAGTTTACACTACTAACCCATGATAACTATTCAACTTCATTTATTATAAACAAATTCCATAATAGTTGCTGCATGGATTTTGCTTGATTGAATATTTAACATATCCATGAATTGATCGATAATTGAACAATTATCTATCTCATGGGTTGTAGGTTCGATTCCTGCAAGGGGTCCCGTTTTTCTTTGATTATTTATTGTAGTTACGCTGCCTAAGTCAAGAGACCCGTTCTGAGCGAATAATATAATGTATTCAAAAATTTTCTGTCAGATTATATGTCAATTTCTGTATATACGTATATATATATATATATATATATATATATATATATATATATATATGGTGGATGTGGTGTGATCCGATAGAACGTCGAAAAAAATAACAAGTGGAAAGTGAAGAATAAAACTCAGAAGATGAGGGGTACATCTCAATTTTTTTCATTATTTGATGTATTTCAACGGGAACCAGCCATTTTTTTCGGGGAAAAATATTTGCAGTGGTTTACAAAGAATTTTTTTCTATTTTGCTGCAAATATCTTGTAATTTTCTCTCCCCCTTCCATTTGTCATTTTTATCAATACACACACACACACACACACACACATATATATATATATATGTGTGTGTGTGTGTGTGTGTGTTGTGTAAAAAGTATTTGATGCATTCCAAAAAGTCCATTTTACACAACTTTAAATTGACAGAATTTAAACCAAATAATTATGTTAATGCAACAAATATAAAAATCAAAGATAGCTTGAACATTCAAAAAATCGTTTACAAAAATAACGATCATTTTCAGCTGCATGCGTATGTAAAAATATTTTTTACAATGTATCAGATACTTTTTTCATTCACAATATGCATGTAGATGCTGCAATATATATATATATATATATATATATATATATATATGTATATATATATACATGTATATATATATATATACATATATATATATATATATATATATATACATATATATATATATATATATATATATATATATATATATATATATATATGCATGTGTGTGTGTGAATGTGTGTTTGGTAACAAACACGATGATGTCGTATCTATATCAACAAACGGTAAGGGAATGCAATACTAAGGCTCTGAATTGTGGATGTGTGATTTTAAAGTCAATTATAACATTTCATGTTTTTAAAAAAGTCTCTTCCATCCTTTTTATTTTCTATTTCATGTTCAATTGCTCCTCACAGACAGAATCAAAGAAAAAGAGAAAGATGAGAAAGAATCAACTGATCGAAAACCAATATCGATTTCTATGGCAGAATGGGCACAGATCGATGTGTTCGATAGACATGAACAATGAGTCCAAACCAGTCAACAGCAATGATGAGGTGCGATTGAACAGATCAATACAGCAACAAGGACCCTGTAAATCGGAAAAGGCTTACAAATCGAGCCCATCGTTAATGGCTCCTACCGCTACCGCGAAGACCCTTTATCTGCCAATGATTTTTTTTTCTTTTATTTAAACTATATGTTTTCCTCCCAATTCATTCTTTGCCGAATTTCCTTTCCCTTTATTGGCTTTCATTTCAGTTTGTTTCCATATTCGATTTATAGCGGAGGCAGTTCTGGTTTTATCGAGAATCATAACTAATGTTGGAAATGCAGCGAAAGTCCTTGATGAAATAATGGATCCTTGATGGAACAATAGTCTTTGAATCGGAAAAGTAAAACCGGATGACAGAATTCTTTTAAAAAATGCATACGCTTAATTGAATTTTGAGATATTTACATTACGCATACAATGGCACTGTTCTGTCACTAAGATTTGTATTAATGCATTATCAATGATGATCTCTTCCTTCCTGGTTTTCAATTCATTTTTATAATGGAATCAGTAGAAAGTGCATTTACATACTATGCATAATAGCCCTATTCTATCACTAAAGCTTTAATCAATTTCTCACCAATAACAAAATCTTGTTCTTTCCGATTAGCAATGCATTACTATTGTGAAATGAGTAGTAGGGCAATTACATCAAATATTTAAAGGTCTTATTTTTTCGATAAGGCTTGTATTAAGTCTTGATAACTGACAACACGTTTCTTCGTAATTTTCAACACGTTCTTAATAATAAATTCATTCACGATCATTGGCAAAGCATCAACATTTTACATATAATAGCCCTGTCCTGTCATTGTGAATCACTTTTCCCCTAATTTTTAAGATACAAATTGTAACTCGAGGAAAGGGAATTGCACGTACGCATTTCAGAAGCAAAAAATACTGGAAAGTTCGACTTGCAATTATCGATTTTTCTTTGCTACTAAAAATGTGTAAATTCGTAGTAGGGAATATATTTGAACCTATGATCAAAAATTGTGAAGTTGAGGTGAAGTCAGTGGGCGCCGATTGAAAACTTTATTTATATATACCAACATCAAATGCACTCGATGTTGAAATACTATCATGATTCTTGTTAATTTCCCTCTTCCATTTCCCGCCAGAAATCGCTACATCATTTATGCGTGTACAATCATTGTACTGTGAGGACAGCCATTTTGAATGGTTGATAATGGCTTCAATTTACTTTATTTTTTTTAAAAAGGAAATGTTGAGAAATTTCAGGTAATTGTACACGCTTCAAAACCCATACAAATGCTTCAAAAAGTCTGTCATATCTACCTCATAAATTCAGCTCCTTTTGCCTTCTTTCTTTTACAATTTGAAGGGATTAAATGAGATGCGACAAAGCAATCGACGGTTATCCAGAAAAGGAACTTTGCAAACTGTTTTTAAAAAGTCGGACGGACATTTGGGTAAGTGTAAGATGTCCCAACAGGAGTATTTTGAAGGGAGCTATGGTACCATTGCCCTAGACTATTTTATTGTTAATATCAAATGGCCAAATACATTCCTGAGAGACCTCATACTTTGTTGCTGTAGAGGGTAAGCTATGTAAGACTTGAAACGACATCGTGTGAATCAACAATTCTTCTAAGGCAGAGCTATGAAAAAAATTGTTGATAAAAATCTTGCTATGCAGAATTAAGGAAACTAAAATAGATGTTTGTGCAGTGATAACGGAGGAAGTCTTTGTCCATTTATCAATAAGTTAAACACAAGTAAGATTCTCTTCGTGTATATATCAAGTTTTTATTCATCTACTAACAATTGTGTAAATTGATCTAACAATATTAAACAAGTCTTATTACTCAATAAAAAAGGACTTCCACGCGACCAACGTCTTTTTACAGCATGTGTTGTTGGGTGCGATCAATAAAATATCATTGGAACGAGGGATTATAAATGGTTGAGCTAAGATATTTCTCCTTTTGTTAGATCATGGAACAGTTTGAATTTTTAAAAATGCAAGCGGGCACAAACTAGTGATTAATTTCAGATAATTTTTTGCAAGTGAAACCTTCACTAAAATCCGATTCATCGAGGGAATTTTGAAAAATTGAGGAACAATTTCTTTTAAACATGATGAGGACTTAGTTTTAGAAAATTCAGCCGTGTAGCTTCTTTGGCGCGGCTTGTACGCGTGATACATACGTACTCTGCCAAGTCAACAGTTTTTGTGACAGTCTTGGTTAACGGTCCCTAATAAATGATGTCTTCACTGCTACTGATGCCATTTTATAGATGTCTATTTGCGTAGTGGTGTTAGAAAATCATATCATGGCTGTTCGGTGATCATTGTATGATAACAGGGGTTATACCAAGAAGAATCAAATATTTACAGGTGATTCAGCGTCGGCCATTTCATTTATTTCTACCTGGACGTTTTCGGGTTGGCGTCAGCTTTATTACTGGATAACTGAACACTGTGCCCGTTTGATTTGTGCTGGGGCAGCCACCGAAAGGCTAATCTTTTTCCAGTTTGATTTCTGGATCGGTACTTCCAGAGGAATTTCAGCTGCCATCAATTCTTTCGGCGAGTGAGTCAAGGATTCATACTGAAGCAAAACCAATCCAATATCACGTCATGTGTCCAACCTTTCGACTTGTGGAAGTGTTGGCCTTGCTCTTACACAACAACTTCTTTGATCCATCGACTTGCTTCCGAGTTACGTTCTGACTGTACGGAGCCAACCCGGGCTGGGCGTTAGTGAAACGTGGAGTGAAATTTAAGTACTGCACAAGGTAAAGACACCATGACCTGTACAATGTGTATACTCAAGTCAAAAGGCCGTAGTTCATAAAATATAAATACTTTACAGCATTGTACTTTGATGTGTTATACTGCACATTACCTTTATCGAAACATAACGGACACATTTTACGTAGCCAACGGGGTGCACTCAAACGAAAGACCGTGCAGAATGTAATTTCATGTTACAAGTGGGTGCCTTATACATGCTATTACAGTTTTTGTGGCACCCTAGAGTCTCTCTAAGTGGCTCTGTTCGTCGGTCGATTTGTTCCCATATCGTTCCTCATCTGTTTTTCAGCTGTTTCAGGTCGGATTTTCTGATTGGTAAGGTGTCCCTTGATAATTTGCTTCTTATCCAGTAGAAATATTCCGTTCAGGATCACGTGATCTGGTAATGATGGCGTTTGGACATTTTTCCCTTTGAAATCGATTTTTTCATCTGTTTCAAGCTAGATTTTATTGAGACTTCTTAGAAAAGTATTCCTTAATGGGACACTTCTTACCAAAAATCATTCCTTTCTCATTGTCTCGAGATATTTTCTTGTCACCTGGCTTCGAGCCCTACTAACCCTAGTTTAGTAGGAGTAATGGTTAACGAGCAAGTCAAGACGTTTGTTCTTACTATGTCGTGACTTTGATAATCAGTGGATGTCCCGCACGATTAGTCTCACACCAAAGTAATAAAAGCTTAGAAATTATCTAAATCTAAACAGAGCTGGTTAGTCACCATATAGAAACTTGCAGCATTTTTGGCTGCATGTCATGTTGGGGGTGAATCAAATTGGAAACGGGCGTGATCAATGAATTACTTACCTTTCTCAGTTATTGTTGGGCAGTGATCACCAAAACAAAACTCAAAATTCTCAAAAATTAATGCTGCCGGGCACATCCTGGGTGACCATTTTAACCAGATAAACCAGCCGGAAAAAAACTGTTTACAGTTTTGCAGACAGATTTGGTTGACGTTTTCTAATTACATTGTTCGAAAAATAATATTGCATTTTACAAAAAGGAAGATAAATGCCGTTAGAATGTAATTAAAGTTAGATTTGTTTTTTAAGAACAATATCATTATCATTAACAATGACCAACGTTCACAAGGAAACCGGTTCTATTATTCTTTTCTAAAGGAAAAGAGTCCCTGAACAAAATATATATATATATATATATATATATATATATATATATATATATATATATATATATATATATATATATATTGTAGTGTCGAATTGATTTGATAGTGTTGGATTAATCTGATAGAGTTGAATTGATCTGGTAATGCTCATTTGATCTCTTTAAGTTTTCTGATTCAACTATGAGAAAATAGTCGTGTTTCGTTGCAATATTTTGAAATATAAAAATGATATAGGGGTAAGTAATGAGTTCCTCAACGTAATTCTATGATATTTCTCTGAGTTTATTTCACTCACTTTGAGCTTGCATTGCCCTTCTAAAGAATTGAACACTTCGATCACTCGAATCATGAATCATGACTAAATTTCTGCTCTTCACTCGTTCCTTCCTAAAAAAGGTTATGCAATGACTATATCACTTTATTTTAAGAGTGGGTAACTGATGGAACCGTTGCTGGTAAGCCAATGCTATACAAAGAATGAGCTTTAGTTTAGAAGTGTTTAGAAATAAATAGATTGAATGCATACGGCCACAGAAAATGGGGTCCTCTGAAAGTGTTGGCGTTATACATTGAAAATACATATTAGTGTGTGTTCATATTTTTCACCAGATAATCATATATGCGTGTGTCAATGTGTACGTGTGTGTTTGCAAACTTGCGTTCCGATCCAAATCACTAAAAAAAAAAAAAAATGTTTGACCTAAGGAGGTTAAGTGTTGACCTCTCACGAGATTGATTTTTTAATTTTTTAAACACATTGACACCGATTGTCAAACTATTACAGGCCGGTAAATCTATGAATGGATGCTATCATTAATACAGGCATTAGGTTTGAGTCAAGTGCCCTGCATGACGTGGTGTCTCAGTACATATAAGTTGTACACGGCCATATTATATGTGTATATATGTGTGCATCAAGATGGTGAGCTATATGGTACGATAAGCAATAAGCGTCTGTGTTGATATGCTGGTATGTATCTGTCAGCCACGCACCGAAGAGTGTGCATGTGTGTGTGTGTGTTTGGATATGCACATGAGGGAATTGACATACGTAAAAAAGACCGATTAATAAAGGGTTCGGGGTTAGTTCCCCGTCTGCATCTAAGGATGTTAGGCACGGAACCGTCTTTTTTCTCGGATAGAAAAGATGTCTAATATTTAAAATTTGCGTCATAATTTGTTTTACATGCAAAATAAAAACAGCGTTGCATTTTACGCTGCAAACTATAACTCACTATCCGTCTCTAGGTAAGTAATAAAATCATCTGGGTGTATTGAGGAGAGAGAAGTACACTAACACCAAAACGTTTATCCCTTAAACTGTATGTTGCTAGTTGTTTCTCTTTGCAGTTATGAAATTCTTTTTCAGTTCTCTCTTCCCAGCTGTCTCTCCGTTCTGGCGAGATCGTTTGAAAACTCAACGGACTTTTCATCCGAAGATGCACACACGATGAAACACAATTAGTAATGTACCCGCTTCGCAACTATTTCGGATTTGGTCTGGTAACATGAATGAAACAACACCGACCCTATTCCCGTTACACAACAGAGGCTGATATTAATTTTTCATCCAGAATCACGGATTATACCAACAATGAATGCCATAATCGCTTTTATCACAGCTACTAATTAATTTCATATTTTTGAGAAACATCATTATTTATTCTTTATTGAAATGAAATTATTCCGTCTACAAGAAATGTGATATTACCTTTGGAACAACTCAACAGATGAGGCAACACAATACTGAACATTATATTTACGAGAAACGATATAATTGCATCAATATTGTTTTATTGACTTAGTTTGACCTCCACATTTGACAAGAGATGGCCCATTCGATAGGGAAAGGACGATAAATGAATGGATATCTATCATATAAGACAATGTTCTCCATCAAGAACGCAAGACGATTTTTTCTTGAGTTTAAATAAAACAAATCGCTGGGAGAATGGAACTATCTAAGTATTTGCTGATTTGGCGTGATGGTATGATACGTACCATAGAAATAGCAAGCTGAGCTACTTAAAATGAGAACCATGATCTCTTGTACTTACAATGAGAACAACGATCTCTGGTACCGTAAATGTATAAATACTAGGCACTTACAGCTAGAATATCAAGTAAGGTTTAGTGAGGAAAACTTATCTGCAATACTTATAGTGACAATAATAATGCTAGGTACTTATGAACAGAACACTAGTACAAAATACTTACAATGAGAATTTAGATTTGAAGTACGTACAGTGAAAATAAAGACCCAAAGAACTTCCAATGAGAATATAAATTCAAAGTGTTTCGTCATAATGAATATTCAAAGTACTTACATTGATTATAAATATCCAAGGTACTTGAAGTGATAATACATATCTGAGTTACTCACAATGATAAAAATAACCCAAGGTACTTGAAGTGAGAATAAAATCCTCAAGGTACTCATATTGATGAAGCAAAATAAAAGTACGTACAGTTTTAATACAAATCCAACATACTGACAGTTATAATAAAAATCCAAGGTGCTTACAATACCTGTACAAAACCAAGGCGCCTATTATGATAATACTGATAATATATGGTACTCAGCTGATAATAAATATTCAAGATGCTCAAAGTAAGAAATCTAATTCAAAATTCTCAAAGTGATAATTCTAACCCAAGATATTCACACTGATAATACAAATCCAGGGCACTAATGGTGATAATACAAGAAAGTATTTAAAATAAAATTCTAATATAAAGTATTAACAACGAGAATGATAATAAGTAATGTTCAAAGCGAAAAATACCAATGAAAATATCATTTTATGCTGGGAACATGATCTATTATGGATAATGGATATTCTATATAAAATGTTAGTCAATTGAAGGATACACTTCAGGGAAATATCTTATTCATGCCTATTTCCTTCGAATGCCTAACTGTTCAACTTCATTTTCTGATGACATAATCTGCTTCAAAAACAATTTACATTAGATTTCTCTTATTATGCAAGCCTCAGCGAGTGCCTTCGTGAGAAACTTGCCATAATAACAGGTGGATAAAAAATCCGGCTTCCAAAACGAAAAAATACGGCATGCAAATCTGAAAAAAATATAGCATGTGATTTCTTTTAAATACTGCAAGCAAATTATTCACTCTTTTATTTGCTCGGAAAAAGGTATAATATCCAACAAAAGTTTTATGAGAATATAAACAACGAACGGTGAGACCAAGTGAGTCATTAAATAGTGCCGTTAGAACGAATCTATTGTGGATCACTGTTCGTCGTAAATTTCTGTGATAAAATGGCTTACATTTTTATCAGTCCACTGAAAAGTTGAATATAAAGTTTGTTTCCTATGAATTAATGAAATAGTGACAGTGAACATCTAGTGTGTTCGGTTTTATAGAATCTTTGCTCTTTCCTGTCGATGAAAAAAGATTCTATATAGTTTTTCTAGCGGAAATAAGAGAGAGAAACTTATGCGGGAAATGGCGGAAATCATGACATCTTTCTTTCGGCCTTGTTTCCAAGGCTCTAAAGAAATATTGTCACACCGCGTATGAGTAAAGTATCAGTCAGTTTATAACTAAAAGTATAAAAAAAGTCATTCTCTTTGCAGAAGCATTTTTTGAAATAGAGTAATCTTTTTTTTTTTTTTTTTAAAAAAAGGAAAAAGAAAAAAAATGAGAAAAAAACAGTTCACAAAGAATTGGCATAGTTTTTGATTATGGAACGTTGGGGTTAATCTGGTGTAAATTTTGGATTTTCTTTGCTGGAAAGTACAAATTAACATCTCAGGACGTCCGTCAACGGAAATGTCACAAAAGAATTTGGTCAGCGCTTAAACAACAGGCAAAAAGACAAAAAAAAAATAAAAAAATAAATACAATGAGTGAAAAGTGCCAAGAGCGTTCAAGAAAACATCTTCATCGAACAAGACATCTGCTTCGAAATTTCCTTCATTAAAAATATACTCTCCGACGAAAACATATTTTGCCTGGAGTTACTTGGAAATATATTTAAAACGTCAAGGCATAAGAAAACAACTTAATATCTATCATGCATACATACATACATACATACATACATACATACATACATACATGCATGTATACATACATACATGCCTAGCTATGTGACCTTGCCCGACTTATACAATATATGCAAATATATTACGGTGTGAAAAGGTATTCGAGTGATTATTCGATTTGATACCTTGATCGTGTTATGTTGTATTTTCTACTGGTAAGTTTTTATTGCATCTTCCAGCAACACGATTCTAAAATGCATCTTACGGTCGACAAGCATTCATCTGAATCCGTTTATTTTACTCTGTTCATACACAGTGGATACAAAAAGTATTCGATACATTTCAAAAAGTTTATTTTGACATACACCTTTAAAATTTGAAAAACTGCGACCAAGATTACTGATTTATTTTTCAGTGTTCGATCTTGTTCTGACTTTTATGTTTTCATTCTTTAGTCTAAATCCTGTCGATTTTGAAGGTGTATAAAGATTTTAAAATTACCATTCTTGGGTGTATTAATAGTTTTAAAATTAACTTCCAGGGGTATATTGAATACTTTTATTACTCTAACGTATTTTTATATGAATATCACTTGAATATACCTACCTATCTATCTATCTATCTATCTATCTATCTATCTATCTATCTATCTATCTATCTATCTATCTATATATATATATATATATATATATATATATATATATATATATATATATATATATATATATATTCCTGTCTGTTCAGTTAATGTCGATTTACCAGTCGACCTTCTCCTATGTATAATTTTGTTCATATCTATCTATCTATCTATCTATCTATCTATCTATCTATCTATCCATGCCGTTTTATTCAGATTCATATCCATCTCATTTCTGTCAGTCTGTCCGTATATCTACATACCTACTTATATCACCCTCCTCATAATATATCATCATTATATATATATATATATACATACATATATATATATATATATATATATATATATATATATATATATATATATATATATATGGTAGAATGTTGATTCGCTACACAAACTAGCTCATGTTTCTGCCCTCATCAGGCGAAATTATATACCAGAAGTGGCTTTATATTATTGATATATTATCATATTATGTTATACTGCTAGCCTAATTTGTACCACATATACTCTATATATATATATATATATATATATATATATATATATATATATATATATGTATGTATACATATATATATATATATATATATGTATATATATATATATATATATATATATATATATATATATGTACACATATATATATATTTATATATATATGTGCGTGCGTGTGTGTGTGTATTCATTTGTATATTCAACGTGAAATCGATACATAATCTCGAAAACATGATATTTCCTTTTTTTCAAATTCCAATATCGATTTTTCAATGTTTTACAAAAAAATCATCTCAAATGTTGCCTAAACGGGAAGAAAACTTATTTCCAATATTTATGACGTACATTTCGACTGTTATAAATTCAATGTCTCCTATAATCAGCAAACATCGATAATGACGCCATTATCGATAAAATTTTTTTTTTTTCCAAATTTGAAATTCTGCAGATAGAAATCTACTAAGAAAACGTGTTTGTCAAATTCAGGTAATTTCAACGAAAGTGTTTAGTTTCATTTAATGCTGTTAAAAATGACCAATTTAAAACATGAAAAACCAAAAAATCGCTTTTAACATTATCAATCAGCATGTTTCTCAGGTATTTATCGAACATGTATATATATTTTTGATTTTTAATTTTTGGGGATCTTATTTCTAGGGGTTTTATCGTTTGCATGTCCCAGTGCCTCCTGGCCATACTATTTCGTTTACGGACTCATAAACTGGCACCAGTACTCCACTAAATCTCTCCTAAAAATATCTTTTTTTTTTAGAAAATACTTTTTTGACTCTACAGTTGTTCTCTCATTGACTGTGACAGCAATTTATACACACACACACACACACACTCTCTCTCTCTCTCTCTCTCACATACACACTCATATATATATTATTGTGTCGTCCACAGACAATTGTTTTGTATTATCCCATCCACGAAGCAGAATTGAAACCTTTGCTTCAGACCCGGAGGACGATATCCTACCTCTGAGCTACGGAACTGGACGGTGAGTACGGCTGAATTTAACCGATATATTTATTTGCCATCCACCAGAGTCTTCTATTCCTATGGAAGAGCACATATCCTCCAATTTCCCTTCTTCGTATTTCCCTATTTATGCACCCCTCCTGAAAACTAACACCCAAGATCATATGTATGTTCCATTACATTGCAGCAGCCAGGTCCTTGAGTGAGCAGCATGGATTAAAAATATAAAAATAAGCTTGCAGAAGGTTTTCGCCTGATATCCCTTTTGTTCGGGAGTCTTACCGACACAGCATCTTACCGAAGTTACAATAGCTCAACCACTATACGCAGTTCAAATTAGCTATATAACTTTATCATTTCTCTCTCTCTGATTCTACACAATATGTCATTCTATTTTTTTTATCTTCCTATTATTAAATGAAATAAAATTGAAGTAAGGTGAAAAAGTATGAGTCAAAAATGAATTATTAATCTTCTAATACCAACTAAAAATGAAAAGGTTGAGTACTAGAAAAAAAGCCCGTTACGTGGGAAAATAGCATAATTTTGGTTAGATAGAGTATTGTGAGAAAAGAGGTGACTGAAGGGAAACTTACACATGATTTTTTTTCCTTAGAGTATCATCAGAAACGTGACCTCTTGAAAACCTGGTGAAAGGATTCCATGATTTTGCAACTAATGTACCAGAGCAAGCACAGGAGACTTGATAAATAACAATTTCTAACAGAAAAATATGTTCTCGTGTGAATCAATAAAGTCAAGAACTTAGCGTAAGAGGGTAAAAGTCACGCACAAAGCAAGAGAAAATTCAATTCCTGTTCGAGCACGAGATAATCCTTGGTCACGCACATCGAATCGGAAATAAATCTCATGATAAAAAATTGGTACTTTAGTTTATAAACAACGTTTACATCATTCGCCGCCAGGAAGCTTAATGGACGAACCTAAAATTTCAACAAATGATTTTTTTCTTTTCTCTCTTAGTAAGCTTTGCTTATTTCAGCGGAGTCACCAAGGACTGGAATGTGAGGGTAAGGTGCACAAGGATACGATGTATCCCTACTTTTGAATTTTTAGTTGAGAGTTCAATCTCTTAAAATAGAGACATTGCCGTATACCTAGTTCTCAAAACAAAGCCTTATCGTATACCTAATTCCACAAATTCATTCCCAACGCTGAGGTGACACAGGGCGCTTGCAATTGATATTTATTTGCCTACCCATGCAGACAGAGTATTAATGTCGGGTCCAAGTGACAAATATTTCCAGATCCCTGTAAACGGTGTCAGGAAGGCGTAAGGGCAAGCCTGGTCGTTCCTTTCAAGTGCAACGGAGAGAGGCTGCCCTGGGGCAAATAATACCTGAATACTAGTTCACTTTCAAGTACTATAGGACAAATCACAGCTGAAGTCCTTAAGCTGTCACCTATAGTGAGCAAATTCATTGCTATACACCTACGGTTCTTAAAGGATGAAGATAAGAAAAAACACCACCAAATCTTGGACTTTTTTGTTTGTCCAAATTAGAAAAACATGTTTGTAACCAGCTGGAATTAGTCTGTTATTTTTATTTTGTTAATCATTCGCTCCAAGACTAACATTTTCATTATCAGTGGGAATGGATTCGTTGGGTTTAATTTTATCAAGATGATAACTTATATTTAGGATTTTCAGATCAGGTTTTCCGAAAAGGTATCAATGATAGAGAAGCCATAATCTGTTTTTTTCCTTGAATTTATGACCAACAGACCTAATTACCATATAATAAGGAGACGATTGTTGGAAAATTTCATTGTTTCGAATCGGGGAAAAGATTACAGATTATTATCTTTTTAAACATTTTGAATTTCATATCAGAGGTTCAGTGAAAGGGAAGCCGTCATTTGCACTATTACTGGATTTATGACCACTAAACCGGAATAATTCCATAGATATGTCATATCACAATGATACGATCTTATTGTTCCGGATGGATCATATTCTGATTAAATATTTGCTGTTTTCTGTATTTCATATCATCCGACATCTTACAATTCCAAAAACGACATTTCATACGTAACAGCCTAATAAATAATTGACGCTGGTTATATTCAAAACCAGCTGAGTTTTAAGTTAATTTTTCCTTATAGTTTTATCTTTTTTATGAAAAAGTTTATTCCTCGGGTTTAATACTAGAAACTGCTTTTGGCTGATTTTTCGTTAAAGCATTTCTTAATGCTCGCAATTATTTTTCGTTCTTTTACTTTAGTATTTCGCCATTTTCAGCTGATTTTTTTTTGTTCTTGAGCTGCCGACAACGTTTCATTAACCACTTTCTACTCATCACAGCCAGTATTTCAGGCATCATTATCACTTTGTGTTGATTTCTGTTTGTTTGTTTTTTTTTTTCAATCTTAATATCGACTCGGTTTTACCCTCACTTTTCCATCCGGAATAGCATTCATCTTCGCTTGGCTTGAGTATGAACAACAACAACAACAACAACAACAACAACAACAACAACAACAACAACAACACCACCACCACATCAACCACAGTCATCACCATTAATAGTCCTCTCTTTCTTTCAATGGCGCCGTATTTTCTCCTCATTCTCCTCCTCTTCATCAGCCTCCTCCTAACATTGGGCCCCGTATCAAATTTCTCACTTTCCTGTTTCTCTTCCTCCTACAATTCCCCCTCCGGTTACCATCATGCTTTATTTCATCCCAACTTCCTTCCTCCTCTTCCTCCTCCTATTCTTCCTCCACCTGCGTCCTTCTTTTCCATTTCCTCTTCCTCTACTCCCTCGTATTCCTCCTCATAATTTCTCCCCTACAAAACTTACTACCCCTCTACTTCATCCTCCTCCCCCTCCTCCTCCCGTACAGTTATTGTGTCTCCCCCTACTCTGCCACCCACCATTTTTTCCTCTCTTTTCACTTTCCTTTTTTGTTGTCATTTCCGTTCCTCTGTTCATTTTTGCTAAGATCGGGAAAATATTTCCGGAACAGCCCGGAATATTTTTTCCCCAATCTTCCTTAAGGCTGTTAATCGCGCACGTTAGTAAAAATGGAAGATTTAGTCAGTAGACAAAGTGGTCGGGGAGAGCAGGAGATACTAAACAGAAAAAGTTGGGAGGGTGAAAGGAGGACGGAAACAGAGAGAGAGAGAGAGAAAGAGAGAGAGAGAGAGAGAGAGAGAGAGGTTGATTTGAAAGAAATTTGATCAATAAATTTCCTCTTTCACCTGTTTCTTACAGTCTGTCCATTTGTATGCATGAAGCTATTGATAAGTCTGTTTCCCTCTGTCCATCAATGTGCATGCAGCTATAAACCAGTCTATATCTCTCTGTTTGTACGTATGTGTACAAGCATTTATAAATCAGCCAAGTTATCTCTGTCTGTCCGTCTGTACGCATGCAACTATAAATCTGCCTGTTTCTCTCTGTCCGTCTGTATGCATTGAACTATACATCAGTCTGTTTCTTCCTGTCCGTCTGTATGCACTAAGCAATACATCAGTCTATTTTCCCTGTCCATATGAATGCATTAAGCTATAAATCAGTCTGTTATCTCCCTGTCCGTCTGCATGCGTTGAGCTATTAATCAGTCTGTTTTCTCTCTGTCCGTCTGTATGCATTAAGCTATAAATCAGTTGGTTCACCCTATTAGTCCGTCTGAGTTCATGCAGCTTAAGGTAAATCAGTATGTCTCTCTCTCTCTCTCTCTCTCTGCCTGTCTGTCTGTACACATGCAACTATAAATCGTTCGGTTAGTCCGTCTGTGTACATGCAGCTCTAAATCAGACTGCTTCTCTCTGTCTGTACATTTGTCTGCGCGCAGGTATAAATCAGTCTCTCTACGAGAGAATAGAAGATGAGATCGATCTTTCCTTAGCGCCCGGACTTTGCAGCTTCGTTTTAGACCAAGCAAACTCAGCAAATAACTCACTGTTGAATTATAGTTGAAGATGGAGGATTTAGTCAAGAAAAGCCGAAGGAAAAAATTGAGAGGGAAAAGATTTAGCAGATATAATGGTCCGAAACAAATCTATCATCAACTTTTTCCTTTTATCTCTCTCTTAATATCCGATTGCCAGTATACCTATTGAAATGCATGCTCATGTAAATCTGTTTACGTACATCGCGTTGGTTCCTGCAGTATTAGTAATGATCTAACCAAACAAACAATCGCTATTGTTAAGAGACCTGTTCTCACAGAGTGGCTCGTGCTTGTAACCTTATGCATAACTGAATTGAGATTATTAAAAAAACTGGCTTGCATCTTGGCTGAATGGTTTGTGAATATTCCATTGGCGAGTGTTCGCGTCAAGGGAGAAATAGGACTTCAAAAGTTGACTTCTTAAGCAGGTAAAATCCTCTAATAAGGATCACAATCACATCAACTCCATTTATTCGCAATTCAGGCTTGTGCTTGATATATCGATTGAGGACCTTGCCGTTAGGTGACGGTTAACAAAGTAACATTTATACTCTCACTACACTATTGCGTTGTCAGCTTGATCCCCACTGAGTTACCCACAGTCCAATCAGACTAAGTTAGGTCAAGTAAATACCTATAACATATTACATTTTCAAATAGTGATGTTTGAAGACGGAATACGTATAAAAATACAGCACGATAGCTGAATGGAAACTACTCCCATTGCTATTGTGATGTTAACTCAAGCCACTTCTATGCAGTTGAGGGCCAAGGTGGAAGAATTATGGGGCAGTTGTGTGACGTAAGTATTGCTTGATTCGGTAAATCAATTCCTAGTCTTCGTGAGTGACTTGAATTGGAAACAAGTATTACGTTTCGAGTAACCAAATGTATTTTGACGCAGCATCAATCGGATAGAAATACAAGTACGTTGACGGGGAAGAATAAAGTGCCGTCCAGTCCACACCAAGGACATTTCAGGGTAATATTTTCGTCATAAAACGACTGGTAACTAAAAGAACCAAAATATGCATAAAGAATTCTGACAAACACACACAAACACGCACACACACATACATGCACACACACACATACATTTGAAAAAATGAAAAGTTAAATCAAGGCAACAACAGCCTCCCGAATTATTAGAAAATGAGGGGTATAGTTCCCGAACAGACTTCATGTATATATATATATTGGACTGACAACGCACCCTATGACCATTTAAGGTATGAGATATTAGCAATAAAAATCAGTTATACCAATTTGCGACCTTGACAGGAGCCAGTCATACTCGTGTAGAAGGCGATCTAAAATCAGTTACTACCTTGAATCTCTTGTAAAATCGACCCTGAGTTTGAAAAATAATGTAGGATTATATATGAAGGCATAATGGATTCTCATGGATCAAGATATTATTCCGAGAAAAACAGATCAGTATCCAAGTTTAAGTTTGGGATTACCCTTTGGTTGCAGCTTACAACTTCAACGAAAACGCGGACAGGGTTTTAATGCAATACAAATATCTTGCGGGTATGAAAACCAGATTATTGTATCAAACAGTGGAACATGGGGAATATTTAAATTCAGTGAGTTACTGTATTTGGCAAAAAAATATAACATTAATCAGATCGACATGGACAAATATTTCTTCAACAAGTTGTGTTTCTTTGAATGCTATGGTAATTTTAACACATCAAATTCAGAAAAAGTGTCTGCTTAAACATCGACTTCTTCACGGTAATAGGGAAAAATAGAGTATAATTGAAAGAATTGAGCTTTCTATGAGCATGCATGGCATATCCACTGTAAGCTTATGCAATGCTCTTCTATAGGAATTGAGCACTTTAGTGGATGAAGGATTTCAGTGTAATTTAAATATATTGCTTAAATTCAGCCTTACTGCCTGTCCAGTTCCGTAGAGGTAGAATATCAGCCTATAGGGTCTCGAATGAAGGTTTCAATTCTGCCTCGTGGTACTGAATGGGATAATGGAAAGTCTACAGCCAGACTGAAGAGATGTAATACATCGAAACAGCTGTCTGTGGATGACCCAATAATATCTATATATATATACATACGAATACATACGTATACATACATACATACACACACACACACACACACACACATATATATATATATATATATATATATATATATATATATATATATATATATATATGCATAGTTTTCTGTTATTTCCAATATATATATATATTGTTAGAAATAACAGAAAACTCTGACTATTCAATTTTTTGCTAATTGTTATGATTTGTGTCATCAAAGTTCGTGGTTCGAGATCCGTCAAACATCATTGGCCATTAACAAGAAAGTGTGATGATGGTTTTTAAAGAGTAATTAGTGCTATTTTTTATTACAATAATTCTATATCTTTATTGCTTCTAATAAACTAGCGTTATCATGAATGAATATGTTCAAATGTGTAAGTGGAAATGATGCAACGCGCAGACGGTGTCATCTGTGCGCATGAACGTTACATGCACTTGTGACCAACGATGCCGATGCCAGGATATGTCATACAGATAATGGGTTGTTTTATTTTAATCAGAAGAGATTCCAACATCTATTTTGGGGGTTGGTATTGAATGTAATTCTTATGTTGTCTACAAGGAGCTGACAAATATTGGCTGTGGGGCTATGATTCTTTGGAATGTGCTGGTAGAATCTGGTAGTTGAGGTGACATGTCAATCCGTCATAGAAGATTGTAGTAATATATTCTATATAAGATACGTCTGTGCTGTTGTTGTTGAGAGCTTGTCGCCAAATGGGCACACCAATTATTTTACAATACCGGTTTTATGTAGAACATTTCTTTCTGAGGATGTTTCGTTTTCGGTGACATGGTTGTAAGTTTTTTTATATTTCTATAGTATATAATGGATATTTTGTTTTAGTCAATAAGTTAAGTGTATCTCAGGATTATATTCTACATTGCTCTAAATTCTTGTCAGTATTTGAGGTGCATGCAGTTTCAATAACATATGTTACTGACATTTTTGTTTCAATCAAGATTGTTCTTAGAATTGTTTTTTGACAATCGACTTCAAAGTAGATCTATTTTTTTGTCAATAACGGGGTTCGGAAAGTGAGTATAGATTTGACCTTCGTGCTGTTCGATGGGGACATGTAAGGAATGCAATCATTAGTTTCCGCAGTGTATAAAGTTTGATTTATAAAAGAAGTTGACAGGAATGTTTATTAAAAATAATCTGTATTATTACATCGATGGTTTGTACGATGGGAAAGTTATTGAGAAGATTTTCTACGTCAAGTAAAGCTACAATAAAAATATACTGATTACTCTTTATGTATCACTAAGCGAAGAATCACACTAGGATGGCAAGCTAGCTCAACCTTCAAAAATAATAAGATCCCATTAATCCTAAAGAGAAGGGTGTATAACCAATGCATCCTCCCAATAGTCACTTATGGAGCTGAAACATGGAACTTAACCAAGAAACAGACCCGTAAGCTGAGAACCATGCAACGTGCACATGAAAGAATAATGCTGGGCCTCACATGGAGAGACCACAAAACAGCACAACAAATCTGGGAAAAGACAAGAGTTAGAGACATCATAGAATCCATAAAAAATCTCAAATGGCGGTGGGCTGGCCATGTTGCAAGAATGGCTGACAATCGATGGACATCACGACTCACAACATGGATTCCCCGAGACCATATGCGCAACCGAGGCCGGCAAAATATTAGATGGAGAGATGAACTAGACAAGTTCAGGAAGTACTGGCTTCGTGACGCCCATGATAGAGAAGTGTGGCAAATCCTGGGGAAGGTCTATGTCCAACGACGGACGCTAAAAGACTGATGATGATGATGATGATGATGATCACACTTCCTGATAATATGTTTGATGCATAGATATGAGGCCGTATTTATATATATATATATATATATATATATATATATATATATATATATATATATATGAAATGGAAATACAATCAATATCAGAAAACAGAGTATTTGTGAATGCGTAATGTATATTTTGAAACACAATGTGAAATGAAATCCTGTTATTACACACACACACACGCGTGCATATATATATATATATATATATATATATATATGTCACATCTATGAAGGGTCAGCATATCTTTATGGCCAGCTCAGGCATCTGCATAAATATTGGTGTCACTATATATATATATATATATATATATATATATATATATATATATATATATATATATATATATATATATATCCGGATATTTGCAACAGGATACCATACTATCGGGTTACTCCACTTCAAGCACAATACACCCCAACAGCTAGCCCTGGCATCTGCCACAGGGGGTGTTAGACCTACACTTTAATACACTTTGATACACACACACACACACATACACACACACACACACACACACACACACACACACACACACACACACATATATATATATGTATATAGTGGCAGGTGAAGTGTTCATGTCTGGTGCTTCAACAACTTAGGTCAGTTATACTATTGATATATCCCCACAAGAGAACTGGTCAGCCAGGCGAGGAGACGCCTGTCAAACCCCCAACCAAGGGGCCAAACAGCTATCCGTGCCAAACCGATGGACTAAAGCATACAAACCCTTAATTCAAACAGGTAAAGTCAGCTGCACTCTACACTGATATCTCAAGCCTTTGAGCTATCCTCGTACAGGTCCCACCGAGTTAAAATCCGGAGAGACATGGACAACCCACATAAATCTCTATTCGTGCAGTTAAGACATCACATAAGCAATATATCAAATTAATATACGAAATGTTCGGGTGTAAACTAATATCGTAAAGTGATTTTATTGGCTCACTGTCCGTAACATCTCTATTAACTGAGAAAAAATTCACTTTATCCGCCGTTTTAAACTTTGCACTCCTCCTGCTAAATGATCAGTACTTTACTGAAAAATATTTTTATACAAATATATCCATGATTTTCCCCACTGAGATTAACGAGTAGATCATACGAAAACAAATTGACCAGGACACACATTGCATATCAATGATCAACAAACAAAACCTGTTGACTGTTATTAGTGGGCTTGATCCTTATTGGATTTTTAAGTGTTGATGGCTTGAAACAAAACTGTTTATAGATAATATAGAAAAAAAATCGGGGGGGACTTCATATAGCAATGATCAACGAGCTAATCTAACTTGCTTCAGTCAATATGTTCAATTACCATTGAAACTCTTACAATTGATAGTCAATAAATGATGTGAAAGGAGAAAAAAAAAACCGGATCAGGACGCATGTCGTATAGCAAATATCAGCAAGCTAATCTTGCTGTCCGTTGATCATTGGTTCAATCCTTACTAGGTCTTCCAGTGTAGATGGTATGATACCAACCCATGCAGAATCAATCTTTACTTTCATGATGAACAGTTTGATTTTCCTCGGTTTGCTGCTCAGTATACTGATATCTTCTGCTCAAAGGTAGCAATTTTCCCACACACTATTTGAAACAATGGACTCTTCCAGCTAGATGAATTCAGAATTTTTTTTTTAAAGCCTTTCACAGAAATTCAAATAAATCAGTTTTTTTTTTTTTTAATTTCTTTGGAATTAACGATTAGACCCAATGGAAAAGTATGGGACATGATGCATGTCCTATAGCAAGGATCAGCAAGTTCATCTTCGTGGCATTCGCCTGAGGGTTAAATCCTCAATAAATTTACCACTGCTCACTGTTTGATATCAAAATACTTTGTTAATGAATGATATGAAAAAAAAAAGGAAAAAAAAAAGAAGATCAGGGCGCATGTCATGTAGCAATGATCTTGGTAGATTTTGATCAAGGGTTCGACCATTATCGAATTTACCACTATTGATTGTCTGATACTGTGTTAAAAAATACTATGAAATTCATTTAAAAAAAAAAGAATCAAGACGCACGTCATATAGAAATTGTCAAGTACGTAATCTTGCTGGCTGCTGTTAGTAAGTTTGATTCTGATTTGATCTCCAACTATCGATAATCAAATCATACCTTATGCGATCCACTTATATGAGGAATACTGCGATTTTATTTATTTCTCTGTCCGAAAGAATCAACTCTTACAATCAATTGTAAAAATTTTACTGATAGAGTTATTTACTACCCGCTATTCGAAACTATGGATTGTGGAAAGGACTTTAGAATTTTTTTTCTTTGAACATAATCTCATATAAATTCAAATATATCTGTGAACCTTTTCACGTATACCTATTAGTATACCTATATACAACACGTGCTCACATACACATGCGCGTGCTCACGTTTGCACGTATATAAATATATATCAAAATATGTAATCCACATGTATACATGCAAATATGTACGATATATGTATATATAAAAACCTTATGCAAAATATAGATACACACAGATATACGTACACGATATGAATATATAAACACGTACGTACAATATATTCACAGGAACACATATAAGAACAGTACACATTAATACCAACAAATATACACTTATATACATCCAAATGAATACACATGTAAATGTGTTTAGATATATCGTATAAATTATGTTTATTCAGTTATTTAGCTGAATAATTCAGTAGTTTTACGAAAAAAAAAATTCTCGTCGAAATATATGAGAGATTGAATATTTTTTAAAAAGTTCTAATCAAATGAAGCTTTTGAAAAATAATTTACTTAGTCAGACCAATAGAACGTGAGAAGGGTAAAAACTAAAAAGTGAAAAAAGCTTGCGTTGCAAGTTACAAGAAACATTTCACATAACTATATTATGTAGAAAAACTATGTTCGGTAATTAGTGTTAGATTTCTCTGTTAGTACTTACAACTGAATTCGATCCCTAAATCTTTTTTTTTTTCATTTTTAAGTGGCAATTATACCCGGCGTTGCTGGGATGGGGGATAAACATTGTTTTCCCGTTGCTTCAGACCCCGAAAGAGAGAAATAATTCCTCGTTCTTTTGACACCTAGAAGCCAAAAAATGTTCTAGCTCGAATTTGACCCGAGGAGAGGAAAAAAGCACCACCTGATTTTGACCCCAAAGTGAGAAATAAAAACTTCCTCTATCCTAATTTCGACCCCTAAAAGTGGAAAAGTTATCTCCCCTCCTTTTTTAAATCATTGAAATGCAAATAATATTCTGTTCATTATTGACCATCAATAGTGAAAGGAATCTTCTCCCCTAATTTCAATTGTTGGATGTGGAAAAAGAATTTTCCCTCAGATTTTGAACATTTAATACGAAAAATAAAACAATCTTAGATTTTGACGCTTGAAATCGGGAAAAAAAATTCGCCCTCAATTTTGAACGTAAGAAAAAAAAACCCTCTCAGTTATGACCTTAAAAGTGAGAAATGATAACATATTTCCTAGATTTCGAAAAATATAATCTGATTTTTGAAAGAAATAGTCTCATAGATCTTGACCCCTAAAAGTTAGAAATAGAAGTTCCCTCCATTATATCTGCGTAACCACTTATCATAAAAATGATCAATACATAAAAAAAATGTTTACCAATGACAGTGTTGTTAGAATGTGAAGCACTGTAAAACTAAATCTGACACAAAACAGCAGAGAAAATTGATAAATTTTAAACGCCATTTTTACCAGGCCATGTGAGAGGAAGATTTTTATAAGTATAAAGCATCCGATCGAGCTTCCGGTAAATCTGACTTGAAACAGCAGGAAAATCGATTTCAGTTGATTTTAAAACATAGATTTTGAATGCCATTATTGCCGGAGCAGTGGAAGATTTTTTCTAGGTGTGAAGCATTTTATCAACTCTTCTAACGACCTAATATTTGAAGAAAGTCTATATCATATAAGTACTGACGTGTAAACGAAACAAAAAGTAAAAACTGAAAAAAAAAAGAAACAAAATTAGTAGCTGATAGAATAAGAATATCATTAAAAAAATTGACACTTTGGGAAGTTCAAATATGTCTCCCGTAATGAGATAAGCCATTAGCGCACCGAATGAAAACATAAAATATTAAAAGTATTTTTAAGCACAAAGAATGATCTCCAGGGAGAAATGAAAAACATTTTTCAGGGTGTTATTTTGCAAGTAATACATCTCCAGACTCCATTATCTTTATGCGTATCTGGATATTTTAGCAGTAAGCAAATAACTCCAGATATATATATAGAGAGATAGTTACGTCAATAGATACTAGTATTTCAAAAGCATAACAAAAGTCTGCAACTGTAGAACCATCATTGAGGTTAAAACTCATTAATGTGATAAGACTACAAGACCCCCCTTGCTAAACAGTATTCAGCGGAGGGGTGCCGGTGATATATACATGGAATGTTATGGACAAAGTTATAGGGTGGAAGGTTCGTTACGAATAGGTACTATGTACGATCAGGATATATTCAGCCAATTGATGTTACGGAAAAACAGCTTAATGAGGACAATGACACCTTAGTCTGCTTCAAGATACTCCCATTGGGAACTCACACACTTAACGCATCTCTTTATCTTTTGGGGATATCAGTCAAGTTCTGAGTGGATAAAAAATCACAACTGAATAAACTTAAATTTTTTCACCCCCCCCCCCAGCAATTCTTGTCTCTGATTGGTCAAAGAACGTTATTTGACTGACGTTTACGCTCGTCAGTTAGATTTAATTCATTCTTCGTGCTGATGACCACATTGGAATCTAAAAAGATTGAAACAACAACAATCAGATTTGAGACCTGCAGGCGACAGACAAACTCCCCCCCCAATAGAGAGCTCCCTTATAAGGAAATGAAATGGCTAAACCAATTACTGAGACATGTTTTTGCATGTGTGTCACCTTGCTCAAAACACATAAATGTCTGCTTTGACCGATATGGATAGTATAGACATACACATACAACACACATATTTGCATAAGTATACATATATGCATATAAATTCCAAAGTCTTTTCTGTCAATCTACATAATACCCAGGTAAAGTGATAACCAGACCACCTTTTCATGATATTAGTATTTTTAGTTCGAATTCCATCATGTTTGAATCTATGTCAGAATGCTTTTTGTAATGTCTCGGATACTCTATATGAAATTATCTCCTGTCATTATGCGCTGAATATATCTCTCAATTTAGATAGCGAAAATAGAGTAAACAATTGAAGAAGATGGGGCTGCTGTCCACTTCTTAATACACAACTGTCGTTGAAAGAGACAAATAGACTGTGACTACACGAGATGAAAATTTGGGTTGAAAGCGGTTTTATTTTTGGCGATTGCATTACCGTTGGCTTGAACAGCTCAATGATAAGAGCATCGTTACGTTGAAGCAGCTAATCTATCAGTGACCGGTTCGATTCCTGCAGGAGATCAATTTTCTTTAATTGTTTATTTTATTTACGTTGTCTTAATTGAATGATATATCAGCTGTGTAACGACCGGAGATCATTTCAAATAGTTTTGTATATAATATCACACAATTTATAATTCATATATATATATATATATATATATATATATATATATATATATATATATATATATATATATATGAAGAGGGAGGGAGGGAGAGAGAGAGAGACGGACACGAACAGTTTAGGATATTAGATTAATCAATTTGATACATTCACGTGAATTTTATTACTTTAAGTATCATCCTGTTTGCCTGTCATTGTATATTCTAATGCAGGCACATATGTCTACTCCTGGGAATATACAAACGTATGTGTATTGGAACAGAGATGCTGAATAAAGATGATATTCTCTGTAGCTTTGTATTCACCGTTATAAATAGATTGAAAATATATTCCCATTTGTAAAATTAGGCATTTTGCATAAGATAATGTGATGTTCGATGACATAGCCAGAAATAACATCGCGACGGAGGAGCTTGTCATATGTGCCTAGTTGTGTGTGTGTGTGTGTGTGTGTGTGTGTGTGTGCGCTATGCATAGATTATATGTATATATGAGCACACACACTCACACATACATATATATATATATATATATATATACATATATATATATATATACTTGAAATATATAATCTGTAAATATATAAATATATATATATAGAGAGAGAGAGAGCGAGAGAGAGAGCGAGAGAGAGAGAGAGAAAGAGAGATAGATAGATAGATGGATAGATAGATATATTTATATTGAGTTATATATTTCACATATATTATCAATCAGATCCATTCGCCAAGACCGTCAACAGCGGCAGTAAACTTGATGAGTGTTAGAAATTGCAACTGTGTCTCTCACATTGATGCTGACTTGTGGCCTTTTTTATAGCAAAATATATATCATGGTTATGCCTGTCACTGAATTTGACTTGATACGCCTCTGATTCAATTTTACAATATAGAATATACGTGTCAAATAAGAGAAAAACGCTAACTGATCTTCTTTTTCATACGTTCGTGCAGAACCTATTTTCGAAGTCTCTGGATTTCCCCTTGAAAAGACTTACTCCACTTTACTGATTGCATAATCTATGAGAAACCATGTAAACCTCATAATCACTTTCAAGAATTCCCGAGGATTTTTTTCTTCAAAATATGACGCTGGTAGCTTTTGCATCAACTTCAATATACAATATTTTTTCCAAAAGCTGTTGTTCTGCATATATTGCAAATTTGGAGCATCATTATTTGCTCTGCTGTTGACGGAGGCAGAAGATATTGCAATGCGTGCAAAAAAAGTTGAAAAAATGTCTTTTTTCATCTCCCTAGAAATATTTCGCAGGAAATTGAAGAAGCTTCGCCTTTTCCCTTGCCGGAGTTCTATTTAATTTCAACTGGAAACACATTAGATCTCCCCAGGGAAGGCGAAGAATAAAAGTTGAAAGAAAAAAAATCCCACAATGCTCTGCTGAAGGAGTTACAACGGATCCCTCTGAAGGGTCAACTTGCAATATTCGATCGTAATATCGAGTTAGCACCGTAAGTGATCAAAAAGGAAATGAAACAAGATAACATCTTTAAATCTCGTGAGAATTGCCCCTTCTCTATTATTGCACCTTTCATGCTGTCATTTAGTGGTATCAACGTTTATAATCTATTTTTTGTCCCTCAATTTGGAACAAAAATATTTAGTCCCCTTTTCTTCCCTCCTTGAGAATTTATGAAATGTTTGCTCTGAAATTGAAAATCGTTTTCCTTGCATTTTGAAATGGCTTAAAAAGTAAGATTTTAATGGTACGTAATTCGATTAGAAAGACGTTTTGTTTATCAAATTGTTCTGTGTTGAAATTGTGATAGCTGTAAAAAAGAAAGAAGCATATGGCCCTGCTGAAACAATAACTTCCTTCCTCTGGTGATGGAATGCAATTTCTGTGAATACTTCATACGTTTAGTGGTAGCAAATTTAGTAAAATTGACCCTTTTATTACAGATGTTCAAAATACTTGAAAAGATGTTGAGCTCTAAAAGAAATGTTAGATCAACGTAAATGGTGCTTCAATATTTTGTACTTAAATTTTCTAAGCTCATGCACAGTCAGCCGAGAGGACGGCGTGGGCTTGTCATGAAGTATTACATTCAGCTGATGTGGAACTGTTTTTTACTTAAATTCTCATCTTTTCTTATTGCCTTGTGAGGGCATTATATCGCTGAAATCTGAAAGTCTCCTGAAAGTGTCCGGAGTCTTCTTCATAGGTCGTTGTCTTCTACTATCGATAGTTCTTCGTCGAGGTTTATTATTGGCATCTATATTCCCAGCGCCGCTTAGTCACTCAAAAAGGAATGGTCAACTTATTTGGCAGCATGCCATGTTTGGGATGATCAATTTATCAAACTGGGGAAAAAAGGGATAATCTATGACTAAATTTCATTTTTTGCTTTTTATCGAATTCCTCCCCTGTAACCCCCAAATAAAAAACAAGTGTGAATGCTGCTGGACACCTACAAAAGCATCACATTTGCATTAATATTGACGGAAAATTCAGTTCCATTGTAAACATATCACGGTTGGATTAAAAAAAAAGAAAATTTTTTTCTAAACAGGTTAAAGTATGACTTTTCAAAATGGCTGCTGCCTAGTTCCATTGGTGATAGATATATAACCAGCCAATAAGCCACTCAAAAAGCGAGCCAGCCAGACGGACCAGCTCTTACTGAAGAAACCTCTGTTGACATCTTTGGTGACTGTCTTGGCTGACAGTTTCCAATAAAGACAACCATTCACGTTGTATAAGACCAGCCATCAGCAAGATACCTCTGAATCATTTTTATATCGACTGCAGGTTTATTACCGCTATAAAAAAAAAGATAGCACTCTTATGGAACATTCCATAAACCGGAATGATGTTGAGTCAAGAAGCAGTTACCATTAATTTATATTGGGAAACTTTTCCAGCTTTCCCAGACCCTAGAACAACTTTACAAGTCATTTTATCCATGGTGGACAGCGATTGCAGAAAAGTATCACTTTAATTTTGAAAAGGAACGTATATTTACGACAGTTCTGCAGAATGTTTTATTCGCCTACGTAGAACTGCGTGATAGAAAAAAGCCCAAGGCTAAGCATCCAAGCTTACCGTCGTATTTCAAGCTTTCCACATCTGTCACAGCAGATGACAAACTCCAACCTTTGATATAGATGTAGACAGAAATAGAAGGAGGGTTTATTTGGGGGATCTGGGGACGATGAAAAAAAAAACTATATAAACTAATTGTTTATTCGCTTTACGGTTTTTCCAATAACGAGTGAGAATTGAGCTAATGTTGGTCTTTCGTAAAAGCGACATAAAGCAGAGAAAAATGTCAAATGTGATGGATACCTGTATATCTATTTTCGGATCTGAATTGATGGACGCAACCCAGAACAGGCCCCCTTCTGGGCTTTAGTTTCGCCAAATATATATATATATATATATATATATATATATGTGTGTGTGTGTGTGTGTACACATATATATATATATATATATATATATATATATATATATATATATATATATATATATATATATTTTAGTATATATACATATATATACACACACACACATATATATGATATTTTCTGTCTCTGTTTCCTCTCAGTAAGAAAAATATAAATCAGAAATCAAAAAGAACAATATCCCAAAATATATGTTCACTTGTATTAGATATATTCATATTTTTGAATCGATATGTTTGTAGTTTCTAAGTTTAAATTCCAAAGGCAAAATGAGTGTCAAATATTGATCAGAAATCCCTGAGGAAATCTGACACACGTGTTGTCAGATTAATACGAGATTAAATCATCCGGTCGAAAAATTTTCTTCTTTACTTGTCTCTCTTGTTCTCCATTAATTAGTCCTAGTTAGGGTACTAATTATATATTTTTCATTAGATGAAGCATTGTTAACCATTTTCCTTATCATTGACATTATTGATTAGTATTTTCTTCAATCCTATTTTTCAATGTTTTTTTGTTTTGCAATTTCTACTCGGGTTGTCAATCTAGAATGAGATAGAATGGTGAATTTGTTGACAGCATACAAGGAAAGCCTGGAATATTTGAAATAGCGCTTACTTCTACTGCGCACATCATTAGAAATTTGTTGTTAATGTGAATGTATATACTACGTCTTGCGTACAGCATTCTATGTATATGTATTTGAATGCTTAAGGAAGTGTTTTATCTGTTGTATATGTAAAAGTGTGTTTCGTTTTGTTTCCCCATTGCGCTGCCATATTGAATTGGAAAGCACATTGACCAGATGGTGTTCAGAGGTTATTGGTTTAAGGCGTTTGTAACTCAGCGGGATAGAATTGCAGAGCAGCTGCAACAATATATGATTGGAGGAAAGGTGCCAGATTGGTTGGCAACTGGTCGGACTGTCCTGCTGATTGGAGATAAGGTGAAAGGAAATGAAGTAACTATAGGCCAATCGCGTGTCTACCACTGATATGGAAGTTACTCACTGGTGCAATAGATGATTACTTCTACATTCAGAATACAGAAAATCTTAACCATGAATACAGTAACGTAAGTAGATTATAACGCACTAGGAAAGAATGAGGAAAAGGAACTCTAAGTGTTGCAAATCGTGTGGAGAACGAAAAAAGAAGCTTGTTTCTGCATATTGGTAACTCAACAGAAAGGTTACTTCGTCCAGTTATAAGTAGACGGGTTTTGCCCATGGCAAATGAAAGCTTCCCAATCTCTTAGAAACGAAGAAGGAAAGACAGACACTCCCAGTGGAGAGATAGAAGGGAATTGGACACTCCCAGTGGAGGGACAAGCAGTTACATGTTGAATTATAGTTGTACACGGACGGTAAGAGAAGTGAAAAGCTCAAAAATTTATTAGGGATTGGCTTTTGAGAAAAGGAATTCCAGGGCTTGTTTTTTGCAGTGCTGTATCAAGCTCTGATGATCTACTACGATAAGAAAAAAAACATAGATAAAAAAAAACATATCTGAGAGACCAAGTGAAACATTCTTGTAGTTGGTAAAAGCACTTGGTCTTGATAACTTGGCTCCTTTAGGGTGATACGTTTGAATATCACTGAGAGCTTATTCTTCATCCTATTCACACGCTAAGGTAGATTGAGGTTTTGAATGAAGTTACAATCAAAACCTACTAAATACTAGCGAAAGTAAAAAGTAGTCAAAAATTGATGATAGAATGTTTGATCTGAATTAAGTGCATTGGCAAGGAAGGGTATCATGCTGAAAATGTGTTTTGTAAAATAAATGTTTCTTTCCCAACCAGAGGCTGCAGGCTTAATGATATACATACGTAAACGCTATTAGAACATAGAGAAAAAGCAAATACATTGGAAACTGAATAAGTCTATTAGTCTAAATTATTAATTTAAAAAATACCGTTTCTCTTTGTCTATACATAATTGGTTTGACTGATATAACCACAAAAAAAAAAAAAGGAATATAAAAAATAACTGACTAAAGTATTGCTGAATTTTTAAAGGGAAAATGATTGGGAACGGAAGATATAAATTAGAAGACCAGACTTATAAATCATTATATGTAATGAAACATAATGATAGAATACGTTTAATAATTGATTATATGAGATCATCAACGGAAAAAAAAGATTTTTCAAAAAAGACAATAGATGACTTATGGCTGAGATAGTTTCAAAACTACGTCCAATGCCGTAGTTAGGTTGAACTGAATGTAAACGTAACTGCCTTGATTTTAAATGCAGATTTTAAAATGCAGAAGAGCCATTTACATTTGGAAGATTGTCGCATCACAATTGATTACAGATATAAAGTAATTATAGGAGAGTGGTCTACCTAAGCACACACTCATCTTATTTTGCAGTCATCGTAGTATGCAGTACGCTGGACAAAGAGTTGGATTTGCTGATTTCAATCCAGACTCATCTGGTTACCAAACAATGCTGAAAAGATGAATTCATTTATGTTAAATGAATACAAACCATCTTAGATGTTGTATGAACTCGATGCGATGATTCAATCTTCAATGTTTTTGATTGTTAGGCCTCCTGCCTCTTGATGATTATCAAATAGAGTAGATCAGATATTTTGATTTGTTTTATTTGGGTTAAATTCGTGATTTATTTCTGATTTTATTTGATACAGTTTATCAAGTAAGATAAATTAAACATAATTGAAAATAAAAGCATGAATTTAGCCCAAATAAAATAATTTAGATATTCAAAGCAAATCATTAAAAAAAAACACAAATTAAAACAACTAATAGAAGTAAATGAATTATAACAATGATTAATTAGATCACTTGATTGAAAACAAATAATCATATTTTGAAATTGAATTGAAGTCGAATGCAAGGTTTCCTTTTGCCTCAGCCAGACCATCCATTCTCTGAACGAACAGTTTTGATTACAAAAGAATTTTCCTAACAGAAAGGAAAGAAGAGACTTTGAAAGAATCAACCAAAATACTTCTATTTCAAATATAAATTAAGAAAATATATTTCAAAAAGCTACTTGAAAACACGAAGAGAACTTTAAACATAAAGTCTTTTTTTTTTAAACAAAACAATGTAAATTGATTTTTTCGCCTCTGCTGTTTGATCATTTCAACCAAAATGTTTTCAAGTTTCTATTTCCGACTGATCCAGTCTTACTTCAAGATTCTAACATTAGCAATCAAGTCAATATTTAACTTGGGCTCGTTAGAGATTATCCTTCAATATCTAAAACCGTTCTATATTCATCACTGACCTTGTTCCAAAGACTGGCATTCGAGACATGAAATGTCAGATTCCGCTTTGCTGTTTTTATGATTCTAGCTTTCGCAAATTTTATGAGAGCGAAGCAGAATTCGGAATTCCTTTCGCCCCTTGAGAGCACAGATTAGTATAATACCAGGAATAAAAGGTTATGTGTCTCAGACTTCAGCATGTGGCATTTCAGAAAATGGCTTCGTTAAATCTCAGCTTGTCTCAATCTGGTCTATATTCGTCAGTTGGCTTATGGGCATTTTAACTTGGTCTGGTACCAACAATCAAGGGCACCCAGTGAGAATCAAATACAAACTAATGGTTTACTACGCTAGCTAATTGTTGATCAGCCTACGGATGGAATATAATTAAACCTCCAAGTAAATGAATAGATGATCATCTATTGTGGTATGATAATTCGTAACGCATAAGAAATAATATGATCATAAAGAAAAATGGATTATGGTTGATTCGTCGTAAAATCAATTTGTCGATAGGGCGAATTATCACCGACTCTAAGAGCGGTTCAAAATTTAAAAAGACCAAAAACGAATGTTTAATTCATTAGATATCAAATTATCAATGTTTAGGATCCATGTTCATGTATTTGTCTCTTCTTTTTCAAACATATTTTTGTCTCATCTAATCTTATTTTTATCTTAGTTTTCCCGAATAAAAAAAAAAGATTTAGGAAATTCAACTATAGTCTTCAGTGCGAATCATGCACCAACATTTCGTGTACCCTTACAAAGGTCAATATCTCATTTACGAGTGATGCTAGTTTTTCAACGAAATCCCCTTTCTTGTCAATGCACCTATTCCAGTTGTGAATGCTGGGAACATTATAATGTCAGAATTTAAGATGAAAATTAAGCGAATGACTAATCAGGCTAATTGATCCACCTTCGGGGTCAGCTTGCCCAGGACCGACTCCACTCTTTAATTCAAAGGTGAGAATCATATAGTCCACTGTCGTGACACGGATGGGAGCAAGACTTCGAGGTCATAGATTTGACAGGAGTGTCCTTCACCTGGTAGATGCGAGCAAGCTGGGGGGGGGGGAGGAGGTTGCCGGTCCTTTGTCGTGGTGTTCTGACGGTTGGGCTGACCTGTGGTTGGACAATCAGCAGTTGGTAGTTGCCGAGCAAACTATGGGGATATCTCGGAAAAATCCCAAATGCCCGTAGCACCTCTTTCCTTCCTTCCTCCTAGAAGTCGACACGTTGTGGGTGGAATAACACACACACACACACACACACACACACACACACACACACACACTGAATTCAGAGGTATAGATCCGGTGTAGCAGCCTGGAGCCCGAGTCATACGCTGGAAGAGAAAAAAAACGGGGGTACCAAACTTAGAGGAAGCGCTAGAGATAGCGGGAGAGTGAGAAAGATGAATATATATATATGTGTATGTGTGTATGCATGTGTGTGTGCGTGTGTGTGTGCTTCTTTGTACGTGCTACGTATGTGAGCAGTCATTCAAGTATATACGTTATCTCATCACTAAAAAGATGTACCGTATCATTTAAAGTATTCAAAATTAGGAGCCTGTAGATGTTGCCATTGGCATCCAACTTGATTACTAAGAAGCACTGAACAATTTCTGATTCTGAAATCATTGCATCCTTGTGTTGATCAGAGTAATTTAAGGATAGTGTGATAATTATTTTCTGGTGCGCAAAAACGAGCCGGAATACGTATGTTTCCATTAAATGAAATGCATTCTGCCAGGAGCGATGTACAAACGACTTCCGATTTAAAATTCGAATTGAAACTTTAAAAGCATTTGATTCTTTATCAGAGACGAAAATAATGTATAATATCGATGCTCTTCTATTGCATCACAGTTTTTCTCAGGAGTAACGCTTGCATTCATCATATATATATATATATATATATATATATATATATATATATATATATATATATATATTTGTGTGTGTGTGTGTATGCGTTATTGTATTATTTGCACCAAGTTTTTACGGCATACTTCGTCAGCGAGTTATAATCACAAACGTTGATTCTTTCTCGAAAATGCTTTCATCAATAATATAATATTGTATTTGTAATTATGTCTGATGATTTGAATTGAAAATAATTTCACTGGATGCAATCATGACGCTTAAGATCGGTTATACAAATATATCTTGAATGAAATGGAATAAAATGAATTAGGTCAAGAACCTAAAGTTTTGCAACATTCTATTTAATTTGATAAATAAATATTGATGATTATCCTCAGCATATATCTGAAAGGAAACAGATATTCATTTTAGAATATATGTATTTATGTGCGTATAGTTTTACCGTGAATATCAAGGAACACATGCGTGCTCATATATCCTAATTGACACTAGAATCCTGGGTAATTGTGTGTTCAATATTGCATGCCTTGCTGATCATAGTGCAGCGATTACAATCCTCAATAGGGGGTCAATGGAGGAGTTTTTACGCTGAATTAATTCGTTTTGCTCGGCGATGTGGACAGTTTCAGAATTCACCTCAGCACCAGTGGTCACTATTCTAACCTATATAAAAGCCAAAACTTAGTGAGCTGATTTTTATGGGTGGAAGGCCTCCCCAGGAAGATTGACACAAAGCAACGTCCTACCTATTTTCATAGCATTACACCGTGTCTCTCACTCTTTTCTTACATCCTTACTCTTCTTAAGATAAATTGAAAGCTAACAACTGCATCTACATGTGAGAAGCATGAAGATGCTTCGCCTGCGAAATTGGGAATTTGTACCATGGTTCTATTCTGGCAGTTTTGAGTTTGCGTGGTGCATATGATACGTAATAAATGACTTAATATGCACACTGGGCGTTCATCCTCCGATGAAAATATAAATTATGTCCCGAAGGTTGGTTGTTACTGTTATGATTACATCTTCGAGATATCGTGTGTATCTTCGATCAAGCTCTGTTTTCCAAGGTAGCAAAAATCTTTTGGACGTAAGAAAAGTTCAATATCATAATTAACTGAAGGATGAACTTCAACACAATATATACCCTGCTGCCAGTGATACACAGGAGATCCCAAGTGACCTTTATGTGGATGCAGGCATTCTAGCAGAAGGCTCCGGAGCCACGATTATGCTGAGGCCAAACTCTTCTTGAGCTGTTAAAATGCACAATCTTGTGCTTGAAGCCCTGCTACGGTTAGTATGGAAATAAATTTTTACATGGATTGATCAAAACGATTCAGAAGTACTTCATCACCTAAAGGAAAACCTCAAGTCTATCGAATGCTTCAAAAGAAGGGTTTTCCAGGGAATATTTCAGAACTTGCTGCACATTCTGGTATACATATCCAAGAACTGTTCCTTATATGTCAGTTCTTCAGAGATGCTATAGATATGTCTGCCTAAACCTAGTAGAAGTTATGCTGGCCCAAATCAGAAAGCAATTGGATGCTTAACTTTGCATCTGTCAGACAGATTATCCCACCTGGTGATTTACGTCTGGTCCTTCCTTCTCTCACTATAATGTCCCTACGCCTCAGCTATCAATAGAACATCTGAGTGTATACACCAAGTTCAACAAAAGGATAATCACAGTTAAAATCGGCAGACAGGACCTCTCTGCATGCATACTGTCCAAGAACATACACAAACTCCTGGCAAAAAGACGCTTTAATCTGAAAGAGAAAAAGGTGGGAAAAGATATTACCTCGCAGTACAAGGGTAGATAGATGCCTATGACAGCTTAGGGACATGAAAGATAAGAATGACTCTAGTCCAACTACCAAATATAAGGAAAGATGAAGCTGATATTCAGTCATTTGTTCAACTGATCAAGTCCCGCTGGATCACTCCTTTTTATCTTGACAACAGTAGCATTGTTAAATGCCATCACTGAGTCCCTGGATGTTGCTGTCTCAATGGAACTCATGAATAGGCAGATAAGCTTATGAGGACTTACAGTTCAGATACAAAGTTGTATTTCAGGATTACCCCAAAGAAGCTGAAAACATTCACCAACATCGACAAGATATCATGTGACTCTTGCAAATGTGAAAATAGAAGTTATCCTCAAGGCTGATAGGAAGCACATGAGGCAGATGGTATCTGTTGTAGAAAGCAGTCAACCGGTGGAGTTTTATCCAAACCACTTGGATCTTTGAATCGGGCCCTAACCAAGAGTGATGGGTCTCTTTTTAAAGACCTACAAGACAGCTCTTTGCCAGGACATTGGAGAAGCATACTTCTCAGGAAAAACCATTACTTTGCCCTCAATCACTCTGATAGATGTGAAAAGCATGTACCAAAAGATGAGAGGAAGTTGCATGACTCTATTCCAACTGGCTCAAGAAGTAATCAGAACAAGCCAATTGATATTATCTCTGATGTTTACAGAAAGATGTCCATCAAAGGTCTGGAGAGAGAGAGCAAAGAAAATCATATATTCAGGTATTAATTTTAGGGGCATTGGGCCTGACCACAAAAGACACTACTAGGGAAGACCTTTTGTGTAGCTCCATAAACAAAACAAACCTCATCGGGGTTTTGGTGGAAAAATACAAAGGGCAATGATAAGATTAAGTATAAAGTATTTCATGTTACCTGTAAAATATCTGTTCTCAGCTTACAAGGGAGAGATGGGAGAAGGCTCTGTAGATGTAAACAACCCAAGAATAAATAGTCTACTGCATGCTACTCAGTATTCTGCATGCGCTGAATAAGGCTACCGGTACATAGTATTCACAACAGAAGACACTAGGTCAGCAATAAAATTCCATGTTGTTTTTCCCTTTAATGTTGCACTAAGAAGGTTCACTGACATAAACAATCTGAGTTATGTACAAGAATATAGGGTATTTAATACACTGATTTGAATACATTCATTTACGATCTGTGATACAGTCGGAACTTTTAGTGGGCGTAGAAATTGAGACATGTAAAAAAAACCTCAAAACTTACAAGGATTGCTAAGGCACATCCAGTGAGTTAGGGAGCGACTAGAATATCTCTGATGGCCAATCTGAAAATGTGGTAACATTTCAGATATACCTACTTCCACGAACAGAGCTTGTCAACACGGTTCGCTACCAGCGGCTGTGTGTAAGTCGTGGAGAAATTAATTCCAGTCAGCTTTTACCTTGTGAAAATTGCCTTCACTCTTGTCATATGAACTATCAAGCTGCTATCTGACTGAGGTGTTTGGGGTCGAAGACACAAAAATTCAAATCAGAAATGCGGCCCAGAAAATAGTAGACAACTTTTAGTTGTAGTTATATCTAGGACAACAAATCTCTATGAAACCCTCAAAAAAAGAAAAATATAGCAAATAATCCCTCAAGGAAGGAAAGTCTTTAGCTGATTAAGAACGAGAAAATCAAATTATTGTTTCCAAACGAAAGGTTTACAATTAATGCGTCCGACTGAGAATCACCTATGGAGCTGAAACATGTAATCTAACCGAACGATTGGTCCTCAACCCGAGAAAAATGCAACGTACACATGAGAAAATGATGCTCAATCTCATGAAAAGATAGTATAGTATATTAGAGAAAAAACTGGAGTCCTAGATATCATGGAATCCAATAGAAAACTCAAATGGCAACGGGCTGGCCATGTTGCAAGATTGTCAGAAAACCGATAGACATAATGACACACAGCGTAGATCCCAAGAGGTCATCGTAACTGCTGCCTACTGTATTTCAGATGGCATGATGAACTAAACAAGTTCATAAAGTATTGGTTCAGCCTAGCCTACGATAGAGAGGTCTGGCAAATCCAAAGATGTATGTCCAATGACGGATGCTAGGAAGCTGATGATGATGTACCACATATAATGGATCATAGGTCGGAGATTCATAATGGCGTTTTGGACGTTAAGTAGATGCGAAGTAAGCCTGAACACGTAGCTGTGTTGGGCCTTATGTGTACGATCATGCAAATTACCTGACCGTCCATGCTCTGGAGATATATGAAAGCTTCAAACCTGTAGCAACCAAGCAAATGAACAGGAATTTATATTGGAGCTGAATGAAAGTTATGTGGACGACTGTGACACAAACTAACAAGCATACACGTGCTGCTCTTATATACTTCTTTAATTCAAAAATCTTATGCCAATGGTTGAGTTTATGTGAAAGAAATTCACATTAGAGACATATTTACTGTTTGTAAGACCATCGATTTGCAAAAATATCGTTTAGAAGTCATAATAAATTACATATACTGAAATAACCTTTTTTTACCTCTAAATTGGAGAGGTACAGGAATTCGGTTACTTCTTTTACTCTGCCTGTCTAAACGATATCTCGGCTGTCCACGAGATATTCATAACTGTCTGCGTGATGTTTAAGAGAATTCTCAATGAATTCCGATCAAATTTTGTTGAAAGGTAGTAAATAGGCTTCAGGGGAATCGCAAACATTTTAACATGGATCCATGCATAATTACTTCCGTTGACATAGTTATTCACTCTCTGATTATTTTTTTAGTTATATATGCAAATAAAAACGCACTACGATCAAAATTGAAAACGCAGATCTGGACAAAGTAGACCATTTTATCTACTTTGGACAACGAATCCCATGAATAATCACTCTGGGAGGGAAAGCCTTTGGCAGAGTCAGCTCAGCCTTCAAGAACAAGAAAATCCGATTAGCGTCCCAAAAGATCGATGTATAATGGATGTATCCTCCCAATAGTCACCAAAGGGGCTGAAACATAGAACCTAACAAAGGGACTGACCTTCAAACCGAAAACTGTGCTACGTGCACATGAGATGATCATGCTCAAAATTACGTGGAGAGACCACAAAATGGCACAGAGTTTGAGACATCATAGAAACCAATAGGAAACTCAAATGGAAACGGGCCAGCCATGTTGCAAAAGTGGCGGACGACCCAAAAACACCACGACACACAACATGGATCCCCAGAGATCACATACATGACCGATGCCGGCAGAATATGACGAACTGGAAAGATTCAGAAAATAATGTCTTCACGACGCCCACGATAGAAAGGTGTGGCAAATCTTGGGAAAAGGTCTATGTCCAACGATCAACGATAAAAAGACTGATGATAATGATGATGAAGAAGTTTGTTTCCAGAGTCCCAAAAATTATAAAGCAACAAGATAGACAGAGTTATCATGCCAAAATATAAACTACTGACTTGTAGGCAGAAAAATAAAATAAAAAATGTTCTGCATCCTCATGCGATATCAATCTGTGAAAATATCGGTGTTGGCCCCTGGACTAAGTATTGTGAGTTCGATTTTCACTTAGTACTTCACTTCTTTAGCCTCGAGCCAGAATTTGCTCTGTTAAATAAACAACAATAACCATATCAACCTCTCTGCATCAACAACAACTTTGCGCATATCCATTTCCTCTGAATTGAAAATTAAAATGTTCTCTTTTTTTCGTTTTCTTTTGTTAACTTTCTATGGTTTATCTGAAAATCGTGACATTAGAGACTTTCCATTTCCTTTACTGTCCTCCTTCTCCCTTCCACACTCCTTCTCCACGCACCAAACCCCACATCTCACCACACCCAGCTTACCAACATTCTCCCCTGGAACATCCCCCTTATCTAACCACTCCCTTCTTCATGCTCTTTTCCTTTAAACTATTTTTTTAACCCTGCAGTTCGGTTTCTATTTAAGAACAAAATAAAAAAAATATACATGCATTGAAATTACGAATAGCAACATTTACATACAATTCTATTATCATTCAATTATTATGTTTAAAAAAAATTGTAGCAACCAAATGTTTTCCGGCTTCGCCAATTCTCCATTTAAAATGAAGAATCATTCTCTTAATGGAAGAATTCCTTACATACCTACAGGTTTCAACAACAGTTATTATACTATATAGTTTCATTTTAATCTTTACTTTTATTAGCTGTTTGTATTATCAATAGTAGAAGTAAATTGTACTGTACTTTTGTACCCGGTTGTTATTGTAATATAAGGCTAATGTAAGATCCCGGGAGTGATCAAACAGATTTTATATGCGTGCATTTAAATCAACGCAATGATTTGAGCTGTGCAGGCAGATAGATGCTACCTGAAGACTCCTCTTTCGTTTGCTACAACCTTTTCGAATAAATGACTCCATTTCCAAATTTCTACCTTAATCACGTAGCTTACAGTGTACTCAATCAGCTGCTGCGTGCAGAGGGAAATTTGTTCTGATGATGCGTTTTCTATGCTCATAACGGGAATCGGACTCAGATCCTTCTACACATGAGGGAGATGTGCTATTGTACCATTTTGTACAAAATTTATTATTGCCACTTGTTCATAACATAAACATCAGGTCACCAAAGAATCTTTCATGGCCTTTTCTGATTTTGTGCTACCTTCCATCAAAATTGTGTATTCACCTCGTATTAAGATAATGTAAAAATTCTTTAATAATACAAATTCATAGTATTAGTAAAGAGTGATTTCCCATGGCTTTTGGCAAAATGTGTATTCCATTATAAAAGAACATTTCCACATTTGAATCAATGAATTCTTAGATGATTATCTGGAGATTTTGAACTCTAATGAGATAATAGGTGTTGAATAGGGCAATCAAGTAATAGTTATATTAGTTATATATATATATATATATATATATATATATATATATATATATATATATATATATATATATATATATACATATATATATATATATATATATATATATATATATATATATATATATTTAAAAAATGTAAATTAAATGTACTAGGGTAGTGCCTATTCTAAGGGTATATGTTTTGAAAGAGTAGGACTTTATGGTGAATGGAGCATCCTGTTATATTTGTCATGTAAATGTAAAAAGGCAGCCTCATGTTATTTCAGTTACTTATCTTCAGTGTTTACCATTTAGATACTTCATATCTTAAGAGCGAAAGTAACGGAGATGATTAATAGGAACTATCAAGAAAGTTTCGTGTTCAATAATTTTTTTTTTTGCATAAATCTCTATTTGGACTCTCAAAAAACATACAGACAGAGATTTCTTCAATTCGAGTCTGGCATAGCAGTTTGTATAAAACTGTAGAACTATATATTATCGTAGTGCTCATAAGTATTTGAGAAAATCCAAACTCTGTGTTTCTTGCCTATGATTTCATTCTCTCCATCTATGTATCAGTCAAGTTCCTGTCTATTTAAGTAACTACTTTGGCATTTTTACTAAAAGTGACGTTGGTTAACCACTTCAATTTCCTTAATTGATTCTTAACAAAATTTTAGCCTTATAGATAATCCATACCATCCTTTAATATTTTGAAATTTATTTCCTTGAACACAGTATCGAGGATTACAAAACATGCTTACTTGTATGGCTTTTGTAAATTGTCATAAAATGTAGTTACTCTTGCACAAAGTTCCCCATAAAACCCGGCTGTATAAGCACAGTTTCTGATTGTTCGTGTGATTATGGATATGATTATATATATATATATATATATATATATATATATATATATATATATATATATATATATATATATATATATATATATATATATATGTATACAAAAAACCTATGGAAAATAATGATTCTTGGAAATGGGAAAAAGATAAATTATGTGTGTTTTCTAGATCCGTCAAATATATTATTGATAAGACGCTGTTTGTTAACTGGAAAGAAGAAAAAAATACAAGTTATTTGGCACAGAAAAGAAGCAAGGAACTGGAAGAGAAAAATTAAGTAAAAAGTTGTTTAGAAAACAATCACATTGGATAAACACACTTGGTTATTAAAATAGAAATCCAGCTCAGCACAGTTTTTTTTTTAAGAGAAAACTAGACATCATATTTTTTATTTTAGTTTTTTTAACATGTTGATGACAATTATATATATATATATATATATATATATATATATATATATATATATATATATATATATATATATATATATATATGTATATTGTGTCTAGGAAATAATTCTTCTTTTATACGTTTCATTGAACTAACGACATTTCTTGTCGATTTGACCACCTCGTAAGATTCTCCCATTTTTGGACGTTGTCTTTTATAGCCAGATCGAAGAAATTAATGTATGTGTCGGTTTTTAGTTATTCTTGTACGTTCCACCATCAGTGGTCTTCCTCAAGGTTCGTTTTTTAGTAACGGTATGGAAAATTAATGAACTTCTTTGAACCAGCTAATAAGAATTGCATCTGAAAAATTGAAAAGCTTACAAGGAAGGTCAAAAGGACAAGAAATGTCGATGGTGTTTTATGAATCATGTATAAAAGAAAAACTGCTGCTTATGCACGGTATTGTACACTATATATTATAAGTAATATAGAACTGTTGGTTAAGTACACTATATATATATGTGTGTGTGTATATATATATATATATATATATATATATATGCGTGTGTGTGTGGTTTATACAGTGAATAGTAAGATGTTGATCACGTGCCTTACCATTCCAATGTCATCGCTACGTTCTTTAACTTTGCTAGAAAACAACTTAAGCCCTTCCCTGTTCTTTGCAAATAGCTTATGTCGTCCATGTGCATGAGATGGTTGACTTCTTTTGTTTTGATGAATTGGCATCCTTTGCTGTTTTTCAATATGCTAAGTGGTATCATTATTTGTACGAATCATAGTGAGGATAGAGTCCCTTTAAAGGATTTTTTTTATGCTTACCTCTGCTAGGTGTCCTCTTACAGCTATCAGACCCCCTTAGTTTTTTTTTAGAGTTGGCCATGGATCTCGCCACTGGTATGCTGATCGTTAATATTCCTGTTGGATTATACCATATGCTTTTTTTGTCAATAGTCATTTCGTCCCTTAACAGCATTTGACTTCTATTCCTTACCTCTTTTAGAATCATCTGGTCGATGTAGAGTAAGTATGGTTCCTTTCCCTGCTTCCTTTATGATGTTCTGTTAAAAGTTCCATTAGAAATATATTCCCTCGCCAGCCCTTTGTCTATAGCTCTATAGTCTTGCTTCTTCGGTAAGTCTTATTTGGTGAATTTCTTCCACTGTAACGGGCATCTCCTTTTGTTTTAACTTTACCTTTGCCCATACTATGAGTATATGATATACGTTTTTCAGTGTTCCCCCATCTCTGTAGTTGTCGATCTGTTTATGTAATCTCATTGAACTGGCAGATTTATTGTTCCTGTTGTTCAGGTTTCCTTTCTGTGTCGTAAAGATGTCTGTTACCAATTTTTTTGCGCCAGCATAGATAAGGCTGTTAAACTCGGTTATGTTGTTAATTTCTGTTTGCTATAAGAGGCAGTTGACATGTTTGGTTGATTTTTTTAACTTTATTCCCAATCGTTTCCATCAATAGTTGACAGTTGTCTCTTCTCTTCTTGCATAATTTCTTTTATGGTTTGTATCTGGACTTTTTCTTCTTCTGTTTGGATGTCGACGTTCTTCTCTAGTTTTTGGCCAGGCTTCCTGCATTTATTCGACTTTGTTTCTACTTTGCCGTTCATTAGGTTGATTGTATCCTGGTATCCCTCTGAGGACGATTCACGTTCTTCTTTCTGTGTCTTCTTGTGGATTCCCTGTTGGTCTATCTCTGATAGACATTATCTTTTCTTCAGAAAGCGTTTCCCTTGGTCAACCAGATGTTGGCCTGTGCCTGTACATTGAAGCTGGATAATCAAATTCATGAATGTTTCTACTTAGGGTTTCAATATCGTTTTGCTGCGATATACATCGATTCATTCGACGAGTTTCTCTTTCATTGTTGTTTTTATCTTGTTTGGCAGCTGTTCTTTCCAGGCTTCTTCAGGTGTCTGCTGCATTTTGTAAACGTCTCGATATGTCAGATGGAATTTTCTTGTTAATCCACTGGTGTATACTGTTCTGACACATTTACATGTCACGTAGGTTGTCTTCAGGGAATTCAAGGGTAATCGAATGAAAACCACGTAGCCGAAAGGATTAAATAAAGATACAATTCAATATCCTTGAAAGGTAGCCGAATACAGTGAGTACCTGAGGGTAGCTTGAAGGATGGAACGATCGAGAAGGCTTCAAAGAAAGCGGTAACGATGACTGATGTGGTCTGAAAGAGCCCATGTATCGTTGTGATGACACTTCTTCTCAGAAACACATACGGGAAAGAAACAGGTAACTACAGCGTCCGAAAAGTTGTGATAAAAACAACAAAATCGGGTATGTGGTCGGCATGAATCATTGTATAACAATGACGAAACCCCCTTTCAGATATCCTGACAGAAAAAAAAGACTGTTTGGGCTCAGCGATTGAAATCCAACAAAGATGAAGAAACCTGTTCGGATAAATCAGTGTGTAGCTGTAACAACGCGTCCTCCCAGAAATTGAGACAGAGAGAAGACTGTTGGATACAACAACTGGAACGTTGTAATAAAGACGACAAAGATGAGGTAAGTTGTGAGGATGAATCAATGTGTAATAAGAACAACGTCTCGTTTCTGTAGGTCACTCAAAATCGTTTTGCACTTTTATTTCCCAATACATTTTGAACATTTGTATCCATTGGTTTGTAATTCTGGTCCACTTTGTAAATATGTACTTTAGGTTGTTATTGTTTTCCAGATTTCTTATGTGTTTCTGTTTTTTTGCAGGGGCCAGACTAGGTTTACACTTCCAAATTCGTTACTGGGAGGCATAGATGAAGAAATTAGATTTATGTGGTTGGAAACCACGCGTAAATCCTATTAAGACACACAGTGGAATGCATAGGGTTAGAATATATACGTTTATACGTACGTAGTTTACTTATACACTTGTGTGAATGTGTTCCCTTGTGTGTACGTAAGTCGGAAATTGACATCCAGTTGAGAAAAAATATTCACGCACACACAAACACACACTAACACACGCACACATATATTGACATATGTGTTTGTATGTGTGTGTGTTTGTGTGTGTGTGTGTAAGGCTACCTTTCTCTGCTATAAGGTTTCAACTGTGAAAACAAATAGAACTATTAATAGTTATAAAATTCTGTGGGACTATAATTCTAATAAATATTGTATCGTGGGACATCAAAATTTGCGCACATTCACGTGCACACACAAACAAACAAACATATATACATATATATATTACATATTTTTTGCGCTTCTTTTGGTGAGTCACTAGGCCACGTAAGGGGCACACAGAGACAATCGAACACACTGAAATGGTAATGGTCTTCACAATCTGTTTGCTAACTGCTCCATGTCTACATGTTGGCAAATATCTGTTTACGAAGTTTAACTTAGTATGGTTCGAAAGGGGGCAAGTATATTTAATTAATTACAGGAATAATGATCTGTGATACTCTCTTCTTATCTATCCGTCGCTCTATCTATCTATCCAATTCTGTTCGTATCTATCCTCCCATCCGTCTATCTTCGTATTAATTTGGTCACCTCCCTCCCATCCCCTTTGTAAATTTATGAGTACGTGTGTACAAGTGCACCTAAGGATATCTATAATTCACACATTCATAAAAAAAAAAAATACGCTTGAAGATTGCAGTGCTGCTTAAAAAAAAACACTTTACAAAGCAATGAGTAACAAAGCTGCCTCGGTATTATGCCTAAGCGGAAATTTCTTACTTTTTATATGCGGTCGCTTTTTCATCGAAAAAAAAAAGCAATTACTCAAGAGCCATGTGTATTTGTCAGTTTTAATCTCGTGTGAGCGACTTTCTTCCATCTAAGGGTTACAGTTGGAGGGAACTTATCCGTTTTACTAGATCCCACGAACCCAGCACATAACTGAGCTATTGATTTTAAGTTCCTCGATTTAGCTTTCAATACTTCACTTGTTATTCCGACTTCATTTTCCTATCCGTCATATCTTTCTACTTCTGCAATTTTTCACTTCTGAGCCATTTTTTAGGTCTTGATTTTTCTTTTAGAATCGTTTAGCTTACCTTCTATTTAAAGTGAGCGGCTTTTACGGACCTGCCATGAAATTTGTTGGTGGTTAAGATTCAGTGAACTGATGTAACGTCGCCACGGTGTAAATGCAAAAAACAAAAACATGGGTCTTTTTTGTTAAAAGAGCAGGTGAAGATAACCAAGCTCCCCGGGGCAAACGAGATGCAAGTTCTAATCTCACCAAGAGCATATCTTTAATTACCAATCTGCGTTTCAAACTAACGACCGTAGACTGACGGTCCCAATGGTTGTGATGAAAAAGCAACTAAAACTAAGGCAAAGGGAATAATTAACCGGTAAAAAAATGAAAAGGTTGGAATGATATGAAATCGCGTTCACTGAGGTCTATCCGATGGGTGGGTATCTTGGCAAGAGGTCTTGTTATTGGGTTGTGTAGAACGATGCAGTTAAATGAGGAATACTTCCCTGAAAGTTATATCACAGTAAATAATTGTCTATTGTTTTTTCTCGTTGAAGGAATTCTTGCTGCCAAATAACTCTCTTTGGGTTAAAGGTATCACGAAAGAAAAAAACAGAATGACACTGACAATTTATTAAATCATGGGTTGTTGATGCATGTATCTTTTTGCAATTTATTTTTATATATTTAATATTCATTATCAAATAATACTACTTGTCCAAAAAAACAAAGCAATCAGTCTGGTTAGTCACTCGATAGAAAACAACATATGTGGCAGCATGGGCGATCTCTCGCATTTTGTTGATTGGTGATCATTGAGAAAAACAAGTAGACACAAAGTAAGTGATCAATGTAATGAAGTAAAAGGTCATTTTTTTTAGGTATAACAAGTACTAAATGTCTGAATTTTTACCCAACTTCATTGTAGTGGCCTGTGCGTGTGATACGTATAAACATACATAAACAACCAGCAAGTCAACCAACCAGCCAGCCAACCAGAACAACAGGGAAACTGAAATGATTTGATTTCTTCTAATCATGAGGTTCTTTCGGATGTTTCGAAAAACTGTGTGTAAACAAGGCTTGCCTCTGGCAAGAGGGATGTGAGTTTGAATCTTTATTTCCGATCCACCCTGTTTGCTTGCTGCCGTAGAATGCCCGCCCCCCAGATTGAGTTTGAATAAAACAATGATTAAGGAAAATGGTGATCGAAATTGATTTAATACTTTATACAAACTTTTTGAACGTATCATTCACGAATTTCTTTCCAGCTTCGAATGCAGCAGAAGAAAACATTTTTTTATCTATCCACCTATTAAAAATGAAGCCAAGTGAAAATTCCAACGAAAAGTTTCGTAGGATAAAAACAGAATAATAATTCCCTTCAGATGAAGAAAAAGTATAAATAATATATATATATATATATATATATATATATATAAATATATATATATATATATATATATATATAATATATATATATATATGTATATATATATATATATATATATATATATATATATATATATATATATATATATATATATATATATATATAAAAGATACTGATGGAAGAAAAATGTCAGAATGTATTTTTTTCCTCTGAAATATGAATAAATGAGTTATAAAGATCGGGAATAATGAAACACCATCAACGACATATTGCTGAGAGGAAGATTAACATGTCAGAAAAAAAAATTAAAATCGTCTTCAGGCTGAAATTCACATCGAGGATTGCAAAGAATGGCGATCAAAAGGAATTGTGAACAAAAAATATGGCGATGCTAACAGTACGAGCCTGACTGCTTAAAGTATGGTATATCAGTGGGGCTAAAATACACAGGTTTTTTTTCATCATCAAAGATAGATTGCTGGAAAGCTATTGTTTTGAAACCAGGCTTTGGGAAATTCTATTTATCTATCGATGGCATGTTGCTTACCAGCACGGAAAATACAATTGCCGATCTGAGTTCAAATTATATATCTTATTTACTCAATTCGAATGTCTTTGACATTGCTAGAATGCTCTGTCTCATTGCCAGATATTTACACAAAATAGCTTGTCACTGGTATGCCACGACAGTTACCAAAGAAGAGAGCGATTGCAGGTTTTAACAGAGCACTCTCCAGTAACTACGTCATTCTCATATTCATAGACCGCTTGTAACTGCTGTAGAACTCTTCAGTGAATAAGATAACAAAATTGAACCCTTTTATAAATGCATTGAAGAAGCATTTTAAATATGAAATAGTTGGTAACTTCAATCAAAAGTTACTCCCCTTGCTTAACTTTGTTTTCAAATATTAGAATGACTTAGGGAGGATAGGATAGTAGAAAAGAGATACTGGAGCCAGCCACTTATTGTTCTCCATTTTGCTCCCCCCCCCAGGCTCCAGTGTTAGCCAGTACAACTGATTGACGAGGTAGCACATTCACGCCTTCCTCATGTAAGTTGAATAGGCAGCATCTAGAGTATGCATGGGATTCTCAATACTGGCAGGGCTGACAGGGCGATAAGATATCAATAAGTGCCCAAGAGAGGTACTGGTATCAGTGTTGAGATTAAGAATAAGCAGAATAAAGAGGAATAAGAATAATAGGATCGGTAACTGACAGTAATTGAGGAGATATAGGCATGAGTGACAACCGTGCAACAAGAGGGAGAAGAAAGAATACCAATCGGTCTAAATAGAGCCTTTTTAGAATGTCTCATCTTTCACTGAACGGTTTCGTTCGTGCTTCAACGCTATCATGTTATAACGGCGTTTCAAGTTGGTTTCAAGTTGAGGTCTCCATTCCGTTAGCAGCAATAAGGTGCAGCTCAGTGGTTAGATAATAGGACTGATGATTGTGAAGGCACATTCCAAACTCTTGGCCTTGATTATTCGTTTTGCATCTTGATTGATGCGTTTAATGACTTGGGAAAGATAGGCAGTGTGAAACGCTGGATGAGATTGTAGGACACTTGTCATTCATAGCTGTTTACTAGACAACGTTTGTTACTTGGTGATGACCATCTCTTTTTCTATATACCAGGCAAAATTCCCCGACTTGAGTAATTCTGCTTTCCTTATGACTTTTCTATCCCATCCTGTAATGAGGGTGATATTTTCAACGTTGTGAGAAATCAAAGAGATACTGACTCCAGACCTTATATATATATATATATATATATATATATATATATATATATATATATATATATATATATATATATATAATGTCTGTGCATGTGCATTGTGACTGTGGGTGTACGTAACTGTATATTCTTGTTCCTCGTTGATCGTAACCATGGATCAAAGCCATTTCCCAGTGACTATGTGAAAAAAATATCGTCAAATGATTTTTGATATCTTCATAATTTATTCATTGTTTATGTCCCATCGGATGGAAAAGTTATTTCAAATTTTTCTGCATGTGTTTCCGCGCATGCATGTGCTATAATGCGTATGTAATACAGATGTGCATATGTATCTGTGCTTGTGTGTGTGTGTGTGTGTTTGTTATTTAGTTGTTTAGTTGCTTTTTCCAATGCGACATCGCAGTTAGAAATAGATAATCGGACAGCCATTTTTCAACCGACACTATTACATGAACAATTACTTCGAATGCGCTGCTACATAAACAAATGAGGAGAAGGAAACGATCCTGAAAAATTAGTATGCTTGCAAGTACGTCAGCCATTAATCAGTAATAAGCATCATGAAATTAGATGTTTGGGATTATGCAAATATAGCCAACGGCATAAGAGACATGGATATATGGAAATTAGGGATTATTGAAATATGTATTATGGATTAATACGAAATCATTTGAATTAATCGAATGAATCAATCTTATGGATTATCATGGATTACTGAGTTTTGGATTATTGATTTGGGAAATATAGATTATTGACAAATGGCAAGAATAAACAATAATAGAATAAGTGAATTAGTAATTATTGATTTATGGAATCTGGATCGATATGGAGCAATATAGATCATAAAAATATATTGATAATGGAGATTAATATCGATTATCGAGTTACAGATTTTGAATTTGGGAAACATGGATTCTGGATTGCAACAAAATATAGATTATCGAAATATAGGTTGTGGATTATTATGAAATTTGAATCACTAGAATGTATCAATACTATGGATGAATATGGATTATCAAGTTAAGTAATGTGAAATTATAAAAGTATGGATTATGGAAAATGAAAATTGAGGATTATTGAAATATAGGTTATGGAATGATATGGATTATTTGTGATAATACTTTGGAAAAAACAGGTGAAGCGGTAAGTATTCTGTTATGGATGAATAAACTTTGGTTGAGGGATGAAAAAGCGAAACTTTTCATTATACACACTCAGACAGACAAAAGTAAATTTCTGTTTATTGGGCCATCGATTAACCAATATCTTTTCTGAAAACATTTCAACCAAATCATAGAAAAGCAACAAAAAAAAAATCAAATATTGTGAGGCTGATTTTAGTCGATTTTTGGGCAATCTAGAATATATATATATATATATATATATATATATATACTATATACATTATTGTGTCATCCACTAACAGCTGTTTCGGTGTAGACTATCAATTATTCCTCAAGGCAAGATTGAAAACTTCGCTTCAGACCCGGAGGCCGATATCCTACCCCTGCGCTAGGGAACTGGACGGTGAGTAAGGCTGAATTTAAGCGATATATTTATTTAACTTATATTCCTCATCCACCAGACTGCGCTATTCGTGTGGAAGAGTATTGCATATGCGTACGATGAACGAGTTACCTCACTTGAAGAGTGCTCAACCCTGAACGGAGGAGCATCAATTATTGTGTCATCCACCGATAGCTGTTCCGTTGTATTACAACTCTTCAGTGTGGCTATAGACTATCCATCATCCCATCCAGTACCACGAAGCAGGATTGAAACCTTTGCTTCAGACCAAGAGGCCGATATATATATATATATATATATATATATATATATATATATATATATACATATATATATATTGGACGGGCGTAAAACAAACAAGGTCATTATTTTTTGTCTGTCATTGTTGACTCGGTTACCCCTTAACCAGTCTCAGTCAGGCACTATATGCAACGTTGTATGGCCGCTGTAAGCAGCTTTTCCGAGTATAGGTAGGATTATGTGTATCATTAATGTTTGCTGATTTTCAAAAGCCAAAAATAATACCGTAACCAAGCACGAAGCTATACAATTTGTAGATGAATTACGATGACGTTCTGTGCAAAAACATCGATGAAAGCAGCCCGTTTATTTCACAAAATACAGATTTTTTCATGTGCCATTAGAGAAGAAAAATTACAGGATACACTCGGTAAGTTTGTTAAATTCCAACGATCATTACAATAGTTCAGTATATAATTGAATATGTATTACAAAAAGTATTATCGATTTTTTTTTCACTTCAAAATTACTGAATCCGTTTTCGTTTTACTTCAAAACAAGTGTATTGTCTTTGAACTAGTTGAAAGGAAAATCGTTCATTTTCTCTTTCCTACTTTACATATTTTATAGCAAAACTTAATTATAAACTATACTGTTTTTCCCAAAGCTATTGGATATCCATCCCATTGGCTTGGACTGCTTCATTCCCGTTGAATATGAAATAATCTGAAATCACTCTATATATATATATACATATATATATATATATATATATATATATATATATATATATATATATATATATATATATATATATATATATACACACACACACACACACACACATATATATATATATATATATATATATATATATATATATATATATATATATATATATGATTATATATGATTATATATTGCATTATATAATATTGAATCTCTTATTTGAAATGATCTCCTATTACTACTGGTCGATGTATCATTTGACCTACAAAAACGTAAATTGAAACAACAATTAAAGAAAATGGGGCTGCTACAGGAATCTAACCATCGATTGATAGGTTAGCCGCTTCAACAGATGGTTGTAATATTATTATGATAACAGCATAGTTGATTATAATCGTATATAATTATATCAATAATCTAATACTGCGGATATAGACCATGAATAAGCAAATTAGGAATTAGTGGTTGAAAAAGCTATTTGAGCTTTTACATTACTGGTAGTGGTTCAGCTCTAAAGAGTAACACCACGCTGAAGCGGCTCGTTGGTAATTCTTTGCATGGATAGCTGTAAAATTCTGGGGAAATTAATTAAAACGCAAATATGATAAAAGTTACTTTAGGTTGCTAATTAAACTCCTAAAATTCCAACCCTATTATATCATCATTCGAACATTCGGTAAATAGTCTACCAACCTACCCAAAACGGTGAGATAGCTGGTACAATCGGATTTGGCAAGTTAGTTCTCTTCCTAGTAGATGCAGAAGTGATAAATATATTGTTATAATTCAAAAATCCAAAATTTCCTGACCAGATAGAAGTATAAACTGTTAAGAGATTGCATTTTCGTAGAAGGAAGGATTTTAGGAATATTTACGAAACCTGCCTGAGTTTACTTGCGATAAAAAGCAACAACAATTAAGTTAAAGGTAAATAATATAAAAATAGCAGTGTTATTAGTTTTCCCTTTCTCTAATTGTGGCCCTTTTATCTTTTCTCTTGATACTTTACTTGGTTTTGAATTTGATTTTGTTTTTTTGCTGGCTTTCTGTTTTTCCTCATGAAAACAATCAATTAACATCAATCTGTAAATATAGAGAAGTGTTTCAAAATGACATATATTAAAACAAAATGGTATTTCAAAGAATACTTGTATGCTCCATTGGATGAATTGCTCAAGTTTTCAAACTTGAGAAAAAAACTACAATATAATGCACATGTTCTTCCTCGAAGTATTGGCCGACGTAATATACAATGTTGATGAATTTTAGGTTACCCTATGGGTTGAATTAAGTGGTATCTAGCGATTGATGGATAGATAGATAGATAGATAGATAGATAGATAGATACATACATACATACATACATACATACATACATACATACATACATACATAGCCTTTTTATTCTTTTTCGATACACAAAGTTGTCGTGACAATGAATAATTGATTATTACAAGATTTTAAAAATTATGAACATCGGGGTGAAATGCCCCCAGATTGTCAATCTAAATGGAATCCCATTGGAGTAAAATTCATTGGTATTCAATAAGTATTATTTTAGTATGAATCGCTGGAATTTGTAAAAAAAGCTGATTATTAGATTGATCAGTCTACCCGTTTGGATAACGCATTTCAAAAGAAATAACTTTTTTATAGGTAAATTCACTTACCTTCAGATAATCATTTCTTCCGCTCTAAGCAACAAGTCTTGTCTGATCAGCAGTTTCAACAAGTTGTAGATACGGGGAAAATTGCTCTTTATTGCATTTGAACTCCATTCCGCTGTAATTAAAAAAATTAACAGTGTGGATCGGAATTACTCATTGCTAAAGTGAGACCGATAAGATGCAACGGCAGTTAAGCTGGAGGTAGATAGTAGAAAAATGAATTGTGATGATTTACATTACTTCATCTAAATAAAAGTAAAATAAAATTTTATAATCGAAATTTTTTTGAAAATCAGTCAAATCACGACAAGTATCGTACTTTTATGGCAGAATACAAAATTCAGCGCTGAAAAGTATCATATGGATATAGAAAGCCAGAAAGATACTTTGTTGAGTGAATTATAATGTGATGAATTTAAGATATTTACAGGACTTATGCCTATTAAAATACATCTAATTTTTCTAATTGCTTCCGACGGATATATTCACATGGCAATCATTGAACTTAACAGCACAAGATTAAAGTTAAGCGTGTTTACGATAAGATTAAAAGTTAAAAGAATAGAATGTTTCATTTGAGTTGAAAAATGGTTAACGTTCATGGGTCAAAATTAATACTAAAAATATTACATTAACATTTCAAGGTTAGGGTGAAATTTCAAGGTTAGCACTAATTTAAGTTATTGTGGATAGCTTTATTAGTAAAAAATCATCGGTTGAATTTAAAGTTGAGATTCAGAAATCAAAGTTTGAATATAAGTTAATTTGAAGGAATATGGGATTAAGTTACAAGGTTCATATGTTAGATTTGAAGTTAAACAATGTTGAATTTACGAAGACTAGGAATTACCAACGTATAACATTTTACCAAAATGATATTCAATATCGTGTCCTTTCGAGCTTCCCTCTTTCCGTGTAAAAATTGACTTTAATATGAAGATAAACAATTTTACTGATAAACATATCTCCTACACATCATTTGAAATGATGGATTCAATCTCTTAAACATGTTTATTTCAGGAAACTCTTGTTGTATATCGTTGTAACGGCTCTATTCAATGTCATATTTGTTATAGCAGGGCTTTTGTTTCCATATTCTCGAAAGACTATTATCGGAGATTGGTTCGCAACAACAACTACACGTGAAAATTTCAAAGAATTCTTTCAAGAACTGAGATTAGTAAACCCTTAAAATGATGCCAGCTAAAGCATCAGGGGGAATTATACAGAAAATTGGTTTTGAAAATTCAGTTTGTTTGTAGCTTTTGGTTTCTCATTATTAATTCATTTCGTTTGAGATCCATTCATCATAACGACGGATTCGTTTAACGACACTCATTAATTCCCAAAGGTACTGTAATGACAAGAGTTACTATAGTTAGAAATCAAAATATACTTAAAATCTTCTTTTCATTTCAAATATAGCAAATATAACTGATGGTAGACGTTGAGGAGTTAGCCCAAGTTCGGGCTGGAAACTGGAACTGCAGATTGGCAGCCCTGTTCAATCGGAGATTGCTGCGATTATTGTAAGAGCCACGGTAAACAGGCCATCTTAAAGTAAAGAAAGTAGGATTATTGTGAGAAGTTACTTTGGAAATAAAGCTGTTTACGCATCACAGAATTGTTAAAGGCGGCGATGGAGGAGTCGCCATTGCTCAACATACAACTCAATAACGGAAGCATTAAAGGGAATTGTGGGTCGATGGAAAAGGATGGACAGGAAAGTAATAACAGGAAACGGGGGCGGGAAACAGGTTGTAAGCCATTCTGACAGATTTCCCATGGGAAATAAGAAAGCACAATGGCGTTATTTTAAGTTATTGATGCTAAGCTGGAAGATATAATTTGTTGCATCACTCAATATATATATATATATATATATATATATATATATATATATATATATATATATAAAGTCATGCAACAAATTATATATATATATATATATATATATATATATATATAGGTATATATATATGTATATGTGTGTGTGTATATATTCATAAATATATTCATAATTACATTCATTTACAAGCATGTACGTGAACAAATCTATGCATAAATACATGTGTACAAACAGATATTATAAATACGTTTAGACGCTCTAGCTAAACTAATAGATGTAATGGTTGCATGCCTCTGAGTAGTGAACTTATTTATGCAAGAAGTCAATTGAGCTAGAGTATCAGGAGTGACACTACGAGGTCATTATCACTAATGATGAAATACTGTTGTACCTCCGTATTCATGGGCAAAAAGAGACTAACATAGGCTTTAGAATGAGTTCTGGTCATCGACGCTGTTTCTGATTTGAACAGAAGTATTTCCGCTTTCTTACAACAAATTCTTTAATGACCAATAGAACATGTTTCAATCATGTGCGTTTAAAAAAATACTTTTTCTTTCTTAGATCTCGTTTTTCGAAAGAATGAACGCTTTCACTGCAAGTAGAAATCAATAAAGGTATACCTAATTCATACTCGTGCTAAAGTCAGCCGACAATCAAATGTGCTGCATAAAACTATCGGTCTGATGCCAGAAACATTAACAAAAGAGGAAAATGAAATATATGCATGCACATATTGTCGTGGCGATTCTTATAATGTGGTGTTTTGGGTTGGCTCCAAAGATTCGTATAATGTTAATTATTTTCAAGTAATGTCTTGATTTTATCGCTATCGACCTGAATTTGTCGATCCAGCCAAAGAGCATTGTTCAGCGATAAATATTCTGTGAGCATTCTTGCAAACAACTTTTGACACATTCAATCATTTATGGTATTCTCTTCGTAAAGTGTACATTTTTCTTTCGGTCGAAGAACATCTTTTTACTTTCCTCATAGAATTCTCGGTGAATAAACAAAAGCATTATTTGCCATCAGAGTCAATAATTGAACAACCGTTCTGTCGAAATTTGAATTAAAGAAAATTCTATCTAAGAATAAATATGCTCAGAATAAACTCTATTAATGACATCAGTGGCGTTTCCCAGTGGGAACATCTAAAATAAAATACAACAACCGTCTAGAAACAACTGAATTATCCACAATCTAGATGTCATTAATAAATACGTCTACATTAAGGCCCTAAAAAGGTAAAACAAACCCTTTATTCTCCAACAAAAAAATGGAAGGGGTATTGTGGGAATACTGATGTTTATTTCCAAGTCTATATACTAAACGGTATTGCCAGAAGCGCTGGGACTCGCAATAGATAAATAAATTACAAACTCGTCTGAATATGTCCCCTAAATTGTCAAAACATTTTTTTCTTATTAAAAAACAAAAAGAAGTATTTTTAGAAGACAGAAGTCGAGTTCAGATGCTGAATTCCAAATCCGTAAACAAAACGGTATGGCCAAGAGCGTCGGAAAAAACAAGCAAACAAACACACGCACATACACACAAACATACACACGTACATAAAACCATAAACAAACACACCTGCATATAAAAAAAGTACAGTACCCTTTGTTATCTTTGATAGTACTGTTGTTGAATATACCAAAAATGTTGTTTCTTTTCTTTTATTTTCGACATAAGTACCAATAAGCCCAAATACGTCATTTTGGACAACGTTCCCTTAAGAAATGCACGTTATCATGACAACTGACTCTGTGCAACACAAAAAACAACTCCTTTTCTGAATTAATTCAATTAAAAGTAAATACTCATGATTCCATCCAACAACGGACACAGAACAAACATTCGGCCAAATCAATATAACATGAATACACACGCTGTCGTAGAGTGAAGGTGAGCTAGATTGCATCGAAAAAATATGTTGTAGTAAATTCTAACCTCATTGAGTGCCGAAAAACTGCTGGCCTGTTCCAGATAAATATAAACTTGTCAATATCTATTCACGCACTGATATACCTCTTCTTATAGATGAGCCCGTCGGAAAGCGACATTTCGTAAACTTGTTTTATGAATTATTAATTTCATGAGTTTTTTTTTTCTCTCTTTCATCTGTCTTTTGTTCGGAGCCATTCATTTTTTCTGAATCTCATATAGAAAATTGTTTACCCTTAATATTAGATTCTAAATTAAAGAGGGGAAACTCTCCAATACAAAATGACCAAAAATGACAGAACTTGATATTATTCAAAATCCTCCCAACATTTAAACATTGTCATATGACAGGCAATACCGTACTTCTATATTTATTTTCCCGTATCAATAAACTAAGCAAACAGATCTTTTTTTTTTTTGTCTTGGAGGGAGGAATGCTTGGAATGAATTGTTTGAGATTGAGTGAGGAGAAAATAGAAAGAAAAAAAATCCGCTGGGTTTAAAGCTGAGCTGTCCTATGTTTAGGCTGATTAACACTTTGAGATAGAAAAACTTTGGAAAAGACAAGTCTGGTGAATCGCTCAAAAGAAACCGCCACGTGGCCAATCTTCTTTTGACGGCATGCTATGTTGGGGCAGATCAATTAAACGATTAGAAACCAGGAAGATCGATAGATAAGTTACTTCTCTTGCCTTTTGTTTGGGAGATGATAACTAAAACAAACAAGAACAAAAGGAGACAAAGCAACCCCCCCCAAAAAAAAATGATGAATCCTTTCGGACATAAACTAAGGGATTAATATCGCATAAACTTAAATTTTACATACTCCGCACTAAAATCCTATTTGGCGAGTTAAAAAATGTTTTAGATATTATACGGAGTCAAGCCAGCCTGCCTACCTCAAAAACTGAAGAAACTTATGATGACAGTTTTGGAGACAGTTCTAGTTGATAGTCTCTAACGGAAAGAATCTACTGCTGGGTGGCTCAGAAATTGCTATATCTGTGAAAGCCGATCCTAGAAAGCCACTCTCAACGACAGCTTTCCTTACGCCTCTTCCCGCAAAACCCTGCCATCAATCCCTTCATGAAAATCATTATTTGCCATGCCCTTGATACGATCCCCAGTTTCGTAGGAGACCAACATCCTTTAAAATCTTTTTACTAATCATCCATATAAGCTTATTGTCAAGTAGGAATGTGAGGAAGTAATAAGAAAATAGCAATGAGCATATCTCAGAAATTCCCTAATCATTCTAAGTAGATTCTTCTACACAGCTTTACACTGGAAAGTAATGAATTAGATATAAAAAATACACAAATAAGATACAGGTAAGTACATATATATATATATATATATATATATATATATATATATATATATATATATATATATATATATATATATATATATATATATGTGTGTGTGTGTGTGTGTGTGTCTGTGTGTGTATGCATTCACAAAAACACGCATACATACACGCACAGGCATATATATATATAGTTATAAACCTTACTTTATATATATATATATATATATATATATATATATATATATATATATATATATATATATATATATGCTTAAACATATAAATCGAATTCAATATAAATACATGTACAAAAATGCATCACTTATCAGCTGAATTTTGATCTGAAGTTTCCAGTGTATAATGTTTGATCTATGTGATCAATTGGAGAGCGCAGGGTCAAATGCAACGATAGGTAAGGAGTTTGTGTTAAAAAAAAATTAAATATTTCTATTAGGCTATTAGGATTGAGTTACTGACGTGAATGCTTATATGAACATATATATGCACACACACACACATACACGCATCGATATATATGTATGGTAAATTGGAGTCAAAACATCCATTTAGGCCTTTGCACCACCGGCAATATATATATATATATATATATATATATATATATATATATATATATATATATATATATATATATATATATATATATGGATGGTGGATGAGGAATATATGCAATAAATAAATATATCCCTTAAATTCAACCTTACCGACTGTCCAGCTCCGTGAAGTAGAGGGAGGATACCAGCCACAGGGTCTGAAGCTGAGGTTTCGATCTTGCCTCGCGATACTGGATGGTGTGTTTATTTGCAGTCCCACTACAGTAAAATGTGACACAAGGTGGAGCTTGACGTGGGAAGAATAGGAACCATCCGTCCAAATTAACCCCTTTAAGTGCAATGGAGCAGTGCTGCCCCGGACAACAAATCCCCGGAGTTGGGCCGAGTAATAATAGGAGAGCCCAAGAACCAATCCAAGGGATCCCCAATGCGCGTAGCAGTGCGCAGCCTCAGTAAAACCTAATTGGCTTACGCACTGCACCAGCTCATTCGGTCTTGACACCACCCACAACCCAATCTCCAGCCTATTTGACTTGTAAGTGTCAGTATCTGCGCCTCCATCTCTACACGTTGATCCTTCTGAAAAGTCCAGAAAAGGGGGGGGGGAGGTTATTCGCTGTCACAAGGTGGAGGCTTAACGTGGGAAAAATAGGAAACCAATTGTCTAAAAATGGCTCCAGCCGATGCGGCTTCGGTTTCCTAAGCAACGAAAGCAACCTCAGCCAAGAAAGCTTCCACTTGGGGACCTGCTCCGTTAAGTGCAATGGAGCTGTAAGTCCAGTAAAAGGAGGCGGAATGGTAAAATGGATAGTCCATAGCCACACTGAAGAGATGTCATACAACGGAGCAGCTTTCTGTGGATGACACCATAATATATATATATATACATATATATATATATATATATATATATATATACATATATATATATATATATATACATACATACGAAGATATTCATGCCCTGGAACAGAAAATACATCTACACACAGCCATAGAGGAATCCACGGAAATTCAGGACATCATCAGCACCAACACTGAGGAAAGAAAGAACTCATTTGACCTCATCAAAACAAACAAATACAAACAACTAAAATACATCACTATACACAGAACTAACATTTCACACACTACGCAAACGTTGAATACTCAGTTCAATATACACACCATCAAACCTTTATAACCTTATAATCAGCTATTATTACGCCCGACAAGGACCAATGGCCCAGCTAAACTTGAGATCAGCATAATACGTACAGACAGCATTACACCTACCAGAATTACTAACGCTAACAAGAATAACAAAGATATCCCCATGACGACTAACACCAGTAATAGAAACAAAAATAGATATACTAATGCGATGACAGGGATAGTTTTACTGATGCAAACAATAGAAAAACACTAGACACCACAAGGATTATCCCTCTTCCGCTCTTCGAGCTCCCATAAACAACAACCAGAAGAAAATTACCGCTCCTACACATGGACCAATCAGACACATTCCAAGAATTCAGACCAACACCCTAACCTTAAGGTGACCTCGCCATCATCTCACGCACACACACTACCAAAAAATCAAAAAACCCCAACCACTACAGGTGGAAGGGGACCAACTAAACCCTTAACTCTCTAATAACAAAATATACTGTATACAACTGACCATCATCTTCTATGACACGCTCCCACCTTTGTGAAATGATTAATAAAAGGTGGAATATACTAGTACTCAAAACCAAACTCAATGAACTATTCCTAGAACCACGCATCATCGACCACTGCAAACCCCCAGACATCAAAGACATGATTAGCAGTAACATTATAATAAACGATAAAATCCCACATAACACTATTCCTGAGATTGTCATAGTCATTCAACCCTGCAGCATAACAAAAAGTATCTGCTGCAACTGCATTTAGCCAACACTCTCATTAGCTCTACCACTAATAAGACTCTCTACATCTACCATGATTCTGAGTGAAGAAGCAAATTGCAATATGTAAATGTCAATTCAACATTAGACTCAATAACTTCAGGCATAGACTAAAATCACCCAATCATCCCAACCTACTCCTAGTAAGACTATACTGTTGCACCCCGACTATAATTCGACATGAGTGGTAGATTCACAATCATTAAAAAAATAAGGGGAAAATACACCTTATGACATGACAAAAATTTTAGAATTACATAATATATTGTTAATCCACATATGAGCATATGTGGATTAACAAATTTGAAATTGTCTTCCCCCACGGACTCAAAACTAACCACACTGACACCATAATCGTCTCACTCCTAATTATACATATACTCACCAACTCATTAATCTTTGGACTATACTTCTACCCACGCCTAAACACCCCATAATTTTCAAATAACTTGATTCCTCACGACAGTCTTACATCTGCACCCAACATCCTTTTATGTATAAACTACATTGGGAACTTCTTACAGTCATACAGATCCATACGAATAGCAAACAATGTATGGTATTTTATTCGTACAACTCAAAGCCATCAGACTTTTTAGAACATCTACAAAGATACAGAACATACATTTTTCAAAGGATGTTCGAACAAGGGCCCCTTTACTTTCTATCTTGACTAACAGTTAAGACGGTCTCATCTCCAACTTACCAACCATAAAGACGATCTAACACTAAACTACTATTCAGCTTCCCAGTATTCATGACAACTGATGCTCAAGAATTCTCACTCTCTCTGACCAACAGAACGAATAAAATAACCATACCTGCTACTAATACTCCAAACAGAATATCTAACCATACCAGCAGAGATTTCTTCATTGAAACAATACAGTACGGACTCACAGTAATGACCTCCCAGGAATCCTCTTTCTTGATTTCTATATTTGCTTTCAATATCTGTTGCCAAATTTGTTTGTATGGAATCTTTTAACCACCAAAAGGTACACACATGGTACTGAACATGGGGACTCCCCCTGAAACATTTATAGCATACTAAATAATTGATTATTTGATTAACAAATAAAGTTTCCATATACTTTTACTCTTGAGTCAGTCTAATTCCTTATTGTTCACTCATAAGTTTCATATATATGTATGTATATACGTCCAAGTTTGATAGAGTACATCGGACAAGGAATGTCGTTTTAATTGTTTAGTTGATTTCCTTATTTTTCAAATTAGTATAAAAATTGATTAAACGTTATTACAGATCGAGTGCTTTTGAAAGATCCTTCAGTCATTATCAAGATCTTCTAAGTTTACATTTCTTCATGATTCACTAATTGCAAGTTAGTGAAAGTGAGACAGTATGGATCTTTTTCTTGTAGGTTTTCATTGTGTTGGGTTATATTATGATCTTTTCAAGTTATTAAACACAACAAATCAAAATAAACAGCGAATATCTGAGCAACCTCAGATTTGCAGACGACATTGCCCTTTTTGCAGAGAACCTACACGACCTCCAAGTAATGATAGATGAACTGAACGAAGAGAGCAAGAAGGTCGGCCTGTACATGAACTTCAGCAAGAAAAATATCATGTGCAACAATTACATCGGAGATAAAAACATTAAAATCAAAATCGAGGACACAGCACTGGAGAAAGTAGATTACTACATCTACCTAGGACAACGAATCTCTATGAGACCCCCAAAAGAAGAAGAAATCAAGCGAAGAATCACACTAGGATGGCGATTCTTTGGCAGAGCAGGCTCAACCTTCAAAAATAAGATCCTATTAACCCTAAAGAGAAGGGTGTATAACCAATGCATCATCTCAATAGTCACATGGAGCCGAAACATGGAACCTAACCAAGAAACAGATCCGCATATTGAAAATTATGCAACGAGCACATGGAAGAATTATGCTGGGCCTCATATGGAGAGACCACACGACAGCACAGAACAAAAGAAAAGACAAAAGTCAGGGACATCATAGAATCCATTACAAATCTCAAATGGCAGTGGGCTGGCCATGTTGCAAGAATGGCTGATAACCGATGGACATCGCAACTCACAACATGGATCCCCCGAGATAACAAGTGCAACTGAGACAAATTAGACAAATTTAGAAAGTAGATTTCTGCAATGCACACGATAGAGAAGTGTGTCGAATCTTGGGGAAGGTCGGTGTCCAACGACTGACGTTAAAAGACTGATGATGATGATGATGATGATGATGATGATAATAGAACAGTAGACTCCCAGCATATGTCCATAGGCGATCATATTAAGAGTATGATTCCCTAATTCCATCAAAATGGATCCGAGTGCGATGATTTTTTTTTTTTGCAATTGGATTTATACAGTATTTGCGTTATGTTGACCAAAACTTGCCGAATTGGTGTTTCAAATGATGTATGTTCGTCTAAATGGGCTTTTATCGCACTTCGATCAAGGAGATGGTAACTGAGTGTCTACTTAATGTTGTAGCGGTATGTCCAATATATGTATTTGAAGATTGAACAGGGATAACATTCTCCTCTAGGGAATGTTAATTCATATACAGCAGTAGTTTGATCTATATTTTTGGCCGCAAGGATTATCATTATTAACAAGGTTAGACGTTATGAATTCTTTTGCAGTAAATTACAAGTTTTATGTGATTGGAAGATTCAACAAGGGATTGTATTGACATATTATATATTTCATTACATTTCCAACTTGTATGTAATTTCCGTGTTTCAGACTGCAATCGTACAAGTTTATTGTTTGGTTTTCATTATCTTTATTATTGATACTAACGATATCATGGAGAGTTTTAAAGGCAATCTTTATTTGGTTGTTGATTACATAGTAAAGGGAAAACATTGTCCATGGGCATTTGCTTAATGTTTGAAAGTTTTTATTGAATTTTGTGTGCGAGGAGGGAATTAATTGAACTCTATTAATGAAGTTTTTAATAACGGTAATTTTATAAGGGTTGGTCATTCAATATTGCTGCAGAAAAGGCAAGAGTTTATTGTATGAATACGTGGTAAATGTTTTATCATTGGCATATATATATATATATATATATGTATATATATATATATATACACACACACGCACACACACACACACACACATATATATATATATATATATATATATATATATATATATATATGGCTTGGCTCTGCAAACAAAGATTATTCTTAGGGTTTTTCACGTCTTTGGCAGACCAGGATGGTCATTTTACTTGCCGGGGAAATTGATATGGATCATTGTAATCCCTTATGAAACAGCACATATCTAATGGAGAGACGAAGGATGTTTGCTTCTGGCTTGTTTTATATGTTCTGGGATAGTTGGCTTTTATAAGCTTGGAATTTGTATATGAGGGTAGTTCGACATCAAGATAAAAAAATAATTGTCTCGATGACCTTTGGTGACCTCTAAAAGTCAATTCAGGATCAGGTTAACATTGGCAAATCTAACAGAGACGACTGCAACCATCATCCTGAAAATGTGTAACTTGATTCATCGATAAACATAGGTTAGTATGCGTTGACCTCTGGGCACATAGAAGTTTAATCGACGTCAGATCAATTTTGACCATTTTAAATCTAACGGAGAACAAGCGCAGTACGGGAAGGAAATATGAGTAATTGGGTAACTTGGCCTCAAGATGAACATAAGATCGGTGATGTTGACTTCTAGTCACTTCTAAAAGCCAACTATCCGTCCGATCAATTTGGACATTTTCAAATCTAACTACGACAGCTGTATCCAAAAGGCTGTAAATTTGTGTATAATGTTAATTCGACCCCAGGATCAACATAAGATAGGTGCTACCAACCTTTGTTGACCTCTAAAGGTCAATGTAGATAAGATCAATTTTGACATTTTCTCACGAGGTCTCTTTCGGCATTTTCTTACTGCAATTCCTACGTTATCTATTATCGCATTTCTTTCCCATCTTCTTAACGAAACAAATGAAGCTTTTTCGTTCTTCGATAAAAAAAGCCAATTATTTTCCTATCGAATTGTTCTCCTACCTTTCCAACAAAACAAAGAAATATTTTCTCTCTCTCTCTGTCTCTCTCTGTGTCTCTCTCTCGTTAAATGAAACATTTATCTTCAATTATTCCCTATAGGCCAATATTCTTACGCATAACTCTTTCCAATAAAGTTATGCAAAGGCATGGGCACCTCTGACGAAACCGTAATATCTACACATCTTTACATATTAAATAATCTTTCCATTTGAGTGATGCAAGGTTCCTATCATAAATATTAACATATATTACCTTTTATTCGTCGCCATCATTCACACACACACACATACACACGTACCAACATACACACGCACACATATATATATGACTCAATTATACATACAAACATATATATATATATATATATATATATATATATATATATATATATATATATATATATATATATGTGTGTGTGTGTGTGAAGACAGTACCTGCCATAAGTATTTAAACAACCAGTGTATTTCTAATAGCTTTGATTCGAGTCAAAAACAAGAACATTACCCAAGAACCAGAAGAGAACCAAGGCTTACCATCACGCAATTTTCTGTGTTTTTTTTCCAGAGAAATATGTTTTTAATAGATTTAGTTTTTAAAAGTGAGCACACATTGCTATATGGAAGAGTTGACAAACTTGTAAATGAATTTGGATCAGCCCCTACCGCGACTCCATACAAAATCAATATTGATCCCTCTAATTAAAAAAAATATACTTTTTCAAATACTTATGAGCAATACTGTATTTGAATATATATGTTATCATTGATGGGCAAGTATTTGTGTATAAGGATAGCTCCACGTCAGGGGTCAATTTGATGATTTTAAAAAGAGTCGATTTTGGCATTTTTGGATCTCTTAAAGGGAAACGATCCCTACTTTGAGAAGCCGTGTGTTAGAGTTTATCGCATGAGCTCTCAGTATAGATTACTTTTCCCAGGATAGCGCTTGGTCTTGCAGTGCTGCGAAGATTAATAACTTTTTCTAATAAATAAAAAAAAGTCCCCACCAGAATTAATTCAGTTGAAGAAGTTTATTTTGCATATGTTTTCATAACGTTTTCATAAGTTCAGATTTCCAAATCTTAATTTATTCTGCTCACTCTGACTTGCCTTCACAGCACGTCCATGATATTGATTTCATTACACACACACACACACACACACACACACACACACACACACACACACACACACACACATATATATATATATATATATATATATATATATATATATATATATATATATATATATATATATATATATATATATATAAAATGTTATGATTGTCTTTAAAAATGTGAGATTCGCTCGGAGAGAAAGATTTGAAACTATAAAGAATAATTCAGATTTATAGAATCAGAGGAATAGATTAATTTAAAAAGAAAATGGAATCTACAGACTCCTGTATGAAAACGTCTAAGCCATAAAAATGGATACACATTGCTGAAGCATTTAATAATACTTTCATAAATATGAAACATGAATAACGCCAATAACAATGACTTGGGAAGGAAGGAATTTTCCACTAACTACCACGGTAGAGAATTTAAAAGTCATTCAGAGCGAGATTAATAATTAAACCAGTTGATGGATGATAAATATTACAGGTAGATAAGTTATAACTTTTAAATCTGGTGAAATAAATTAAAATGACACACAAACTATATATACTAAAGTCTGAATATATATAAAAAAATGCTATTTGATAATGTTAGGTGACAAGGTTGTTTTAATTGATTATCTCATTTATAACCAACTTCACTTTTTAGAAAAACTATAGTGTTTGAATTTTGAAATTAAAATAACTTGAGATTAATCACTTATTTGGGAGTTTTAAAGTTATGGAATACAAAGAAGATGGGGGGGGATCAGTATTTTTAAAAACTGTAGCAAATTTAAACACAGATCTTTGATATTAAATATTGATTATTTTAGAATAACCATCACAGGAAGAGAAAGTGCGATAATTAATAGGTATTCCCAATCTAATCCTAATTAAACTGAAACAGGAAGTGATAAAAAATAATTGAGACGAACATACCGTAATAATTTACTACGATTGAAACAAATTTTCAAAATACGAAACGGTAAAACAAATGTAATATTATTGTATCGTAATCTTAATTTCATCATATATATATATATATATATATATATATATATGTATATATATATATATATATATATATATATTATCGCTTTTATACCTAAAACCTCTGTTTGTTACTCTATATAACAAGAAATACATTAATGTAAAATTTCTTAGATATATACGCACATGAATATTATCATACATAAAGATTTATATCTTTTGATATATACCATAAACTCTTATTCAAATCTATACGATTACGTCAAGTCTGTCCGTCTGTCTTTCTGTCTGTCTGTCTCTATCTCTGTCTTTCTGTCCGTCTTTCTCTGTCTCTATCTCTGTCTCTCTTTTTCTTACAGCTGTCTGGGTTGTTTGATATTTGGACGATTCAGCTGACCACCATTGAAGAAATATGTGTGTGCGTTCACTGCAAATACTCGAGAACTGGTCATCGTATGAAGTTGATATTTGGCAGATATATCAGTCAACACTACAGACGGCAACGTGTCGAATTTGAAGTTGTTCAAGTCCGTGATTTTTGAAAAGTCAATCAAAATGAATTGAAAATTGTAGATCTATCTTCATAGTTTTTATAATAATCTCCCTTTACCAGCAGTCTTCAGAATTACCTCAATTCAATTATGAAATATTCAAACTGGCGACACTGGCGTGAAATAATTGACACTCTTTGAAGCTGTAGTTAAGTACGATGGATAGAAAATTATTTTACACAACAATTAAGTCCGGCGCTTTTCAAAGATATACCTTGGAAGAGGCACGCTCCAAGTTGCAAATAATGGCAAAACACTGTCAACTATCTACTATCATACGCAATAAGCGTGCCCGATATTTTTTAATGTAAACACTTTTGAAATCATTAAGATGTCTGTTGAATAAGCAAATAGCATGGTATCGATCATATTCTTACCGTTTACTTGGAATTTATTTACTGAATTATTTATATACGCTAATATCTTAGAAATATTTGTATGAAATACACTGCAGGTATATTTGTTTTTGCCCTTATTTGTATATGTGACCCCATTATAGGGTAAAAAAAGCCAAGAACTGAACATATAAATAATCATTTACATGGATAGCGGATGGAGAGAAACACTAAATGAACGAATTATGCGATGAATTGAAAGATGGCGATCGATCAGTTGGACTGATAGATATATACACAGATAGCTGAGAGAGATATCTAAATTCTTATTGTGTCATTTCAATCGTTTGTTTGCCAATATCTGTCAATGTAGTTTATAGGATTTTTCTTGAGTTTTTTCGTGTTTTACACATATTTTGATATCATGATATTATGCTGTACATTTTCTTTTGTTCGGATCATCAGTCCAGGGGAATTGAAAACAAAACAGGTGTATTAACTCGGAACTCTCGCAGTGTTAATCAATCATCACTTACCTTTTTCAGGTTTGATTTTATTATACTGCTTATGCCATAAATAAAGTTTATTATTTTGTATAGAGTATTATGATAATGTTTTGCACACAGGTGTTATTAAACATCATTTAATCTTTTTTTAAACTCAAGGCTTATTTACGCAGGCTACGTAAAAACGTATTCAACGATGAAGAATCAGTAAGTATAAAAACAGACATGACGTTTCCAATCTAAGATTCATCATATCATCTTTATGAATACTAATTTACCTCAACTTGATCCAACCGATGAATTTGACAATTTTTCTTTACTAATCTTATTGTTTTTATCCACGTCGTATACTATCTTGCTTTCATCAATTTGTCTTTTTTTCCCATATTTATTTTGAAAAAATACTACACACGGTCAGAAATGCGATAGTGGACTAGGGTTGGTCAACTCTGTCCTAACAATAATTTCATTTACTGACCCTATCTTACTTTAATATCCCCTTCACCAAAATACATTTTCCGAATAATTCTTTCATTCTACATTTACCAAAATACCAGTGTATCTCTACATTATTCAAAATTCCCAACATCTTCCGGGGGACTTTTACTTCTGTCATTCATCGGGGATGAAGAGGATATGTTAAAAGAAAAAATGGAAGACTAAAAAGAATGGTGGGATTGGAGCTAATTTTTCCGTAGATAAGTTGGACTGTTCAACTCGAATGAACAAAACTGTTCAACTCTAGCTTGGGCTAGGCTGACAAGTCTTTTCTGATCTCCAAAATTCTTTTAATCGACAAGGGACTTTGAAATGCCACTCTGGATTAAGTACCTCAAATGCGACACAGTCGCTCAACTTTCACCCACCTTTCATTGAATTCCAACGAAGACAGCCTTTCTCTCTTGATTCTGATCTTAATTTGAAGCAGAAGCTCAAAGAAGGCGACCAGTTAGTTGTACTGGAGTGAAAGCTTGCTTTCGTGGAATTCCTTCTGGCGTGTCGTCCATACCTCAACTCCTATAATGCCAAGAAGGCACAAGAACACGTGGTGTGCCCTCCTATTCAACGACTGAACTTCATTGCAACACACGGTACTGGCATCAAGGGCAAAGGACGGTGCCCCGAAGATGCATCAACCAGCTCACTCGACGGGTGTACGACACTGCCGTGGGAGAAAGCCTACTCAAGAGACTCCTCAATATCACTGCAGCGTATGCACGCTACCGAATTTACTAGCCCCGCTGCCAAAGACCATTTGCCCATCAAGAGCGCATTCCGAATAACCAGCCAGGTGACGATTGCTTTGTTATTTAGTACTGTACGGTTTTCCGCATTCTGCTCTTCCATTAGGAGGACATTAGTAATCAAAAAAAAAAAAAAGATTCAGCCTCATAATGAACCAGCCCACTTTATGTTAGTTTTAATTGATGACGATATGAATATGTATTCATGTCTATGTAAATGAAAATTTGCGTGGTAGGATGCAGGATCAATTTTATATGGATACCTATGATCTGATAATATAATTCATCACCTATTTTGAAGTAACAATCCCCAATAAGATGACTAACAATTATGTAATAATTTATTTCTACCAGCAAGCAAATTAAACCTCATATGTAAAACAGAAAAAATAACAAGCAATGACTAACTACTGAATGAGGCAAAGAAAAGAAGAAACAGAAAAAATATGAATAGAATAAGATGAAAGTTCTACACGTTAGAAAAACGGACATCTCCCAAAAAACGTCCTGAATAAGGATCTAAAAAAATTGAATCATTCACCTGAAGAAGCCAAAGGTGGGCACAAACATAAACGTGTTGTGTAGCAAATCTTTCACTCGATCATATCTTGAGTGCTACTTTACTGTGACGTTATGTTGAATCTTGAATGTATCAAGCGCTTTATCGAATAAACCTCACACGTTGGATATTGACATATATTATACCGTGTTCTTGATTTGTATTATATATATATATATATATATATATATATATATATATATATATATATATATATATATATGCTCTGATGATGTTTATCCTGATTCTCTCCCAGTCAGTTTTCTGAAAGACCGTTTAAAGGCTTGTTGTAAACAGTTTGGTGATATTGTATCCCCTTGTTTTATCTATTTTCCTATATTTATCTTGTTTGTATCTTCACATTGTCCAATTATTGCTGTGTAATTTCCATATAAGTAATTTTTCTTCTATTTTTCTGCATTGAATTGGAGGCTGTCGTATGTTCTGCAGAGTCAAATGCTTTTTCGTATTCTCATAACTTTTTGTAGGTGAATTTATTGTATGCAGGTGGTCTATTGCTGAATAGCCTCTTGTCGAGCCTGCTTATTTGCTTGGTTGATTTTCATCAGTCAGTATGTGAATATCTTTGTGAAGAGTTTGTATGACAGATACATTGATAATATTGTACATGAACATCTATGTATATGCAAACATATTGCATGAAGATTTATACTGTTCTAGCATGCGTGATAGATGTGAAATGCAGATATCAAAAGATCAAATCACTTTGTATCTGCGTTAGCGGAAATTGGGGAGTTTGGGTGAAAGACATAGAATATTTGAACCGAAAACGAAAACGTTGCGTCTGTTTGAACGACGCGACAATAATCACAAAATGATGTTTGTTTAAAGCGTGTGAATAGATAGATGGGGATGGACTGATAGATAAGCCCAAACTGCAAGATATATATATATATATATATATATATATATATATATATATATATATATATATATATATATATATATGTGTGTGTGTGTGTGTGTGTGTGTGTGTGTGTGGATATATACATAAACACACACACGTAAGCAAATAAATATATACTGATAAATTGCGTAATATTCTATTGAAACTATTTGAATCTGTTATTACATAGTGAATGTCCATTCGGCCAACACAATGTAAATAAAATGAACAATCAAAGAAAATGGGGCTGCAGCAGGAACTTTCTTTAATTGTTTGTTTTGTTTAGAATGTTTGAGTCAAATGGTACATTCACAATGTAATAACGAGAAATCATTTCAAACAAGAGTTTCAATATAATAAAACGTCATTTATTATCCTTCTGTCTGATCATATATCCATTTCTAGATATAATAATAATAATGATAATAATAATAATAATAATAATATATATATATATATATATATATATATATATATATATATATATATGCATGTATGTATGTATGTATGCATATGGGTATATATACACACACATATATATAGAGAGAGAGGAGGAGGAGGGGAGAGAGAGAGAAAGATTCTGATCATTTGTTCCTACTTCCTCGGTCCCCGCCGCTCAAATGATTTGATAAGTGACGCAAGTCACAACAGATGACTGATTTTTCTCATAATCTTATTGTATTCCAGATCAAGCCTGGGTCATATAATGAAATTATGTGAAACGTATATGAATGATAAATTGACCAATAGAAATTTTTTTATTTGTAAGTTTTAATGTTCGATGTATCACGAGCCAACGAAACGCAGGACCATTACAGGAGAGAAACAAGGAATCTCTGGATAATACTTTCATTTCTAGACGATAACAAAAAGTACTGACAGACAAACATAGCAGCCACCCATCATTCAGGCTATTTTCGCTCATACAGACCAGATGATGAGACGAATTGTGAATTTCAAATTTGTTGAGGTATATTTTCTGCCATTTCAATTATCAAAGTTCACTCTGCTGCCGCTATATCAGATCATATCTGTCCCCTATTGGCCTCATCAGCCATCAGCAAGCCTTTATCAAATGTTTTCTTTCCATCTATACGAGGTGCTATCCCATAATTTCGGGGAATCGTCTGTCTATTTTCCTGTGTATCCATTTCTTTTCCTATGCCCTTTTACAGATATTCATTCAAACTGAAATCAAGGGGATTTTAGGTTAATTTGTTTTTTCACAACAATTTTGTTTAATGATGAATTAGCCTACTGACTTCTTGTATATTGAGCGCTTTCATTCGGAATTTTTTAAAAATCTTAAATTTCACTCATTTTTTTCTGATTTGTTAACTATCTGATAAAACATCTTCTTATCAAAGATGTCAAAGGTTCAAGCTTAGGAGGCTCCGATAAGAACTACGTCTCACCTCCCATTCCACTCACCCACTAAGCTGCAATCTCTTGGTATCCAAGAAGCGTCAATATCGACTTTAATTGAACAAGAGTCACGCGAATTCACATGACGACTTTGAAAAGCTGCTGAATAAAGAGAGCTTTTAAGGAAACTTCATTTGGAATAGCTTTCATTATAATTGCACATGTTCAGATGTCAACCGTCTGCTTCTTTCAAATCATTATACGAACAATAAGGAGCTAAGAGAAAGAAGTTCAATTGCTTTATTATAGTAAATATATCTTTTAAAGAGCGTACTAAGTACAGGATCTGAAACTTCGGAATACTTTTCCGTCGCCATTCAAATTGATATAAAACCCTAATTCTTTTTTTTATTCAAATGTTACGCTATTCAATGTTTTAATCGTCTTCTTTTTTTTCTTTTTCGTCTTTTGTTTTTCTCCCTTCCTCTTTCCCTTTTTTTTTCATGTTTCTTTTCCCTTAACTTTTCTTCTTCAAAAAATCCTTCTACTGTATCACTTCTTCCATTTCTTTTCCTTCATTCTTCATTTACCCATTCCTGTCTTTTTCTTTCAAATCATCCTCTTCTGTGTTTCCTTCTGGTTTTTGATTTTCCTTCTTCTTTCCTCTTTCTCATTTTTTTTTCTTTTCTTCTCCTTTTATTCTTCCCTTCCTATCTTTTTTCTCTATTCTTTTTTATGATATTGTTTATTTTTTCCCTTTTCGTCTTTACCAGGTATAATTTTCTCTCTCTTTATCCCTTTTTTCTTTTTCCTTTCTTCGTATTTTTCACTAGTTTTCCTCTTTTATCTCTTATATCTTCTTACATATTTTTCTAGTTTTTTAGTTTTTATTTCCATTTTTTATCACGTATATTTCTCACATTTCCCCATCATTCAGTCTCGTATCCCTTTTTTTATTTTGTTAAAAAATAATATACTTATCTCATTTTTTCTTCCTCTCCTTTATTCATGCTTCGTTTCCTATAATTTTTTCTCTTTTTTCTTCCTCTGTTTTTCTAATAATCCCTGTTTCACATTTTCTCTTTTTAATTTATATTTTCTTTTCTTTTCTTTTGTTTTCCTTCCTTCTTTTTCCATTTAAGCTTTGTTTTTAATTTCACTTTTTTTATATCATCTTATTCCATCTCCAATCATTAATTTTCTTTCAACCTTTTCTTCTTTATCCTTTCCTCGGTCAATCTGTTTTCAATTTCCCCTCCTTTTTCTTTTTCTCCTCTTGTTTCATTTCTTTCATTCTTTTTTCCATCCTTTATCGTTTTCTCTTACGTTTTTATTCTTTCCTTTCTCTAGTCTTGTGTTCTATCTTTCATTCATTTTACATCTGTTCTATACTCTATCTCCTCCTTGTTTCTCCTCTTTTATCTTTTATTCCTTCTCTTGTTCATTTTTCTTCACCGTTTACTTTCACAATTTTTCGTTTTTGTCTGTTCTCTGCGATTTCAATAATTTTCGCCCCCTTTTTCCCCCTTTTATTCTTCCATCTGAATCTTTTCTTAAATTTATCTTTCATTCCTTTCATTTTTCGTTCTCTTCTTCATCTTGAGTATCTTCTTCATGTTCTTTCATAGTTGTATCACTCTTTTTCGTAATTGCTTTTTCACTTCATTTTTCTCACTCTTTTTTACTCTCATTTTTCGGTTTTCCACTTTTGCTTCTTCTTCCTATTGATTATTTCTCCTTCCCAGACTTCTTTTTCTTCTAATTCTGATTCCTGCTCAGCTTCTTTTTTTCTCCTCTTCCTTCTTTTCTATTTGATTTCTATTTTCTAATATTTTATATCTTTTTCTTCTTTTTTGAAAAATTCCATTCTTCCTTGAATTTTTCCTTCTCTCTCTAATTCTCTTTTTCTTTTCTCTTGCCTCTTCTTTCGTATTTTCCTTTCTTTTTAAAATCTTTTTCCTGTATTTTATAAATCTTAAAAAATTCCACCTTTCTTTTCCGCTTTCGTTTTCGCTTTCTTTTTCCACTTTCCTCCATCCTGGTAAATCTTTATCCTATCTTTTTATATTCCCCTTTTTTCTCTCCTCCTCATTCCTTTCTTCTCTCTTTGTTTCTTACTTTTCTTTCTTCCATGTTCTTCATTCTCTTGCCTCTCTATTCTTCCTTTATTTTTCTTCGTTTTCCACCCTTTTATCTCATGCCTTTCTTTTCTTTCCTCTCTTTCTTCCCCCTACACATTTTCCTCTCTGCTCCTACTTTTCTATTTTTTCTTTGTGTAAACTGCTCATATTATTGACAAATCTTGAATAGCGACAGTGTTCGTAGCTTTTGGCATTCTTGGAGATATCACAAGAATTGAACATGAATCGAAGAACCCTCCATGTCTTTGAGGCATAATCAGATCCTCTGAACAAAGCTGGATACAGAAGACAAACATGGTGAAAAATCCGATCCGTCCTGTTTTTCTTCAACAGAAAAGCTTGACACAAATAGGTCAATGCAAGTCGAGGATTAACCGATGAATATGCTTTGATTTTTGGAATAAAAACACCCACATATGTCAGATACTCTGTGAGCGCCAGATAATCAGATCACCGGAGTCAAAACTTTCAAAGACAGAAATCGTACTGTAACACCCAAACTAGGAAGATGAATAAACGACCAGTTTAGATTTATCTAATGTTCGGGCCGCTAGGATAATTGTTCTGACTGCTACATTTTCGTAAGGAAAATCAATAATGTATTGATTGTAATGGAGCAAATCACTGAAATGAATATTTCAATCAAATATGTTTCACTGTATAGGAGTAAATAAAGGCTTATTGATATGCTTCAAAGCTTTTAATGTTCGATTAATGCTGGTATAATTACCATCCTTGTACGTCAAAATAGATTAAAATAAGTCAAACATTCGAGAGCTTTTTCACTCAATCTGGATATTGTATGTAAATTATTTGCAAATTAGCGCCTGGACAATTATTCATTATCTGCTTATAGTTGAATATTGAACAAGATTTGTTTGTAAGTTAGGTTTCCCACTGAGCTCATCACAACCTGCCCCAAGATGATTTTTCGGGACTTAGACTGGGAAAGTAAAGGAGTCAGAATAAAAGGTAAACACGTAAGTAACGTCAGATTTGTGAACAACATCGACCTTTTTGCTGAGGATCTTCATGACTTCCAGATGATGCTGGTCAGACACAACGGAGAAAGCAAGAAATTCGTCTCCACATGAAATTCAATAAAACAAATATCATTTACAACGAATATGTCGAAGACAAAGACACAAGAATCAAAATCGAAGACGCAAAACCGGAGAAAGTTTACCACTACGTCTATGTTGGACAACGAATATCGATGAATTCCTCAAAAGAAGAAGAAAGTAAGCGGAGAATCACACTAGGTTGGGGAATGTTGGGGAAAGTCTATGTTTAACGATGGACGCTGAAAGATTGATGATGATGATGATGATGATGACAACGACGACGACAACGACGAATATAGCAGTTGATGCCCTAAACGGATCGTCTTCTTCAACAAAACCGTGTACATCTTCATTGGCGACCCTCTGTTTCGCTGACCCCTACAGAGCAGAGTGTTATGTTACAGTTTCAGTGTCCTTACATGTAAGGGAAATTCTAAACCCCAGATATAAAACAGCCTCTTATCTTCACTGGGTATCTGCATAGATTTTGTTTATATGCAGTCACCCAAGAGACTAAGATACTTACAAAGGATATTTCAAATGTTAGAGAACGGTAGATTAGGCTGGTTCTGGCTGGTATCGTATCATGGGGCTTGTTCATTTGTTCCAACCAAAAGCTAACGTCAACAATTTTAATGTACACAAGCATAGAAAAAGAAAGAGATTAAGTTGTATTCTTTTTTCTTCGAGGACTAAAACTTCAATTCGTTGTGCTAATTTGGGGTCAAATCTTACCAGAATTTTGATCTTGGAGATTTCAGATCGGTGAAGTTGTCCAATTTTCCAAGCGTTACTCTAAAAAAAGATTAACGCTATCATTTTTCTTCAAAAAGAAGAAGATAGCATATATGACGTCTTGAATATATAGAGTGATCCTAATATCAGCACATAAATATCACAAAACTCCCGTGTAATAAGACCTCTCGATTGGAACCTTGAATAATCATATCCAATTAAATGTTCAAGTCTTTTAATCCCCAAAACTTGTTGCCAATATTGGAATTAGAATTAGTTCGGATTGATCTCCCGAAACGGTATGTCATTTATAATAGCATTATAAAGTTTAATTAATTCTAAATGTTTTACTTATCGATGATAAACATTCAAAATTTCAGTAAGACTTTTTATAGTTAATACTTTCATGTATGAAATCACTCGGTTAGCAGGGGCCAATGTTATGATATTGGCTTATGCCGATATTATGGAACTGAAATGCATTAAGTGTTGAACCATCGACCATATTTTAAATTAGAAATCTACAGAAATGGAATCAGTACCACCTCCTCCAAAATTTTTAAACCTAATGTTCTTAGTTTGATTTATAAGAGTATGGATTGGGGGATAGGGGTTTGAAAATCCATATATTACCAGAAAATTAGTTCATGCAATAGTTGTCGATAAATGCTCCCCATGAATACAGGATATGTGTAGTCCTACAAGCTCAAGTCGATGACAAGTATCTAGTTCAAATTGTTGAAAAATATTGAAAAAAAAAAGAAAAGAAAATTAGCCAATTTAAAATTCTTTTCCAATTCTTACACGTGGAAATCATTACTTAATTAGAAAAGAAAATTTAAAAAAAACTAAATTGGCAATACTGGGCTCCCAAATACGGAGAATGAAAATTAAATAATATCTAAATCGGCAATCTGAGGGTAATGGCACCCTTGCCTCATACACAGACAAAAAAGAAAGTATAAAATCTAAGAACTTATTATCATCAAATGAGCATTTCCTCAAAATGGATTTATTGAGAGGGAGAAACGAAATCTAGCAAATATTTTACCTTGTATCCGTCGAACTTATATGAACTCAAAGTAAATTCGTTCACAGTTCGAGGAGGCTTGATTACAAATGGCCTTCATGGAAGATATAGCAACCAAGGAACCATTTCTCCGGAAAGAAATTCGAGAGAAGAAACTGAAATATGCACGCACCCGGAAAGACTGCAGTTAAAATCAATGAAAAAGTGTGCTGAGGGGTGAGGAAACAAAATTCTAAAGTTTGAAGTCTAATCGTAGTCAACATGTGAGAAGTAAATGTTATAGAGAGTCAGCCACGGGTATTTGCAGCCTTTATTAAAGCTCGGTGAAGATCGGTGATTGTGATAAAATGCATATCAGTTGATGGTGTTAAGTATATCATCAGGATTGATGGGATCATAGATGCTGAAATGTACAAAGAGGTTTTCATTCATTATCCTATTCATTCTGGAAAGCGTCTGATTGGCAACTTTTCTCCTTTTAAGCACCAGCCGTGTAAGCAATCGTTGGAATAAGATAGGCTTCGACTATTACGAGCTCTTAGATTGAGGCAGAACAATCACATCGAGTACGTGCGAAAAACGAGTGTAAGGTGTAAATTACACTGAAAACTGGTGTTATCAGGCCCCGAAATATGCTACCTGACTTTTGGAGTGATCTAATCTTTTCTTAGTTTAGACACAATGCTATCAGTATGGGTCATCCCCGTGAGGATACAACTGACCACTCAGTGGTAGTATTGATGTGGAAGAGCAGATGAAAATCACTACCGTATTTCGCTCTGGATAATTTCCCCCTTCCAAAAAAAATCACTCATGAAAAATCTATGTGCTTTATCAACAGAAACATAACTGTTATACCTATTTGTATATACAGGATAATGCATTTTTGATTCGGAATTAAAGCTCAATCCGGGGATGGTTATCTATTGCTACCGATTGTACATGTGGACACACAGCACAGCACAATAACGTACCTTCCAAAAACCTGATATAGATATAGAGAAGATATTTAGTAAATTTTGCTTATTACCGTTTGCTTTGTCTGGTGGATTTGCTTCAGGCTGTTTGCAAAACTTAAATGGTTACCCATCTAAGTTATGAACAGGCATTGCTGCTCAACTATGATGATTGGCAGGAAACCGATGCTTCCAGCATGACCTGACCTTAATGGCTAGTTACTTACTAAGTGTAGTTTAGTTTTGGCTAAAGGCCTTTAGTATGGTGCGGCCAATGAGGATTGAACTTACTTGTTAGAAGTACCAATTTACGACACTAAGATGTTGACCATAGCTGGAAGATTTTAAATAATTTGCTCTTATTATGAATAATGGAAAAATCTACTGCGGGTCGTAACGTGGGACTCTTTCACTAGAAGCGGCCTGGGGGGTAAAATGCTCCCTTTCACCAACATTTCAAACTGTGAACTCCTCCCGCTAAACGAATACAGTATTTTTCCTCTTGGGAAATAGCTCCGAAGAAATTAAAATGTATTTGTTAACTTTGTTAAGATATCGACCAATCTAATATGAATGGAGAGTTTATCATAGAATTAATACAGAGCATGGATCGTAGCTAGATAATATCTCAGGAGATATTAAATTTAAGTTTAAATTTAAACCTTATTTATACAGTCCTTTGTTGGGGTCAAACAATGACTAACTGGATTAGAATTGAAGCTAATCCACTGACAGTGCAATCTATGTATCGAGAGAAAGCACGACACCAGGGAAACAGAGAAGATAGAAATACTTCCGCAAATGCTTTGTACGATAATCACTTTCAAAACGGATAATATTTGAAGATATGAAGCACAATAGAAAGCGACACGGCCTTCTTCGAAAGAGAATCATGATTAATAAATCGTGATGAAACAAAAGTATTCCATTAAATCCAAACCTTCCCCTACTCAAAAAAAATGTAATGCAAACATGAAGAATAGTTGCTGAGGGCAGCGAACCAAGAAATCAATGCGCATGCGTGCGCTTTGAGCGAAACAGGAACCTGTCCTCTTTTGCCTCAGGAACTCAGAGCCAACGTGTAACAGATAACCGTGCATTGCCTTTGCTGTTGAGATATCTACTCTACTGACGATTTATCATCCCGATAATTCTTCCATGTACCAACGTAATTCTGTGAGCTAAAATATATGCACGTGTGCAATTTTCTCTTTTTCACTCTTTCTGCATGCCTCTTCTGCTAAGGGTCATTGTTTATATATATATATATATATATATATATATATATATATGTGTGTGCGTGCGTGAAATGAATGTTGGTGTGCGTGTTTATGGTATAAGATAACATCCATATACGATACATTATGATGAGCCCTATATAAAAAAACAAACTAAATGTTTGACATAAGCTATATATCAAAATCATTGCTGAAACGGGGGGTGTTTGATCAACACTGCCGTGTTGATATAACTGTTTTATTCTTTAAATCTCCGTATATAAGAAGAAAATACTGGAGAAGATTAAACAAATCACATCAACAGATATGGGGAGATTTTTGGAAAAGTTTTTTTTTCTTTTTATTGATTAGTGTTTGAAGCTGTACATCTTTCTGTTTGTCTATCAATCCATCTCTCTCTCTCATAATATGTATATATATACATATATATATATATAAGTCATTGGGTAAGGAAACGAATGTTAACTTTACAAAATCTTGTTCAAATTCACTTACACGTTTTAATCAATAAAGTACTAGACTCTTTCGTATTTACTCCTTTCTCTCATATAAATATAGTAATTATATATATATATATATATATATATATATATATATATATATATATGTTGTTTGTGCAAAAATAATTGCAGTTTTTGTCATTTCAATGCTACATAAAATTTGAATGTCGGTTCATTCAAAGTGAATATCCATTTATTCTGGTTTATTCAAGGCTGTGAAATCAACGGTAGAAAAAAAAGAAACAAATGCGAGCAATTTTGTTCTATGAGTTCAAGGGGGGGAGTAAATCAGCAAAAACTACTCGCAATATTAACCAAGTACTTCACCAGGCGACCGTGAGCGAACTTACATCCCGTTGTGCTTACTTCTGTGATTGACGTCACCCAGTTGCAAGCCATCTTTGAGTTGGATCCTAGCAGAAAAAACTCAGGATGATGTTGAGGAAATAAAAGTTGACCTTTCAACAGTTGTTTGTTATTTGTACAAAATTGGAAAAGCTAAAAGAGCTCCACATAACGTGCTAATGACAATTGTTGAAATGCCAAGAGCTCGCTTGTCAGACAACTGACCGTGCAGAAAATAAACTGTATAAGCTATGAAGCTCACTCACCAGACCCCTCTCGGACCAACTACCAGAGAAGGTCTTCATTATCAGGCAGCAACAGCAGCTCAGTACGCCTTCAGGGACCCAGAACTTTCTGGAATGAATAGACTTGTTTCTAGTTTGCAAAAAAAAGTGTAGATTCTGTAGGTTCTTATTTCAACTTATATCTTTTATTCCAACTCTAAATAAGCCAGTAAAGTTGATGCTGGAAAAATGCAATTATTTTTGCATAAACCCAATATGTGTGTGTGTGTGTGTATGTGTGTTACTGTATTTATATATGCGTGTTAGCGTTCTTCTAAAAACTCCCATGGACACTGAGTTGCAATCTACCTGACTAGACTGAACAGGACTGCACTGGCTACGAGCTGACAAAGTAAACTGATTTTTCAACGATTCAAAACAAGCTCACTCGCTTGATCCGACGAATACTCGTAAAACTTTTCTGATGATATCAGAGCACAGGTACTAACTCGTTGTAGAATTGGCGCATAATGAATTCACATCAGTTTACCTCCCAGTACCGATTCAAACTTGATGAATTCGAAAGAAAAAACGTAATGCTGCGTCAAATATTTTTAGGTCTCAGGGAAAAATACTCCGGATCGTGGAGACAATCGAACTACGTTTGGAACGACGCTTCCTGTCTGATTAAAACGAGAAGGACTGGTTAGTTAGCCAATTGAAAACCGTCTCGTAACCAACCTTATTTGGTAGAATGCCGTGTTTGGGTGATCAATTAAAATTTGGAAAAAAATGGGTAATCAATGGATAAATCACGTTTCTGCCCCTCGTAGTTTGGTGATGACTAAAAAAGTCTGAATTTTCGAAAAACAAGCGTGAACACTGCCAGACAATTACCCATCCACTCACACACAAATACACACGAAAAAAGTTTGGGGGGGGGTAAGATAAACAAAAAAATAAACATTTAATTTATCAGAACTCTATCGCAATTGGCTCAGCCAGTATGCATGACACATAACCGGCTAAAATCACTCAAAAATTGGAAAAAATCCAACTACGTGGGCAGTTTCGGTTGACAGTGTCTAATTACATGCATGTGAAAATTTAGAGCTAATTTTAATGACGCTCTTTCCTAATGTAAGCCTGTGGTGAGGTAATTAGATGCGTAAATTATTTGTCGCATGGAAAATTCGGTGCATTTTAAGAATCTGAAAAACCAGTGTCTAGATGTGGCCGAGAGCGCTAATGATGGCTGTTCCCGATAAGCAGAGTAACGTAACAGTATTTGTTCAACTTGGATTGCTTTTAATACAAGACAGCAAGTATTCGGAGAAACTGTACTCATTCGTAATAATCGAGCTAAGGTAAAAATGGTCCCTGGAAAAGAAATATCGCACCAGAAAAAATGGTACGAATGAAAAACTAGAGAATAGTGACATTGAATTGAAACACAAACCTAACCCAGGAATAACTCTAAATTCTTGATTGATGTGTTTTTGAAGGGTTTTTTTTTCATTGTAGATGCTATTTTCCCCTTGTGCCATCATCTGGTGCTAGTTTGGACTTTTATTTCCAATGATCTCAGAAACTTAATTGCTGATCATTACCCTATGCCGTAATCACTGCTACAGAGTTTGATTTTTGCTGAATGCTCTCTCAATATAGTCCTATGCTCCTAAATCGATTGGGATAAAAACGGACACTCGAAAGATTGTGGTTCATGAAGATGTATCAGAATAAACAAATAGGTTAATTTTATAGGATCTCAGGAATACTGCTTCAACAGTGCTACCAACATATGGTACCCCTGGGTCACGTATGCCTTCGATGCTTAAAAAAAAAAAAAAAAAAAAACAAAAAAAAAAAAACAAAACAAAACAAAAAAAACACTACACCAAAGTACCCTAGCAGTATTTTATGATATATGGTTTCGTGGGTCGAGTGCGAGAAGGCTGGGTCTACGCATATAGTCTCTCCTAAATCTTAGCCAGGTGCTCTGAAATCGAAACTACTATGAGAATCTCTCACCTTATTTCAGTCGAAATTTGTCTGCAAAAGAATGGAAGTGGTAAATCTCAACTAACACGATTTTCACTTATAGGGGCATTATCAGTAAAAAAAAGGGACCCACTCAAATATAATTAGGTGCAGGACACCAGATGTATTTACGCGAGTTTATTATGAGAAAGGGGAGTGGCGTTTTCAAAAGAATGGCTACCATGTATTGCATATTTTATGAATAAAATTGCAATGATACTCTCCGAATGTATCGTGATTTATGGATCAAACTGTGGCACCAGTGCTTTTGACTATATCCATAAAATTTTTAAAGCTTGCACTATATTTGCCAAGTTTTTGAACGGACTGATATAGCATAGCCTATCTGCTGCTGTAGCGAATTTGATTCGCACATAAGTTTTCCTTCTATGCTAAACACAGTAAAGTTGTATCTTGGAGGATAGTATAAACTATTACTAATTAAATGAATGTGATCCTTACTGAGTGCTCCGTATTTGAGGTCAGTTCATCTACTTTCAGCAAGTCTACTTTACATGCACATTTTCAACAAACCTGGTTAACTAATGTAAATCTAACTAAAATTGAAGAAATGTGTGCATGTATATTTAGCTGGGTTTTTGAAAGGTCGGACTACTCTACCAACTCAGTCACCCTCCACTGGTTGGGAAGACTTACACTAAATGTTGGAAGGAAGCCTCCTCAGCCCCCTTCCCAAAGACATTTCATACCCTGAGAATTAAGTGTTTTCCTCAGAACGATTGTGTAAAAGAAAAAATGTCTTTGAAAAAGGAAATGCAAAAACTAAAAGACAAAAAAAAAAAAAGAAAAAAAAAGTGGGCCGTGATTTGCGAGTCTTTGCAAATAAATGTTAGACCAGCTAGTAAATCTCGACAGAAGAATTTACTAAATAAAGCAATTTATAGAGTAATAATTGGTAAAATTAATCAAGAATTCAATTCATTCTAGACAGAAACCACGAAGGATCAATTAATTTGATATTTTATGCACATATTGACCAGAGAAGTAGAGAAATCAATTTATCAAACTATTGACGACAACTTGAGATGAACTCTTCATAGGGTTTCGTGCTGTAAATAGTTAAAACTATTTATCCACATAGAAGGGAAATATTTTTTTGATTTCAAAATGCTTGACTCAGTTGAATATCGACAATGTCACTGTGTCTTTCTGGGAACACTGAAAACTTGTCCGAACAAAAGGATTATAGCATTTGATTCTACGTTCTCCAGTATCTCTTCCACTGTGTAGATGCAAATATTTTAGGTTAATCTTTAAATCTTGTAGCATTGAAGACCTTATTTACCAATTCTACTCAACCAAAATAGGTTCGAATTACGATGAAAATCAAATCCACTAACAAGGATTTCAACATTTACGCTTTTGTAAACAACCCATAAAATTCCAAGGTCCACATGTCATTACTTAAAAAGCGAATTTATGAAGCCTATGGAAAGGTTTAAGAACTTAAATATCATAGATAGTTTATCAAATGTTCATACGAGAAAAGTCCTTTGGAGAGAGAGAAAAGAAAGGATACAAACCTGGTTCTGGAAAGATTGTCGTTCAAACCTATTTGCTTAAAAACTACAGTGTTGAAGCAATACCGAAGAGTAATTTTCTATAAAGATTGAATTTTACCATATGAATCCGTCTCAACATTCCCAAACTTATTTTTTTTTGCTAATCGAGAGGGAATTAAGCCTTTACTTAAATGCATAAACAACTTCTGGTGCAATCTGTTACAGCTTATCAGCCATTAAAAATATTGAAGCCATACTGTGCCGGAGGAAAAGTTTTCGGCCCCCTCATTAAAGGAGGGAAACATGCAGAGCATGTGTGTTGGGGGGAGGGGGACTAATTTGTGTTACAAATACCGGAAATACTTTGAAAAGTGATAAGAGTGTCAGTTATCACAAAACTTCACTAACGTTTGTTTGTTTTTTTAATCATTAAGCTTGAGAAACGATGCTAGGGAAAAAAGTTCAGGGGGATTTTGGTGTCTTTAGACGAAGCCACTAATTTTGATCGGCTATGTTGATTAAGGTAAGTAGCAATTAAGGAATTAGTGGGAAGGAATGAACTCGAATAGGATGAGGAGCAGAGGAATTACTTAAGTATCATTGAATAAGTAGTATACTATAGAATTAGGATGGTATGACGAAAATTGGTTGAAAAAGTCACATGGGCTTTCATTTTAGTTGTACTCTTATCAGTGGGGAAGCACTTTCGGGATAACAACCCCCCCCCAAAAAAAAACAACTTTAATACTGCATCTCCAGGTCAAATACAGAGGGCTTGCTTTCACAATTAGGCTGAAAATCAGAACTATCATAAGAGGTAATAGTGAACATTTCAGAAAATTTTAGAGTTAAAACTAAAACAAGAACTGAGGTTCTTCAGCAGTTCGCTAAAGTGAAATTTAATGAGAGATCAAAACAAGAGAGGAAACGACTTTATAACTACTACAAACGAAATTAATCATAGGTCATGTCACGGTCAGTCTTTATGTTCTTCCTATGGAAATTTAGGGAAGATGACCACCGACCCTGCAGTGAGCTCAATGCTATTTGCTAACGAAAATGAAAAGTCTCGGATATCGTCCAAGATGCCGGTGTTATTGAAAGGTAGTTCCACCCAAAGGAAGTAAATGAGTTCGTCTCCAACCTCATTCTGTTTTGAAAAGCAAAATGGCCAACTGTCCCAGGTAGAAGTGAATGAAGTTCTTTGTTGAATGGGTGACAAAACTGCCAAAATTTCGTCCGACGACACAATGCCAGGTGGGTTGATATCTTTCATCGAATTCTTTCTTAAGAAAGCAGGCAATGTCTCGTTCGATTTTGTTGCGTCTCATCGAGACGAAAGCGAAGTCGATAGCTGCCGTCTGCATCTCATACGACATATCGGCGGCTTTTATAACAGCTGTCTGTTCCGGAGATGATAAATCCTTTCGCGACATATTGGGACAGTTTTCTATTCAACGGATTATTCTCTCAGAATATAAATAGACACCAGTCGGTAATCTACAACAAAACCTTTTAAACGTTTTTTGGTTCTTCGTTCAGAAATGTGCTTTGCTTCGAAAAAACCTATTTTTAATTCTTCATCACCGTAAATGGATAGAAACGTGGACTATTTATAGGAATATCGGCATTTTATCAGGAAGAGTTCAACTGAGAATTCTTGAAGAGAATAGGTAGAGTTGGTATATTCGGTTAGCCGATATCTATCTGCAGGTACTGACTGAGCATTTAAAACGATTAACGACACAGAGAAAAGAATCAGTGAATCGAGTTCAAATCCCGGCTGTGATATACACTCCTGCACTAATGCTCTTGGGTATGAATCAACCACACGCACACGAGTGGATAGCAATGCCGTTGGAGCTCTTTGTTTCTGTAAGGTATTTTGTGTCGTCTGAAATAAGATGCAACTTCACGTTGCAAGAACAAGGCAGACAATGTATAAATACAGATTCCTATTTGTCAAGACTAGATTGACGAGCACTCGGTGTATATCAAACACATTATACTATCGATTGGTTCAGATCAATTAATTTTTATTTATATCCAAACAAACTAAATCAGTTTTAGACGGCTTTAGTACTAACAAGAATATATAACATGCTAAAAAAAACTCGCCTTTGTATTCAGGGTTTTATGATTTTCTTGATCGGATTCAAAATATGAATTAAAACATTTTTAATTCTACGAATGATGAGGTTAAATCTAGTAGTGACAGCTATTCCGTCCGTAATCTCTGTGTACTGCCAATGCCTTTTTTCCACCTTTTCTATGGTACAATCAAATACGAGACATATCAGTAAAAAATATCTACAGTAAAATTATTTACGATGCATTTCAGTACAAATGTCATTCCGAATGTTTTCTATAGTCAAATCATGTAAGTTGTATGTCAGTAGAAATATCATTCATCATGTTTTCTAGTGTCAAATCATGTACGTTTAATGTCAGTACAAATATCATTTGGAATGTTTTCTACGGGAAAATTATTTACGATGCCTGTCAGTACTAATATCATTTGTAACGCTTTCTGTTTAGTAATGCATTTATATCCCGTTAACAGAAGGCAAGAGTAGTAACTTATTCATTAATCACCATTTTTTCATATTTCAATTGATCTCCCTAACAAGACATGCTACTAAAATACTGACGTCCCTAATTATAACAAATCATCGCACAAAGACATATTTCAGTGAGAAATAAGATGCCCAATAGAATTCTTGGTGACCCTATGTTTTGAGCAAAACACTATGATATCTGTCGGTCTCATAAGTTTAGTTGGGGTTTTCTTTCGTTTTTAAAAATGTTTCATAATCAACAACTAAATACTAGCGGGAATTTCCTCATGAAGGTTTCCTATCCGTCGGAAACAAAGAGAATGTATTTTTCTTTTCATCCAATTCTTGTCGCTCAAAGCTAGATCATTGTTGAAAGTCGGTTGGGGGTCTTGCATTATTAGGCGCAGTCTAAAGATTGGTTCCCTCCTAGGAAGATTTTCAGGATCTCCACCGGAGGCTCTTTGCATGGTTCTGAGCCGCTCAGAGCATCTGGTACAGCAAGTCAGTCATCCATCGAACGACAAGCAGTGAATTCAACGTGATGTGAAAAATGACATAAGCAATTCGTCGGAGTCTTTATCAAGTTTAGTTTCTTGTTGGAGAAACCTCAGTTGACTCTCAGTCTGAAAGTGATTTTGCAGTTCAAAGTGATGCTGATCCTTCTTCAGAAAATCAGGACGACTCCGTTCTCACTGCTTGGCAATGGCATAAATGAATTGTGGACCATTAATTACTTTCTTTTTAGCGGTGCTCAAGCTATGAAAACCGTGATGATACAATCACCTTGGATTTTTTAAAATCTCTATTTTGGCAAAAAGCAGTTTGACAGTATCTGTGATGAAAAAAAAAAACAAACCACTTTGCAATTTAAACTTATATTACAAATTGGCAAGGCGTACCACGGGCATAATTTTGCATTGATGTTCCATCGAAAATTTGTGTAAATGTTCAAAGAAAATATCTATTGGTCATAGGATCCCTTATCTCAGGTGATAGTTTACAAGAGTGGTGTGCCTATTGCATGCTATAGAAGATAATGTTTTGGTGCAAGATTTTTTAATATCTATTAATGATTAAACTATACACAGAAATATTGATTTCAAGAATATTATGGTAATTTGTATCATTCATATATATATATATATATATATATATATATATATATATATATATATATATATATATATATATGTATATATATATATACATATATATATATATATATATATATATTCATATTGTAGTTTTTATGCTGTTATGCATTTCATATCTTACAAAATTGATATAAGAGTGTATACATATATATATATATTGTTATGCATTTCATATCTTCAATATATATATATATATATATATATATATATATATATATATATATATATATATATATATATATTCTGCATGAGCATATTATATTCTTGAAAAAATATTTCCATTTAATACAATTTCGAGAAAAACAAAATAAAAAAAATTCCTAAAGGTATTAATCTTTTCTTCTTTCCGGAAGAGGAAGTAATGGTGCTAATAGGAATATGAGTTGTAATAATTAGCAGCGAAAAATGTCACGATTTTTCTAAAGGGAAAATCTTGTATTTCGTGATTAAGTTTCTCCAATTGCTCAACCGGATTTGAATCTTGAACAAACAATCGACACTTCCCATTGTCCTAATTTTTTTTTCTATTACAAACTACTAGATAAAGTTTTGTCTGGAATTCCTGTTTAATGTATACCATTCAATCAGGCATTCAATCGTTTTAACACTGTTAATACAGTCGCAAATACAGGAAGTGTTTAGCGTCGAAAGAAAAACTTGTGTTCATACAATGTCCAAAAGAAGTTCCTTGCTGTGGTGTAATGGTTACCAGACTAAATATTGTGTGCTATCAGCTGCTTAGAAGTGGTTAGAAGTATTTAGCAAATTAGTCTCCCCGAACAGTCACTAGTATAGTGTGTTAGAAACTTCTATGGCTATCTCTGTTTGTTTGATGACTTGCTTCACTTCCCATAGGGTTATTTCTGGGATATTCTCGAGCTGATTGTCTGCATATGGCGTATTCTGTTTGCTGTTTTGTAGTCCTTGTTTAGCGGAGTAGAGTTTTTGGTAAAATTCTTGGATACATTCAACAATCCTGTCTCTGTCTGTTGTTTGGTCTCCATTTTCCACGAGAATGCTGGTTATTTTTTTCTTTCCAGAATGAAGACCTTTCTTTATTACTTAGTGCCGACTTTTTTCGACGGTTGTTTCCATCACAGATGTCATATATTACCTTTAGTCTTCTGTTTGTTTCTTTTTGATTGTTTCAATCAGTTTTGTCTCTTCAATTTTCTCTATTGTTGGCGGTGGCTTGAGTTTTCTGTGATTATGCATAAAATTCCTGGTTCCAACTGAGATCTTTTTAATGGTTTGTGTGCTCATTGGTTCAACTATCGCAGTGACTTCTAAAAGAAAAGCTGTCATTTTGGTGTTGAGTTTGTTGATGTTGATATCGTTCTCTTTTTCAGTAAGAATTTTATAACTGTTTTTCAGTACAAGTTTGAAGGATCGAGTATGTTCTTTTGGTACGTTTAGTTGTTGCAGCTTGGTGAGGAACGTTTTTTGCGTTCTCTGTTGATGTTTACGTGCATTTTACAACGTGTCATGGTGGCTTCTTACGTTGATTTGATTTAGGACTTTGATGTCCTTAACGGTGTCGCTTTTGTCCATTAGGATGTAGTCTTTTTTTTTCATTCCGTAGTTGGGCCTTTTCAAAGTCCAATACCTACTGGATCCCTCCTTGAAGAAGGTGTTCCCGATTTTTAACCCATCCGCCGTTGCAAGGTGTACAAGATTTTCTATTCTTTCTCTTTCCATACTTTAAACTAGAAGATGCCAATGCAATTTTCATTTCTTTTGCATTGAAGTCTCTCATGATGGCATTGAAGTATTATGAAGTAGGAGTGTATACTTGGATGTTATTTATTTTGATGAAGCTGGCTCTTCGGTCTGAGACGGCTTTGAAGCCTGCCACATCGTCTTGAGGTCCTTATCGATGAGAAAGCCTACTCCGCTTCGTTTTACTTTCTCTTTTCCATAGTTGTAAAGAAGATGTTCGCTCTTTAGTTCGATTAGTTGTTCTCCGGGTCTTCTCATCTCGCTAATGCCAATAGTGTCCAATCAGATATTTTTGATTTCATTTTCTGGATCAGTTAGGTGCATGTCAGTTAAGAGTGTAAGTGCCATAAATGTTTATCAAGTTGTTGTTTATTTAGGCAAGACTAAAATCACCCTATAGTATTATGCCATGTATAAGTTGTTACAAAGTCCATGTACCACTTTCGATGTTGTGAATTCGATCCTCTCTATGCACCCCCCCCCCATTTCTCTTTGCTTTTTAAGAAGGTAACAATCGAAGCTTCATCAAGGCACAATGTTTAGCAAGCTGGATTCACGCACCACCGTTAAAGTTATGATCCTCACTGTGTGAAACACTCGTGATTTGCGCTAAACTAAACAAAAAGCGAAGAAAATATCGATGTTTTCTTTTCTTGAAGCAATGGTTATCCAATTGCCATTGTTGATCTCCGACCTAATCCAATAATCTCACAGTAAAAAAATTCTTTGCAAGTTGGCCATAGAGATCATTGGCTAATTTAGTGAGTGCAAGCCTTACTAGGTGCTCCAAAGTCATCAATTGCCGGCCACAATCTCACATATGATCTCTAGATATCAACTTTGTTGGTCCAGCTATTGTTTGATATTCTTGCTGCATGGCCTGTCCCTCGCCCTTTGAATTTTTTCATGGATTTCATGATTTTCCTGACTTTTGATTTTTCTTTAAAACAATGCACTGTTTTATGAACGCTCCAATTGATTTTGTGAGTGTTTGCAATCCACAATAGAAGATCGTTATAACTGTACAAGATCTGCAAAGTCCTCTTTCGGAATCGACATCAGTTTCCAAGTTACGGTCTCCTCAATTGTAAAGTCTACGATCTGAAATCTTCTTTTTTTTCGATGGCTAAATGACTGAAGTCGCAAGGAATCAAATATGAACTATAAGGAGATGACAAAAATCTGTGATGCATTGCTTTGCCGAATATCCCTTCGAAGAATATATCAGAAATATACAAGTAAGACGATTGGTAATGCAAAGTAACACAGTGAACAAGCTCACTTGATTACATGTCACAACTGAGTGAATAATCTGTGTTGCCGATTTAAATAGAAATAATTTTCCAGTTTCCTTATTTGAATTTGTGAGTCCAGTGTCGCCAATATTGATGTTTCTCTTTCTCTATTTTCGATTTTATTTTGTCACACAAGCAGTTTCCGGAATATTGAAAATAGCCAATACTTTCAAGTCAGACCTTTGAGTGAGTTAGATCCTTACTGGACCCCCCCCCCACTGCACAATAGACTACGATATTAAGCTAAATCTAATAAATATCGAGGTTGTCTAACCGTCAAGTGCGATTTCTTTTTAGAGCAAATTAAAATCTATCCCGTGCAACCTTATGTTAACCGCGGATAACTGAAATCGCAGACGGTGAAACCATGATTAGAAGAGAGCATTTATGGGATGAGGATTAAAGCAAGTGATGAGACAGGCACTTGAAAACATTTTAAGTCTTACCTCAACATTGGAAGATCTATAACATCCGCTTGATATTCATCGATTCTTTGCGCATGTCTATATTTGTGACAGTCCAATGTTTATCTTTTTTCTATCTGATGTTAACTGTGATGTGCGCGCACGAGCAGGATTGTAAACAAGGTGCACAGGTGTTCCTTGTCGATCAGAACCAATCAACGGACGTCTGCATACAGGGAAAAATGTGTATCTTCGGCCGATTCAATCAAAACCTCAAGGGATTCACACCAACGTCAACGTATATATATTGTCCTCACGATTTATATATATTGACTGTTTTTTTGTTTTGTTTTGTTTCGTTTTTCTTTTGGGGGGGGGGATATCCCAACGGTGAGATGATCAAACACATATCTCCGCCATTTTAATTAACGTTTCTCAAGATAACCAAATCCGTTCGTTCCGAGATTCTATAGGAGATCTTATCCAGTTTCCTTCCCCCACCCCTTGTAACCCTTTTTGCACACCTCGTTTGATTTGACTGTTGACCTAACTAACAAACCACTACCAGAAGTCATGTCGGCCATGAGTGCTTTCTGTGTCAACAATCCAAAAGCGGTCGATCAGATTTCATTTCGGGCTATTCTTTGTTAATTCTTCCATTAATCTTAATATTATTTGGTTTCTGATGGCCATAGTTGGATGTTGAGTGACGTCAAATCATTTTATATTTAGATCCTTCACCCCTGTATTCCCAGCATTTTAAAAAGTGTTGATAATAGAACCATCTTTATTTTACTTCCATGTTCAGTTCTTCAAATCCCTTTAGTCATCAATGTTCTAAACATACGAATTCTGTCCGAAAAGCATCAATTTTATGTATCTCTTGATGTCATCAGGAAACCAATCAGAAGACACTTTAATGAGTATGTGTTAATTAACGCCCTTCCCTTGTGATTATTGAATCGGCATCGACGAACCATTGAGTTACCTATTGCAGTGAGTGACCGTCATATTCCCAACATTTATTCCATATCTGAATCTGCCCATTCTTCAAAACTTAGACACGTTTTCTTAGCAAAACATCACATCGACCGGGTCTATCATACTCTGTTAACATCCAGATACGGCTCTCCTATAACCTTTGGTTTTTCCTAAAGAAATTTCAGACCTAAGACGAGATTAAAGAGAATGTGGAGAGACTGCTGATCGAGTACTTAAAAGAAAGAATAGCAGACTGTTAAAATGTTGTAAGCTCATATGATCAGTATGTGAGGTTCAAAGAAGAGTACTTTGAATTTGCCAAAAGCAGCATTGTCCTAGGTAGGCTATCTTTTCGTTAATATCAAGTTGCTGGATACTATCTGGGCAGACCTCTTGTAAAAGACTTATCCAGTGGACAATGTTTTACATTATACATATGAAGCACTTCTGTCGGAAACATTCTTACCGTAATTTTTGACGTCTTATGACAACTGACTTTCTATTTTCCCTTTCCTTAGTGTTTTCTGTATTGAAAGATTTAACAATGCATTTCTATAGTAAATTATTTACAATGTGATCCATGAGTGATCATATAGCCCTGCGTACATATAATAGACCCATTCTCTCTGTAATGTTAGTATTAATTCCTGCGAGCTGACAATGACATCATTCCTGTTTTTAATGTATTCTTTAATGTCAAATCATTATCAATACATTAGCATCCCACATGCTATGGTTCTATTGTCTCAGTAGTGCTTTCAATCAATTTCTGATTTTCAGTGCATTCATATTGTAAGATCATTTATGATTTCAGATCATTATTTTTGCAGAAATGATTAAATTTGAACAGAAGAGTGACTGAGTAAAGTTAAGATCAATAAACATCATTTGAAAAATATGGGATTCAGATGTAGAATTTTTCCGAGCTTAAATTTGTTTTGGGGGGTTTTGACACATTCTATGCATTGTGTGCATTAAAAATAGGGACAATTAAGATTTCTGCCCTTTGTGGAGTTCAGGACCCTCAATGTATTCCTTTCTTTGAGCAAGACACAGCATAAACAAAGCTAGCCTAGGGCGAGCACCTCTGGGTACCTCCTCCTCATTGCTCAAGGATGTGTAGGTCGGAAGTAGTCTTGTCGCTGGTCCCAGGAACCGAGCAATTATTTTCCTTAACCATATTCACGCATGTGGGACCCAACAATTAATCTAACAATCTTTGTTCTTCCATAAATTCTATCACTCATACTTTCATACATTAATTCATTCATTCTTTCATTCATTTTTTATACACTTTTCCATTCATTCTTCCATACGTTCTTTTATATTTTCATGATTATTTCATTCCTTCATTCATAATTCTATCATTCATTCTTGAAGAAATTCTTTCGTACATTCTCCAATTCATTCTTATATACATTCTATGATTTTCGCTTTCATTCATTCTTCCATTCAATCTATCATACATTCTTCCATTCTTTCATAACTCTTTCATTCATTAGTCTTCCATTCATTCTTTTACACTTTTTTCAATCTTTCATAACTCTTTCATTCATTAGTCTTCCATTCATTCTTTCACACTTTTTTCAATCTTTCATAATTCTTTCATTCATAATTCTTCCATTCATTCTTTCATACTTTTTTTTTCATTCTTTAATAATTCATTCAGTCATTCATAATCATTTCATACATTCTTTCATACATCCTTCCGTTCATTTTTCCGTATATTCCTTCATTGATTATTCTATTCATTTTCTCATTTATTTTTCATAATTCTCCCATTCATTTTTCCTTTCATTATTTCATCCATTCTTTAATGTATTATTCCGTTCATTCTTTCCTTCATCATTTCATTTAATTGTGTCCTCCCCTGATAGGATCAGCTTTATTGATTGGCTGCAGGAATCTTAACGTCAAATCAGGAGGAAAAATACTTCTTCCAAGTTACAAAAAGCAATTCGCCTATTCACAAGTTACAAAAAGCAATTACCCTATTCACAAGGTTCATTACCTTAACTCTCCGTCTGTCTGCATGCCAGTCCTTCCATTTGTTTATTTGCATTTTCTATATCTGTTAGCCTCTCTTCCAGTTGCCTCTATTTTTGTTTTCTTCCCCACAGCAAGACCATTTTCAAAACAGTAAACAGAGAAAGAAATATTCTCTATTGAAACGACGGACAGTCAAAAACGCAGGATTGATATTAAATAAAGAGTGAGTTTGATTAATAGTTATTCTAATGATCTTCATTGAAAATACTAGTTATCAGCTCAAAGTGAAAGAATTTGCATTTACCTTTAACATGGGCTCTTCTCTCAAAGACTTTCCGTAGGTTTAAGAAAGTTAGTGTGTGTAACATTGGCTGAAATTATGTAATAGTGACGAGAGGCTTCTTGCTGAGGGATAATGTTTAACAAGCAGGTTTCAAATACTATTTTTGCTGAGTAATAAGTTCAATCTTCACTAAGGGCTCCACACCCGTGCTTTTATGTTGTAAGAAATAACTTATCTTGGTAAATAGCTGTACAATAATTTTGGCAGACACAAAGGAGTTGGTTATTACCAAACCAATTATTCCCGTAGACCATTATTTATGTATGGAGAATTTGATTCTTTTTTCAAAGGCAAGACTTGGCACTCTACTGAATATATTAGTAAGAGTTCACTATTAGTAGAGGTGAGAGTACTCAGTAAATCCCTTCGGAAAAAATGGTGTAATGTCGCTCTGAGAAGGTCGAAGAGAAACCAGAAATGTACAGTAATCGTCGATATGAGATAAAGATGTTAGCAAAAAGAATTTCCATGAAGCTTATAACTCTCTGTTTGTCTGCATAACAGTTCTTTCATTTGAATTTTCCATACCTGTCAGCCTCTCTTTCAGTTGCCTCTATTTCAATTTACTTCCCCACAGCAAGACTACTTTCAAAACGATAAACATAGAAAGGAATATTTTCTATTGAATCGACCGACAGACTAAAGCTTATATTTCTCAGATTGACCCTATACTCTGAAAGTACTTCCCTCTTTAAGTGTATAGGAATCTACTAAGTTTAGTTTAGCATGTCACAAGGTCACAAGCTTAGAGTACTCAGTGATTATCAAAGTCATTCTTTCGACCTCCAGTCTGTTAAGCAGGCTTGGTAACTATTGCTTCTCGGTTAGCCGTCCTTGATATTACTAAACTTGACACAGTTTGGTACCCTACTATATATGTGGGTAATCCCGGGAAAATTGAACTTGCTGCTTCAGCAATGCTCAGTAGGTATCGTTGAATAATTACTGATCCATGATGTTGTACCTTTTAATATTCCGACTGCAACAACTGGACGTATCACGAGGATTGAATTCATCAGACTGATGCATAATCTGCAAAGTACAAATCTTTTGGAGGAAGAATACACATTTATTTTATTAATGGAAATTGAGTATTTCCATAACATAAGAAAAATAAAGAAAACAAGATATTTCCGGAAATATAATCTGATCAAAAAGCAAGTGGAAAAACATAAGAGAAGACACATCACCGTGAATGATGAGTTTTGTTAGTGAAAGTATTCAAATTGTTACCCCCTAGGGTCTGGCCGAGGTTGAAGAACACATAATATACGAGCGTCTATAGTGTCTTTCTGAAGAAGAAATAATGAAAAAGATCAATACCAATCGAAATACCCCGTGACCAGATTTCTTTTACATCGATTGATAAATCAATATTGCTACCACTTGAGTATCGCAGATATTCTTCGCACAACAAATATACTGATAACTTTTGTGCATCGTTGAAATCCGCCAGAGACAGTCTTATGACTTAAAATTCATCATCCAGTATTTCTCAATTACATAATTATGAAAAGTAATCACTCCATTATATATATATATATATATATATATATATATATATATATATATATATATATATATATATATATACATATATATATAAAGAAAGACACAGAGAGAGGGGGTATATGATAGGCTTGCAAGTGCTCAATTTAAAATGATGGGAAATGAGAGTGCGTTGCATTCATTTTCCATTGGGGGTGGAGCTTGTTTAAGTTGAATAATCCCCAATCGAAATTATGGCTTTCTCTTGTACTAGCGTGCAGACCTCTGGCGTCGATTGGCATCATGCAACCAACTAAACCACCATTACATAAAGATATTAATTCAGATAATGCTCATGAATTGTTTATTTCTGAGGATTAACCGTGTGCAACTGCAACTATGGGGAAAAAAAGTCCCCCACTTCACACCGGGTACTACACCTGGAAAAAAAGCCATAGGATATACCGGCGACAGCGTCTTGCGAACAACAGATAGGACAAGAAGAGTAAGTTCAATTGTCAAAAAAAAAAAAATACTTTTCTGAAAAAATAATTGACTCATTATCTACGTACGACAATGCGTTTAGCCGACGTACACGAAAAAAAAGGCATTGATTGACGTAAGACTAATTAGAAACCTGTTGATCGAAGGTCTATTTCTGCTGATGGCAGACGAAAATTCCACACTAGTGAATTGAGTTCTTTAATTAGGCATTTACTGTGAAAACTTCTATTCAATTTTTAAATTTGCAGCTGATGTTGGCTGGAGTCCATCGCAGGGCGGAAACATTCGGCACGGTCACATGACAAAGGAGTAAAGAGTCGAGTTTTGATCGTCAGGCCAGCGCTCGATTTCGGTTGATGGTGGAACGAACGATGACGTCATTCGGATGTTTGATCTCTTTCCGGTGTGCTCTTTCCGATTCTTGCTTTTTCTTTTTGTGTCTACAATGGCTGAACATAATCGGATTCCTCTGTGTCTACATTTATGCTCAGCTTATGTTAACACACAAGCACACGCATGTGCACACAAACATACGTGCGCACATACAGGCAAGCACACACACATACTAATAGACTTATCTCTCTCTCTCCCTTTCTCTCTCTCTCTCTCTCTCTCTCTCTCTCTCTCTCTCTATATATATATATATATATATATATATATATATATATATATATACCAACGTACAAACACACACACACATATATATATAGGGATACTTAAATGTCTCAATACACTTTTTTTCCAAAACAGACCGAAAGAAAAACCTTTGAAAATCAGTGCACATGAACTTAAATGTTTTGAGGATTATTTTCAAATAAGTTCAAACAAGAATAACTACACTGGTAGACTTGTACTCTTCAGCCAACTTTTACATGAAACTTTACGCTTGTCAGTGATCGTCACAAGCATTCCCGACATCAGCAAGCATTCGAATCTTTAATTCTTGTTAAGGATCTCTTGTACTTCTGTATCTGAGCTTTTGAGAGGAGAAGGAGATAATGGTCATGTTCTTTCTCCTCCGTCTGTCTTTTATTCTCCTTTCATTCTACACGAGCAATTCGTAATAATCCACTTCCGACTTGCTAGGTCCTTCAAGAGCTCCGTTATCCGTACATTTTGTAAACACATTTCCTTTCTTGTCCATTGCCCACTCCTCTCACCGTTTGACAAATGGTTGGTCTTTCTCAGATTCGATGTCCAAATTTTGTGTTCATAGACTCGTTGCAAACCAAAGACGAATAGTCCTGTCTACCAAGCTGATTTACTCATAGATGGGAGAGGAAAGATAGATTCGTGCCTTGCCCAAGAGCATCAATGTAGACACCAAATGTCTCAGATTTTGAACAATTTTCTCCATCTATATCCACTCATTAGTACATTACCTACTACCGTTGCTGGTGTTATCTTTTACTTGTTGCTAATTCAATATCAGTGCACTACTTACATGAATCAACATATCCCGCGCATGCATCAGAACTAACTATCTGATAACCTGTCCAAAGTATGAATTATGCCAAAAAGATTTTCTGAAAAAAAAAAAAAGGCACAAGATTTGGGCCCTATTGACGCAAAATGGCCATAGGCACACCGAAAAGCTCATTTTGAATAAGCATGAAAAAATTTTTTAGATTGTGCCAAATGGTGTACTTATGCAAGCATTCAGGGTTGTGGCTTTGACAATGTGACCAAGAACTCCGGGACGCACTCACGCACACACATACGGATAGACACAGACGAGCAAAGAGAGAAAAATACGTGGCGTGACTGATTGGTCAGGCAGGCCATTTGCGCAACTACGATAATTCGATAGGACTGTTAACAATTATAACTTTTATCATTGGATTCAACTATTGTAGGAAGTATTGTATAATTTTTGTTCGATGAATCTGGTTCTTCTACCTTATCATTAAGGCATACGATTTACAACAATCCATGATTTCAAAATTGATTTAAATATGTATGTATGGTATGATTTCCTCGAACCCTACATAGTCAATGGTTCGTTTATAATGAAATGGAAACAATTTTTAATTATGACATGATGTAAGCTGAGCGGGAAGAAACGTCAATTTGGCTTTTGGGAGCGTTGACTTACAAAAACTTATTTTTGAGTAGAATTATTTTTGCTGGATAATTCACTTCTGCAGTTATATCTTGTAATTCATATTTTGCAGGTAATCTAATTCATAACTATTCTCTTAAACTGGCAAGCTTTCTTTACAAACGTAGGGTCATCAATATTTACTGTGATCCTTCCAAGTTGAACACATTTGTATAAATGAAAATGAAAATTAGAAGGTGAAGAGAAAACTCGAAGACAGGTGTTACATCTCAAATTCTTTTATAAGTATTCCGTGGTAACTGATAAAGAAAATGAGATGTAACACCTATCTGTTGAGTTTTTCTCTTCACGTTCCAATCGTCATTTTCATATATATTCTGTCGGATCACTTCATATCCACAACATACTCACACACACACACACACACACACACACACACACACACACATATATATATATATATATATATATATATATATATAAATACACCAACGCACGACCACAGAGTCGGCAACAGACAGAGAGAGAGAGAGAAAAAGAGAGAGAGAAAGAGAGAGAGAGAAAGAGAGAGAGAGCAATGTTAGGAATAGCTCTTAGCGTTTGAAAAAGATTAATATGGAACCGAAGGAGCATCAGGGTGAAGGATATCTTACAAGTGATTAAGCAACAAAAAATGAGCAAGACACTTGGCAAGAAGAAGGGACAATAGATGAAGCGGAAGGTTAATAGACTGATGCCTCTGGGATAGTAAACGAAGTAGGAAAAGTCCAGATACGAGATGGGGGGATGTTTGCTGGTAAAACATGGCATGGACAAGCACAATCACGCACGTAATGGGAGAAAATTGGGAAAGCTTATGCCCAGCTGTGGACTTACAACAGCTGCTTATATATATATATGTATATATATGTATATATATATATATATATATATATATATATATATATATATATATATATATATATATATATATATATATATGTTTATGTATTCATATCGTATTTCGCGCTATATAACACTGGTTATGCTAAGGGCTACAATTTTCAAACTAAAATTAATGACAGAAAACCTGAAATGTTCAAATAGAAATAAACTAAAAGATATGAAATTTAATACACGTAAGAAGATTCAATAGCTTCAGTAAAGTTTATTGAATATTATAGGAATATTCGATTCCTGTCTAGACTATACGTGACTATCATATATACACTCAGGAAATTATGATGCTTTAGTAACGTGACATGCTTGTGTCGAGTGCTTCAGAACATTACTGTTGTGTTACTGTCGCCCGAAACGTACGGATACTTTTTTTCAGTGCTAAATTCGATTGATGCATGTGTTATACAAAGTGTAGTACACGATCTATTTATCTGCTCAACTGATGATTTAACGAACCTAAAATCATGAAAATAATCAGTGTCTCGAAATCAGGTGAACTGCCCTGAATTGTAAGCTGTTTGGCCATTGTTTTTTTGGGATTTTTGTCTTTTTCTTTTTTGAAACAAGAACTCGTTGTTTTCGGAAAATTTCTCACAAAGGAAGCAAAAATATTCACCGGAAGCAAACAGAGAATCGAAATAAATCAATCGGGGAGATGGCGTTGTATGTTGGACCGGAGGGTAAGGAATAGCAAGTCAGTCTCTCCATTTCTACATTGATTTTGTTTTGTAAGTATTGCTGTGATATGTTATTGTAATTGCTATACTCTTTGTTGTTGAGATTGCCCTCATTGTTTCAAAAAACATTACGTATCATCATTCTCAGAATAGCTTACTCGTCTATATGTTTTTTCTTCGTAATCGTCGACCATCAATATTTTTATATTCATAGATTTTGTCGTTATTGTTGAAATAGAAACAGTATCCGATGTCGTCTTGTGATTATCGTCACCATTGTGTCCTCTATGGCTTGGGGTTTCTTTCCCATCCCCAGCCATCTCTGGTGAAAAAAATTCTTTACGAACTTCACTGCTAATACTCGCTTTAATTAATTGTCTCCCTTTTTGCTCCCGGTCGTGCTCGTCGTTGGTATTCATACAGGTATCAAAAGAAGGGTCAACCCTTCCTATTCCATCTCTCACCATCATGTTCATATAAATATTTTTCTTCATTATCTTCTAGATAAGCAATAACTATTGTTTGTTTTCTATATATTTATATGATTTACTGCGTCCGTTGTTGGAATAACAAGGACAACAGTAGCAATAATAATACATCATCTTATGAATAAAGGAGACTGTGAACCTGTCCAGATTCTATAGACAGTAAAACGACGTGATGGGATCAGCTGAAATCAGCTATATATGATCTTTTTGACACACACAATGCAATAGTCTGTTAGGATCAGATGCAATTCGTTAAGTATATTTATCTTCCCCCCACAGCAGTGTTATAGACTATTTGTGTGGCGTTATACTGTTTACGAAACAAGCAAGGCGTCCATAAAATTTGCTAAAACAAGCTTAGTCTGGAGCAAAACTCAACTTGTGAGGCATCCATTGAGAACCATTCAGACTACACTGTCAAACTGATTGGCAAGACAAGCTTGTTAAGATTAACACCGTTTATGTCTGTTTGTCTTCTTACGGTTCAAGAGGATTGTAGCTACACATTTTAGTGAACGAAATAAAGTGACATGATGGCTAAATTTAAGAGTGGAGATGGGTACAGTCTTAGTGTGAAGTTCGTGGTCAAGAAGTAAAGGTGTATATAAATGATATGATGAAGTTTTTTTTATACGAGGTCTGTCCAGAAAGTATCCAGTCATTTTGTATATCTTGAGAACCAGTTGCGTACCCTTGATGTAATTTGGCGACCAATTGATGTAACCAGGCAAAAAGGATCTTACGGTGCATGCATGATCAGATACCCTACTGTTGTATTACACACTGAGCTTCCAGATAATATTGAATGAGCTTGTATACTGCGTGGCTGATGCACTCACAATGACTGAGCCTAATCTTCCCTTTCTGCATCATCTTTGTTTGTCAGCTTCATTTCAGTCTGTTTTTGGTGACTTCAGGCTTTTTATATGATCCGTTAGGGATCCCCGACGAGGTAAGTGAAAGCAATACCGAAAGAGAACTCTGCATACTGTTTTTAAAGGTGAAAGTGACGCTTGCATATGTGTGTGAGTTCCCAGGGATATTTCGGAGGGGGCTAAAGTGTCATTGCCCCATGCAGGCTATTTCATTCGCTGATATTTAACGGTTCGATACTTTCTAAATAGACATCGCAAAATGAACCAATCAAGACTAAAGGAGAGAAACGAGCTGCTCGAATGAAATAATAGATTAAAGAATTCGATTAATATTCAGTGATGCTCAAACGAATACGTCGGGATTTTTTAATATTTCATTTCTAATTATTTTATACATCGCTGTTTCTTTCATTAAATTCTCTCATGCTTCATTGAATTATCTTTTTCTTCCTTATGGACTCTTTCAATCACATTATCTTATTCAATTCTTTATACATACATACATATATATATATATATATATATATATATATATATATATATATATATATATATATATATATATATATATATATATATATATGTATATGTATTCAGTCATTCACTTATCTCCCTGGTCGATTTGTAACGAAAGTTACTCATGCTTCGTCAATCCTCTCTGGCTTTTTTTCGTCAAAAATTCAGAGGACGGATTCGATGATCTACTTATCTTGCACATCTCTCACCCACCGTCAACTTCTATGTATTGTCTTTTTTTGAAAAACTTTTCTTCATTACATAATTTTCTTTTTTGATATTTCATTTTATCCAATGTTCTTTCGCGCCAACCACGCTGGTTGTCAACCATTTTTCTCTCTTCCGGAGACCATCTAATCTCTCCATTCACTTTTTGCTCTATTTCCAACCCAAGGATATTTGCCACAGGGATTAATGAAAAGATTGATGACACAAAAGGAAGTAGGAAAGATGGTTGATGACTGGGCTTCGGAAAATAGAACGGAAGCCATTAATTTAGGAAACTGGTCCCTTCTTCACTCTCCAATCTTCGCACCTTCTACTTCTAGAAAAAAAAAAGGATATTGTTCCGAGGGTGATAGCTAAGGCAAGGAATGGAGCCAAATGGATGTGAAACTTTCCTGGGAAAGGAATAGAAATATCCGATGAAGAGGATTAAGTTGAATAAGGAGTATAAGTGGATGCAAGATGGATGGAGTACACTAGAGTAAAGAAATAAAAAATGACAAAAAAGCTGATTAAAAAAAAAGATAAAATCGTGTGGAAAATGAGGCAGATGGAAAAGTGAAAGTTTACTTGGAGTTGAGCCCTGCAACTTCACTTTACAGCCTTGAACTAGAATTCTCACACCATTGGATCGTGTCTCTAGCAGGGGATCGAACGACAACAAGTCTTTCCAATACTCCACCATTTTTCTCGGTATCTATGTTGATTTTCTATTATGATGTCCTTGCTGGATGGTTCCACTTCTTCATCGAATTTTTTTATTCAAGAAATCTTTTTTTGTGACGATTCCATGTGTTCTGAAGATGATCGGTACGACTTAGATCTTATTCGACTATTATTCTTCAGACGTTGAATTTCCAAATCGATAGTATATATATAACAATAGAAGCAGTCACATGACCAGCTTCGTTCGGTAGTATGCTGTGTTTGGGTGATCAATTGAAAAAATGGAAGAGGAAATAATCAAGACTTACTTCTCCTTCATTTTGTTGTGCAATGATAACTGAGAAAATGCAAAGTAAAAAGAAAAAAAAGAACAGGTCGACACTAATTGGTGGGTCAATTTAGCACAAATGTTAATTGTAAATTGGACCCGCCACTAAAAAGCAATTTTAAAGAAGGAATCTTTAAAAAGCCGTTTATTTTACATATAATAAGGTGTTAATGTCAAGATTTACTACTGTGGACCTCTATTTATCTGGTCTGTACGTGTGATACGTACATACACAGCCAGCAAGCCGGGTCAACTTGAAAACTGAAGATACCTGTTTTATCAGTTTGCAGGACAGGTTTAGATGACGCTTTCGGATATATTATAAAATTTAAGTAAATCTCGCCGATAAGCCAGAACTCTCCCAAGTATTTTTGCTGATCTTTTAATGCTATCGTCTGGATACTTTTCACCCAAAGGCGGGGTGGTATACACCCCACCCCCCAATAATATTATAAATTGGGATCCAAATAAATCAAATGATCAAAACCTGAAGAATTGCTAAAGGGGTGACACATAAATGTGTTTATGGAACGAATCTATTATGATATTATACATATGTATGTATATAGAGTTTCTATATAATATAATGCAATTTATCATTATTCTGTCTGACCACATATTCAATCCTTAATGAAATAATCGCTGTATTAAAAGAAATAAACGGAGCAGATATTGACCTTGAATAAGCAAGACGAGAATTTCGAATCAAGACAGTTATTTGGGGCTTTGCATTAGCGGCAGCCGTTTAACTCGACGGTAAAAACAACACTATATTTTCATATGATTTTGACTGAAGCATACATGAACAGAGACAGTTATAAATATACAGAAAGATGTTCGAATACAATAGTGGCACGTTGAATGGTTTCTCGGATACAAGAATGGTTCGTTGAAACATTATTAATGAACTGACAGAATTGAGTAAGTAGAAATGGATAGATATTCATTGACCAACAGAAAAAAAAGTTCACTTTCAATAAACCAATGCATATAAAAGAGGAGAGAGAAAAAAAAACAGCATACAGATACGTAAATTAAATCTTGATAGAAATAAAGTGAAAGCGAGGCTCGTAGAATTGAACTGACAGCGCAAGCGCAATAGAAACAGTCGAAGTTCTTGTAATGCTGCCGATGAGGAAGAAGATGATATTTGAGAGATAAGATCTTGACAGATTGACACTGAATGGCAGACGACGGAAGAACCCAAAAACAGCAAAATAAAATTGTTTTCTATCAAGCAAGAAAAATCAATTGTGAAGAGAATACTTATTGTGTGAAGAGGAAACAAAGAAACAAAAACTAAAATGGCAATATTAGACGTTTTAGGTCCCCTTTCATCGTCGGGAAAAGCGGTCAAGCCAAAGTAGTCAAAGCGTACTTACATAGATGAAGTGATTGCTACAGAATGAATAAGAGAGAGAGAGAGAGAGAGAGAGAGAGAGAGAGAAGGAGAGAGGGAGAGAGGGGGAGAGAAGGAACGATTAGAAAAACGAATGATAGAAGAATAATAAAAAGAAAAAGCATAAAAACGATTGAGTAGAAATAGAGAAATAGCAAGAAATGGGAAGAAAGTCTGAGAAAAAGAAAATATCATAAACAGGAAAAGGATATTGTAAGAAAACAGAAAGAGGGTGAAGAAAAGGGAAATTAAATATAATGATATTAAAAAAGTAGAGAAAGTAGAGAGAAAGACAGAAAAAAGAAAGGAAGGGAGGGATATAGATAGATATAAAGAAAGGAGCCTAAAGAAAGAAAAAAATATTGAGGAAAAGAGACAAAGATAGCATAAGAAAACAAAAAGGAGAAAGAGATGAAAATTCTGTTAGAACTAAAATACCTAATCAAAAATTCAGAAATTAAAACCAGGAAACCATATTGCGGAGCGAATATAAAAAGATGTTAGAAGCAAGCAAACATGACAAAGGGCTCCGGACGAGAGAGACTAAAAACGATATGGGACACAATAGCAAAAGAATATTAACAAGTTTTAGAAATCTGCAAAGGTCAATTGAATAAAAGAAAGGAAGAAATCCGGCGCCATATTTGACTACAGAATCAAGAGCAGAAAAAAAACCCAACACAAATAAGCAGAACAAATAACAAGCCAAAGGACAGAATAAAAAGTAGGTACTATTTATCAAGTTTAGGTGCAGTCCGATGGCTTCATTACTCTTTGTTTGGCTTCAGCGAACTCTTGATAGATTGCCTCTGTGAAACTACGATGTGGGGATAGAATTTGTAATAGCCTAGCCTTAAGGAGCAGGGTAAACTCTTACTGATCAGATTCCATTATTCATATTGTTTTGTCCCTGTTTCTTCCTTTCTTTCTATCTATCTAACTATCTATCTACCTATCTATTAATCTATCTTCGGGTTATTCGTGCCCATCTTCAATATATTTGAATGTATGTGTCTGTCGTTCTTCAGTATAGTCACACCCACCTGTCAATCTATCTATCTTTCTATACACCCTAAGTTCATTCGAGTTGATCTCCAGTATATCTATATGTATGTATGTGTGTATCTTATATATCGTTTTATTTGTATTCCTAGTCCTGATAAAAACCAGGATTTTGAATACTGATTCGAAGAGCAGGTAAGCTGGCAGCCCTCTTCAAATATGAATATTTGTGTTCCACCGTTTTCTTTTTATCGGTTGGTCCGTTATCAAGCAAAACTAAGCTTACTAAATATCTATTAATCAATTCTATCCACATCGTATCCTAACACAGTTCAGCTTCGTAGCCTGGATAGTTGCCTACTTGTATCTGCTCCAGACAGAAGGTGTTTGAGCCTAACAAAGCGATTGATCTTAACAAGTACTGCTCCCAATTGGACCAAGTGAAGGAAGCAATCGTCCAAAACGTTCAGAATTGAGAAAAGATACTAATACTCCATCAGGATAACGCTACACCGCATCATCAGTGGTGACCAGGCAAAAACTGTTATAGATTGACAGAGAAATTTTCTCTCATCCACTATATTAGTAAGATGTTACAGCTTCGAATTCTCTTGACGGAAAAAAAGAATAGATTACCTGGTATACTGCTGACGTCATCTTAAGCGTTTCTTCGTTCAGGAAGATAAAGATTTTTGGCGCGAAAGAATTGTGAAATTACCCAAAAGATGGCAGAAGATAACGAAACCTAATCGGAAATATGTTATTCAATAGAAATAATTTGGAAAATATTAAAAAGAAAACGTGTTTTATTTTTACATTATACACCGAACGAACTTTTTACGTTATCAATCGTAATTGTGTGCATATGTGTGTGTGCGTGTGTGTCTTCTTACACACATCATCATCATCACCATCATCATAATCAACCATTTAGCGTCTGTCATTCGGCATAGACCTCCCCTGGCTTTAGCCAGATCTCCCCATCACGGGCGTCGCAGAGCAAATACTTCCTGAACTTTCGTCACACCATCTTATATTTAGCCGGCCACAGTTTCGCATATGATCTCTGTGGATCTGCTTTGCGAGTTGTGATGTCCGGTGATAGTCTGAAATTCTTGCAACATGACCTGCCCATTGTTACTTGGGTTTTTTTTATTGATTCTATGATGTCTCAGATTCCTGTTTTTTTCGCATATATTGTGCTGTCTTGTGATCTTATCATGTATGTTTGAGTATGATTATCTTTTGTGCTTGCTGCATAGTTCTAAGTTTGAGGGTCGATCTTTTGTTTAGGTTCCATGTTCCAGCTCCATAGGTGACTTTCCGGAGGATGCATAAATCGTCGACCCCTTTTGTAAAACTGATGGGATTTTTTGTCCTTAAAGCTCAACCAAAAACTTTACACCCCAAAGTGATTTTTTGCTTAATTCTATTTTCTTCTGAGGTTCTTATAGAGATTTGTTGTCCTCGGTAGATGTAGTGGTCAACTTTTTTCAGGGATGCGTTTTCGATTTGGATTTTCGTGTCTTTGTCATCAACATGCTTGTTGTACACGACATTTGTTTTACTGTGAAATAATTACAAATGCACACATACAGACACACACACTTATTGACCAGAGCCCACAGGTCTGCATCTTCAAGTATACTCATATATAGAGTGATGGAGAAGTGAATAATTGGAAAATTTAACATAAAAAAACAGCATTGAGCCTATATGATAAAAAAACATCCTTTAAATAATCCCTTTCTCTAATTATAGAGAATCTGTCAAAACCATATTCTTCGTTTCTTAGTCAATAGGAATTTGGCACTTTTTTTACCGGCTTGACATCTGTCAAATACAAGTTAGACGCTTCAGGATGTTTTCACCATTTACCAATCACAGAGGCTTGTAATCCACTCGCCACAGGCGATCAGTTAGTAAGGAAAGAATAAGCCCAGCTTTGATTTTTTGTCGATTATGTGAACTTATATGACTTTACAGGTAGGCATCATTTGGCCTGATCTTTTAAACCCATCAGAGTATCATCAGAAGGTTTTATTAAATATTTGTTCGGACAGATAAAACTTTTATTACAACTTTTGATAGACTGACCTCTCAGTCCTATCGAAATTTGTCCAAGATATTTATTTCATTCTCAATATTTTGTTGTGTTATGGTCAATCCATGTTGGGGGCACAAGTCCTGTAATCTTAACTTCGATTCATATCACTAAAATTTCTTCGAAAGCTTTATTTGCATTTTTTTTTCTTTGCATTGTATTTTTTTGAAAGGCGTCAGCCAGAGCTATTTCATAAATCATCAGCATATTCAAGTTGGTCTACCTGCCTAGCGGTCTGACTCTTTTTCTGTTTGACTGGCTGGTTATTTATTGCTCGTAATGGCCGCAACTTTGAAGCTAAAAGGTCGTGGATCTAAACTCTTACTCATTTTGTTAAGATTAAAGTTTCTTTTCGTTTTTCAAATTGAATAATTTTTTTTCAGAGAGGGGTTTAATTTGCAATTCAAATTAATACTATTTTGCTCCCTTAGTTGGAGTCTGATACCATTCAGGGTTATCTTTGAAAATTGCAACATTAATAATCACTACCTAACAAAAGGTGAGCCAAGTGATTCCTTCGTCGATCATCCCTCTTTCAAATTTTTTAATTGATCACCCCAGTACGCTATGCTGCCAAGAGACATTGGTCACGTAACGGTTTCTTTTGAACGACTAACGAGGCCTGTATTCCATTTGTTTCTTTATACGGATACAAGTTCTGGAACTTTCTATTATTTTGATCAAAGTTTGATCGAAAGATATAAATCACCTGTAGTATTTGCTTGTAATTCTAAGAATATCAGTGATTCTATTATTAAAAATGAAACATTTGTTATGGCTGCTTTTATTATACTCATTTTAGCACCTTTATCTTACTGATATCGATATGTATATTGCTTTGCTACCGTTCTTTTTGTTCTTACGAGATCAACATTTACTTTTTTTACTCCTTCGTCACTGATGAATCAGCAACTTATAACCTGGGCCATTCCTCTTAATTTCACGCAGACATTTGCCTTGTAATATTGTTCATGCAACAATTGATATCAATATTTCTCGCTTTTTAGCGTAACTTTTCAACTAGTTTTTGCATTTTTATTCCCTTGTAGTCTTCATTTTACCATTATTGGTTTTGTTCGTTTAATTCATACTGTCTCTGTTTCCTTCCTATTTTTATTCATTCACATCTTGCTTCGTTGTGTTTTTTTCTCATCCTTTTCAAACCTTCCTTTCTTCAATCGTTTTTAGAATATTTTCCTTCAATTCATTCATTTGTCTAATCTTCATTCCCGCCTTTTTAATTCCTTGTTTTTTTCATTCTTTTATCTTTTTCAAAACATTCTTTTCTTGATTACTCCTTCTTATCCTCCTTCTTTCTTTCATTTCTTTCTGTAACTATTCTTGTATTATTCCTTTCTTTTCTTTTCTTTTTTTTTTCGTCGCTCTATATTTAGACTTTTCTCTCTTTCTTTGTTATTCTTTTTTGCATCACTCTTTTATTTTTCATTTTCATTCTTTTAACCGATCCCTCTCTTCTCTTAATATTTCTGTCTTCTTCCAATTTTTTTTTTTTTTTTCAATTTTCAATTTGGAATCCCCGCTTTTTTTGTTCTTGAACATCCTTTTCATTTTTTTCCCCTTTCGGACCGACATCTTTTTTCTCTTTTTTTTTTTTATCCCTTTTTTTTTGTGTGTGTTTCTTTCGATGTTATTCAAACCACGTCCCTTGACTTTAACTGTGTCACTCTTTTATAACACATGTTCACACACAGACAAACACGCCCCCACACTCACAAACAAACATAAAAACTGATTAACATTTTTTTCTTTACCACATTTACTCGTGCGGATGAAAGTGCGTAATCCAGCGATCCTGTGCAGAAACTTAATTTTTCTTGTTAACAAAAAATTTACATATATATCGTTCCAACATTACGCCAGTGCATCGTCCATCAAATCACTTATTCATCGTTTTTTTTTTTCTTTATTCTGTTCCATCAAAAACATGTACGTGAATACAGACAAGTACCTTTCTGTGCGCAGGCTTGGTTTTCCACTTCGCCATGGATTACTCTCTCTTTCTTACCGGAAGGCGCAGACCTAAAGAGTAATAATTCTGCTCCAATAATATTCATTTTAGACAACATTGATTGGAATTGTCTCCCGTTGGGGTTTCCGTTGATAATGTTTTGACAACTGTCACTTTCCCTTCACATGGTTTCATGGCCATAACGATCGTAAATTTCATTGAAATAGAAAGTAATTATTGTACACAATGGTATATCTATTTAGCTATCGATTTATCTATCTTTCTATGTTTATAAATATTTGTTCAGTACCGTATGAGACGACAAGGAAAGAATATTGCTGGGAAATTTGAGTTGAGCCAATGATACAAGTTGGGAGATGTGCCTGTTTACAGGGGTCATATGAAGATCGTTACTAGAATTTTCTATCATCCAGCACCAATGAAAAACGCATGGGTATCTCACTGTGGTGCCAGATCTCTCTCTGTCTCTCTCAGACACACACACACACACATATATATACATATATACATATATATATATATACATTGTTCTATCTATCTATAGTGTATTATCTATCTATTCATATTATACTCTTTTCTATCCGACTGTATTACATTATATCCTTATCTGTCTATCGCGAGAGACGACAGAGAGACGGAGACAAAGAGATAGAGACAGACACAGACAGAGGGGTACACAGAGATGCGTGGCTGCTGCAATTGCTATTGATGTCAATGACAACTACGATGAAGGAATGTTTCGTTCAAGTTTCCTTCTTCGCGACTCACATGCCGATATATAAAGTGCCTCTGTCGTTTTTTGTTTTTTTTTCTCTTTTTTCTTCCTCGTTCTTTGAAAATTCCTATCGGAAACCAATTTCTTCGCATCCAAATAATTCCGACATACTTACACACACACACACACACACACACACACACACACACACAAACATACACAAATGCGCGCGCGAGTGCATTTTTCGATCAATAGGCTTGTGAGTCACATGAAAACAATCCAGGGTTTTTCCCTCGAATCTTTTTGTTCCTCCCCTGCCCCGAGTCCCACAAACGACGACAAGGAGCGGAATACTTGGAAAAAGGAATCTTTTTCGTTTCGATTCTTCAATGTAACTCAAACAGATCGGATGTTCGGTTAAGACAGGCAATACAGAGAGGGGTGGAGTGCCGAATGGGCCATGGCTTCAGGGCGTAAGTGCATTACTGCTCAACAGGTAACCCCCTCTCGCCAAAAAAAAAAACGAAGAAAAAACACTGCTAATTAATTCTTCATCGCTGTAACTGGTAATGCGGCCATATCACTATATTCCCAAAATATGGACATAGAACAACTACAGGAAAAATAGTACACTTTATAAGAAAGAGACGTCATAAATTGACACGTCTGGGTAGGAACAATGTTCAACTCAGTACTATGCAAACGCTTGAAGATCACAAAATAGTATAAGCACAAAGGAATGTCCGTCCATGAGAGTAGCTAAAGAGAACACTTTTAAAAAATTAATCATCATAACCGAGTCAGGTTGTTATAAGAAAAGGAAATATGTTTAATGAATGAAAATTATTCTTTTGCCTGACAGCAACATGAAAAAGTGACAATAGATGTAAATATTGAGACTTCTTCAATGCTGCATCCATCTGGGTGATGCACCAAGAATGTTTTCAAAGCGCTCTAGCAGGTGAGAATCTTAGGGGGAAGTACTGGAGATTCGAGTCTTGCTTTTTCATAGAACTGAGAAAACTTCAAAGACACCGGAGGAAACTTTTACAGTAACTTGATATATTCACACCACAGGTGGCTAACTTTCTGAGAGAATATGCATTAACTGACAAAAAGGACTGGGTAAACTTAAAAGATGCCTGTGGAACGTTCACAATAATCTGATATATTTCCACCACTGATGGTTGATTGTGAAAAAAGACAATTCCTGAAGAATATTTTCGAATTGACGATAAAGAACTTAGTGAACTTTAGAGATGCCGTAGGGAACTTATGCAGTAGCCTGACTGGTGCCTCTTGTAACGTGACGATTAGCAAAACAACTCATAGACACGGCGCTCAACTATTGATGTGCCAGACGGTAGTGGGATTAATGAATATTTACTATCATCACCACCTGCCCCACGATACTTGGTAAGTCATTTAATGTAGCGTGTTCCATTCTAACTAGGAGATCCAATACTGTAGCTTAGTGCCAGACTAAACTGAGCTAACCTTAATAGATACTTATTTAGATTGCCTTCGATGATTAACAAATCAAGTCTGAGACCATTCGTAGTTTGATTCGAGTCAGAGGTCTCACTGGAGTAGCCTTCTGCCTACGAAGGTAAGATTAATAAATATCTATTTGAGGTACCTCCTGCAACGCAACAGTTAGCAAATCAACAGAGACACCATTTGTCTAATGTAGTAAGTTCGATTGTGGCTGGGTGCCTAACTACTGTAACCCTGAGATAGACTGAGGTAAGATTAATACATATCTTTTTACGCCGCTTTCCTGGAACGTGGAGATCAGCAAGTCAACTCATAGACCTTTTTTCTTTTAGTATTCTCGGATCGATCTTGACTAAGGGTTCCTTAGGATAACTTTGTGAGTTCAGAAGAATAAATACATATGTAGGGCGCCTCTTTCAACATAATGATCAACAATCTCACCCCATAGTTCAGTTCGTTAGTGCAGTGTGTTCCGTCTTTTATTCTCTGCAGCTTAACCATTTTTGTGGTGTTTGTTTTTTGTCTATCTCATTTTCTTCATTCCTTCATCATCAACTTCTTTCTCTTGCCTCCCTATTCCTTCTTCGTCTTCGTCTTTATTTTCCTCATCTTTATCGCTTCATGATCTCATTTCTTCAGCTTCCTCTGTCCTTCTTTTCCTGCCATATTTTTCTACTTCACTAATATTGTCTCCCCTTTTTCATTTTGATTTCCATCTTCTCTTCAACTTCTATCTTTTTTCTATATTTTCATTTTGATTTTCATTGATATTTCTTGTGTTCTTTTAGTCGTTTTTCAACCTCTTTTTTCTCATCGCATGCATGTCCTTTCTTTCTTTTTTCTTCATTTTCTTCTCTTTACACCCTTAATCTCCGTCATTATTCACTGACCTTTAGTAGCCATCATCTTTTTTTCTCTCTTTATCTTTCTCTTTCTTTTTTATTCCTCTGTTCCTTCTTACGATTTTCTTCTTCATTTTCACCTTCTTCATCGTTATCTCCTTCTCTTTTTCTCCCTATCTTTCTCCCTATCTACATTTCTCATGCCTTCTACCTTTGAACTATCTTCTACTTTTCAAATTTTTCGCAGTTAACCTTTCCAGATTTATTCCGGTCCATTAATATATCTCACTGTTTATAGTAAATTTTTAATTGATCACCCCTAGCACTACTTGCTGCCAAAAAACATTTGTCACCTGTCAGTTTCTATCGAGTGACTTAACAGACCTGTTTCTCTGTTCTCATCTTTTTTCTTTCTCCCTTTTAACCCTTTTGCTTTTGTTCCGATCCATTAATATATCTCCAGGTTTTTTTTTGTTTTTCTGTTTTTTTATCTTTTATTTTTATTTCCTGGTAAATAAATAAATAAATAAATAAAGGATGATAAAAGCCTGGATCTAATACCCTGCCGTCTCCTCTTTCCTACCCCCGTAAGTGTTTGTCCCGCTTTTGTCAGCACGAGACAAAACCTGACTGACTGTTCATCATACCATTCCCAGAATTCTTTTCTTTTTTTTCTTTTTTTTCCCCCTCCATTCTCCGTTCTTCAGTTCGTCTTCTGCTCGGCATTTCGTTGAAACGATTGGATTTCACATGACTTTTTTTTTTATTCAAGGTCATTCTTTAAGGTTAATCCATTATGCATTCGGATAGTCGATTCAACAAAAGTTGCAGGCAAGCGCATTCAGACACATACATTGTATACATGCATTCATTTGTGTGCAAACACAAGTAGACTGAGATCTACGGAGCCGTCCTCCTCCTCCTCCACGCACACCGATTTAAATGGCTGTCTGCAAACTCTTGTTTTCCTCCAGCTTTATATCGTGGCATTGGTTTCTCGATATTTTTCAGCATAGCAGAACACGACAAAGAAGCAAATATTTAGAGGAAGATTGTGTAAAGCAAAATTTCAAAATTGGGACGGCTTGGTTCAGCTAAAAAAAAAATTACTCAAAAACCGATCCTTGGCACTATAGGCGTAATCAGAAAGTGCTTGAAATCCGGTTCCGGGGGTTTAATACAAAAAGGCTCGAATACCGACCCCTGATATCGGCCGTGCTTACACTTGTGTTTGGTTATCTATTTTCACTTAGCCGTGGTGATAATTGTAAATTAAGTCTCCTTTTCACTCAAAGGTTTTTAAAAATGGCGAGTTATTGTCTCCCTCTGAGCGTTGCGCAGTTTTTTTTTCATTTTATTCCGTCGTATTCGTTATTGTCTCCTAACTATCCTCCTTATTCCTCGAATTCGACTGTGTATCAGCTTTATTACATTTTTTTTCTTTTAGCACAGTAATCGAAAACAATCCAGTAAAGAGTCCAGTTTGAAATTCCCAGGAGGTTACCGAATATGATAGACACCTGAGCCAGCCTGGGAGATAAAACTAACAAAATGTAGTGACTATAATAAAATAACGAGTCCAGCATATGATAATAATTCTTTGTGCAAAGGGATTTAGACTATTTACACTTCTTGGGTCTTGATTACTTATCCCAAATGAACCACTGGGGTCAATCGTATATTAAAACAACAAAGTTAATTCTTAGTTCTGAGCAAAGAAAAAAAAAAGTTCATTGAAGTTAATGTAGTAGGTTGCTATACATGAAATGACTTTTTTCTATTGTATTACAAAGGCTGATAAAAACAACAGAAAACTGGTAAATATTTGTTTAGAATATGTCCTATTTATGCTCTGATGAGAAAATGACATTAGTGTAAAATTGATTTTTGGGATAAAAAATTCAGTGAAAGTAGGAATCTTAGATTTTATATTATTCAACTTGTTTTATTACGGATAAGAATTTGAAAATTCTTGAAAAGATGATAATCTATCGGAGATTCCAAGTATCAGTCTACAATAGTTCTCATCTAAGACTACAGTCAGTTCAGAGTCTATATTCCCAAGCTGGGACTGTGATAGTTTTTATCCCTATTAACCAAAGACGAGAGTCAACTGAGAGACTTGGAAATTTGGAACTATCATGTAACATTTCATCCAGCTCATAAGTGACACATTTTTCCAACTTTCTAGCCTTTCCCTTTTGCTTTGCATTAACGCAATATGGTCACTTTTGAAGTGGGTTCATCTCCATAATTTGCTCGAGGCAATTCATTTCTGTCGGTAGCCATTGCAGTTGATGTTTCATCTTTTAACAACTGGTATTGGCCTCTCTTGAGGTTTACTTATTTATATTTCCTGACCTGAATCTACAGAATGAATGCAAACCAGCTCACATAGCAGTAGTGTTCACGCTAAACAATTTAAATAGCATTATGTCCAAACTTGAAAGTATAGTTGAAGATTAGTCTCACTTCTCGAATAGACACAATTTATAATGAGGGTCTAAAAGAAAATCCAATACTATCATTTGCATTGAATTTTCAAAAACGCCTTCAGATCAGTACTTGTTTTACTTTTCACACTATACTTCTTGAAGTGACAAGAAAGAGAACAGACTCTTTTAAAAACCTGCAACTTCGATTATACAATAAGACTACAATTGTCAATACTTTTTTCATTTATACGAGTATTTGTTTCTTATTAATATTTTACCTTCATCATCATAAGTCTCTTAATGTCAGTTGTTAGATATAGACCTTCCCAAAGATTTGCCAGTCCTCTCTCTGGAGGGTGTCATAGAAGCCGGTACTTTCCGAACTTATATGGTTCGTGATCTATGGGAATTCAAATTCTAAGTAGTGATGTCCATCGGTTGTCTGTCAATCTCTTAACATGATGAGCCCATTGTCATTCAAGTTTGATATCACACATTCCTGTTCTTCATCTAATATATTGTGATGTCTTGTGATTTTCTTTTGTGCATGATTTTCAGCTTAATGGTCAGTCTCTCGGTTTCGTTCCAAGGTTCAGCTCCACAAGTGACTAACGGGAGGATTCATGGGTTGTATAGTTCCCATCAAAATATTCTAAACAAGATTAATAATCACAGCATCAAAGATAGAATAAAAAATATAATCTGAATTACAATGTAATTCACATATGATATTCATATCCATAATTGAAAAATGGAAAAGATAGATATGAAGTCCATACATTGTTCAAGAGCAAAAATTATTCTTTCCTCTATATATTAATCTATCCTCTCTCGCTTTCTTTCATTCTTTCGTGAACTTCTTATTATTTTTTCATTTCGAGAATAAGAATCATATGACGTAATGTGACTTTGAAAAAAGAAAACAGTATTCCTCTTTTTCTGCTCACACTCTCTTTATTTATCTTTTATTCTTTTATGAACGCTATTAACCGATTCAAATTCGGTCTGAACGAAATACCTCTTGACTTTTAGGTATTTGTCAACTTCCATCGCAGTTAAAAACTTCGACATTCCATTCGTAACAACTTAATATGTCGTTTTTTTTCTACGCACTCAGGGAAGTCTGATTTTCTTATTCCATGGTTGCCACCATTTCCTCCTTTTTTTCGTTACTCCTCCCCCTTCATATTTTCTTCGCTTTTCCTTCCTTTTCATCTCCCTTTACTTATCTCTTCCGCAACCTCTTCTATTCGGGATACAAATACCTCCATTAGGCCCTATCAACCACCAGTATAGCTTCTTGTTGTCTTTCAATATTCATCTAGATGTTAACAACTTTTCACCATTGTTTTTCGAGAGTTTTCTCTCTTGAGTCTCCTTTGGAATATTAATATTTCACATTTGACATTCTAACCGTGAAGACTATATATTCAACAGCAGGGAAACAATGTCCGGCACATGTCAACATTACAGATATAAATGCATGATCTTTAATACTGTTCTCTTGATATGATACATTTTAAACTATGGATGTACCTCGAACATTACAAGGCAAAAAGATAAATGAAAAATAAAAATAAAAATAATAAAATTGCAGCCAATAATTGAACGACCGTAGCGCTAAAATTTGAAAATCTGTAAAATGTAGGTACTGCGCTTAATAGGCACATCTCTTTTCCTCGAAGATGTGAGGTCAGTTTCTGAGACAACTAGTGGAGGAATATACACCAGTTCAATAGAAAATGACTTCAGTTTCACAAGGAGGTAATGAATTTCAAAATCCCTGAGGACAGATACCTGACGTAACAGCTATATGAATGAAAATCGTGTTTGGTCAGTTCAGCATGTCTACTTTCAGTGAAATTACATTCTACCAGTCTACATTCAGTGACTTCCACTCTCAACGAGTCTACATTCAGCCCGTAGGGTTTTTGCAAACTTCCACTTCCAACAATTCGACATTCAGGATTTTGTGTAAAGGTTAGGTTTAAGGGCTAGGATAGGGGGGTAGATTCGGTGCTGGGGTTAGCAGTTGAGGTTACGAAAGAAAGAACAAATCCCTTGGGTATCATGGCAGGCAAACAATAACGAAAAATAGCCAAGTATCCTATTTCACTAGGCATAGGACCGCATTTTATCCGAAATATTCAGCTGAAGAATCCAGGTGCGTGTTACCTACGGAAACATATTCATTACCTATGTCTATGTACATTTGAATACATAGGATAATGCAATTTTATTCGAAATCGATGCTCTAAGGATGGTAAATTACGATATGCTAACTTCGATATGTCATATCAGAATATAGAAAAACATCCAAAAGAATGAACTTACCTGGATTACTTGTACAAATAGATCCCAACATTTAACTACAAAAATAACATTGTTATGGAAGATAAGGATTTTTTTATGGATTTGGTGAATGTGGATAGAGAACATCAATATGGATCAGATAAAGTGTTTCGTTGGACTGGAAGGTTACCTGATGGAATACACCCCCCAAAAAAACCGGGATGTAGTGGTTGAAATGTTGTGATGAAGATAACAGAGACAAGGAAGCAGGCTTGAAAAAATTGATTTAATAGAATAATACTGAGTTCAATCCTCAACGAGTACCCAACGATTATGACCTAACGCCAAAATTCAGTTTTGCTTGGTAAGAAAAAAAACTTACGTTGTGGGTTTGATATTCGTTGAGTTCATCATATTGTGGCTAATTGCCAACAACTCAGCTATAATTGGCACAGAAATACGTCTTACTCTGGTGTTAATGAAAAACAATCAAGTCAAGCAGATCATACTACCTTGAAGCTACTTAGTACCTCAAATACCGTATAATTAAATACGTACATAGACAATCAATTGTATTTACTATGAACATTTTAGTATCACATCAGTAAACGAGTAAAGCTTTCTCATTTGATTCACATCTTTATATGGATGCTAGTTCCATGATAGTACCAAACAAGAACTCCTAATCAAAGAGGTTGAGCGATGATAATTTAAAGTACCCTGTATGCCTGTCTGTAAGAACCAAGGTTTACAAGAGTATTCGAAGGGCTACCTCTCACTGAAATTCACCCAACGTCCATGACTGCTCATATCAAGATTTGGTAGACGGCCCCCAAGTCAAAATATAAGTGCATCGAATGCAATCACATACTTTGCATAGTTTCTTTTCGAGAAATTGATTGCCTGCCCTATATACTGGCATATACGGGTTGTAAAGACCCCATTCTTTCCCAGATGAACAGCATATCGCTTGAAACATAAGAAAAAAGAACTGAGAAGTAAAGCAAGAATCCAATAAAGGACGCAAAACTGAATTTGAGAGATTTATAAACGAAGGAAACCTTATTTAGACAACTAGGTTTCTGCATTGCAGATAACTTCGAACGGTTTCTCGCCGAGACAATTTACCAGGACGTATCTAACATCATGACCAATTACGTTGAAAGGCGGAGAGGAGAAAAACATCCACTTAGATAAACGGAATAAACGTAAACTAAAAATAACGATTTTCAATTTATCAACTAAAACTCAAAAACACAAATCTGATGAGATTTCCTCATTTTCCATCGATTTGGCAACACCAAACAATTTCTATCTATATAATTCTGTTGCTTCTTTCTATCTATGTCTGTTTGTTTTTCTGTCTGTCTGTCCGTCTGTCTCTCTCTCTCTATCTATCTATCTATCTATATATATATGTGTGTGTGTGTGCGTGTGTGTATGTATGTGTATGTGTTCCTATCCACCTATCTCTACGCTTCAATCTATCAATTTCAATCTATTTTTCCTTCCTTTTTTCTTTCCATCTATCTATCTATCAATCTATCTATCTATCTATCTGTTTATCTATCAGTTTATCTATCTATCTATCTATCTATCTATTCATCTATCTATCTATTCATCTATCTATCTATCTATCTATCAGTTTATCTATCTATCTATCTATCTATTCCATTTTATCCCATTCTATCTATCTATCTGACTGACTGACTAACTAACTATATTTTATTTTGACTAAAAAATAGTATAGCCACCATTCATTATAGCTTTAATCCATCCAATCAATCAACCTAATTTATACTAATTTCTTAATTAAAGTAATCAATGACACATCTGTATTCTCACCCTAAACTATATCACAGATACACGTTCATAAGCTTACTCAATTCGTAGATGGATATGCATAGAATACATTTTATGTACACACATATATACCCCTTTCATACAGGGTGACACAAAATTTACAGATAGTTTTGAAATATTCATATTTTTTTAGTTTGAATGTTTTTTTTTCAAAATTGACTTTAACAATTTGAACATATATGCGAATAAGATACGATTATATTATGTAAAAAAAAACACTGTTTCTTTCAAATACACACCATTTTCAACTTGATAAATTCTTGCTTTTTCCATAAAAATCGGCAAAACATTTCTAAGGATACTGTGTATTGTTTTGAGAGAGGTCATTAACATTCAATGAGTTTTTCAGACGATTGAAGTCCTTGTTGTGAATATGATAGTGGTTTCCAATTGATCATAGACAGGGAATACTATCTGAAACATATCAACACGTCGACTGTATGTATAAGTCAGGCAAGTGCAGAGTTCAACTCGATATGATTTCCACCATTCACCAGGGAATAGACATGAGAAATTCAGGTCAAACGAGAAGAAATCTACATAACCCAAAGCCTGTATCGAAGCGTGGCCACCATTAGAATAATCTGTTCGCCATTATCACATTTCGACAGTATACCTGAATAGGTTCTTAAAATTGTTTGGCCGAAACGTCGTGTTAACAATACATACAACACAAAGGAGTTCAGTTGTCCAAAAAACTCTTTCGAAGGATATTTGCTCTTCAGCACAAGTGAACGATTTCCCGCATCTTGGACTGTATATGGCCCCGTTATTCGAAGATGATCACTAACCAAGTCTTATTCTCTAAATAATGCAAAATGAACAACGAATTATGGATTATGATAGCGGTGTCTGCACGTTTAAATAACGGGAATATGCTCCCTAGGTTAACGTTAAAGGTATTCAAAGTCAAATCTGATTAGTCTGTTGCTCAGGTGTACTTTACAATGATTAATTCCCAATGGTTCCCTTATATGTCTACGAAGATGAAAAAATAAAAGATATAAAACAGAAAAAAAATTGATTGTTTTAAGTCCTTTCGTGACTTTTGCGTCTCCCAGTGCATATGTGAACACACATGTGTGCACACACACACACGCACGCATGCATGCACACAAACACAGACATAGACACACACACACAATATATATATATATATATATATGTATATATATATATATATATATATATATATATAATTTCTGAAATAAAAATACAATTGACCCTCATAAATATAATTTTTTGCCCCCAACATTCGAGCTCTTATATCATGAAAATATAGCTAGACTGTATGTGTTTCTGTATGTCTTTTTATGTGTCGAGCAACTGGTAGAAATGGAGCGAGTCAGTAAATTGTATTTGTGAAAAGCAGAGAAAATCAGTTCTATTTTAACCTCTGCAAATGTCTATTGACTAACTCGGAAAAATTAACCTTTCCAGATCTAACTTGGCTGTCTGAGAAGCATTGGTGTATCAAATGAATGGAGACACACCGAAATAAATTGTAATGACACTCAATTTCTACATAAACCCATTTAGTAACATATATATATATATATATATATATATATATATATATATATATATATATATATATATATATATATATTATCAAAGTTGATGTTGCTTTGTCGGACAAAAATAACTCAGTATTTGTCATCACATGTTTACTGCAATGGTAATTAACGGAATTAGGAGCGATAATCAAATCAGTGGAAGTATTAGAAAAATCAATGAGAAATTGAATTACTATGGAATTTAGATTGGAACAGTAGGATGACGGAGAAACAAGCAACAACAAAAAAATAAATCACTTTATTTTTATCCCTTTGAATTCAATTCGTGGCTTTTGTATTTTTATCACAATTAAATTTCTCTGCTCATTTGCATATGTTGAAAACAATTTCATTTCCTGCTACTCTTATTTGCTTCCATTTCAACTTTCATTAAGCTCTCGAATTTGATTTTGACTGCATTTTCTCGTCTAATTTTACTTCGATAAGTCTTTTTATTCTGTTATATCGGGTTTATACACATGTTTTCATCATTCTTGAGACCAAATGTTCTATCAATTTAAATCCTTTTGATTCATTATACAGTCATCAAAGAGGGAAATTTCACAAGGACAGGATTAGCTAGTCGGAGGCTTTGGAGATCTGGGAATGACATAAGATGAATAATTATAATCGTACCAAAAAATTACTTCATGGCAATTCAAAATTGGAAAACAACTGCAGAGGATCTCAAAAGAAAAGAATATAACCCGGGAACAAGTTATTCACAGGTTTACAAAGACATACATTTGTTTGCAGGATTGAATCCAAGCCGTTATCATAAGTACTAGTTAATCATCATTCCTGACCAGGCATGTACTCTATCCTGAGAAAATTTGTTGTACAACAACAACAACAACACTACTACTACTACTACTACTACTACTACTACTACTACTACTACTACTACTAATAATAATAATAATAATAATAATAATAATAATAATAATAACAACAGACGAGTGTGTAATTATTGTTATGCACAAAGGGAGGCTCCCAATAGCCGGAGGAATCGAACAGTAGGAATATTATAGCACTGGCCATACAAGAGCAATACAAATACCTGGGAGATCTCGAACATGACACGATAAAACGAGATCAAATGAAGAAGGAAATAAAATGAGAATACCCCTTAAGAGGATAAAAAAAATATTGAAGAAAATATAGTTAAGAGGAAAGAAAGTGAAAAGTTGGAAAATACTAAGATCTGGCAAGAGATCTGAAGAAGATGTGGAACATGAAAGGGTAGTACAAGTAATAATAGGTGCTCTGAGAACTGCCCCAAAGGCATTGAGGGCTATATTAGAGAATGTAGGGATAAAAGGAAGGATTGGGATTGTACAAACCACAGCAATATTAGGAACTACACGAATACAGAGGAAAGTGCTGAAGATATAAGATCTACGACCCCTGCTGTTAGCAGTGGCCTAACAGAGGGAGAGGGAAAGAAAACACCCAAATGGTAGTAGATGTATGAACTACAGCACTGGTGTGACAGATGAAGGCTGAAGACCTGAGGAGACTAACAGTCACTCGGCCTCCAGCAATGACCAACAGGCAACTGGTGAAAAGCAAATTATTGCTGTGGACTATGAGAGTGTGAAGAGGAGACCTCAGGACTTGGGGAGACTTGCTCTCCCTCAACCTCCAGCGGTAACCACCATTCAGTTGAGGTGATAATAATAATAATAATAATAATAATAATAATAATAATAATAATAATAATAATAATAATAAAGAACACAGATTGCGAGACAGAGGGTAGAAACAGCATATTAATCTTTCGGCAAAGAGGTACATTTCTTTCTTTGAATGATTTCTGGTGATTGACTTTGAAAACTAACTCAGACTAAACTCTTATATGTATATTGTCTCAATAATAATAATAATAATAATAATAACAATAATTTTAATAATTTTAATTATAATTATAAGTGGTAGTTGTAACATTTGGACCGCAGGCCCCTACCCTGAATGAGCCCTGTGATGATTTTCGAAGGTTCAAAAGATATTTTACTTTAGGCTTTAAGTGACTATTCTTGATATTTTGATGATTTTTGAAGGTTCAAAAGATATTTTACTTTAGGCTTTAAGAATGATTATTCTTGATATTTTGATGATTTTCGAAGGTTCAAAAGATATTTTACTTTAGGCTTTAAGTGACTATTCTTGATATTTTGATGATTTTCGAAGGTTCAAAAGATATTTTACTTTAGGCTTTAAGTGACTATTCTTGATATTTTGATGATTTTCGAAGGTTCAAAAGATATTTTACTTTAGGCTTTAAGTGACTATTCTTGATATTTTGATGATTTTTGAAGGTTCAAAAGATATTTTACTTTAGGCTTTAAGAATGATTATTCTTGATATTTTGATGATTTTCGAAGGTTCAAAAGATATTTTACTTTAGGCTTTAAGTGACTATTCTTGATATTTTGATGATTTTCGAAGGTTCAAAAGATATTTTACTTTAGGCTTTAAGTGACTATTCTTGATATTTTGATGATTTTCGAAGGTTCAAAAGATATTTTACTTTAGGCTTTAAGTGACTATTCTTGATATTTTGATGATTTTCGAAGGTTCAAAAGATATTTTACTTTAGGCTTTAAGTGACTATTCTTGATATTTTGATGATTTTTGAAGGTTCAAAAGATATTTTACTTTAGGCTTTAAGAATGATTATTCTTGATATTTTGATGATTTTCGAAGGTTCAAAAGATATTTTACTTTAGGCTTTAAGTGACTATTCTTGATATTTTGATGATTTTCGAAGGTTCAAAAGATATTTTACTTTAGGCTTTAAGTGACTATTCTTGATATTTTGATGATTTTCGAAGGTTCAAAAGATATTTTACTTTAGGCTTTAAGTGACTATTCTTGATATTTTGATGATTTTCGAAGGTTCAAAAGATATTTTACTTTAGGCTTTAAGTGACTATTCTTGATATTTTGATGATTTTCGAAGGTTCAAAAGATATTTTACTTTAGGCTTTAAGTGACTATTCTTGATATTTTGATGATTTTCGAAGGTTCAAAAGATATTTTACTTTAGGCTTTAAGAATGATTATTCTTGACATATTGATATTTCTACTTCTGAGAAGGTTTTCTTGGCGATTCCGATAAGTTTTCACCTGGATGAATTGCCCACTGCCAAATTCTACCTAATGAAAAAGACAAAAAAAAAAAAAAAAGTTGAGAGAGTGGTCTGTTGTTTCTTGGAGCTGCACGTGGGTAAGTGGAATTAAATTTATAATTTATAATTTAAAATTAATAACTCTCCACCCCCCCCACCGAGATAAGAGGTGTCTTATGGGAAAGTAATGCCTAGCTACCCCTCCCCCGAGTATGAATGAATGGAGTCTGTCCACCACTGACCGTTAGGACCCCTCAGTAGATATAAGCTAGCAGGGGGAAATCCACCGTGGGGGAAGAACACAGATTGCGAGACTTATACTAAGTCAAGACTTAGAAGATTTAAGGGAGACGTATGATCCCCAAGGTTGTTAATTTCACCCAGACGAAGGTTAGTGCTAATTTTTAGGCCTGAATTTAGGAGGGGATGGTCATACCACCAAATAGATATATCTGAGCAGCAGAATGGCCTATCCATGTAAGTTCGTACCATGGGTTGTAAGAACTGGTGGAACTTTGAGAATGCCACTGAGCTCATTGCCCTCAACGAACCCACCAAGGTCTGGTGCTACCTTAAAAGAACCAAAAAGAGCTGGTGGGGCTCTTCGGTTATTTCTGAACCACATCGGTCTTAACCAACCCACCAAGGTCTGGCGCTACCTCAAAGAACCAAAAACCCCTATCATGACAGTACAACCAAACCATTTTACCGCAAAAAACGGGGCACAGATCCAAGACCTGTGTGTCGTAACCGGCAGGTGTTCCCTTGTTAGCCACCAGGAGGGACCCGGTCGTCATCCTGTGACTGCTGGCCAAAACTCCGGCTCGTGTACCCTTAATGGCCTTCAGGAGGGACACAGTCGTCACATAGCTACTGTTGGCCAAGACTCATATACCACTAACGACACCCAGGGAAGGCGCGGTCCTCTCGGAGTGACTGCTATAAAAAACAAGAGAAAGAGATGGACAAGGGAGGAGAATAGGCTAGTTATGTATTGTTACTTTAAAAGCAAGCCTTCAGTGCGATCTTATAGGGAGCGTATGCTCCAAATATGGAGGGAAAAATCTGATGTGGAAGTATCGAACCAACGCCTTGCTGACCAAGTAAAGCAAATTCAAAAGAAGAAATGGCTGTCTGAGACTGAACTACTAGAGATTCGCATTAATGTAGAGAGAGGTTCAGGTGACACATCTGAAGAATGCCCCCCCAGCACAATTAGTACCAATAACAAAACTAGAATAACTCCCCATAAGACTCCCACAGTAAGCTATGTATCAGAGGGTGATGACGAGGCACCAACGGAAGAAGAGAACACCAAAATACAAGCTTTGAAAGAGATCATGCGAGGAGAGAAAACAACACTCCCCTCCCTAAGAGACAAAGACAGAAAGAAAGTCGGAGAAGTGACCGAGCAGGTCAACTGCCTCTTACAGCACATAGAAACAAACACCCTCCTAGAACTTAACAACCTAATTTACGCAGGGGCGAAAATGGTAGCACAAAGCTTTACAACACAAGATAGGAACCCGAGCAATAATAGGGAAGGGAAACCCAACTGGGAGAGAAGGTTACAAAGGCAGATCTCCCAACTACAGAGAGATGAAGCACTGCTTAGAAATACACCACACACAGACAGACCACGAGTAAGACTTTATAACAAATACAAGGTAACGCAAAAAGGCATCGCAACTGTAGTCGAAGAGTTACACCAGAAAAGACTAGCTAAAGAGGCAAGACTAAAAAGATACAGACTAAGAACGGCCCAATACACACAAAACCGCACATTCCAAAACAATGAGAAAAAGTTTTACCGAGATTTAAATGGGGAAAGAAGGCAGGACATGAAACCAGATGCCACAGAGGCCAAGAACTATTGGAATAGCATATGGGGGCACCCAAAAAGACATAACGTAACACCGCAATGGTTAGGAAACATGAGAAAAGAACTAGGAGATATAAACAAGGGAGAACCAATAGTACTGAATGAAACCACATTGAAACATACTCTTAGGAAAGTAGCCAACTGGAAAGCACCGGGTCCCGACGGGATCCATGGGTATTGGTTCAAAAAATTTACCACGTTACACGGCAGACTCACTCACCTACTCCAAAATTGTCTGAATGAAGGCAAAGCACCAGAATGGATGACTAAAGGCAGAACCACCCTCATCCAAAAAGACCCGGGAAAGGGGAACATAGCAAGCAACTATAGACCAATCACTTGCCTACCACTTATGTGGAAAATCCTGACCGGGCAAATAGCAGAGAGAATATACATGTCAATGGATAGAAGGGGGCTACTACCAGAAGAACAGAAAGGGTGTAGGATAGGAACCAAAGGGGCAAACGATTTACTCTACATAGACCAGATGATCTTAAAAGAAGTAAGGAAAAGGAGAAAGAATATCGCAATGGGATGGATAGATTACAAAAAGGCATACGATATGATTCCACATAGCTGGATACTCGAATGCCTTAGAATGTTCAAAATTAGCGAACCGGTGGTTAAATTCATTGGTAATTCAATGGAAGACTGGAAAGTAGATTTGACAGCCGCAGGGGACAAACTAGCCGAGGTAGGGATAAAAAGGGGGATCTTCCAAGGGGACTCGTTGTCCCCACTATTATTTGTTCTAACAATGATACCGCTTAACAGAATCCTGAAAAACAGCAAAGGATACCACTTCTCTAAAACAAAAGGAAAGGTCAACCACTTAATGTACATGGACGATATTAAATTGTTTGCGAAAAACAGGGGAGAGCTTGAGACTCTGTTCAACGAAGTAAGGGAATATAGTGAGGACATAGGAATGGAGTTTGGGATAGAAAAATGCGCAATCATGGTAATGCACAAAGGAAGGCTTTCAATGACTGAGGGAATTGAACTTCCGGACAACAACAAGATTAGGGCATTGACTGCACAAGACCGATACAAGTACCTAGGTGTCCTTGAATGTGACACGATAAAACGGGAAGAGATGAAGGAGAAAATTAAGAGGGAATACCTTAGAAGGATAAGGAAAATATTAGAAACCAAATTAAATAGCAGAAATCTAATAAAAGGAATGAACACCTGGGCTGTGTCAGTAGTTAGGTATACAGGACCATTCCTAGGATGGACAAAGGAAGAGCTCCAATCAATGGATAGGCGAACAAGGAAACTTATGACGATGCATAAAGCATTACACCCTAGAGATGATACAGATAGACTATACGTTAAGAGAAAAGAAGGTGGTAGGGGGCTCATCAGCATAGAAGATTGTGTCCAGAGAGCTAAAGTAGTCCTAGATAAATATGTGCAAACAAATAGTGAAGAAATCATAAAGAGCGCGAGGGATAGTGCAACAAACAAAGTAGAAAGCAATGGAACGGTACAGCAAACTAGAAAAGAAAAGTGGGAAGGGAAAAAATTGTACGGCGAGTTTAAAAGACAGATAAAAGATATAGCAGACGAGAAATCATGGACGTGGTTACGAAAGGGAAACCTTAAGAGAGAAACAGAATCGCTCATCATGGCAGCCCAAAACAAAAGCATAAGGACAAACTACATAAAAGCAAAAATCGACAGAACACAGGCAAACAGCAAATGCCGCATGTGCGGTGAAAGAGATGAGACAGTAAACCACATAACTAGTGAATGTAGTCAACTCGCCCAGAAGGAGTATAAGCATAGACACGATAGAGTAGCAACGATGATACACTGGGAACTAAGTAAACAAATGGGATTCAACCATGGGGAAAAGTGGTATCAGCACAAGCCAGAGGCAGTTTTGGAGAATGACAACCACAAACTACTGTGGGACTTTGACATCCAAACTGACCACCTCATCCAGGCAAGAAGGCCGGACTTAGTAATAGTAGACAAAAAAAGGAAGGCCTGCCAAATAGTAGACGTGGCTGTGCCTGCAGACCATAGAGTAAAAAAGAAGGAGGCTGAAAAAAGGGAAAAATACCAGGACCTAGCAAGGGAGTTAAAGAAAATGTGGAACATGAAAACCAGGGTAGTACCGGTCATAGTGGGAGCACTAGGAACTGTCCCCAAAACGCTGAGGGAGAGACTGGAGGAGATCGGGATTAGGAGGAGGATAGAGACCGTACAGACCACAGCACTACTGGGAACTGCACGGGTACTGAGGAAGGTGCTAGAGATATAAGTACTGCAACGAATTGTAGCTCTGTCATGATATGCGAAAGAGGGAGGAGACGTTAGCTGAGGACCTGAGGAGACTTATTGTCACTCAGCCCTCAGCGATAACCACTGGGCAACCGGTGTGAAACTGTAAATCGCAGAATTACTGCGACCTGCTAGTACTAGGAGAGGAGGGCTGGAGACTTGAGGAGACTTGCTGTCACTCGAACTCCAGCGGTTACCACCAGGCAACTGGTGTGAGATTCCAAATAATAATAATAATAATAATAACAACAATAATGATAATAATAATAATAATGGTGATGATAATAAGATTGATAATGATCATAATAATAATCCTGATAATAATGATGCTACTGCTGATAATAATAAGAATTGCACCTATAAAACCGAATCAAAGCAATCAGCACCCTGGCAGTTCCAGTAGAACAGTTCAGCTGAGTACATCCTAAACTAAACTTTACAGAATCTGAAAAGAATTGATATCAAGATGAAGAAACCCGTTACGAGTCACAAGATGCGTCATCCTGAAGCTGATGTTGTCTGTCTATACCTTCCAGGGAAGGAAAGAAGTAGAGGTCTTAACCAGCAAGACTTGTCATGTAACAAGCACCATCGGCCTTCAAAAATACCCGGAAATATTTCTGAATTGGATTGGTGATGCTTGTTGAGAATCAAGAAAACAATAAGAATGTATTTCATGAGGAAAAAAAAGGACGAAATATACGAAAGAACTTCTAGTAGAAGAAACCAATAACAATTCTGAAATATCAAAATTGCCATCCAAATCAGCCAAGAAGATGAAAAATCAAGGCATAAAACAGACTTTAAAACAAATAAAGCTACGTTAGCATGGTAAACCACTCTACGGTCAATATTCAATCCAAGCCAATCAAACTGATGTAGATAAACCTAAGACTCATCAGTAGTTGCGAAACACTGGGCTTGAAGCCAAAACAGAGGGCTTTGAAATAGCATAGCAGAATAGGATCAATTGCGTCTTACACGTAACTATAAGGCTGACGTCATCAAAAAAGATTGTGAAAAGTCAATCAAGACGATAGATCACCCACAGGATGCGCTGCTCTAAATCCAAATTAATATTAGATCAGCCACGGTAGATTGGGACAATACCCCGGCTGGGAAATCTGCCAATATTATGGCAAAGATATTTGAAAAAATGGTTCGATCATCACTCAAAGCCAGTTACAGAAATAGACGACATTATTATTTTATAGAGCTTTACTTTTCACGCAGACGGACCAATGAAAGCAAATTGACCAGACATTGTTATTAGCGATATTCAAAGAAAAAACATGTCTATTAGTAGACATGGCAGTACCAATAGATCGTAATGTGTCAGTTCAAGAAGTTATCACAGGATGAAGGCTTGGAAATAGAAACTAGAAAAACGATGGTGTTGGAAACAACAACACTCCCAGTTATAGTAAGTTCTCTTGGACTAATTAAGGTTAGACTGGATAAACATCTCGAGAAAAATACCTGGAAAATCCTGCTTATGGGAAATCGAAAAGATATTTTTTATTTGTATGGCCCACACACTAAAAAGAGTATCATTCATATAAATCACGATGTTTTGTTTTGTTTTTTTGTTTTTTTTCATGATTGTAATTAATCTTAGACTTGAAGTTTCTTTGGTGATTCCAGTTCAAACTGTACATTTCTTTTCAAGAAAAATGATTCATCTTGCTCACTCGATCCCTTGCCTCTGGTCTCTGTACGGGACCCAATCAGAGATGAGGACATTGCAAGAATCAGAAACAAATAAGTAATTTTAAAAAATAAATAAATAATAATTATGATAATAATAATAATAATAATAATAATAATAATGATAATAAAAAACAAAAGCATAAGGACAAACTACATAAAAGCAAACATCGACAGAACACAGACAAACAGCAAATGCCGCATGTGCGGTGAAAGAGATGAGACGGTAAACCACATAACTAGTGAATGTAGCCAACTCGCCCAGAAGGAGTATAAGCATAGACACGATAGAGTAGCAACAATGATACACTGGGAACTAAAAATGACAACCACAAACTACTGTGGGACTTTGACATCCAAACTGACCACCTCATCCAGGCAAGAAGACCGGACTTAGTAATAGTAGACAAAAAAAGGAGGGCCTGCCAAATAGTAGACGTTGCTGTACCTGCAGACCATAGAGTAAAAAAGAAGGAAGGTGAAAAAAGGGAAAAATACCAGGACCTAGCAAGGGAGTTAAGGAAAATGTGGAACATGAAAACCAGGGTAGTACCGGTCATAGTGGGCGCACTAGGAACTGTCCCCAAAACGCTGAGGGAGAGACTGGAGGAGATCGGGATTAGGAGGAGGATAGAGACCGTACAGACCACAGCACTACTTGGAACTGCACGGATACTGAGGAAGGTGCTAGAGATATAAGTACTGCAACGAATAGTAGCTCTGTCATGATATGCGAAAGAGGGAGGAGACGTTAGCTGAGGACCTGAGGAGACTTATTGTCACTCAGCCTTCAGCAATAACCACTGGGCAACCGGTGTGAAACTGTAAATCGTAGAATTACTGCGACCTATGAGTACTAGGAGAGGAGGGCTGGAGACTTGAGGAGACTTGCTGTCGCTCAAACTCCAGCGGTTACCACCAGGCAACTGGTGTGAGATTCATAATAATAATAATAATAATAATAATAATAATAATAATAATAAAAAAAAAAAAAAAAAAAAAGAAGGAGGCTGAAAAAAGGGAAAAATACCAGGACCTAGCAAGGGAGTTAAAGAAAATGTGGAACATGAAAACCAGGGTAGTACCGGTCATAGTGGGAGCACTAGGAACTGTCCCCAAAACGCTGAGGGAGAGACTGGAGGAGATCGGGATTAGGGGGAGGATAGAGACCGTACAGACCACAGCACTACTGGGAACTGCACGGGTACTGAGGAAGGTGCTAGAGATATAAGTACTGCAACGAATTGTAGCTCTGTCATGATATGCGAAAGAGGGAGGAGACGTTAGCTGAAGACCTGAGGAGACTTATTGTCACTCAGCCCTCAGCGATAACCACTGGGCAACCGGTGTGAAACTGTAAATCGCAGAATTACTGCGACCTGCTAGTACTAGGAGAGGAGGGCTGGAGACTTGAGGAGACTTGCTGTCACTCAAACTCCAGCGGTTACCACCAGGCAACTGGTGTGAGATTCCAAATAATAATATTATTATTATTTTCTTTCTTGTTCTTCTCCTTTTTCTTCATCTTTTTCTTTTACTTCTTCCGCGTTTGTCTTTTTTTTTACGTACGTTACGCTCCCACTATGTCTTCAACTATCAAACCAACCAAGAAATAGAGAGGGCATTATAAAATTCAAAGCCTTATTTTACTTTTCATCTGTATAAAGATACGCTAACATACGCTAAGTCGGAAGTATCTGATTGAAACGTTAAGACGGTTACCGTTCCGACGCCGTCGAACGCATCCTCTGATTAATTCACTCCATAAAAATCAAAAGTAGACTCATTGTTTGCCAATGATTGAATCCAGAAAAACAGAAATGATCATCCATAAAGGAGAAACTCACTTTAATGTAGATGAAATGTAGTCGTGATTTGAAAAAAAAAATTAAGACAATGAAATACCATCCTAAATTGAACAAAACACATATACCTATGCATACAATTTATGCACGTATGCACACAACATTTATACATTTATATTTACAAAACATATACATACATATGCATCACATCGGCATATATAAATGCAATGCATATATTCTCAATACATATACACGTATATATATATATATACACACACACACACACATATATATATATATATATATATATATATATATATATATATATATATACACACGCATTGAAACTGAATTTGTTTTGATGGATAGAAAAAATTGATTTGCAGTTCCAATTTTCACTTTGACCTTATATTTCCGATTAAAATCCATTCATTGCCCAAAAGTGATTAATTATCTCATGCATGGAAACACATTATACGTTTCCAAGATAATGAATCACCTCAACATAATTATTATAAGAATTACACTAACCTTATATTTGTGAATGACTAGAATTTTCACAGGTCTGTAAATCACGTATTCATTGGTATGTATTATTTGAATATATATATATATATATATATATATATATATATATATATATATATATATATATGGGGTGGGGGATAAAAGATGTAAATCTTATGAAACGTTGCGGAAGAGTTGACAATATGGATAAGGGAATAGACTTAGAACTACTTTGTACGTCTCACTTATTTCCAATCATTTATAAAAAAAAAACTCTAAATTAAATGTACTAAATAATCTCAAGTCTTCTCCTTTTCCCAGACTGTCAACTTTTCTACAACACGCATACACACATACAAATACACACACATATACGTATATATCATAAAAAATTAGATATATATTCCGAAAGAACGTTTCTGAAGACGTTATTTTTAGTAGAGAATATTTTGGAACCGACACCGACATTTTTACAATGTGGAGATATATTTGTCGGCCTTTACAGCATAAGTGAATAAGCAATGAAAAAAAATTGGCCGTGACAGGGACCGAACCTGCATCTTACTGCCCCTATCTGCACTTTATATGTTCCCGTAATGCTGACAAAAATATATGAAATACACGGGTATTTAATCCGTCAAAATAACCATGACGTTATTTCAGTAGGAATTCTTTTTGAACCAACCACTACATTTTTACCCTGTGAAGATATACCAGCTGGCTTAGGCAGTGTGAATAGCTAAACAATAAAGAAATGAGCTGCTTCAGGAATTGAACCGGCGTCTTACCAAGGAAACTTAATGTAATGCCGCCCTAATTCCGATTACTCATATATATATATATATATATATATATATATATATATATATATATATATATATATATATATATATATATGACAAAAGCATTGCAACATTGAAGTGGCTACCCTGTCGATTGCAGACGTGATCTCTGCAGAAGCCCAATTTTTCTTTAATTGTTTATACTATTTACGTTGACTAGGATGAATGGTACTTTGACCTTGCATAGAGACCATTTCAAAAAAGTTGCTATACGCAATTTATAATCATTCTGTCTAATCATATATATCAATTTCTTTATATATATATATATATATATATATATATATATATATATATATATGTATGTATATATATATATATATATATATATATATATATATATATATATTATTACGTGGAGATCTGTACACAAGGAAATCAAAATTTCGAAATAGCATGCCGATGAGTCGTTTAAAACTTAGCCGTTTTGTGTAAAAACAAATAGTCGATAAGGTTTTGAGCGTACAAGAGAGAACGTCCGCTTAGTGTGCTTGGCCCTTTCAAAATCGATCAATGAAGCTTTTAGAAGTCCCATGATCCGTGAAGTTTCCAAAGAGCTAGGGGTCTGTAATAGTTTGTGCAACACGATTTGGAAGAAAGACCAATGATGCATTACATCGTGCTCATTCCGTCTGTCAGCAGATTTTGCAGCAACATCAGTTTTTTTTTTAAAATCATGCTTCGTGAACTTTTACAGATATCCATGGCACTTCACACACTACATGGAATGTTGGCCGACGTTTCTCACGAATCACGTAATCTTTTTCGCAATGTTATCTCCTTCCATCACCGAAAAATGTCGTTTGGATCAGGGACCTTATTCGGTGGATGTTGGTCCTGATATGAAATGTTCGGACCACACGTTGCAAGAAGTAAGGCCCCGACTACGAAGTATTTCCCAATTTTGAAATAGAATTTGAGACGAACACGTCGCTCTTCTAAAAATTTCCATTGTTCAACTCGAGGAAATAAAGCCATGTGAACTGGACAGACATACACTCTGGCACGTGTACATCGAAAACTGTCACACATGGATCGGTACACTTTTTTTTTATATGAATAGCCCAAGTCAGAACTTCATGATATTTCAATCGAAGCAATTCATTGGCGCATTGTTTCAAAATTTCGATTTCTTCAAGGAAAGACTTCATATATATATATATATATATATATATATATATATATATATATATATATATATATATATCCACAGAGAGAGAGACCGAGAGATATTGTAGATATATTCATATATATATATATATATATATATATATATATATATATATATATATATATATATATATATATATATACAATTTTCAAGGGTTAATTATGTAAACGCATACTGCAAATTTAATCGAAGTACTTCTTATAGTTTGGGTAGATTAATCACTATGCATATGTCACAGTACGTAGTGTTTTCTGTGTCTTTCCAGATAATGCACTGATCTCTCGATATGAAAAAAAAACTTATTTTCTATTCAATATTTTCTTTCGTATCTTGAGTATTTTCCTGCTAACGTCACCTTACGGCGCTGAGTAAAGTTTTGAGATCAGATATATAGGAGAAAGCTTTCTCTCGGTGCCAGGTGGGAGCTTTGTTTATGTATAGCTGCTTTGACAACTCAGCAATAGGAACTCTGTGATCAGCAAAAGTAGAGATTTTATCCGAATGTTATCTATTGTTTGTCTTCCATAACCAATTTGGGTCTAATGAAGTTATTTCAGGCGTCGTTGATGAAAGAATGCTAATGGCTGTTGTGAGTTAATCTGTATCCATCCACATTTCTTTCCCATGATTGATTATTTTCATAATGGATTTTGGAAATGACATTTGATTCGAGAAATATGGGGGAAATGAAAGCACTTCAATGTCTGTAAATGGTGCCATATGAATAACGATAAGCTCCTAAATTTTTCATGATGGTAATTAGAAACAGAGCAGTTTACTCACTCAGTAGTAACTGTCATGTGTACAACATATTTTTACTCATTTCCACAAGATTTAGCCTTGAGTGTTAGGGCGTATCTGTTATTCGTTAGTGCGATTGGAGGGTGAAAGATGAATCCCCATGGACGAGACGTACTAGTTTGTTTCGTGTTTAGCTCGAATATGAGCAGATCCTAGCCGTATCTAATAACTCTCTGTTTAGTCTGCAAAAGTCATATTTCGAACGTCTTTATGTGTGGCATATAATTCAGAACGTTTGAACCTTGATCGAAGTTTCTTTTCGCAGGTTTATGTGGTAAACATTTGCTGAACGCCTGAAATATTTGACTTGGATCGAACTACTCGAGTTGAAGGATTCATGCCTTTTTAGTTCAAGGTCACGTGTTGTCTGTGCTGCATCTTATTAAAAGTTTCTTACACTTCGTTCATTTCTATGCTTTGAAGACTTCCAAAGTGTCATTTTCATCTTAAGCTCAAAGTCGTTTTTTAACAATTTCATGACAAATTCTATCGCACGCTTGCACCGATGTCATCCTTATTAGACAATTCAGAGATCCATTGCTTTGTTTTCCAAACATATTTTCCAGATTAGACAGCGTCGAATGTGTATTTTATATTCAGGTACAATCTCCCCAAATATAAAGCATAATCATCACTTCCCCGTGGATAGTATGCAAGAAAAAGCACTCAAGAGTCGAGACTAATATATTGTGTGAAATCGAGATAACTATTTGCGCTGGGTACTTTTGCATCAATCTAATGTATTGATTTTCTATGTAAACCAAGTCATTAGTATGTATATTTTCGCAGGTGTCTTTGAGACAATAATCCGAATCTGAATAAATAGTCTCAGGCAGGATGTAAATTTGAGAACATGACTGCTGGAATAAATATTTGTTGCAACACTGGATTGATCAGCGAAGTCATATGAATAAATACCGATGCATTCCGGATATTTACAAAGCATTGACCCGTCTGATACCACGCCGGATGTGTGAGGATCAAACTTACATTACAAGTCATCATCAGTAGCGTTAGTGTGTTAACAGCTGCTCTACGGTGAGGTTCAATTTACTTCAATTTTCGACTGCTGCATAGGTAGAGAGCGAACTCTTTTTTATCGTCATAATCTGCAATAATAACACTGGGCAAGGCATGTCTCACTATATATATATATATATATATATATATATATATATATATATATATGTATATTAACTAGTGTGTTGAACGATTTCTCGCCTGTATTATGATGGTTATTATCTCGGATGCCATCAATGACCCAAACTTCTATTTATCTGTAATCTCTGAATTTTCTGATAACATTTCTTTGAAGCAAGAAACCTGTGATTCGAAAAATGATTTTTCACAAGCTAAAAGGATATACCCAAGGTTTAAACCGTGAATTTATGACCCATCCAAAATTATAGCAATTCTTATCTTTACTTTTCATGCACTAGATCATCGAATTTCTGGTGGTCGTCGTAGGGGATCGAGTGACAACAAGTCCCTCAAATCATCAGCACCTTTCACAGTATCCTCACAGATCACAGCAATGCCATGGACTAGGTAGATCCAAAACGTCTTCCAAATCATCCTTCAGCCAATTTTGACTTTGTGTTTTGATACTACCCAAGGTGCACCACATATCATAGGTACAACCTTAAAATCTCACTTTTACTTTTGCTTCGTAATCTCCGGGTGGGATCCTTGTTTCTTTCGATTTTTTCGTATCGTTCGTTTCACCAGTGGCTCACTGTAACAGTTATAGTCATGGTCTGGCAGATTCTTTCACCCCACTTGACAACTATAAGATCCAGTCTTCTCGACTCAATGGGGTTGTCCAAGTCTCATATTATCCTACTCCATTTTATTTTAACGACAGCCTCTGGTTTGAGATGATACCATTTGCTTGCATGGCCCGAGTCAAGTTATTTGCTAAGTTCCCGAAGTATAACCACCCCTACTGTGTCGTGCGTACAATTATTTGTACTTGTTGATCTATCAGACCTGTCGTTGCTGGTTGCCTCCATTGGAGATCAAATGATAGCTTATATCTACATTACTCAAGTGCTCAGTTCACTTTTCGAACAGATTTTAGTAATGTTGTTTTATGGATAGTTTAGATTTTTCCACTGATTTAACCAATTTGATCAACCTGTGTTGGGCTCTTGCAGGCGGTTCTAAGCATGCCAATAGTGATGGGTTTGTTTCCCCGCTCCCCCCCCTGAGGGTGTAGATACTTCTTTAGGTCTCAGGCTCCTGTAGTTTTACCCTGTAGTCTGCTGGATCAGTGAAATCAACTATCTAAGAGAACTGATATTATCTCTGTTTACTGTGACCACATCAAGTCCTTTAGACTAGACTGGGTGACCTGTTTGGATTTCAAATCGTATATAACTGATAATAGTTCGTGCATATACATTTGGTTTGGCCGGTCAAGTCCAAGCCGTTTACCCAGTTCCCGGCCGGCTACCTTTCCATGCCAGTCAAAGTGAAATTCATCTCATCTATATATCTGTTCTCAGTATCATTACTTATTTTCATCCATTGGGTGAAGCAATGTTAGTCTTTATACATTTTCAGCCAATAAACTCTTTAATAGTAGTAGATATTACGATAAATAGCGACTGAAAATCTTATGATAAAGGAAAATATCGTTCAAGATTTATAATGGTTAACCATTTAACAAACTCATCACCTTGGACTTGATTTATGTGATTTATGTGGCCAGCTTCTTTAGCTATCAACAGACTTCAGTCCTAACTTTATACCGCATTAGATAGTCATTATGTTATATTTTCATTATGCACTTCATTCCAGGTGAACAAAGGAACAAGAAAAATCTCTTCCAGTCCATCTAATTATTTATTGAGTCAATTAATTAATTGATTACTCCTTGCACTTTTTGCTAACTGCTGAATCTATATTTTTTCGTTGGCCACAATACCAAACTGTTTGTGTTGAGTAAATTAATTGGTCAGGTGATTTGATTTTTTCGTATTACTTAAATCTTTTACACACGATCTGTGAGGAATGTGTATTGGTAAAATCATGAGAAGTAACTAAAAGGAAATCAAAGATACCATATAATACTAATAACAATTACTTCAATCGATGAGTAGCCCGGGCGCTGACGATAGATCTTTTAATTTAAATTCAAATTGATTAACACTAACCTCTTCTAAAGTGCTTTTTTTTCTTTAGATTCTTTTTGCATCTCATGCATTTTAATTCATTCTCGTATTTTATCAGATCTCTGCATGAGAACTTTTTTTAATTGAATTCTTTTTGCATCTAGCTGGATCTCATATATTCTTGTTTATTCTCGTATTCAATCAGACCTCAGCATGAAAGATCTCTTCAGATTGAATTCTTTTAACATTCCGTTGGGTCTCATGCATTCTCGTTTATTCTTGGATTTAGTCAAACCTCTGTATGAAAATCTTTTTGGAATGAATTAATTTTAATCTTATTGGGTATCCTGCGATATTGTTCATTCATGCATTTAATCAACCCTCTGTCTAAAAGCTCTTTTTTTATTCAATCCTTTTTGAATCTCGTACAATCTCATGTATTCCCTTTTATTCTCGTATTTAACCATACTTCCGTACAAAACCTTTTCTTGGATTGATTTCTTTTTGCATCTCCGTGAGTCTGAGGCATTCTTGTTCATTCTCGTATTCAATCAAACTTCTGTACGGAAGATTTTTTCCTCATTAATTTTTTTAAAAATCTCGTTAAGTCTCGTGCATTCCTGTTCATTTCCGTATTTAATCAAATGTCTGTGTAAAAGCTGTTTCGGATTTAATTCTTTTTGCTTGTCATTGGGTCTTTTTTCAATTTTTCTCGTATTCAATGAAACCTCTGTACGAAGGTTCATTTCATATATTATGTTTATCTAAAGAAACTTTTGTGTTAGAAATTTTTTCCGGACCGAATTCTTTTTAAATCTTGTTGGGTCTCGGTTGTTCCCGTTTATTCCATCATTTAATCAGACCTCTGTATAAAAGCTTACTTTGGATTGACTTCATCTTAGGTGTCGTACATTCTTGTTTATTGTCGCATTTGATCGAATCTCTGCAGAAGAGATTTTCCCGGATTAAATTCTCTTTGAACTATGTTGTGTACCGAGAAGTCTAGTTCATTTTCGTATTTAATCAAATCCGTATATAAAAGCTCATTTTGGATTGAATTGTTTATTAACCTTGCTTGCTTTCACCCATTCTCGTTTATTCTCATACTTAATCAAAGCTTTATGTTGAAGATCTCTCTTGATTGAATTCTTTTCAGATTTCCTTATGTGTTGTGCATTATTGTTCATTCTCGTAATTAATTAAACCTCCGTGTAAAAGGTCTTTTTGAATTGAAATCACTTTACATCTCGTTGGGTCTCATGCGTTTTTGTCCATTCTCGTATTCAGTCGAACATCTGTATAAAAGCTTTTTGAGGGATGAATTTCTCAAAATCTCGTTGGGTCTCAAGCGTTTCGTGTTCATTCTTGTATTCAATCAAACAGCTATATGGAAGCACTTTTAAGATTGAAATGTTTTGCATCTTGTTGGGTCTCCTGCTTTCTCGTCTTTCTCGTATCCAATCTAACTTCTGTATAAAAGCTTTTCTTGGATTGATTTCTCTTTGAATATTGTTGGATCCCGTGCATTCTCGTTTATTCTCATTTCCGGTCAAACTTCTGTAAGAAAAGAAAATTTTTGATTGAATTATATTTTCATCTTGTTGTGTTTTGTCCATTCTCCTTTATTCTCTTTTTCAATCAAATCTCTGTTTAAAACTGTTTTCGGATTGAATTCATTTGTGGGACCTCGTTTGGTCTCATGTAATCTTGTTTTTCTCGTATTAAGTCAAACCTCTATGTAAAACTGATTTTGGATTCAATTTGCTTCGCATCTTGTTAGGTCTTGAGCATTCTCGTTTATTCTCGTATTTAATCAAACCTTTGTTTGAAATTTCATTTTGGATTGAATTCTTTTTGTTTGGTATCATGCATTTTTGTTTATTCTTGTATTTGATCAAATATATTTCCAAATACCTTTTTGGATTAAATTCTCCTTGAATCTTGTTCGGTCTCATGTATTCTCGTATCAAATCAAATACCGTATAAATGCTCTTGCTGGATTGAATTTCTTTTTATTTCTTTGGGTGTTATGCAATCTCGTTTATTCTTGTATTTAATCAAACTTTCATATAAAAGCCTTTTTTGGATTGAATTTCCTTTACATCACGTTAAGTCTCATGCATTCTTGTTCATCTTTGTGTTTAATCGAACCTCGGTATAAAGGTTCTTTCATTTTACATTCCCTTTGCTTTTGTGGAGAAAATCAAAGGGGAGCAACTAAAGCAACGGAAAGCATAGCCATATTCTATTCCAAATAAAAATTAGTCTGATGAACACTGATTCTGACATAACACAAAATTATTTACTCAATCCCTACAAAACTCTGTATAATATTATCTTTAATTTACACCTTTTTTGCTTCCTGTTGCTTCTCGCTCTTTTCTGTTTCTTATCCTATTCTGCACCACTTCTGAAAGAGACCTACATTTTGAGGGAAAACATCATTAAAAGTATATCAAGGGGCAACTAAGTCTTATCCATCTAAGTGACGACTACAAGATTAGTGTCATCTTTTTTTTTCTCAAGTCTGTTTTCACTCCATTCTGTACCACGATATGTGAAGAATGTAAACCCTGACTGTGATGGTAGTATATTTCTCTTTCTTTCCATATTTGCCCCTGTTATACAAAGTGTGAACCAAAACTTCAGAATATCCGAATGTTAAAGATCATCTGAACGTAGTATAGACATCTCCTACCACACTATGTGTTCCAGTGTCCATTGAACAGGCAGGCCAAGAGGTCAAATACTTGGGTTATGTGCAATTTCGTTAGGCTGGATTTTAGTGACGCGATGATTTTTATCTTTGTCTAAAATATCCAATTTCAAAGAATGGAGAATCTGCAAAATTTGCAGTAACGTCAAGTCAATATTGATCTTTTTCTAATGTGCAAAATTTTTTTTACAAGCACTTCACCCTCAATGATTATACACTTTTTTTAGATTCTCAGGACGTTAAACTTGAACATTTCAAGCAAATGTGCAAACTAGTGAAAGAACAACAAGTGGGCTCTCCGCTCCGCCATAACAACACAGTTATCCATACGCCAGTCGTTGTTGAACAAACCCTGGTATCCCAAAACGAGACAGTCATTGCAAAACCCTTCAAATCCTCTGATCTCGTCCTGTGTGTCACTTTATTGTTCTCCAAGAATAAATTCCAACGGAAAGCGTGTTGTTTTGACTTGACGATAACGATCCAGGCAAAATCGGGAAGGACACAGCTATACATGAAGTTCTCCTGCAACACATAGGATCTACACAAACCTGCCGAGACCGTTTCCTACGTAAACAAAAGAAATATTCTGAAGGACATTGAAAGCTGGTTATTTATATATCTATTCATCTATTATGATTTTCAACTATCGCATTTTGCAGTTCAATCTTTTTGAAAGCGTGTGAATGAATGGGTTTATTCTGTCATCTGGATCATAAATGATTTGACTTTCATTCGTTTTCAAATCTATTAATAAATCCATATTTCACTGTCAGAGGCTATCTTTGTTGAAAATGCCAAAGGCCTACCTTCTGTTTGCGAGATTCGAAGTGCACCAAATGACCTGCAAGTTCATTCATCTTGAATCCATTACAACTGCTTCATTTTTCATTATTTTAGTGAGTCATACATATTCTTTGAATTGCACTTACAGCAGATGCATTAATGAAAGTACAGTTTACTTGTCAATCGTTTTTATTGTTCAGTTTCATTCAGTCAATTTATCTTCGTTCCTGTGTTATTAGTTTACATGTGTGAAGCAGTTGTAATGAATACAGGGGAATAACCTTACAGGCCATTCGGTGCATTTTACTCTGGTTTTCATATATGGATGAAAATGCGTTTGGCATTATACAATGAGAAGAGCTTTCCACGATGTTGATCAAGGAGAAAGAGATAAGTGTTAAAACGCCCATTCATGTCCGCTTTCGTCAACCCATGGGGAATTCACATTCTTAGCTTTTGAATCCGTCCTATGACTTGTGAAGAACATAATTCGATCTACTAACAACTCAAACAATGAAGAGCACCGTAAACTTCCATTATGCAAAAACACTGCTGGGAACGCTTGCAAAAAGCATTAGTATTGGTCAGTAGAGCTTCATACTATAGGAAGAAGATAAGTTTATGAGAACAAGAATATATTTAATAAATTTAATACACATTTGTTAACTAAAAAAACACTTAATCTAATAAGGCCTGCAGCAGTATTGCACCAGTTACTCACTTCTGTAAAGTATTACGCGCAGAAATGCTCATGCTAAGGTTGATGCCTTAGATTTAAAAGTTGATACTTATTATTTTGCTAGTGGTACACATAAGCTGTGAACCGTCAGTATGCTCACACAGTAATTTGAAAGTTCAATGCAAGGCATTATCTACTAAAATTCTTGTATAAAATTGAAACTATTAAAAAGCTGACACATAAATTGGTTTGTTTTCGGCTTCATCGTTTTGGATTTGGGCCATGACCCCGAATGAAGACAATCTTATGTAAAACTCGTATATCTTTATTATATAAGCGGGGTTAATTGTTTGGTTCAATATCTATTGAGATATCATAAAATTGAATAAGAAGGGTAAGCAATGTTTTCATGAATAAATTCAGCAATCAAAAAGTAACTATTGGAAAATTGAGTTGGATATCAAACCCACTGTTACTATTCCGAGATCACAAACTATTTACCTGTTAAAAAAATACTCTCGATATTTCAGTCGTAAAGGTGTCTTGAATTTCAATAGTTATAGGTAACCAACTAACCCTCATTCTGTGTCGAATTTTCGGAAATTTGACTTTGTCTCGATTTTGTGAACGCTTTGAAGTCGAACCTGTGAACCCCAAACTGATATTAAACCCAGTATACCTCGGCAGAAATATACCACAAATTTATTTGATGGGTTTTGAATTTGGAAAGAAAAAATAACTGTTAAGTTTTTCCCCTATTGCTTGAGTTGTCTACTCCAAGCAGTGTTACTGATACGGGTTGTTAATTATATTATGAGATGACAGACGGATGAACAGACACACACATTGTAAATTATGATATATAATGAACATAACACTGGGATCGAAATAACTACATGAGAGAACTGAAATGAGAGATAGTTTCTGGATTATTGCACTACAGTAAGCACATAATAGCTATTTACTAAACTTACCTCGGTCTTTCACAAGGTTACAATAGTACAGCACTGGCAGAGAATCACACTCACCTTACATACCTATATTTATATCTATACAAGTGCACACGTATATACATATTTGAATATGTGTGTTCGGGTTTTTACTAATACATAGATTGAGAGGCATAAAACTTCGCTTAGTCTTGCACAGACCAACTGTGGTTTAGGATGATCGTGCTGCCGAGACCTTTTAGATTGGGAGGTCGTACCGGCCAGAAAATTAGAATTCAACCTCTTGGCTCTTAACCAATTCAGAATACAGTCTACTGTCGCTAGTGAGAAGCACATGACTACTTCAAGTCGTAAATTATCAATATATACATGAAACCGAGACACTCACACACATACACACGTACATATATAAACATATATCTTGGTATGCTTTAAATTTCTTCAGCCATTAACTCTTGGCGCGCGACTTTTCAGTTGGAACAAATAACAGGTATCATGTTGGAAAACCAAACAACTGTATTATATCTTTGACTCTCTCGATAGCGATAACTTGGGCGCCGCTCATATGCGTAAAGAACTGGCAAATTGATTTGCTGATATTGATCAAGGACCTGAACGATGTTACTGCTTTTATTTGATAGAATTAAAAGAAACAGCACCCTTTCCCGATAAAGCTTTGGTCAGCAACAACTGGAGACTACGTAATCATTTTTCTTTTTCTTTGGTACTTGTCTTATGATTTTATAGTGGAAACTATTGCAAAGTATGTCAATTGTTGCTGTGAAAATATCAATTGTTACTAATGCTAGGCAGTATATTCTTTAATCAGCAACATTGTTATATGCTGATGGAAGGGTCCATTGTTATGAGGACAGAAAAATGATCACACTAATCATTGTGAAAGTAGATTTGAATTAACCTTTGCACCTCATAACACTTGCAGCTTATTGTACATAGTTTCCAGCACCGACTGTATTGATTATGTGAGATGAGTTCGTTAACTGTTGCCCCGGTGTGGTGGGATATGAAGCAGAAATCAAAGACACAATGTAAGATCTGTAGAAAATTTGCAGACCATGATTCAAAGGTGAGTGCATATATATATATATATATATATATATATATATATATATATATATAATTATTGTGTCATCGACAGAAAGCTGTTTCGTTGTATTACAACTCTTCAGTGTGGCTATAGACTATCCATTATCTCATCCAGTACCACGAGGTAGGATTGAAACCTTCGCTTCAGACCCAGAGGCCGGTATCCTACCACAGATGGACGGTGAGTTAGGTTGAATTTAAGCGATATATTTATTTACGCATATATATATATATATATATATATATATATATATATATATATATATATATATATATATATATATATATATATGTATATATATATATATATATATATATATATATATATATATACTCGATACGTCGATAAACAAACTGAACTTTTAGAACAGCACACCAATGAGGCGTTCTATCTTGCTCTGATTGAAATGTTATGTAACAGTTACCTGGACTATTTGCTTAGAAAAAAACTGCATCAAGCCATCTTTTTTAGTTTTCAGTTACACTTGCCAGAATTAACCTGTGTGAAATGCGCTGGGTATTTTTCCTCTAGTTGAACAATGAAAGTTATGGAAGAGTGGCATGTCCGTGTGAAATTCGGTTTCAAATTAGGAAGAACGTTTCAGGGGATTTTCCCGGGGTTTGCAACAGGACTACGGGGAAGATTGTCAGAGTCTCACGCAAGGCAACGTGTGGCACCAGCATTTCAAATCGGGAAGAACATCCATCAAAAAAGGATACCAAGTTGGGAAGACATTACACGTCGACAACGGGAGATCACATTGGGGAAAATGTGTGCTATGATTCCTGGAAATCGTTGTCTTGATTCCGAAGAAGTAAGAATCTGTAAAAGTTCGCGAAACATAGTTTGAAAAGAAAAAAATGATGAAAAAATTGGGTTGCCGAGAAATCTATTGGCAGATAAGTAAAGGGCATAACAATGCATCATCAGTTTTGAAATCGTATTGTTCGTATTTTCATAGATTCTTACCCCTTCGCAAACTTCACTGTCAGTCAGGCGACAATTTCCACAGAGAAAAGGATTTTTTAAACCTTCGTTGTCCAACACTCTAAAACATATGTCTGGTGCTCTGTTTTAAATGTTAGTTTTTTATGGGCATATCACATATGTACATGGAGCATTAACAGGAAGTATCCAGGAATGAAGTATTAATGAAAAATAGCCGATATATAACTATTGGTTCTTGATCTTTTTCGAAATATTTCCCTCAGGACCTGAAACCATTTGCACTGTGCCTCTTTCATTGTTCTAAACATAGGTAGTTTCGTCGTGTTCTTGTTAATCTCGTTCACAGTCTGGAATTTCTACATTTCTAACGGTGAGTGTAGCTCTGGGGCAAGCAATGAAGAGTAGCTGGGGGCCAATTAAAATCGATGGGTGGGTGCGACTGAAGGGTCTGGATGATGTGATGCTTGCCAAAAACTGTTGATGCTTTTTTCCTGATCTAATTGATCAGTCATTATAAATGCAATGATTACACAGTATCTCTTTGTGGACTGAATAACCCCCATAGAAGAATGTCTATCCATAGATACGTTGTAAGGTTCGCTATCTATCTGATATCTGATCAGATTATTTGATAGGCAAAATGGCTTGATTCTTTTTGAATAGACATATTGTGCCATCCACAGACAACTGACTCGTTGTATTACAACTCTTCAGGGTGGCTATAGACTATCCGTTATCCTATCCAGTACAACGAGGCAGGATTGAAACCTTCATTTCAGCCCCAGAGGCCGATATCCTTCCTCTGTGCTAGGGAACTGGACGGTCAGTAAAGCTGAATTTAAGCAACATATTTATTTAGCTTAAATTCCCCATCCACCAGAGTGCTCTATTCCTATGGAAGAGCATTGCATATATATATATATATATATATATATATATATATATATATATATATATATAAAGAAAACACTCGAAAAACTTACTTTTTCTTCATCTTGAGTAAATTGTATTTTAAACTCCAAAACATCATACCTCATTGATTTTCTCATTTATTGTATTTTTCTCTTTTAGATCATTTTGTACATGTATTTTTTAACGATGACAACAGTTTTACTGCTAAAAATACTTTGCAATGTATTTTTCAAAATTTATTTTTGAAATGAATTATGTTTGTTTGGGGATCATTTTTTCCGTTTTATTTATGTTTTAAGAATAAATTGCCGCGAAAGTATGATGTATTATTCCGAATATTCAGCAAAATCATTCATGCATCAATCATCCATAAGCACAGTGCTTAGAAAAAATAAAATAAAAACAATCTGGCAACCTCTCTTGACAGCACAAAGGAGATCGTGAAACAACCATATGCAATCATTTTCAATCAACCACCACACGTCGTTACAAAACAACGGCATATATACCCAGTTTTTTGGCAAAACTTTAACTTCAATAAAAGTAGAAACTAACAAGAAGGAATATTTCAGGAATGATGATGGGTGAAAATGAGGACGATAATGAATATTCAGTTAGTATCTGAATCATATCCGTCATCGATGACGTCCGTAGTTATAATTGGAAAATCATCAAAGAATACATGATCTGCAGAATGATAGAACCGCTTCAGGATCTGAACGTCTTTATACTTAATCTTGCTGATCTCTTGGTCAGTAGAATAAAGCTTACTAAGCTTAAGACGAGTTATTGAAGTTGCACCCAATTTTGAGCCCTGCATTTTTAAAAATTCATTTATAACGACCGTTTCCATTGGACCAATCCAGTTATTCCTTGATTACATCTATCGTGAACGCTCGGCTTTAAACAGGATTTCCCTAACCGTGTTAGTTTGGAAGGGACATGTGGCCTTGTGCTCTGGTTTCAATGAGTCAATGGAGCCTAAAAACTGGTCCCTAGAAAAATGGATGACACTCTTCTTGCAGCTAAACATCAGCTTCCTGGTCGACTAGCCTAATGTCTCTGTAGGATTCGATGTAATGGAGACATAGGGGGATGCACATTAACACTCCATTAAACTTTTATGGATGTGGATCAGTGTGGTACAAAAGTTAATATATATATATATATATATATATATATATATATATATATATATATATATATATATATATACACACATATATATATATATAGATATATATATGTATATATACATATATATATATATATATATATACACATATATATATATATACATATATATATATATATATATATATATATATATATATATTATAAAGAAACTTTTTTTAAATGATTTCCCGTCGTTATCCGGTTATTATATCACTCATCCTCGATTGCTTCAACAGAATAAACAATTGAAGAAAAAATTGGGCTGCTCCAAGAATCGAATCTGCCATAAGTAGGGTAGCCGCTCTATGTTAGGGACGGCAGCTTCCATTTGTCCGTGGAATCAAGTGTCTATGATCGATGACCCTATCATATAACTAAATCTCTTTTTCGTTCTCTATCTCCCATTTTCGTACCCGTTTTCTTTTGTTGCCCAAAATCGTCGTGACTGCAACATTTATTTGCCTCGAACTCCGTCTACAACCATAGGAATAAACACCGTTAATCAAAAATCAACCTGTGTCGTTTCATTCCTTTGATTTTACGTTCATGTCTTTTGCAACTTGCATGTGGATGGACCGATACCAATGCCCAACTAGAACAATAACAACCCTTCCGAACTTCAGAAGATTAAAACCACCACTGTTCGTCTGTACCATCATTTTAAAACCAAAGAGATATATAAATTCGACATTTTCCTGCCATAATTTGAAACCATAATCCAATGGTCGATAGGCAGCACTTCCACCGATTGAGCCTAATTGACAAGTCTTACACATTTACCGAAAAAAATGTATATATATACATTGAAAAAGTTACCGTAAACATCCAAAATCGAAATCGAAGTTGGAGTAGAGTTCGACTCTACAGTAGAACGGATTGTTTTATTATTCGATTATCAATGAGTGTCACATTAATCATTTCAATCTTTATTGCGTGTTTTGCGTGAGTTTTGTATGATGACCCATCGGTGCATCTGAGTCGAGACAAGACACTGGGTATTTCCCAAATCGGAAGAACGGAACTGAAAATGATTGATCGCAGACAGAACAAGAGAAGTTTTGGAAAGTGAAGAAGATGGAAGAAAAGATGATCTCGTGAGGTCAAATCGTTTAAAGGTTAAGACTTTATTACCCTCAATCATTCTCAAATGCTCCGATTATTAATTGCTAATGGTTAAACATAATTACGGAGATGGGTCGACGCCCTGGGGCTCGGTGTGACGATATAATTTGGGAATTGCCTCTGTTTAATGACAAGATATTGACCCCTGACCGTGCTTTTCTGGCCAGAGTGTTCAATTAGTATGTAATCAGACATTAGTTGGATAAATAACATCAAAAAGTGGTTTAGTTATATGAGGAGGGTTAAAAGCAGAATGAACGGAGGGCAAATATTTAGAAACGAGCTTAGGGTTATTCGGTTGTTACCTATAAAATGTCCTTTTAATAGAAAAATCTGGGATGATGCAAACAAAAAGAGATATTTGAGCAACAAACAACTTATTTGATCAAGCAACCTTACAACAATAGTCCACTTATCATTTAGTTCTCCAAGAAAAAGAACAAATTCTTGCTTCCTTATAACTTCTCATTACAGTTGTGGAATAGAAGTTGAAAAAAAGATAATATGTAGCAGAAATATCAGGTGAATATAGAAAATGCTGTCATAATCTGATCTCGTAATCCCTATGTTCTAAGCTGAGGTATGGTTAGCTAAGAAGTGTTGGTCTATCACTGTCATCGAAATTTTCATTCTGTTCACGAAAGACCTATTCTTGTACCTTTTTAAACTTTACTTGAAACGACGTGATGTGGTCGCTCCAAGTCCTTCAATCCCTGGTAAGTGTTCAACCCGTTGTTTGTGACCGTTTGTCGACTGCCGTTGATATTCATTCATTATTAAGAACAGGTTTAGGATTCTTTCTTCCAAGGATTTTACTGATTTCCATTATTCGTGCTCCCAAAAAACTATTGAACCAACGCTGGACATTTTGCATAGCTGCAGTTCTTTTTTTGAATACATTGTTGATATCATAAACAGCTAAGCAGCATGATGTTCTCATTTGAAATCGTTCTCTAATTTTTGATGTGCTGATAAGAGCTAGAAAACTTAATAATTATAATGTATTTAGTCTTTTTTACATTTAATCTGCAAAAAGTGAAATCCTATCAGTGAATCTCTCACTTACCATTATTCTCTATGATATACAAAAACGACAATTCACGTGTAACAATTTGATTCGTCTGATTGCCTGTTCAGAAGAGGATTATTGGAGAAATTCAGATTTTTAGCTATATTTTCCATAAGAAATCTAGTTGCAGAACCATTTGCACAAGCATTTGCTACTTAAATGTATCCATGATTTTCCACATGGCCTGAAACCCCAATAGCAGGCCCCCTGAAGGTAATTTCCTAAGGCAGAGTAAAGCTGTTCTCCCTTTACACCCAGATCCTAGTGCGAGGCACTGGCTAACCCCAACCCCACCGTCTCAGAGGTTCTGCAAAAGAAACTGTGTTGTTATCAGCACTTGACCTTTTAAGAAAATCCCCAGAAGAGTGTTTGGATTCTGAAAACAAACTGCAACTATTAGGGTACAACTAAACTCCCTATAGAAATGTTCGTGATCAATATCTCTACCCTACTTGACTGGCATTACAACTCTTTCATTTTACATTGTGTTACAATACAAATATTGCAAGAAAATCCAGTTCCAATCTGTTGATATGTGAAATTATGGTTAATGTATGAAACAGTAAGGATTCTCAGTCCGCCATGAGTTATGATTCTATTCTCAGCGAGGAACAAATGGGTTCACCACCCAAGGGCTATGATCAATGCTTTATTGCGGCTTCACTTGTATGAAACTGGCGGGGATTCTGTGGAAGTAGAGACCGGAAACCAAGCCCCATTTAGCAGCTTTTACCCCATTCAATTGATCAAATCTTCAAATCCGAATTCAAAGTCGCAATTGTTCATTGAATATGAAATCATGAGTGCAAAAGGGACGATGAAGAAACCTTTGGCTGGTTGGGATACCTCGCCCACTGCTGCCATTGACGTCATCCTCGTGTCGCTTTTAATATCTCACACCATAACGTGTATCAAACGTTAGAATCAGAGTGACACATTGAAGCTGTTATTCGTTGTTGTTTTTCTAAGTGATTTTAAGATGCAACTGAACTGGTGTGGAATAGAGTACTGGTCACTAGCACAAAAAAAAAACAGAATCGTTTTTCTGTCGAGATTGTTTATGCTGACTTTGCTCTAATGTCCTTTGGAGAGGCATGAATTCAATTCCAACTCGTCAAATGGGGGATCAACGGGACACTTGGAGCCATTTAGCACTGTAAGGCCGTTCATCTAAGAGAAACTTGAGAAATTAACACGTATGGTGTAGCTGATAACAAGCTGGGGTTGAGCAGAAGGGCTGTAGATGCTGTAGTAATTCCAACCCGTAATGAACCTGCTCACAACTGAAATCACAGCAACTGATAGCCGTCTCATGCCCCAAAAGGAGGTTACAGGATAAACAATGTTATTAATGTCTATTCTGGACGTACTGATAGAATTGCTACACTTTCTGTCTTGTTTTTACTTCAACTTTCTTATTCTAAGAACTAAAGAACTGAAAATAATAGACACGGCAATGATTCCCCCGTTTAGTACTTCTCTGTATTCAGTCACAGATCCAGTGTGCAGATCAAGGTATATAGATACAGTATTTTATAGGCATATTCATCAGTTGCAATGTGGATGGGAAGGTGTGGTAATAACTTCGACTCGTTATAAACCTACTTGCAACTGAAACTGCATCGAACGGTTGCCGTTTCTTGCTTCAAATGAAGATTACGGGGATAAACAATGTTATTAATGGCTCTTCTGGGTGTACTATGCTATCGCAACACATGATCAAAGAAGGTCAGAGGATACATAAGCCTAAATTTTGTGATATTGCGGTAAAAACAATACAGATGTATCGCCAAAAATCAGACTAGGGGGTCCGAATTTATTAATGACGAATAATTTCACGTCAAACAATGAGTGTACTATGTTTCACATCCCATAAGGGCGTTAATTTCTTCTTTAAAGTTTTGATTTGAGGCTAAACGATGTATAGAATGAATATAAGCGTGATATTATCAAATGCTGTTACAGCCATCTTGAAATATCTCCTTCGTTACCTTTTTTGTGAGACATTTTTCACAGTAAAATAGAAGCTCTTTTTTTTTATTAAAGAAGCCTGAGTTTATATTTTTTTCATGATAACTGCAATGTAATTTCAATTTGTAATATTGGAGATTCGATTATTATATGAATGACCAGCGTAAACTTGCAATTTTTGTAAATCATTTTAAAATCTACCTCTCTGTGCCAGACACATCCCTCAGGATATCAGTGGCAAAACTACCATCGCAATGATGAAAAATTGACTGCTTTCATTTGTTACGTAATTGACTTATATAACTTATTCCCAGAACAAACCCTAAACCTAATACTAACAACAATACTAAGTACTGACCCTATCCTTTGTTATCAAATTCGATAGATTGCAGTTTTAAATGGTCGGAGTTTCTATTTCATTTATTCCGTATTTGACTTATATTGCGTGTGTTATATCGTGTATGTAATAAATTTTATCTTCCATTCTTCAGAAATGCTGTTTCAAATAATTAGGATTCTTTACACCGTTCCAAGATCTTATAAATAAACAGTGTCCTAGTTTACGTCGCTTCAATGTATAATCATCAGGGAATGATGATTAAATAAAAAAGATTAATGTTCTTCAAATATCGATATCCCTTGGACATTGGTTTAGGATTGATTGATGACTGGAATTTACTGTTCAGTGTGTATCAATGTGTGTGGCCTTTCAAAGATGATTCTTTGAATCAAATATTATAAATCTCATCACACTTATTTAGCTTTTATGTGTCGGAAATTGACTTATCTTCTTACGATCAAATATTGTCGATATTCTATTCAATTACTTCATTTATTTGTTTGTATCTTTCATTGGTTATTTCTGAATTGGTTTCACTTTCTTATTCACTCTGGCAATTCTTTTAATGCTATATATTTATCGATCCTATTATCTCATTTAACTCTTGCATTGATTCCTGGTGGCTAACAGCCCCATTTCTCGTGGTGTTCAGTGCATTTATATAATGAAACCAATTGTAAAGGATTTCAAAAGTAGAATCATTGTCATGAGCAATGCATTTTCATTATGCATTCAGGAGCACACTTTTGTCAGTAACGCTTAATTTAACTCTTTGCAGCCGACAATGTCTTTTCTGTAGTTTTCGTCCATTAATTTGTTGAAAACTATCTTTATATCGCATACAGACGCATGAATAAATGGTAAGACCAAAATAAAAAAAAGGATTATAAAAGAATATAAAAGATAAGTAACTTATGTCGAAGACAGGTTTACAATACTGAAGAGAGATCTTCTGGATGTGTATATTGTAATACAATTGCAAATAGCAACCGCTGCATACAAACATTGAAACCATGTTTTCCTCCCATGATTTAACTACGTTTTCTAAACCTGCCACTGATTAGTTCAACTCTGTCATAATAATTCAAAAAGAGTCTAATCCCTACATATATTTTCAATTACCAGTTCTTAGTGCATGCATTTTTCTGAATATAATTATTACTTGACATGCAAACTGTTATTGACAAAGATCCCTACAACACACACACACACACACATACACACACACACACACATATATATATATATGTTGTGTCATCCACAGACAGTTGTTTCGTTATATATATATATATATATATATATATATATATATATATATATATAGAGAGAGAGAGAGAGAGAGAGAGAGATGGATAGATAGATAGATAGATAGATATTGTATTATCCACAGACAGCTGTTTCGTTATACAAACACACACACACACATATATGATTTAATTGTTTTCTCTATTACATATTTCTAGGCCGAATGATACATCCCCCATGTAATGACGGATCATTTCAAATAAGAATTTCTGTATAATATAGCGCTGTTTATACACACACCCTCTTTTTGTGGCCTGTTTTTCAGGATCAAAGTGAAGTATATGTTCCACGGCAGTGCCCGAGGAGTCGGTACTGACACTTGCCTGTCGAATGGGCTGGAGAGGGAGTGCGCCGGTGTAAGTGTTAGCCAATGAGGTTTCGCTGAGGCTGCGTTTGCTAAGCGCATTAAGGAGCCTTAGGCTCTCCCATTATTACTCGGCCCAGCTGTGGGGTCTCTGTTTCCCCTGGGCAGCAGGTCCCCTGGTGGATGCTTTCGCGGGTGACGTTGTCTAGCCATTGCGATGAGCTTTTCAACGGTAACTGCGTCGGCTGGAGGCATTTTTGGAAGGGTTGCTCCTATTTCTTTCCACGCTAAGCCCAACCTTGTGTCACATATTGCAGTGGTAGGACAGTGATTAAATAGCTCACACACGCGCACAATGGGTCCCGTGTATTAGTAAGCAGGTTGATTACGTGGGTGCCAGGCTTAGCCAAGTACAAAGGCTTTTCAAAAGAATTGAGGAACTCTTTTAGTAGTTTTTTCTTGTTTGAAAACGAATTCCATGATCAAATTGACTTAACTGAATCGACCAAAAGTTATTTCTGATTGATCACATATGACTAATCCTAGTTTTTATGACCAACTGATCACAAATCAGTGGAAGGGGAGTGATGAGGATTTTATTTTGGTAGGTGATCTTTTTTTTCTTTTTTTCTTTTTGAGGGGAGATCATAGTTTTTAAACTTAAGAAGCACTCTCTGCCCATGTCCATAGCAGATTTTTGAGAAGTGATATTTAAACATAATTCTGTTCTCAAGTTTACGTATGAGCTTAACTCTGATGTTCTCATCGATGCTGATGAAAAGAAAAAAAACCGTACCACATTTTTATGCAAAAATCCACAAATAAAAACTCTTTCTCGACTACAATAGTGAATGTCCCTCTGTTATAAAATGAAACCATTATTGGAAACTTCATTGATAGAGCTCATTTAATTTCCTCCTTGCATACAATATTCTACAAAGAACTTTCGATCATCAAGCAAATGCTCAAATAAAATAGCCTTTAAAACTTTCAATGATAAGATGAATAACGATAAAAATATAAGAACAGCACTATAAACTTGTACGATTGCAGTCAGAAACAAAGAAATTATTTACAAGATGGAACTGTACAGAAACATATAACATGTCAATAAAATCCCCTTTTGAATCTTCCAATCATACAAAACTAGTAATTTACTACAAAAGAATTCATAACGTCTAACCTTGTTATTAATCATAATCTTTGCTGCCAAAAACAAATATAATTCGAACTCGTGTTGTATATAAATTCATGTGTCCTTAAGGAGAATGTTTTCCCCATTCACAATTTTCAAATACATATATAAGATATTGTCTAGACTCCACATCTGCCATCTTTCTGATCAAAGTGCAATAAGAGACCATTTGAACAAGAAGACGCCACTTGAATCACCTTTACACCAAGTTTATTCAACAACACGCAAATACTCTATTAATCTAATCGCAAAAAAGACTCATGGTACTTAACTATACCCCCCCCACACACCGAAAATGAGATCAACCCCCACAATAAAGGCTGCAAGTAATAATCTTTACCGTTTCACTCTCATTAACTTTATAATGACTCTAGGATCGGTGAAAAGGGCTTGATCAGAAATAATGTTTGGTCAATTCTTACATCGGTTTAACCTTGAAATCCGTTCTCTATGAGAAAAGCATTCAAAGAAACTTAAAACCACTTTTCTTGTCCATATATATATATATATATATATATATATATATATATATATATATATATATATATATATATATATTGTAGAATGTGGATTCGCTACAGAAACAAGCTCATGTTTCTGCCCTCTCTGGGAGCTATTTTGTGTAGTGAATCCATTACATATCAGAAGTGACTTTATGTTATTGATATATTATTATATTATACTGCTAACCTGATTTGTACCACATGTACTATATATATATATATATATATATATATATATATATATATATATATATATATATATGTTCATATGTTGGTCTCGTTACGCAAGTCTTTCCATACATATTCTGTCATGTGCCTCTTTCTCGACTTTTAACTATCCACTGATCTATCGAAGGCCACTGAGGTTATGTGCAAGAATATTCTCAGTTTTATTAAGCGAAAATGTTCAAAAATAATATCAGTGCCAAATCCATTCTAACAAGATTTCACCTTTTATGCTTTGTTTCTATAAAATTCAGACCGTATGTAAGCTCAAATTTTTGTCGACATCGGCTTCCCGAAGTCTGTTATGTAATGTACACCGCTCACTTTCACAGCTGCATCAAACATGATACGCCGTTCGTCAGTGTGTATTTTGGAAAGTAGACATCACATATTGCTGGAGATCACAACTTGTCTCAGTCGTGCGAATTCAGTTTCAAATTTCTGCAGAATAGCTGTCCGCCCAGTGATCTTGGCTGGGTAAGAGTTTGCATAATACTATTCATAACAAGTATTTTTCACGCCGTATGTAATTGAAGACCCCGAAAAGTAACCTTTTTTTTTCTTTTCTTTTATTTATTCATTTTTTCCTTTTGGTCATCGAAAAGGAAATTCATATTCAGTGTTTGCAAATAGCGATGTAGAGTAGGAAAAATGACTTTTGGTACTTTATAGAATAGAGGAGATGTTTTCATCTGATCAATGAAATCAAACAATGTCGAATCTGGTTATAACCAGAATGGTTAACCGCAACTTAACACAAGGTATTTCTAGCAGCGTTTGACTTCGTGTAAGACGAAGCGAACTCCGATAATTTGTCAGTATTATCAATGATAAATGAATTTGGTTTTTGATTAAATTTAGACGGGTTTTAATTCCCTCTTTAGACATTCCACATCTCTTTCAAAACCGTCTAATATTGGCGAAAAATAACTACTACACTCAGTTCAACTAGGGCCTGATGTTTTATGTTCTATTTGAATGAGTTTTAATCCGCCCAAAACGTTTCAGCATCACTTTGTAAACTGCCTACTAGGTTCCTGCAAAAAGCTGTTAGAAAGAGGTGACCGAAGCGATAAAAGTCAAGGTTCAAAGAACTTCGGTTAAAACGGAAAAAGAATAGAAAGGAGAAATAAATTATTATATTCATTAACGGGAAATAAAACTCTCTTGGGTACAATACGTGCATACAAACGGGTAGAATATATTCTGATAAGTTTTTGGCTATCTTGTAATAATTTTATTCGAGCATTTGCTTGATGATCGAAAGTTCTCATACCAGTGCACCGTCTGTGCCTGAGCTTTAGACAGTGATGCATGTTGCGGTGAGATTCAGTGTTGGAAGAGTTCAGTGTATGCAGGTGTCACACCACAGAGACGCACACCTGCTCTTTTTGATCAAGTGGAGCCGTTTGAGTAGGGTTGATTGTGAGCCATCGAGAGACTGGGTGGTAATTTAGGGGAGTTGCTGCTCATGGTGGACATGATAGTGGTGCTCTGACGTTGGGAAAGGGTGGTTAAATGGATATTACCGAACACGTAGATCAGGTTATGGACGGTCAAGTGGTACAGCCTCTCGCCAAAATCTAAGCATTGTATGAGCAACTGTGGGAGACTGCACAGGGTCCAAAACACTGATCAGAACAAATTTGGCCCCTGGACTGTCAACACGCGTTCCCTTATCCAAACTCTCACTTACACCACAACACCGTCGAGAATGTTTGGAAAGTTGTTGCGAAAGCGTCACCTCTGTAGTGTCCAGGACGAAAACAGATTCTGCCTTGTTGCAAACGAAGTTGATTTATGCGTGCGACGTAGAACTAGGAGTGGCATCTCTCAGGATATATTCATAAGCGTAAAACCCAACCGCTGGCATCATAGAGTGGGATACCAAGTTACAATTCTCGCTTGCTTTTTTGTGTTTCTGTAGGAAACGTTGATCAGCGCCAGGTACGCAAAAAACATCGTGCAATCTGCGCTGGCATTCCTGCAACAGGGAGGCAATTCGCTGTTCCAGCAAGATAATACCCGTCAAAACGATTTCTGTGCTGTTAAACACGCCTTGCAAAATATTCGACAACATACTTGGCCGTCACGATCGCCAAACATGTCCACCATTGACCATGAGTGAAACATAATGGGACAATGTCTGATTTGTTCTGTCTGCCAAATTACAACTTTTGTTGGGTTACGTTGGATGGTATAAGTGGCATGGGATGTTATATCGAGGGGCGATGTTCACCGGCTATACGATCATATGCATGTGGTATTACAGGCCTATGTTAACTGCCGAGGAAGATATACAGTATATTATTAGTTGACCTCAATAATCCTGAAACAAAGAGTAAATAACCAATGCACCCTCCCGATAGTCACTTATGGAACTGAAATATGGATCATAACCCAGAGACAAACCTACAAACTGAGAAGCATGCAACGTGCACATGAAAGAAGCACGATCAGTCCCACATTGAGAGATCACAAGACAGCAGAGTATATCAGGAAGAAAACAGGAGTCCGAGAAATTGAACCTATTAGAAAAGTTAAATGGCAATAGACAGGTCATGTTGTATGAATGACCAACAACCGATGGACATCACGACTCACAACATGGATCCTTCGAGATAACATGCAAAACCGCGGCCGACAGAATACAAGATAGAGAGATGAACTAGACAATTTTTTTAAAATACTGGCCCTGCAACGCCCATGATAGAGAAATGTGGTGGATCCGTGGGATAGTCTACGTCTAACGACGGACATTAAAAGTCTGTTGGTGATGATGATGAGGATTGGTCGGAGTCCCTTTGATACACCGCTTATTTTGGAACCAGGATAAGTACTGATCTGTATACGTGATCATTCTCCGTGTTCTTCTGAATGAAGTAGTAGGAGAGTAGGAGAATGTGTGTGAGCAAGGCAAAGTTAAAATGTGATCATCGATAGGAATATATGCTTGAAAAGCTTGATCAATAAGGTCGGGTTGTTGGAAAAAAAATCACATCATTTGCGCATAAGCTTTTCCATCTAAAATAAACGAAAAAAAGTATTTCTATTCATCTCCAAGAGTTGAAGTCAAATCATATCCAGTGTTCTCATTAGAAGGGAATTCACAACCCAATGACGCGAAATTGACACTAATTTTCTTTGCTCTTAAGCAATCTCACTTTATCTTCTTCTTTTCCTTAATCTCTTAAATGTCCTTCGATAGAAGCTTATTGCATTAGCAGATTTCTTTTTTCAATACCTACAAAAGGCCACGGTAAGGAATAATTGTTTAAATTATGGGGCGGATCCTAGATTTTCTTTTCTGATTGTGAGACATATTCTTTAATAGATTCATTGTGTCTACTCATACATTATCTCAAAATGTTCTTCATGATTTCCAATAACATTTTGTCAAAGGGTATGTCATCGGCTAATGGAGAATTAATTAAATTTTGGGGAGAACCAAGGATTTTTTTTTAGTTAGCTCCTCTGCGTCGTAACGATTTGTGAACTAATTTTCATTCAATTTTTGACGCAATGGAGTTGAGTGCTTTTAGTCCCTGAGATCGATTTAAAACTTGTTCGCAATTGCTCGCTTTGTGATAAAAGCATGAAATTGGCAAAGTGATACTTCAGGGTGAACCGAACTATTTCAGATATGAAGACATGTTGAAACGGACGTTCCTTAGTAACAGTTGCTAGGTAATATTTTCAAGCTAGCAAGCAAAATATATATTCCTTTGAACACTCATTCTTGGATCCATTGTATCAAAATTTGATCATTCCTTTTGTAATTTTGATAAATTTTCCATATTCGCTCCTGTCGCTCTATACGCTATCCCTGAAAGTTTTCAAATTATTTTCAATGAAATTTCGTGGAAAAGTACGACATATCGTAAGCAGAAGTAACTATAGTTTGGGGTGGATCCAGGATTTCGATTTTGGAATATATTTCTTCTGTTTTCATACTTCATGCATCTACGTAATCGCTCCTGTCTGCCTACACGTTATCTCCAAAGGTTCTCCACGAATTTCAATGAAATTAGTTGGAAGTGTAGAGCACACTATAAGGGAGATTTTTTGGTGTGGCTCAAGGAATTTATACATGATTGAGGGATTTTTTTTTATTTTGTTTCATAAATATCCGTAACCACGATATCTCCAAAAGTTCTACTCACACATTATCTTCAAATGATTAAAATTAATTTCACTGGCATTTTGTGGAAAGGTCGACCACATGATAAAAGAGGAACGATTAGAATTTAGGGAATATAGAAATTTCTCATCTCATGGAGTATATCTGTGTAATAAGGCCGCTGTACGCCATTTTGAAAGCTATATCTCTCCAGTTTTCAGACTGTTGTAGACTTTTAGCATGTCATTGTGTACACCTGGTACTATATTCACGACTGAAAAAACCTTTGCTGTGAAAATTCAATAGATTGATTTTTAAGCATTTGCTAAGGAAAGTGAATTCTTTGATAACTGTTGCTATGGACGGACAGTTTAAGAATGACGCCGTATCTGAAAATGTTTAGGAGCAATCAAAGGATATTCGTACTGAATTTCATGCTTTTATCACCTATTGAGCAGTTTTTGCACAATCGTCTAGAATAATATATTATTATTGTTGCTTTATATCGGAACGTTTTGTTTAGGTACACTTTTTGAACGTTAGTGTGATACTAAGCCAGGCTTTTCTGGAGAGTTCTCCCACTATTCATCATTCATATGAACATTTTCTATTCTAATTTATTGTTTCTTTTTAGCTGAACCCTCTCGACCAAAACTCTTTCTGACCGCTGGAGCAAATAGTATGTAATTAGAAATAGAGAACCAATTTCCGATGTGACTTAAATTTGCATCTCACATCTATGGAGCCCGTCTTTTATCATTTAATCATTTCGGTCAAAGTAGTCTTGATGACTGATTGAAGTACAAATCAGTAGATGTTCTGTGCGAAATCATAAGTGGCTCCCTCTGAAACTTGAACCTACTTCCACGCCCTCTTTTTGTCCGAGCCCAAAATAAATCATCCGAACAAGACTGAAGAATAACACAGACTGTCCTTGGTTCGATTCCTGGTATGAACAAAGATCGCAGAAAAAGTTTCCATCAGGACAAATCTCCCTGTGCACTGAGCAGCTTATTGAGTACACTCAAAGCTGTAGGTTCGGATGGGTATATCCCTTCACTTGACTTGTATCCATGGGTAGTCTTGAAAACTTGAAAGTATAAAATCCTTGCAAGAATCACTAGGCTGACACATGCAACGGAAACCGATATTTTGTTATTGACCGTCATATTCTATTAGGGGTCGTTCCTTAACCTCACCCTAATAATGATATAAAATGAATCTAGTTAAAATTGAGTTCGACATTTCTGGAAGGTTATTAAATGCAACAGACACTTGAGGAAAACCAGAAGGTACAGAGGCCGTAATATGATGTTAAAAAAAGACGAAGACCGAGAAAACTGGTCTGAATAAATCGATGCCTGAGAAGTTTTTCCCCAATTCCAAGATGTCAGAGATATAAATGCCGATAACCTGTAGGGAATACACACTAACAAGTCCCCCGAACAAAATTAAGTGCGGCTTATTATCCAATAAGTTCAGATGATTGTTTTTCTCCATTGTTTGAAACACGAAAATAAAGTTCAATTATATTGGTTGAAAAGAAATAGCCGTGAGGGAAATCCGTTGGTTTCTTGTAAAAGTACAAAGTGCAGAACTTACGCATCCATGGTCTTACCTTCAGGATTCATTTGATGCAAATGCAACTGATATTTTATTCATATTTTAGGAACAGGATCACATAGAAATAAGAAAAAGCCATCACCACCATCCTCATCATCCTTCTAGCATCTGTTCTTAGACATACGACTTCTTTAATATTCACGAAACCCCTCTATCATAGGCATCGCAAAGTACTTCCTGAACTTATCTAGCTCGTTATACCATCTTGCTTTCTGTCGGCCACATTAGGTAACAACCGTTCTACCTTTATTTCCCCTTCTGGTCTTGTGCAGTGCTAAACTGAACTTCCCTGGGGGACCTGTCTGAACTTGACAGCGCAATGCCCACAAGGCTAGCGAAGCTAACCAGCATACATCATTCAAATCAATTCTTATTGCTAAACTCCAAGATCCAATTTTTACTTGTGGTGGACGTAATATTCTCAGATAACTGAGATAATTGGATGAGACATTCCTGTAAACATTTTTCGAATACGTAGCATGGATTTAAAATGTGGCAAAGAATTTGAGGTCAAATTTCAACGGAAGCTTCTTCTTCAGTGTTTTTTTTTTAGGGAGGGCACTTACATGCTTAACAGTTGAAGCATGGAAAGACGACTCGTTAGCTGCGATAAATAAAGACAACAAAAATAACACAAAATGAAAATAAACAGTCAAAATATGACGAAGCATCATCATAAAAATTCTAATACTTACTTTGTGTAAAACATGCAACAAAAATAAATTGTCGAAAATTAATTATAATTGAAAAAATCAAAATTAAGAATTTGGACAATTTTCGGAGACTATTACGTCTACTACTCCCTCTACTGAACTGCGTGAACAAGTGATAAAAGGTTTTTGAAATAATTTTGATAATGCATGTTCTAAGAATTTTGGACAACTTAATGCGACTACTACTACTACTACTACTACTACTACTACTACTACTACTACTAAAAGTAGGTTTTGGCTCTGTCTCCCTCTTCTATTTTTCTTTCCCATTTCTCTCTCAAGGGCACCCTGTTCCTTCTCTTCTCTTATACGTTTCATCGCTTCAAGTTATACTTTCACTTTTACCTACACACGGTTGCACGCGCATGCAAACACGCACATGCACACGCGCACACACACACACACACACATACACATTCTTCTTAATGAGTTGGGGAAACAATTTCTTGTTTATCGAAAATTCGGCCTATGCACTGAAATTGTTGTATTTTTCTGGCTATTCCTGTTTCACCTATGCAGCCTTTACTGTCCAGAGAAAAACGTTTAATTTTTCACTCTTACTATCCTCTATTAGCACGGGGCAATTTTTTTTCAATGTCTTACGCTTACAGGCAGCATCATTGAAGTCAGACTGGAGTTTTGCCCTGAATGAGCCAGTCTTCTTCCATTATTCCTCTCTATAGTAACTTCTCCTCTTTTCCTTCTTTTCTTGTATTTTCTATCTTTCATCTTTTCTATTTCTTTTTCTTTATCCCTTTCTTTTTTTCCTTTCTCCTGATTCTTATACTTCTTCATAATTTAGTATTTCTCTTTCTTTTTTTGTTTCCCTAAAAATTTTCTTCTCAACGATCTTACTCGCTTATCCAATTTTTCTTCTTTTCATTCATTCATCTCCTGTACCATCGATTTTTTTTTTCGTTTTCCTTTCCCTCTCTCACTTCTTTAATTTCATTTTGATTAATTCTTCCTCATCGACTATCTTTTTTTTCTTCTTTGGTCTTTTTATCTTTTTCTTTTCTTCTTCCTCTATTTCTTTTTAATTATTTCTTCCTCCTACTTCATTGCATCTTTTTTTTTCATCTTTCTCCTCTGGTCAATTTAAATATATTTGGGTTTTAATTTCCGGATATTTTTTTCGACTTCTAAGAGAAAAGAGGAAAGAGAAAACTGTCTTTATTCGTCCATCTAACATCTCTTCCTTGGCGCCACGGATCCTCGTCCAACGTCTCCCAGTTCCCAACATCCACATCTTTTTCTTATTTTATTTCTAATCACTCTTCGATCTCCACATTCACCTAGACCCAATATGGCCTGATTCCAAAGAGTCAGTCATTTGAGCTAACCTAATGGATAAGCTGAAAAGAAGAAGAATAATAAAAAAAAACATTGAGGAAACCCTCGAACGACAGGTCGTTGAGGTCAGGTGAGACGATGGACGTAAAGGCAGAGAAACACCCCGAAAAGTCAAGAAAAATAAGAGTACACACGAGAACAGAAAAGAATTGGAGTTGGGTTGGATCCTGCCAAGGTAAATGACGATGAAATGTGGCTTATCTCTTGTCTGGCAACTGTGGTTTGTCTAATTGGGGCGGATTAGGATGTTTTTAGTCGGGGGAAAAGATTTGGTTTAAGAAGATGATGGCTGGACTCAAAATAGAATCCTACAAAGGAGGAAGTTCGACGAGGAGAAAAAAGTTGATGGGAAGAGGAAGGGAATGTTGAGGCAAGAGAGAGCGGGCGTTGAGAAAACACGAGTCACAATTGGATGGGAAAGGAAGGGAAGAAGTCAGGGTAAAGTGTAAGGTAAAACAATGTCAGGAAAGTTGTATAAAAGAAGAATAGGAAAGAAAAGAATCTTGGAGATATTGAGCAGTAGGAGAAAATGAAGGAAAAAGAGAGAAAAAATGGGAGAAATTATATTTAAAAATAGAGGGAATGAAAACCCTGAATATGGAGAAATAAATGAAGAGATAAACAAAAAAAATAATGAAGAAAGATGAAAATGAGAAATAAAGACGAATTGAAAATTTAGAAAAGATGAAACATAGAGATGAACTGAGAAGGGAATTTCTGAAGAAGGAATAAATAAATAAAGAAAAATGAAATTAACAAAAAAAGAAAAAAATAACTCTATCAGATGTTTCTCATTGATTGCAATGTAAGAAAAAACGAAATTAATACAATAGTAAGAACATATATCTGTTTAGAACTTTGTTTTCAAAGATAAAACGGGAGCAAGTAATTAAATAAGTGACGCTCTTTCTCTAATGTACTTTTTTTTCTGTTAGTGTCCACACAATCAACATCAACTGATATATTCCAAGAAACAAATCTCCAAAATCGAACAACCCCCAAAATGCCCGACGGCCTTAATACCTACCTCAAATAATCGTAAAGTCTCTCAAGAAATTAATGAGATGACTCCATCATCTCTGTCCAGCAGACTACTTGAACACTGAAAAGAAAGAAAAGGAAATAAGACTGAATTTTTCAATGCAACTCTTTAAAATGTTTCAGGCAATGTTTCCAAACCAGCCCCTTTTCAAATTTTCTGAATCATTTCCAAATTCGAAAGATTAAAGAAAAATCAATTTGGCCAATCTGGACTCAAAAATTAGGCATAAAAACTCCATCGAAGTTGGCAGTACAAGCTCTCAAATTCAGAAAAGAAAAAAGGAAAAAAAAATAGTTTAATTGGTAACATTGGTTTTTGTCTCCTATGTTTTGTCGCAATAAAAACAATGGGCTTGCTTACGAGCTCAGATAGTTGTTTATCCCACATGAGTGTCAGAAATCGGTGTCCGAATCCAAGTTACAAGATATTTTAATGTTGATTCTCCGAGTACACAGACTCTCATTATTTGCATGGCTAATGCAACAAGTTTAACTAAATCCTATTTTCCGTTTTTTATTCTCTACTGCAATAAGCTAATCTTTTTTTAGCCGAATTCACGTAAACTGAAGAAGCAATTACCATTAATTTATGTGAGAAACGATTTTGAGAGTTCCCTAGCCCCCAAAATGGTGATGATGGTATGTGAGCCAGAGGTTTGGACGATGAAAGATACAGGAGACTGAATATTAGGGGTGTGCAATTTTCTATAACAGCTTGCTGCAAATTATAAGCTCGCATTTCGTTTTTTTTACCTGTGTCAACGAACTTGAAGAGGTATGGGTATTTAGTCACATCTGTTCGTCTGTCCACACAATATTTTTAAAATAACTAATTATAGGGGTTGGGAATCGTAAAGGAAAGTTGTTAAATTTGGGGGTGGATCCAGGCATTTTTGATTGGGAAGTTTTTTTTTTTTTTCCCAAAACATTTATGTATATGCTCATGATTGCCGACATAATATGTAGAATGCTCATCGATGGATATCATTGAAATTCTCTGCTTGGTTATACAATTGGCGACAGAAAAAGGTATCAATGTTTGAAGCGGATCCATACGAAATTATCCTATGTACGTTGTAGCTATATATCCAAACCATATAATATTGCTAAAATCCCATTGCTATCCACGCAATATTTTCAAAAGTTCCCAATGGTTTTCGATTAGATTTTGTGAAAGTGTGGGCAAGAGACTACAAAAGGAATGATTTAACTTCAGGGCCAATCAATACAGTATTAGTTCCTTGGCAATTGCATTGAAAGATTAAAGCATTTTCTAGGCGCTTTCTATTTTTTATAAAAGCGAAAAAGTAGCATAAAGTAAAGTTTCAAAAAGCATGGAATAGCTGAATGCGAATAAAGGGTAAACGGGGATACTCTGTGGTACTGTTATGCAGCAAAGTTTGGTTTGCATCTGTAAATACGGAAATGTGCGTGCAAAGGATAGCGCCCCAAAACAGATGCTTAGCTGTTGTGAAGTCTACAACTTGTTTATTTTTCGTTTGACCAAGATGCTAACTCATCACATTCATCGAATATAATGATATCAAAAACATAGCAGTGAACTCGCGCCTCGGATTCAAAACATCGTTGCAACACCCAAAGGAAGGATAGACGGGGGGTAGTCAAGGTTCCGTTCCTTCTTTCTCATTTCGCGTCATGCCTAATTGACTGCCATGTGTTTGATGAATATAGGTCTCATTAAATTTTGGGGGTTTCTTCATTCGCTAGAATGAATCAACTGGTTATATGGTTTACAGTCATAATCCATTCTTCACATACACGACTTTTGCTCTGTGTCTGGACTATGTTGATATTCGATTTTCCTGGGTGTATTTGTTTCGGGTTGCCATGATGAGGTATTTCTTGAGTCAGCATCGAATAACTGATGTCTTGATATCTCTCTATCGTGTTAACGGCAACACAGGGTATCTATCCGGTTTTTGCGAAATCCCTATCTCTGAATACAGAGATAGAGACATTCGACTGAGCAGCCAACGACTTTGGAGCGCAGCTATTCAATTAATAGGAATAAAAATTTGGGGAAATCATTCATCATCATCATCAGTCTTTTAGCGTCCGTCGTTGGACATAGACCTTCCCCAGGATTTGCCACACTTCTCTATCATGGGCGTCACGGAGCCAGTACTTCCTGAACTTATCTAGTTCATCTCTCCATCTAATATTTTGCCGGCCTCGGTTGCGCATATGGTCTCGGGGAATCCATGTTGTGAGTCGTGATGTCCATCGATTGTCAGCCATTCTTGCAACATGGCCAGCCCACCGCCATTTGAGATTTTTTATGGATTCTATGATGTCTCTAACTCTTGTCTTTTCCCGGATGTGTTGTGCTGTTTTGTGGTCTCTCCATGTGAGGCCCAGCATTATTCTTTCATGTGCACGTTGCATGGTTCTCAGCTTACGGGTCTGTTTCTTGGTTAAGTTCCATGTTTCAGCTCCATAAGTGACTATTGGGAAGATGCATTGGTTATACACCCTTCTCTTTAGGATTAATGGGATCTTATTATTTTTGAAGGTTGAGCTAGCTCTGCCAAAGGCTTGCCATCCTAGTGTGATTCTTCGCTTGATTTCTTCTTCTTTTGAGGGTCTCATGGAGATTCGTTGCCCTAGGTAGATGTAGTGGTCTACTTTCTCGAGTTCTGTGTCCTCGATTTCGATCTTAGTGTTCTTATCTCCAATGTGGTTGTTGCACATGATCTTCGTTTTGCTGAAGTTCATGTGTAGGCCGACTTTCTTGCTCTCCTCATTTAGTTCATCTATCATTAGTTGGAGGTCATGTAGGTTCTCTGCGAAAAGGGCTATGTCGTCTGCGAATCTGAGGTTGCTCAGATACTCGCCGTCTATTTTAATTCCTTTACTCTCCCAGTCTAGCCTTCTGAAGATCATCTCGAGGCAGGCTGTGAAGAGTTTAGGTGAGCTGGTATCACCTTGTCTTACTCCTTTCTGGAGCTGGAAGGGGTCCGAGTCTTTATGTAGCCTGATAAATGAGCTGCCGTGATTGTATATATGTTTCAACACCTCAACATATACTGGATCTACACCTTGGCGACTGATGGCCTCCATGACCTTAGGGATTTCTACTGAGTCGAACGCCTTTTTGAAGTCGATAAATGCTATGGCAAGTGGTAGTCTATACTCTGCTGCTTTTTCTTTCAGTTGATTTATCGAGTGCAGGTGGTCCATGGTCGAGTAGCTTCTTCTAAAGCCAGCCTGTTCACGTGGCTGGTTTTCATCGACTGTTTTTGTGATTCGGTTGGTGATGATCTTTGTGAAAAGTTTATATACACAGTTGAGTAGGCTTATAGGCCTATAGTTGTTGAGGTCTTTCGGGTTTCCTTTTTTATATAAAAGCATTATGATAGCAGTATTCCAATCGTCTGGGACTTTACTGTGTTTTAGACACAGGTTGAAGAGGACGGCCAGTTTCCTATTGATGGTTTTACCTGCTTTTCGGAGTAGGTCGATGGTGATGTTGTCTGGTCCAGGGGCAGTTCCTTTCTTTGTCTGTTTAATGGCTTCCTTCACCTCCCACGGGGTTACTTTTGGGAAGTCCTCTAGTTGTTTGCCCGTGTCTTGCGTATCTTGCTCATTGTTTTGCAGTCCTTGTTTGGACGAATAAAGTTTTTGGTAGAATTCTTTGGCGCGTTCGACAATCCTGTCTCTGTCTGTTGTTAGGTTTCCATTTTCCTCGAGTATGCTAGTTATTTGCCTTCGTCCCGAGTTGAAGAGTTTGTTTATAGCTTTGAAGCCCCGACCTTTTTCAAGAGTTGATTCAATGACTGCCGTTGTGTATCTCCTTCTGTCTTCTCTTCGTTTCTTCTTGATTAATTTGTTTAGTTCAGCCTCTTCAATTTTCTCCCTCGTTGTTGTCGGTGGCTTGAGGTTTCTGCGTTTTTCCATGAGATTTTTAGTCTCATCCGAGATTTTGCTAATGGGTTGTTTGCCCATTGGCTTGAATGTAGAGGCTACTTCAATTATTGACGTTGTCATTTTGCTGCTTAGTTCGTTGATGTTGGTGCTGTCTTGTTCAGTAAGAATTCCGAATCTGTTCTTCAATTCGAGCTTGAAAGATTGAACGTGCTCTTTTGGTATGTGTAGAGGCTGCGGTTTTGTATGGAACATTTTCCTGCGTTCTTTATTGGTGTTTATTTGTACTTTACATCGTACCATTCTGTGGTCGCTGCCTACATTGACTTGATTTAGGACTTGGATGTCCTTGACGATATCGTTTTTGTCCGTTAGGATGTAGTCTATTTCGTTTCTTGTTTCGTGATTGGGGCTCCTCCAAGTCCATTTCCTACTGGGTCCCTTCTTGAAGAAGGTGTTCATAATTTTGAATCCATTAGCCGTCGCAAAGTTTACAAGATCTTCTCCTCTCTCGTTGCGTATTTTGTATCCAAATTTGCCGACGCAATTTTCATTTCCTTGTCCTACTTGTGCGTTGAAGTCTCCCATGATAACATTGAAGTGTTTTCTGGTGCCTTGGAGTAGAGAGTTCAAGTCATCATAGAAGTTGTCTATTTCTTGTTGGGTTGATTGCAAAGTGGGAGCGTAGACTTGGATTATATTGAGTTTGTATCGTTTTGAAAGTTGTATGGTGACGCTAGCTACCCGGTCAGAGACGGCTTTGAAGCCAGTTACATTGTCTTTCAGGTTCTTATTGATGAGAAAGCCAACTCCACTTTGTTTTGCTTTCTCTTTACCGTAGCTGTAAAGAAGATGCTTGCTTCTCAGTTCGATTAGTTCTTCTCCGGGTCTTCTTACCTCACTAATGCCTATGATGTCCCATTTGACATTTCTGATTTCACTTTCTAGATCAGTTAGGTGCATGTCAGTTGACAATGTTCTGACGTTGTATGTGCCTATGTATAAATTTGTCTTCTTGTTGACAGTCTTAGAGTTCTGTTGAAATGGTCGTTGTTTGAGCGGTGACTCAGTAGGGACAGAGGGTCCCTTGGTGAAGGATTTGGGTAGTCGCTTTCGGAGCACATCACCCCTACCCAAAGTAAGTGATGTGGCTGAGTCTTTTGGGGCCGATGACCCAGCAGGAACTGACGTACTCTTGGTGTAGTTTTTGGGTAGTCGCCCTTGGAGCATATCACCCCCACCCAAAGCAAGTGATATGGCTGGGCCTTTTGGTACCGAGGTCCCAGCAGGAACGGCCGATATAATATTTGGTGTGCAAATCATGGGGAGTAATGGGCCATGCCCTGCCACGCTGGCCCAAGACGTGTTGGCAGGGGGTCTAGTGGATTGTCCACTGCTGGTCAGTGGCAAAAGAGCTCCACCGGCTCTTGATACACATCCAAACTGTTCTTGTGAAAACAAGAGTGGATGTTCGGAGCATCAAGGTTGAAAAAAAAAAAAAAAAAAAAAAAAAAAAAAAGGAAAAAGTTGGATGTAGATTCCGGTGGGGACAACTTGGAAGATACCTCTCCCTTATATATTAAGTTTTTAACTTAGATAAAGTCCACAGAGGGTTAAGTATATAAAAAAGGTTGCAACTGCATCGTTAGTCTGGGGACTTCATTTTAGCAGTTGAAAAAGTTTCAATTTTTTCCATCGTTCCTTGCTAAATAATTCGTGCCCGTCTCCCAGCAAGAATTTACTACTGATAATAGATACAGCCTGGACATATCCAACACTACATTCGTTTGTTTTTTATGGCAAGTCAAAGTTAGGTCGAGGTAATGGGGTGGGGGGGAGAGTATGGGGTCAGTTTAGCTTTTAGATATTTAGATTTCGGCATTTGGGGGAGGGTTCTTTCTTTTTCTTCCTTATAGATTTATGGTTAATTTCGGGGGGGGGATTTAGGGTTCTTTGGAATATACGGAATTGGTGCACATTCAGGGATTTTTTCTTTTTTTTTTTTTGCTACTTGACCAACGATTCGACGCATAGGACATTTACAAGCATGTAATACACAGTTGGATGAATAGGCAGGCATTAAGGATTGTCACAGAACAATGAGGAAATGAATAATAAATCAAGAAAATTATGTACTCATCTAAATTTGCGGTAATTTTAGTTAGTCTTGGGACTTCATTTTAGCAGTTGAAAAAGTTTCAATTTTTTCCATCGTTCCTTGCTAAATAATTCGTGCCCGTCTCCCAGCAAGAATTTGCTACTGATAATAGATACAGCCTGGACATATCCAACACTACATTCGTTTGTTATTTATGGCAAGTCAAAGTTAGGTCGAGGTAGTGGGGGGGGGGAGAGAGTATGGGGTCAGTTTAGCTTTTAGATATTTAGATTTCGGCATTTGGGGGAGGGTTTTTTTTTTTTTCTTCCTTATAGATTCATGGTTAATTTCGGGGGGGGGGTGATTTAGGGTTCTTTGGAATATACGGTATATACGGAATTGGTGCACATTCAGGGATTTTTTCTTTTTTTTTTTTGCTACTTGACCAACGATTCGACGCATAGGACATTTACAAGCATGTAATACAGAGTTGGATGAATAGGCAGGCATTAAGGATTGTCACAGAACAATGAGGAAATGAATAATAAATCAAGAAAATTATGTACTCATCTAAATTTGCGGCAATTTTAGTTAGTCTGGGGACTTCATTTTAGCAGTTGAAAAAGTTTCAATTTTTTCCATCGTTCCTTGCTAAATAATTCGTGCCCGTCTCCCAGCAAGAATTTGCTACTGATAATAGATACAGCCTGGACATATCCAACACTACATTCGTTTGTTATTTATGGCAAGTCAAAGTTAGGTCGAGGTAGTGGGGGGGGGAGAGAGTATGGGGTCAGTTTAGCTTTTAGATATTTAGATTTCGGCATTTGGGGGAGGGTTTTTTTTTTTTCTTCCTTATAGATTCATGGTTAATTTCGGGGGGGGTGATTTAGGGTTCTTTGGAATATACGGTATATACGGAACTGGTGCACATTCAGGGATTTTTTCTTTTTTTTTTTTGCTACTTGACCAACGATTCGACGCATAGGACATTTACAAGCATGTAATACAGAGTTGGATGAATAGGCAGGCATTAAGGATTGTCACAGAACAATGAGGAAATGAATAATAAATCAAGAAAATTATGTACTCATCTAAATTTGCGGCAATTTTAGTTAGTCTGGGGACTTCATTTTAGCAGTTGAAAAAGTTTCAATTTTTTCCATCGTTCCTTGCTAAATAATTCGTGCCCGTCTCCCAGCAAGAATTTACTACTGATAATAGATACAGCCTGGACATATCCAACACTACATTCGTTTGTTTTTTATGGCAAGTCAAAGTTAGGTCGAGGTAATGGGGTGGGGGGGAGAGTATGGGGTCAGTTTAGCTTTTAGATATTTAGATTTCGGCATTTGGGGGAGGGTTCTTTCTTTTTCTTCCTTATAGATTTATGGTTAATTTCGGGGGGGGGGGGATTTAGGGTTCTTTGGAATATACGGAATTGGTGCACATTCAGGGATTTTTTCTTTTTTTTTTTTTGCTACTTGACCAACGATTCGACGCATAGGACATTTACAAGCATGTAATACACAGTTGGATGAATAGGCAGGCATTAAGGATTGTCACAGAACAATGAGGAAATGAATAATAAATCAAGAAAATTATGTACTCATCTAAATTTGCGGTAATTTTAGTTAGTCTTGGGACTTCATTTTAGCAGTTGAAAAAGTTTCAATTTTTTCCATCGTTCCTTGCTAAATAATTCGTGCCCGTCTCCCAGCAAGAATTTGCTACTGATAATAGATACAGCCTGGACATATCCAACACTACATTCGTTTGTTATTTATGGCAAGTCAAAGTTAGGTCGAGGTAGTGGGGGGGGGAGAGAGTATGGGGTCAGTTTAGCTTTTAGATATTTAGATTTCGGCATTTGGGGGAGGGTTTTTTTTTTTTTCTTCCTTATAGATTCATGGTTAATTTCGGGGGGGGGGGGTGATTTAGGGTTCTTTGGAATATACGGTATATACGGAATTGGTGCACATTCAGGGATTTTTTCTTTTTTTTTTTTGCTACTTGACCAACGATTCGACGCATAGGACATTTACAAGCATGTAATACAGAGTTGGATGAATAGGCAGGCATTAAGGATTGTCACAGAACAATGAGGAAATGAATAATAAATCAAGAAAATTATGTACTCATCTAAATTTGCGGCAATTTTAGTTAGTCTGGGGACTTCATTTTAGCAGTTGAAAAAGTTTCAATTTTTTCCATCGTTCCTTGCTAAATAATTCGTGCCCGTCTCCCAGCAAGAATTTGCTACTGATAATAGATACAGCCTGGACATATCCAACACTACATTCGTTTGTTATTTATGGCAAGTCAAAGTTAGGTCGAGGTAGTGGGGGGGGGAGAGAGTATGGGGTCAGTTTAGCTTTTAGATATTTAGATTTCGGCATTTGGGGGAGGGTTTTTTTTTTTTCTTCCTTATAGATTCATGGTTAATTTCGGGGGGGGTGATTTAGGGTTCTTTGGAATATACGGTATATACGGAACTGGTGCACATTCAGGGATTTCTTCTTTTTTTTTTTTGCTACTTGACCAACGATTCGACGCATAGGACATTTACAAGCATGTAATACAGAGTTGGATGAATAGGCAGGCATTAAGGATTGTCACAGAACAATGAGGAAATGAATAATAAATCAAGAAAATTATGTACTCATCTAAATTTGCGGCAATTTTAGTTAGTCTGGGGACTTCATTTTAGCAGTTGAAAAAGTTTCAATTTTTTCCATCGTTCCTTGCTAAATAATTCGTGCCCGTCTCCCAGCAAGAATTTACTACTGATAATAGATACAGCCTGGACATATCCAACACTACATTCGTTTGTTTTTTATGGCAAGTCAAAGTTAGGTCGAGGTAGTGGGGGGGAGAGTATGGGGTCAGTTTAGCTTTTAGATATTTAGATTTCGGCATTTGGGGGAGGGTTCTTTCTTTTTCTTCCTTATAGATTTATGGTTAATTTCGGGGGGGGGGGATTTAGGGTTCTTTGGAATATACGGAATTGGTGCACATTCAGGGATTTTTTCTTTTTTTTTTTTTTGCTACTTGACCAACGATTCGACGCATAGGACATTTACAAGCATGTAATACAGAGTTGGATGAATAGGCAGGCATTAAGGATTGTCACAGAACAATGAGGAAATGAATAATAAATCAAGAAAATTATGTACTCATCTAAATTTGCGGCAATTTTAGTTAGTCTGGGGACTTCATTTTAGCAGTTGAAAAAGTTTCAATTTTTTCCATCGTTCCTTGCTAAATAATTCGTGCCCGTCTCCCAGCAAGAATTTACTACTGATAATAGATACAGCCTGGACATATCCAACACTACATTCGTTTGTTTTTTATGGCAAGTCAAAGTTAGGTCGAGGTAGTGGGGGGGGGAGAGTATGGGGTCAGTTAAGCTTTTAGATATTTAGATTTCGGCATTTGGGGGAGGGTTCTTTCTTTTTCTTCCTTATAGATTTATGGTTAATTTCGGGGGGGGGGGATTTAGGGTTCTTTGGAATATACGGAATTGGTGCACATTCAGGGATTTTTTCTTTTTTTTTTTTTTGCTACTTGACCAACGATTCGACGCATAGGACATTTACAAGCATGTAATACACAGTTGGATGAATAGGCAGGCATCAAGGATTGTCACAGAACAATGAGGAAATGAATAATAAATCAAGAAAATTATGTACTCATCTAAATTTGCGGTAATTTTAGTTAGTCTTGGGACTTCATTTTAGCAGTTGAAAAAGTTTCAATTTTTTCCATCGTTCCTTGCTAAATAATTCGTGCCCGTCTCCCAGCAAGAATTTGCTACTGATAATAGATACAGCCTGGACATATCCAACACTACATTCGTTTGTTATTTATGGCAAGTCAAAGTTAGGTCGAGGTAGTGGGGGGGGGGAGAGAGTATGGGGTCAGTTTAGCTTTTAGATATTTAGATTTCGGCATTTGGGGGAGGGTTTTTTTTTTTTTCTTCCTTATAGATCCATGGTTAGTTTCGGGGGGGGGTGATTTAGGGTTCTTTGGAATATACGGAATTGGTGCACATTCAGGGATTTTTTCTTTTTTTTTTTTTTGCTACTTGACCAACGATTCGACGCATAGGAACTTTACAAGCATGTAATACAGAGTTGGATGAATAGGCAGGCATTAAGGATTGTCACAGAACAATGAGGAAATGAATAATAAATCAAGAAAATTATGTACTCATCTAAATTTGCGGCAATTTTAGTTAGTCTGGGGACTTCATTTTAGCAGTTGAAAAAGTTTCAATTTTTTCCATCGTTCCTTGCTAAATAATTCGTGCCCGTCTCCCAGCAAGAATTTACTACTGATAATAGATACAGCCTGGACATATCCAACACTACATTCGTTTGTTTTTTATGGCAAGTCAAAGTTAGGTCGAGGTAGTGGGGGGAGGGGAGTATGGGGTCAGTTTAGCTTTTAGATATTTAGATTTCGGCATTTGGGGGAGGGTTCTTTCTTTTTCTTCCTTATAGATTTATGGTTAATTTCGGGGGGGGGGATTTAGGGTTCTTTGGAATATACGGAATTGGTGCACATTCAGGGATTTCTTCTTTTTTTTTTTTTTTGCTACTTGACCAACGATTCGACGCATAGGATATTTACAAGCATGTAATACAGAGTTGGATGAATTGGCAGGCATTAAGGATTGTCACAGAACAATGAGGAAATGAATAATAAATCAAGAAAATTATGTACTCATCTAAATTTGCGGCAATTTTAGTTAGTCTGGGGACTTCATTTTAGCAGTTGAAAAAGTTTCAATTTTTTCCATCGTTCCTTGCTAAATAATTCGTGCCCGTCTCCCAGCAAGAATTTACAACTGATAATAGATACAGCCTGGACATATCCAACACTACATTCGTTTGTTTTTTATGGCAAGTCAAAGTTAGGTCGAGGTAGTGGGGGGGGAGAGTATGGGGTCAGTTTAGCTTTTAGATATTTAGATTTCGGCATTTGGGGGAGGGTTCTTTCTTTTTCTTCCTTATAGATTTATGGTTAATTTCGGGGGGGGGGGGGGATTTAGGGTTCTTTGGAATATACGGTATATACGGAATTGGTGCACATTCAGGGATTTTTTCTTTTTTTTGCTACTTGACCAACGATTCGACGCATAGGACATTTACAAGCATGTAATACAGAGTTGGATGAATAGGCAGGCATTAAGAATTGTCACAGAACAATGAGGAAATGAATAATAAATCAAGAAAATTATGTACTCATCTAAATTTGCGGCAATTTTAGTTAGTCTGGGGACTTCATTTTAGCAGTTGAAAAAGTTTCAATTTTTTCCATCGTTCCTTGCTAAATAATTCGTGCCCGTCTCCCAGCAAAAAAAAAAAAAAAAAAAAAAAGAAGAAATCCCTGAATGTGCACCAATTCCGTATATTCCAAAGAACCCTAAATCCCCCCCCCCCGAAATTAACCATAAATCTATAAGGAAGAAAAAGAAAGAACCCTCCCCCAAATGCCGAAATCTAAATATCTAAAAGCTAAACTGACCCCATACTCTCCCCCCCACTACCTCGACCTAACTTTGACTTGCCATAAAAAACAAACGAATGTAGTGTTGGATATGTCCAGGCTGTATCTATTATCAGTAGTAAATTCTTGCTGGGAGACGGGCACGAATTATTTAGCAAGGAACGATGGAAAAAATTGAAACTTTTTCAACTGCTAAAATGAAGTCCCCAGACTAACTAAAATTGCCGCAAATTTAGATGAGTACATAATTTTCTTGATTTATTATTCATTTCCTCATTGTTCTGTGACAATCCTTAATGCCTGCCTATTCATCCAACTCTGTATTACATGCTTGGGGAAATCACTAACCAACAAAAACTTTCTTCTCATTGGTTATGCAACGCCACATGGCATTCATCCAGCTCGACTTAATTTTCTGATAGCCACTTCCGAGCGGTCAGGTACTTGGAAATGCCAAGTCGTTAAAATCCGAACTAGGTTTATTGACTTTTACAATGATAAAGAGGCTAGCCTCCCCGATAGGAGTTGGACGGGGTCAAGTATACTGACCTATCTGTTCGAAAGCCGAAACATTTGAGATATCCCTTTGTAGGAAAATGAGTCCTGCAAACAGCCGAATTGTATTTAAATCAAACTTATTAAATCAGACGAAAAAGTTAATGAATTTTAATGATCGATGTGCACTTCCTTCATCATATTACATAGCATCGGTATTCCTATTTATAATGATTACGATGGCAATACAAAAAAAAAAGAGGTGAACGGAGAAAACATAGAGAATATAAGGTGGAGTTTAAAATTGTTGAAATAGCAGCATTTTTAAAAGAAAGATTTTACTTTGCAATACTGGTAATCATATATATAATAAGAACTAATATATCTTAGCCGTTTTTTTTACACAGATACGTTAGGTTGGAAAAAAAACCCTGACTGAATCCCATTGTCCAATAGTTTGATGAGTTTTTTCCGTTGCTAGAAAATGAGTGAACCATTTCTACGGCAGCTAGCTCACCGACGGCAAAAACTTATTGAAACATAAAACAAACAAATGTAGTTTTCAATTAAACGTGTCCAAATGATGATAAAATTGACTTTTGGAAATCCACAATAACGATTATTCATTATCTTCTGTTGTGCTTCTCTCAAACTTGGCTCACTACCTCTCTTGTCCTTTCCAATCTTCGCTACCAATCTGTATTTTTGTCCAAATATCATACAAGTATGGATTCGTTTTATATTCAAAAAAAGGAGGAAAGAATGCTCTAATTTTTTCTACTGCATTTTTCATCCCATTTTCCATTCGCTCTCTCTCTCTCTCTCTCTCTTTCTCTCTCTCTCTCTCTCTATCTATCTCCCTCCCTCTCTCACTCTTTCCCCGTAAATAAAATGCTGAGGTATTTCCACCTGCTATAAATCTTCCACTCATTGATATCCATCCGGTAAGTTAGATATCAAGTGTACGGAAGCGAAAAGAAAGAGATATGAATCAACCAGCTCAAGAACGTAGCACGCATGCATACAGCGAGACAAAAAGACAAGGAAACCACGGACTTCGTAGTGAGAAACACACGGAATTCTAGGATTTGAAACGCATAAATATAATAAAATCAGCACTAACGCAAACAAAAACAAACGGCCCATACACGTGTATACACACATACAGAATATATCACAATAGAATCAGCAAATAGATTCATGCACAAAAAAACAAAAACAAACAATAATTGGTAAGCGTTTTTCTTCAACAAGATGTCGTTGGGGGTGATACATTACTTAATGGAATGACATAGTTGGGGGGAAAAACGTAAAAAAGAAGTAAATCTACGAGAAAATGGAGCATAAAAATCGAAATTTAAAAAAAAGATATGATAGCCTTTTTTGTGAAAATGCAAGAAAATGATGTTAACAGCAAAATTTCTAAGAATACGATAGAAATATAGTTTTCGGAACAAAAATTGTGGCATGTGATAAACTTTGATCGTAGCGAGTCGGAAACGAAGGGGAAGTGGAAGTGGCGGGAAAAGTGATTCTCGAAAGAAAAATGACTTTTAGATACAATACACTGGGCCATGACACGCTAGTTCAAATAAGACGTGGCTGCACATGCGCATGGGAGTAGGTCATAAAAAAGGTCAAAAGAATTTGTAAAAAAATCTAAAAAAAACAACAGAAAATAGAACATCAGGAATTTAAATACACGTTACAAATATGAATTATGTGAAATTACTTCAGGTAAAAGGAAGGAGAGAGATATAGAGAAAAAACTAAAAGAAAAAAAGTAAACCTCATTTTTGTCTAACGGAGTTTTCACAATGAAAGATTATCTGTTCGATATTATTGATAATGAGATCAATTTTAGCTTTGATAATGATCTTCTGAGGGAGAGGACGACATGGTCTTGCGTCAAATTGGACAGTTCATGTTATGGCTGGCATTTTAAATTTAATAATAGAAAATTATGGGGGTTGGATTCCGACCCAAACAAAACTGCTTATATAACAAGCCAAATTGAAATGTTTTATCTTTACACAATGATATTAGTGCATTCTCCGCTTCTCGGAAGTCTTTCTTTAAGATTAAGGTGACAGAAGTAAAAAAATTGAAGTCAGAGCCCTGGTTACAGCCATGGAGAGCCTAACAAAAATGTTTGAGGAGCTAGGGATCCAAGAAAGAACAGAACCATCCAGATGACAGCACTGTTAAAATCTGCTAAAATACTGTGGTTAGTTCTCGGGAGTGGAAGCCACCTATCACTATCAGTGAAGAAATTCGATTAGCAAAAATAATCATAATAAACACTTTAAAAAAGGAATACTAGGATAGTAAAAAGAATATTAGAAACTATACCCAATAGCTTTTGATGAAAGGAAAGAACAAATGGACAGTATCGGTAGTAAGACACACAGGACCCTTTCTTCGATGGACGGAGAATCTGATCAACGGGCTGGTAAACTAGGGATATTGTGACGATACACCAGTCTTCACATACCAGAGATGATACACATGCACTGCACATGAAGAAGATAAAAGGCGGCAAGGGACTCGTCAGCATGGATGACTGTGTACAAGTGGCCAACACGGAATTCAAAATGTATGTTCTAGCATGCAGCGAAGGTATTATGCAATGCACTCGAATCATTGCAACAAACAACAAAAAGTTGTTGTTTTTTTTAATGAGGCAGTAACGAAAAAAAAACAAGGGAGGAAAACAGGAATATAAAAAAAACTACAAATGCAGATCAAATACAGAAAATATTGCAGCCGAGCGAACATGGATATGGCTACATAATGGAAACCAGGAGAGAGAGAATCAGAACTGCTCATCATGACAGCCAAAAACAAATGCATCTGGACAAATTATATCAAAGCGAGGAGCTTTAGAACACGACAAACAGAAAACGCCGTCTATGGGGAAAACGGATAAGTCTGTAAACCACATCACAAAGGTAGCAACTTCCATACACTTGGAACTATACAGACTAGTATTCAACCATGTACACAAATGATACCGGGATAAACCAGAGACTGTCCTCAAAAGGATATATTACCCAAACCACTCTGGAACTTCATCATCCGAACTGACTATCGACGTCAAAGCAAGAAGACCGGACCCAGATAGCCATGGACAAGGGAAAGAGACAGTGCCAAATAATAGACGTGGTTATGCCTATGTACCACAGAGTGAATATGTAAAAAAACTATATGTGAAAAACTAAGACTAAAAAAAGGGTAACAGAACATGAAATTCAGGGTGATACCAGTGATAGCAGGCGCACTACGATATGAGAAAAAAGTTGAATAGAAGATCCAAGGATCTAGAATTAAGAGGAAGGATAGAAACTATGTATACCACAGCACGAATGGTGTCTGCATGGATATTGGAATAGTACTGGATATATCAAACCTACGACCCTCAGTCGTCAGCAATGGCCTAACAGCTAGAATCAAAACGGTTGCTGCTGTGATATATATGAAAACGTTGAGATGAGGGCCGTACACTGGGGTAGACTTACTGATATTTCAAGCGATGATCATAAGGCACTGGACTGTAAAAATTTGGAGAAGAGGTCTGGAGACTCGGGGAGATTCGGTGCCTTCAATGAGAGAGAGAGAGAGTGGGAGAGAGAAAGAAAGCTCAGGAAATACTAGGACCTGGCAAGGGAACCAGTGAAAGTGTGGAACATGAATGTAAAGGTAGTACCAGTAATAGTAGGTACACTCAAACCGTACCAAAAAGACTTAAAACGAAATTGGGAGAAGATCAAGACTATACAGACCATGGCGCTGCTGGGGACAGTATGAACACTGAAAACAGTACGGGAAATATGTGATATATGACCCCCACCTGTAATCAATGGCCGAATAGCCATAAGAAAGGCATGGTTAAGACATTACGAATCACACTGCTGCTGAGACAGGTGACAACAACTCGTGAGAAGAGGGATGGGTACCTGGGGAGACATTGTCACTCAGCCTTCAGTGATAACCAGCAGGCAACTGGTGCGAAACCGTCATTCAGTCTCCAGCTGTGATCACGATACACATAATAATAATAATAATAATAATAATAATAATAATAATAATAATAATAATAATAAGAATAATAATAATAATAATAATAATAATAATAATAATAATAATAATAACGAAGAGGAAATCTCGGACAAAAATCTACAAGATTTGCAAGAAAAGGTGAGTCACCTCATGTGTATGGATGGCTTAATTTTCTTTTGCTGGAAACAGAAAGGATGTGGAGACCTTCGAACAAACAGGATTTTCTATCAAGATATTGGAATGGAGTTTATAATTAAGAGATGTGTAATGCTAGATATGAATAAGTGCAATAAAGGAAACAACCGAAATAATCGAATTGCCCAACCAGAAGACCACCAGATCACTCAACGAAAGAAAAAAAAAGACTTCAAATACCTTGGCAATTTAGAGATTAAGTCAGAGCAAATCTCCCAAAATTTCCAACGCTTACATCAGTATCCTCACAGATTTGTGCCCTGCCGTGGACAGGGTAGTCTCGATTATCTATCATATCTCCGGGTCATCCAATATAGCCTGCAGCGTCTGGGGCACGGTTCCACCTGATCCTATGATTACGGGAACGACCATGACTAATCTACAGTTTCTTTAGTTCCAAAGTGATCTCCTGGTATTTTCCTATTCTCTCACTTGCTTTCATCCTCATCCTATGGTCACTTCGTACAACCACATCTACGATTGCTCCCTTGTTCACAGATACCACATCCGGTCTTTTTGCTTGGATAGGTTTTTTGGTTAGGATGTTATCTATACTCGTGTCTTTTTCTTCCGTCGGGCATTATTTATTTTGTTGTTTTGTATTGTCTGGTTTCGATATAAATGGTTCAAGTATGTTTGTTTTAGGCTTCATTAATAAGTTATTCTGTTTCTCTTTCTAGATGCCCTATGCCCTCAGCATGACCATTCGTAGTTTCTTTTATCAGTTTTCTTTCCCTTTCCTTTTGTTGTAATCCTCACTATTCGCTGCTAGTTTGTGTGTATTTTGTATGCCTGAACAATATATTATATTTTTTCAACTCCCAATGGCGGTTATTGGATATCAAGGGATAGCAAGTCTTTTGGAATTCTTATCACCTCCCTAGGTAAACTTGCCGGTTTAAAAACGAGACAGTCCCACGGTTGGCTAGGTATTATGGGCTCAGCCTATATCCCCATGCTAGGAGAGGGCCCTGACATTGTACTTATTGGTTTTCACATAGGATTCCACAATACTCTGGCAATTTCCTCAGAATTCAATTCTTCGATTGGGTTTCAAATTTTCTAAATGGTTGCAACAAGATGTGGTATGATAACTTCTTGGGAATCGAGCCAGATGCTCTGATTACAACAGACGTAACTTCCTCTTTTGCTACTGGGCATCGCTGCATTCTTGGAATTTCCATTTTCAAGTCGGTGTATTTTCGTATTTTCTCTACTTCTTTGTACTTGATGTTCGTGGCTACGGGTATTGCAACGTCAAATATGAGGCATCAATTCTTTTTCATCACGTGCAGTGATATCTGGTTAACGGTGTTCAATTACCGTATCCGTCTGTACATCAAGTCGCATAGAATCTTTGGTCTATCACTCTCATTTAACGCATTCTCTTGTAAATGAATGCACCATTCATTTGAGGTTTGAAGTGTTATAACCATCTCCAGCAGAACGCCTAAGCGTAAATTGAGACAGACCGTTCTATGTCTTCACTCGTATTATTTTTGAGCCAACATTTTACAACTTGCAAAACTGTGATCAATATTTTCCATTCGCTTGTTGCACGAGGCATTTATTTCTCGAAGATATATGATATATTTCGTATTCAGTGCTTGGTTTTGAGCGGCAACCAATAAACTCTCCGTTTGTCTTTTCAAATCTCCACTCCTGAACAACTCCCACAACAATTCGTCTATCTTCACTTCTTTGGTATGTGAAATTGTCAATGCTATTGAATTTCTCCCAGTGTTTTCTCTCTTTCACAAACTAATCTACTTTGATATATATTCTTCTCTTTGACGTCGGCACCAGTAATTCCTAATTCTACAAAAGCATGTTAAAGAAGTTCTTTTTCATCATATCTCTTTTTCACAAGGTAATAGTTTACCGATATTTGTTCTCCGCCCACACAATACGCAAGGCTAATAATTCCCCTTTTTCCGGTCTTCTTTCTTGCGCATAAATGATTAATATTTGCTTTTGGAGCAAGCACTCCGTGAATAGTTGTTATTACCAATTATTATTATTATTATTATTATTATTATTATTATTATTATTATTATTATTATTATTATTATTATTATTATTATTATTATTATTATTACAGCTGTTGTTACTGCTGTAAAGGAAACAACTTAAGAATGATAGAGAAAGACAGAAATATGTATTTTTGGAAAATTTCAAACAAAAACACATGGATTTACAAACGAGAAAAAAACAAAAGAATTATTTTAATCCAAACTTATTCCTAGATATCGAGGAAAAGCTTAGTATTGAAGCAAAAAAAAAATTCATCGGATATTCTGGAATATGGAAGAAACAATCTCGAGAAGGTATAGTGCGTATAAATATAAATAGATTTAAAATGAAAAGAAGACAAATCAAATAGGAAAAAAAGGTAAATGAATGGGATAATGAATTTATAGAGAGTAAAAAATGAATCAATTTAAGAAAAAAAATCCAATGCAGAGCTACGTGTTGAAGGAGATTTGTAAGCTAAGCGCTAAGCAAAATTGTGTCAGACTGTATTGGGCTTTCATTATTCGAGGGTCCTTATATGAAATTGAAGAAAGAAATGCTGTGAGTCAAAAAGGCATCCAATACGTATCGGAAAAGTTGATTTAGCATACTTATACTGCTTCTGAATCGACAAAATTTTGATTAATCATTTCTGATCCGTGTACAGAACGTTTCAGAGTTCAATTTTGTTTCAATATTTTTGCTCTAATTCCAATCTATATTCTTTTAAATTTGAAGTTGTATGACGATGCTGAAATTACTTTTCCAAAATGTATCGGTTACTTTTCATACTCACTGTGCTCATTGTATTTGAAAAGAGAAGGTATTGATGTGCCAAAGGAGGCTCATAGATACATCTTCAGTGTGAGTGTGGAGACATGTGAAACAAGTATTTTTCTTTCTAATTTGATATCCAATGAGTTCGGATTCATCTGAGGCACTTTGTGTTCATCTTTTCTCAACAGGGAGCCATAAAGACTTTTCTCCCAATAGATCAGTTCATGGATTACTCCCTGATCCCATAGAACATGTACATGTTGCTTGGTGAGAAGAAGGACATAGCCAAAAAAAAAAGAAGATCCCATTACCCTGTAAAGAAATATAACGGACAAAGTATGTTCCCTGACGATCTAATTGGTCATAAGATGAAATTGATTTTTTACTTCCATATCAGATGAACAACTGAATATTAGCAATCAAAACTGTGGTTAAGTTAGCTACAAAAGTTGAGGTGGATAATGCTTTTCGTCAAATGATTACGTATTGTTTGCACTAAACTTCAAATGATTTATATAGACATAAACATTATCTTTCATACGAGGCGTACATCCTGCTAAGAACTTGACGTAATGCTGTTACCGAATAGTTATTTTGAGAGGTATCTGCTTTAGCACTGGTCACGTGATTTAGTTCGGGGTTGAAATAGCCTCTAATAATTGATTATAGATTCTATTAAGGATAAAGTTGAATCATCAAAATAAAATTCTGAGATTTCCAAAAAAAAAAAAAATGGAATTGTGCATCGTATAGACTATCAGCGTTTCCTTGATATATATATATATATATATATATATATATATATATATATATATGTGTGTGTGTGTGTGTGTGTGTGTGTGTGTGTGATTATATTTATATTATCGGGTTATTTAATGATTATATAAGCCGGCAATTTTTTAAAAAATGCGTTATAAGTCATTCAAACACGATGTAAAACCTCCTGTTATAGATATATCACCTAGGCAGCATAAATAGAATAGACAATTTTTAAAAAATTGGGCTGTAGTAGGAATTGAGCCTGAAACCGATAGGTAGCCGCTTTAATGCAGCGTTGCTCTTAACAATTAGGCTAAACAACGCGCCCATGAGGTGAAAGTTTAAAAAATAATAGTATTCTATATGTTTGCATTATATCCGATAATCGCTCAATGACACGCGCACACACATGTATATAGAATTACGTATACTCATTCCAACGAATTTGTAGTCATTAAACTATCAACCTATCTATTTCTTTCTTTCTTTCCCTATTTCTCTCTCTCTCTCTCTATATCTATCTATCTATCTATCTATACATATATATATATATATATATATAAAGATGCATATGTGTACATATATACACGTATATACAATAATGTATAATTGCATACATATACAAGAATGTGCGTTTGTAATCATTTGTTGGATTATATAAATGTATCATACATATAGGTGTGTGTGTGCGTATGTGTGCATTAGTTGTATATGTATGTTGCCAGTATATCTTTTGCACTATTAGGTTTTTGAAATTTACTCGAATCCTTTTTTCTTATATAAGTCAAGTGTAATCAGTCGTTAGTCGAAGGCTTCAGGGAAAGTCAGTTAGAAGTTAGAAAATGTACAACTGAACTGGAACGGAAATAAACATTAGTCAGCGTTATTACACTTGACTTTCTCTTTTTTGTTCAACAAGGAGAACAGTCATTCTTGGGCAAATCAGCCATTGGCATTAAGGATGGATTGATCATGACAATCGTAAACGAAGAAATAAAAAGGCTGGATCAATATTTTGAGCCGAACGGAATTTACTACGATTCTTTGCATCGTATTTTGCGACTGATTTTATTACTAGATTTTATCCTTTTCATCACAGCGTCTTTATCACAATCGTATAGAGAGTAATGATAAAAAGATGAAAACAATCAATAATAATAATAATAATAGTGCGATTCGACCATGCAACAAATGGTATCAGCACTAACCGGAACCAGTCTTTGAAAATAGAAGCCATGGATTACACTGGGACTGACCACCCCATGTAAGGAGGAAGAACACAGCTGGTAATCATGTTCAAGGGAAGGAAGACCAATGAAATAATAGACATGGCCGTGCCTGAAGATCACAGAGTAAATAAGAAAGAGAGTGAAATGATAGGGAAATACCAGAATTTGGCATGGGCAAGTGAAGAAGACGTACAACATAAAATTCAAGGTAGTTCCAGTGATAGGAGGTATACTCAGAACCTTACCAAAGACACTGGTTGACACTATACAGACTAGAGCTCTACTCAGGACTGCACAAATATTGGGGAGCGTACTGGAAATATGATATCTATGACCTCCAGCTGTTGGCAATTACCAAACAGCCAAGAGGAAAGCATGGTGAAGGTGGTACAAACCACAGCAAGTTTGAGAATATACACACCACAGCACTACTGGAGACAGCACAAATACTGGGGGGAATACTGGAAATATGGTATCTATAACCTCCAGCTGTTGGCAATTGCCAAACAGCCAAGAGAAAGGCATGGTAAAGCTAGTACATACCACGGCAATGCTGTGGTAGGCAATGTCAATATAAGAGGGATGGAGAACCTAGGAAACTTACTGTCGCTCAGACTATAACAATGATAGCCAGGCAACAGATGTAAAACTGTTGCAGACTGTGAGTGTGTTGAGAGGAAGGATGGGTATTTGAGGAAATTCCCTGTCACTTGGCCCCAAATGCAAATGATATAAATTATATTGATATTTTTCGAAAAATAGTGAAATTGGAAGCAGACCAGATTCGACCCACATATATTTGTTTAATCAATTCACAGAAACAGTCAAGGAAAAAAATAATGGAGCAAATGAATATCTCTACATTGACCAGATATTTCAACGAAGGAAGAAGAAAATGGGATGGATTGATTATAAAAAGGCGTATGATATAGCTCAACATGCTCGATTCTCAAATGTCTGAGGTTATTATACTCACGATTGGCTACCCTATGAAACTGGAAAATCGGATTTTGAACGGCAAGCAGAAGTAAGTATAAGAGCAGAAATGCTCAGCGGAATCGTTGTCCCCATTACTATTTACACTGTCCATGATACTTATGCATACATTCTGATAAAAAAAAGACAGCAAAGTATACCTATTCTCCAAGCCAATAGATAAGGTCAATCACTTCATGTACATAGATGGCATACAATGATTTGCACGAACAAGAAACATGTCAAGGTTTTGGTCAACAATTTTAAAAAAAGAGCGACGACATGGGATTATGAATAAAAAAAATGCACGCCGATGGCAAAGAAAGGCTTATAACTTCTTGGGAAATAAAACATCAACCAGACCGATTCGACATTGAAGCTTGGGAATTCTCGATTATACTCCTTAAAATAGGAGAAAATGAAACTGAAAGTGAAACAAGGAATATCTTTGGAAGATAAGAGGAATTTTAGAGACTAAACTAGATAACTTTGATAAAAGGGATGAACATGTGGACATTATCGGTGGTATGATAAACAGGCCCATTTCTTGAATGAAGATAAGATGAGCTCCGATAAATCGGCTAAGAAATTTGACGATGCACAAAGTTTTATGCCCCAGATGCAGCAAAAATAAACTGTATGCAAAAGGAAAAGAAGGTGTCAGAGGGCTCATCATCAGCATAGAAAACAGTGTTCAAATAGCCCAAACGGGGTTAGAAAAGTATGTGCAAGCCAGCAGTGAGGATATTATGCAAAGTGCTCGGAGCATTGCAACAAGCAACAAAAAGGCAGCAAACTGTGGAGTAGCAAAGAGGAAAACATGAAATGGAAGATGGGAATAGATTGAAACGACACCGGGGATTCAAAGAACGGGTAGAAAAAAATCACAGACGAGTAATTATGAACAGGGATACATAAAGGAAACCTGAAGAGAGGAACTGTAAGTATCAGGACAAACAGTTAAGGCAAGGATCATCAGAAACCAAAATACAAATTCTGCCTATGTGGAGATCGGGATGGCACAGTAAGTTTCATAACGATTGAATATTGTGAACTGGCCAGAGTGAATACAAGAACAAACAAGACAGGGTAAGAACTATCATACTATGGGAACTACACAAACTACTGTGTTTCAATCGTACAGTATAAACCAGAGACTGTACTGGAAGGTAGAAAACGCACCCGTAGAAAATGGATCTACCAAATGATTGACGTGGCTGTGTCAGCGGATCAAGGAGTGACCACCAGTCATCTGATGTGACACGCAATAATAATGACATTGAAAATGCTCATCTACATATTTCAAAGCGAATAGAATGTATATATATATATATATATATATATATTGGATTCCAATTTATTAGATAAAACTTCCAGTGAGATAAACTTAATCTTAGCATACCGTCTGACCTTAGTATATATCTTACCTGCTTTGTCTAGCGAATTTGCAAAATTTTCTCTTCAGGCAAATGTTCTATGAGTAGAATCGTCTTTCGCATGGATTGGTAGTGTTCGCTTTGTAATTTCCTAGAACTACGTCTCCATGAGAAATCTGTGCTCACACAACATCATATAATCATAGAATAACAGAAGATATTATAATTTATAAACAACATTACATGCAAGAACGAGGATAAAAGCCAAACTCCCAAGTCAGATTTGAACAGTATATTCTTAATTCACAGACATCGCTTTACGCTATACAGCACTTAATAGTCAGCTACGTCATAGTTGCAAGATTCACAATGGATTTTAATGAATACCAATCACAGAGACAGCTTTATTCTGGCTGGAAATCTGGCGCCTGCATAATTCCCTAAACTTATTCACATACAGACGGGCGCCAACCATAATGTGGCGTTCAGTTAACTCGTCTCGTGGACCGATTTGCTGGTGTGGTGAGTTCGATTCTTACTGAGTGGCTGACATCTGTGGCTGGGTGCCAGAGGCTGAACTTAGTTAACGTTGGGCTGATTACACGTGGAATAATGGTTAGAGAGCTTATCTACGAGACAGTTACTACTATGTAGTGAGTTTAATCCTTATTACACGCCCTCATACTAGTTGTCTTATTATAGATGAAGCTATGAATATTAAATACTTCGGTGCACCGACGTTGAATATAGGTTGTAGAGCTGAGTTAGGAGACGGCTACTATTGTTGGGTTTGTTATTCTATAAGTGTCCCATACTCATGGCCTTGAGTCAGACTAAGCAAAAGTAGATAAATGCGTCGACCATATGCATTATCTTATAATTCTTTACAATAATAAATCATCATTTCATCATCATCATCATCATCATCATCATCAGTCTTTTGTCGTCCACCTTTGGATATAGACCTTCCCAAGGATAAGCCTAAGCTCTATCTTAAGCGTTGCGGAGCCAATACTTTCTGAACTTGTGAAGTTTGTCTCGCTGTCTTATATTCTGCCGGTTTCAGTATCACGTGTGACCTCTGGGGATCCATATAGCGAGTCCTGATGTCCATTTATTGTCTGCCATTTTTGCAACATGACAAGTCCATTGCCATTTGAGCTTTCTAATGGATTCTATGATGTCTCAGACAACTGTTTTTTCCTTGATATATTGTACTGTCTTATCTCACCATGTAATGCTTAGCATGATTCTTCCATGTGCATGTTGCATAGTTGTCAGTCTGAGGATTGAAATACAAGTTATCATTATCATTATTATTATTGTTGTCAAAATGATTAGACACACTAATCATCATCTCTCACTCTCTTATAATGGTAATAGTTTTGTCGATAGAAATACCATTCACCCAACATTTGAAACAATGGACTCTTCCACTGGAACAGGTTCAGTGCTTCAGTGCTTTCTTTTCTGAAATTTTGAAAGAAAATATCATGTAGAATTCAAATATGTTCATACACTTCTTTTCTGGGGATTATTTTGTTTTATATGATAGCTCAATGTTCTGGAATGAGCTGAAGTAAAACTGACTATTCAGAAAGAAAAACATTGCTCGCACTCACATCCATGAAATATAAAATCGTATCGTGGAATCACTTATTGTATCGATTGGCGATACCAATTACATCGATTGCAGCAACGATCATGCTCATTAATTCGATCTGAAAGTATCGATCGATTTGTGCTCAAAAGCCTAGTAATACAACTATCCATTATGGTGTGCTTTGGGCGTGCTGAAGTGTATGGATTTAGATGTCTATTATGGTATGATGGTTAGCAAGCTGCTTGTCTTGAAGACCAATTCACTAGTGTAGTGAATTGGATCCTCACACACACACACACACACACACATATATATATATATACGTATATATATATATATATATATATATATATATATATATATATATATATATATATATTCCTTTGTTTTCTCATAAGATAGTAAGATTCAGTTTGTCATCGGTTAGAAAAGATGGTTAACGAAATCCAAGCGCTTATAATTTTGATCCTATAATTTGTGCTGAATTTATGTTCAAACTAAAGATACCGTACTGCCCGCCACACAAGGACCAATCTCTACATACAGTCAAACTTCCCACTAGAAAAATGCAAATAAAAGGCAAGAAGAATGCCCAGAAATTCGATATCAAATCAAATAACAACCATTCATACAATCTTGTACATAAAACAGTACAAAGACGTAATTTGATAGAAATAGAATTTCATGCCACGGTAAACTTGATATATTGTATCTTAGTTAATTTTACTTTTAGTTTAGTGCGATATTTAGGGAGCATTCTGAATAAACGAGAATATTCACTGCAACATATTGTTTTGATGTTTTATAAGTACAATGCATTTGCAAAATTACTCAGTTATTGCTGCCATTTTCTACAAAGTTTTTCAAATATACAGTCAACAGGAAATACGTGACTTTCACGAGAATAAAGTTCATAAAAAGAGACGAGTTAATTCATATAATACTATAAACTTAGGGATGTTTGTTTGCTTCTTTGTTATCTTGCGTGTATAAATATCATTAACTCCCAAACAGTCGCATCTTGGGGGCTTTGACTCACCCCTAGGGATACTTTGACCAATTACTCATCATACAATAGGGACGCTGGCCTTCGAGGAACAAACATGGGTTTAGAGACAAGGCTTTTTCTGCCCCTATTTTGTAAGTTTTTATTTGACTATTCATTTATTTCTAAAATAACCATTGAAAGCAACAATGATCGAATGGTTAGAGTCGCGGAATATGATATAGGCAAAATGACTTCAACTCATACAGAGAAAATTAATTATGTTTTCTTTCTTTGAATCCATTTGCATTTGATATATCATCCATTGAATCCTTCCCAAAATTTGCCAGTTATGAGAAAAACATTTCATCAAAACTTTAAAATGTAACTACAATGAACTGGACCCTTTTAGAATTCGGTCGGATGTGGCCAGTCCTGCATTCAATTGTGTGCTAAGGAGTATCTGTTGCCTCCAAGATGAAGATACTTAGTAAAACCGTCTTGGGGTTCCCTCAGGGATTATGACCCCTCATGTTTACTCATCATACGTCTAGCAAGTTGTATTGTAGATAGGATGAAGTCACTTAGAAATTTGCCTTGATCTTTGATAGTCACGCTGGAAAATGCCTCGTCGCAGACACTACCATTGAATACTGTCTGGGGCAAAAGTCAAAGCTGGTGTATTCGTCAAACCATGGAGGAAAAAAATCCTGAAATGCAATGAATTCCCCCAGAATTTCACTAAGTAGGAAAAGGCCAAAGTATCTGTGAAGCAGGTTAAGATTATTGTGAAGATATGAAGAACTGTGATAATTTTAGGGTCAGACTGTCCCAAGAAGTCCATAACCCCAACGCTTGACAAAGTCAAGGATTACAAGGGAGCGTTTTTGTAGGAGCGAGGCAAGCGTTTCCACCAGGATTTATTAGATGTAGTTTATTTCCAACGACGATGAATACTGGGGATTTTTTTCCTGATAGTTTCAGTAGCAATTGTAAGTTTTTTCATGGAGCCGGGGTGCTTTCCCAACAACCAACCAGCCCAATCAGACTTGTTACCGTCTATTGGAACAGCCAAGCTGGTAGACTATCTTTCAATGATAAAGGGCTCCAACTTTCCGATTATTTACTCATAGCTTGAAGGAGAGGTATGCTGGTGCCTTTCCAAAGGGTATTCGTGCAAAGCAGACGTTAGCAGTCTAGACCAAACTTTGAACTCTGTTTGGCGATCCCCATTCCCTTATTTGCTCATCCAAGTTCAAAATATCTTGATGTCTGTTCCGAATATATTTGAACCTTTTGCATCAAACTAATAAATAGTGATGAAGCTCACCCTAGCATAAAGCCACACAAACAGGAAGACCGGAACGTCATCGGCAGTAGTCTTTCAAAACTAGTGTACTAAACAGAACACTACGGCAATCACCAACTAAAAACAAAACGGAATTCAAAAGTGTCATTCAGAGGCCAATAACTATATGTACGATCCATTCCACTATTCTCATGACTAAACCAAGAGCTGGGTTCTCTTGGAAGATGTAAAATCCCTACAGAGTTTCATCCTCCTCACAGTGATTTGTGTATTTGCATCACCCGGTCGGAAAGCGAGATTAGTCCAAGCAAAATACTTCTCAGTCACGTACGAGACGTGATTTCGGATATAGGAAACCAAAGAGAGGCAAAAGTTCGATCGGGTGTAAATAAAATGGCCACCAACGGGAAGAAAGAGCGATATTTGATAGGTCGGAGGTGCATGCAACGGAATCTGTACATTATTTGCGGCAAATAATCCGTAAATACTTCACGGGTGTGTGCGCGTGTGGTAATGTCAATATTCACGTATATATGTATTATATGTGTCTACTCATGTCTGTTGCAAAAGAATGAATTAAGAAATGGTCTGGTAAGTTATCTAAAATGAGTTTGAGCTTGAATGGGTAATCCACAAATATTTGCTAGTTATATGCAAAGCTCGAGATATTGCTACAGAAGGATTGAAGCAAGATATCTTGCATCTTGGATATTTTGGATGAATCGCAGTATATACGCATATATATATATATATATATATATATATATATATATATATATATATATATATATATATATATATATATATAGTTATCATTTGGATTGAGTTATCAACGCATGGAAAGTGTTCGATATCATAGATACAGCATATTTAAGTATGGTGATTTCATCACTGGTATGTCGTTACATATACGTATATATTCACACAGGCACACATATATATGGTGATAGATATATACACATGTTGATATGCATATGTTGATGTATATATGTATATATGTTTCACTTCAAAAGGATTTTAAAATATCTCTTTTCCTCAAATAACCACTTTACCGATGGTGTTTAACACTATTTTTAATTGAAGATATTTTTAATTTATATACACTCGCATGTTTTATATTCATTAGTTTTCACACACACACACACACACACACACACACACACACATATATATATATATATATATATATATATATATATATATATATATATATATATATATATATATACTTGTATATATATATATATGAGTGAGAGAAAGACAGAGAGAGAGAGAGCGGGAGGGGGATATAGATTGATATACATAATCTGATATATACAAGAGATTGTTTTTCCGAAGTTGTTTATTCGGGTTCGTTTGGATTCGATTAGAATCGCTCCCATTGTTCAGAATAATCGATTTTTAAAACAATTAGAGTTCTAATTTTCCCAAAGCTAATTGTTTATTCAGATGCTAATTAGGGTTGGTGGTAGATATGTATCAGCAGATTGTATTACAAAAGGTTTTTTTAAAATCTCCATTGAAGCTATAGTGCATTTGGTTACAACAATAAATGTAAATAATATTTTTGTTTTGATTCAGGGTGATATTATTCTTGTTTAGGTTAAGTTTCATCACTTCTTTTACTATATGGTTTAGGAATACATTATTTTGAGTTTTTGCATCTTTACAGCTTTTTTTATATAATGGTAGGGGCAATCGTTGTTATTGTTAAGGGGGCAGGGATTATATATATATATATATATATATATATAACATTATATCACACACACACACACACACACACACATATATATATATGTATATATATATATATATACATATATATATATATATATATGTATGTATGTATGTATGTATGTATGTATATATATATATTGCAGGTCTGATTCGTGACAGAAAAGCTTATTTTGTACATATGCTAGAAATAGATATATGAGACCCAGGAATAACTGCAATACCTTAGGATCATTTTCGAGACAGAAAACAATTCTGATTATGACAAATGAAACAGTGTGCTGGATCAGCGATCTCATTCATCGTGAATGTAAGTGTTATTTGAAATAATCATTTAGATGTTATTGCCGTATTTTTGAGTGTCTTAGTTTTTGTTTTTTTTTTTAAGTTTAGATAGGAAACAATTCAGTCGGATCCGTCTGTGAAAAATGAAATATCACAGAAGGGTTCATCGACTTTATTCATGTGGATTAGTAATGGTTTTGTCAGCTGAATCAGCTCATTCAGTTACAGAGTTGTCGTCCATAGATAGAATTCTCTGAATAAAAGAGATGCAAGTTCAAGTCTCGCCTAGATCCTATTTATTTTTCTGGTCTGCGCTGTTTAGTCACTGCTTTGACTTTGAGTAGTCCAGCTGAAAAGTAATTGAAATCAAGACAAATGGAATACTTGTCAAAATTCTATGGTGGTCTATTCGCCACCCGTGTCAAATACTTGAGCCTCAGGTCAAAACACTTCAAACAGCAGACTTTGTTTGGACACCAACGTAGAGTTGTAGCCAAGGAAGTGGGGATATTCGAAAGTGCTCTATTAATAGTAATTCACCTATTGTATCTTATCGTATCTTACTGACATCATACACCAACAAGTATTTGTTTGTACATACATGGGTCATGAATTGCATGGATATTCATTTGGAATTCGGGGTTGGTTTTTAACCTTTGGAGTGATTGTTCGTGTCTATATTTATGGCAAATTTCTCCCTTTTTCATTAAATGTTTAATGTTCATCCTTGAGGTACCAAATCTCTGGCTACCCCTTTGCACTGACATACTGAAACGTTCAGCTTAGTCAGTATCAAATTGGTTTAAATACTGGGTTTTTGGTCACTTTATATTATAAGAGCAAAATCTGACCCACATAAGTAAGAATATGTATGAATCAATTCCATGCCGACCTGTAGCCGCTCCTGTTAATCCAAGAGAAATTACGCTGTCATTGTTTGAGGAAGGCATATTTGAGAGAGCGTCCATCACTGCACCGTTTGCCACCAGTCTTTTCATCCTTGACAAGAGGACACACACATTAAGTCTTTGCTGCATAATTTAACTGCCAAAAGTTTTGCTAATGAAAGAAATGAATGGTGGAAACAAATGTGAGAAATCGGAGATGGTAGGTGAATGTGAAGTTAGAAAGCCACGCGCATATGAAAACGAGGTAAAGATTACAACAAAGCACTGGGGTGTAAAAGAGGGGGGAAAGGGGGAGGGTTGTTAAAAAAAGAAGAAGAAGAAAAAAGAATTAAAGAAAGAAAGAAAGAATGAAAGAAAGAAGGAAAGAAAGAAAGAAAGATAGAAAGAAAAGAAAAACAAGAAAAAACTAGACAAGATGAAAAAGAAGAACAAGAAGAAAAAAGAAGGGGAAAAAGATGAAGAAACGGGAAAAATACGAAGAAGAAAAAAAGAAAAGAAGAAGAAAAAGAAGAAGGAAAAGAAGGAATAAGAGCAGGCAAAGAAAAAGGGGGCATGAAAAATAGGAAGAGGAGGAGACGAAAGAAAAAGAACAAAAATATTAAGAATAAATCGATAAAGCGTACTTGCATGAGTGTAATTATGCCAAGGGGAAGCAGTCCATAAAAGCAGTTAACAGCTTAGTCGATTTTGATACGAGACAGAAAAGGAAAAAAAAATAATGCTGTCCGTCATTAATTCATGGTGAAGAGAAAACCGAGCGAAGGAGTCAAAACAACGATAACAACAAAAACATTCATAAATAAATTTTAAAAAATTTAAAAAGACAGTTAAAGAGGAACTGGGGGTGGGGATAAATTAAGACAAAGAAGAATTATTTTTTTTTTAAATTGGAGGAACTAAAAGGAATCGTAATGATTGGCATAAAAATCAACTTGCTAGATTAAAGATTGAAACGCGTGATTTTCAAGACTCTACCGACAACTGCAGATGGGAATAATACTAAAAAAAAAACGGCGTTCCATTTATTGGCGATGATGGTAGTGGTCGTTGTGTCATGGTCGTAGTTGTGACGGTGGTGTAATATATTCATATATGGAGGAAAGAAGAATTGAGACGAATTGCAAAGATCTATTCTGAAAATATCGCTTCTCAATATTTTCGAATCATTTTCCTTCGTTATTTTTATCGGCTTCTTTTTTTTTTTCAAAATTTATATATTTATTGGTTTTTTGTCTGCATCCTTCGTGAATTTTTTTTCTCCATCCATCTTATCAGGTTTTCACCATCATTAGCCTTACTTAACAGGTTGGGTCATTTTTCTTCATTTTCAATTTAATGGATTTTCGACAGGACAGGGCATTTGAGGAGGTGGATGAAGATCATGATGGGGAATGAAAAACAGTGAAAGAAGATGAAGGCTGCATGGACAGAAAAAGAAGAAGAAAAAGAAGGAGAAGAAAAAGAAGGAAAAGAAAAAGGAGAAAAGAAAAAAAGGGAGATGAAGAAGATGGTAAAAGGGAAAAGGAAAAGACGGGGAAGAAGAATGAGAAGAAGAAAAAACAAAGAAGAAGAAAAAACAAAGAAGAAGAAAAAAGAAGAGAAAGAAGAAAAATAAGAAGAGGGAGGAAAGAAGAAAAATGAGAGATGAAGAAGAGGTAAAAGGGAAAAGAAGAAGAAGAAGAAGAAGAAGAAAAGAAAGAAAAAGAAAGAAAAGAGAGAAGCAGAAGAATAAGAAGAGGAAGTGGAAGAAGAAGAAGAAGAAGAAGAAGAAGAAGAAGAAGAAGAAGAAGAAGAAGAAGATGGAGAAGAGGAAGAAGAGAGAGGACTCGTGCAAAATTAAGATAACGAAAGAAATTAAAGGAGTATGGAAAAAAGGAAATCAAAGAGATAGAGAAAGGAAGAAAGGAAGAGATAAAAGAGAAAAGAATGAAGACAAGAAGAAAGGAAGCGAGATTGCAAGGAAGAGGGGCGACGTTTAATGAAGGTTTTAGGAACTTACTTATGTTGAGCTAGTTGGCTTAGCAGACTTTTATCACTGAATGAGCTTGATTCCCACTGTACGCTCCACACATGAGACTTAGTATTGATCTGAATATTGCATATAAATGCAACGGAAGTTTTCCTCTCAGCGTATTTTGAATTAAATTGTTTTAAGGTCTTCGTAGATAGTGCGAAGCATGATCGAAAACTGCAATACATTAAGATCCAATATATATATATATATATATATATATATATATATATATATATATATATATATATATATATATATATATATATGGGGTCAGGGGACAGTAAACCAGAAAAAATCGTTGAAAATAATTCTATTGATATATTCAGGTAAAAATAAGATCAACTTTGTTGACTGTGAAATAAGTTTTTCAAGATAGGAAAGTAAAATTAAAGTTTGTAGCTGGTAGACACTAGTTTGTCTCTTTCTTTACAGCTGTGTCCAAACCCTAATACAGTACAGGGAACAATGTATCAACAAAAAATTGAATGATTTAAATAAGCCCCAGGGTTAAGCCCACTACACATTTCATTCATACCGTCTAAGTGTAAAGGCTAAATAATGATAAGAAAAGTAAAATGAAGTTGATCTCCTAGTTCTTAGTAAGCTTTAAGAAATGAATCGACAGGATCAATTACATACTGAGGTAATCGAAGTAGCTCAATCCATGTTTTTCCCTGATTCACTGTAAAGGATAACCTCTCTAAAGAGCAAGCACTGTAATTGTAGTTTGTACCCGGAAAAGGTTCTAACATGATCCTAATTGCACGTCATTTTGATAGTTGTGTCTCTATAGCTGAAACAATAAATTTAATCAAAAGATTGATCCTCAAACTGAGAACTATTCCACATGCACAAGATAGAATCTTGCTCAACCTCACGTGAAGAGATTATGACAACACAGTATATTAGTGAAAAGACTGAGGTTCGTGATATTTGAGAAACCATTAGAAAACTCAAATGGCAATGGACTGGTCATGTTGCAAGAATGTCAGACAACTGCTGGACATTACCAGAGATCACATGCAGAATTATGGAAAGATGGCGTGAAGAGCTAGACAAATTCAGAGAGTAATGGCTTTGCAACACCAACGGTAGAAATGCCTGGCGACCTTGGGAAAGGTCTATACCCAACAACGGATGCAAAAGGCTGCTTCTGCTGCTGCTGCTGCTGCTGCAGCGAACAGTAGAGGGGGTAGATCTAATCTAACAGCTGGGGTCGTAGATTTACTACTACTACTACTACTACTACTACTACTATTATTATCATTATTATTATCATTATTATTATTATCATTATTATTATTATTATTAAAATCATTAAATTATTATTATTATTTGGAATCTCACACCAGTTGCCTGGTGGTATATTATCATTCACTTGCAGATCACCTGAATTTATTTTACATCCTTCTATCAATACCTCTGGCTACAGTACTCCATTTCGGTGATTCAGAGGAGACAGAAACAAAATAAGAATTTTAATTTTATATTGATAATCTGCAAAAGAAATTCTTGCAAAAATGTTACGATCAATTTAGTTAGAAACATTTTCGTGGAAAGAGTTGAGTTGAATTCATCAAAAACAATCTAAGCCCAGAGGAGATAGTTCTTGAAAAATAGTCGGCATAACTTGAAAGTTTTTTTAGTATGGAAAAAAATATGTATGCTCGAATAAAGTTTAGTAAGGGACCAGTCTAAAACCTTTTTTTTCTAGATCAATCTTAAAGCATTTCAAACCTAAAATATAATCATATCAACGATGGCACATGAACTATTTCAAAATCAACAAGGTGAGATCATTCTTGCTGGATGCTTAGTAAATTTTAATTAACAAATCCAGGTTTATGACCAGCCATCTGACTTTAATTTGGATGAATATCCACTGAAGCAGCCTATAATTTCAAATGTTTCATTCATTTGCAATCAGCCATATGTCCATTCACAAAGTTAATCATTTCCCCTCGTATCGAGGTAAAAAACAAAATGCATGAATTATCATGGCTGGTCTCTTGAGCAAATGGGAGAAAATAGATAAGGGACATGTAAGAGAATACATGATAAAGGGAATGACTTTTTTTTTTCTAAGTACTTTTTTTTTTCTTTTAATCATCGGCAGTTTCATCATTTGGAGTGTCCAGTTTGAACGAGGTTGATCAAAAGAAACCCGAACACCAATATTACTGATCAGTGGTTAGGTTCTATTCACGACTAATTTAGAAACGTTGGAATTTCAAAAAAAAGAAAATGTCTGAATAAAAACAAATCATACCGTTTATAATTTCCAAACTACAAATTCTTTGACTTTGAAACTGGTAGAGTTACGATACTCGGTAAAATATCTATCAACCTTTCCAGGATAATGAGCTAATAAAACACGGAAAGGAGGAAAAAAACAATATGATTAATTTATTCACTTTTTTTCTCAAGATTGATGTATTTATGAATATATTTATATTCAAATATGTACCTGAAAACTCACTGTATCAATACAGGTGGCAACTATTATAAAAGTAGAGCGTTCTAATGAGACCTACCGTTAGCCAAAATGTCGTACTGTGAAGAAAAAATTGAAATTAGTTTGTATGGGAATTTCTTATCAATAAATCCTTTGCGTGATATTTCTGCAACAATCGACAGTGTTTCAAAGATGGCAGAAAAGTATGAAAATGTACGTAGAGTTAGTGCATTTGGTAGGATCTTTGTGTGTCTACATAGAACTGTTTCTCAGATTAATGCGTTTGGCTAAGTAGTCCAGCATACTGTACTATGAAGCAGAAATACAGCACCTAAAGATGTTGAAAAATATTCAACTTGGCTGACGGATCTAGAGGCCTGGAAATCTGACAAAAAATTACATATAAATAAGTAATCAATATTTCTTTGCTTTACGCCGTTACAAATAATGGCAGATTCCAGGATAAAGATAGATCCCTCCAAACAGCAAACTGGCTTGAAACGAACTTTCAAAAAGTTGATTATCATTTATCGTTAATACACATTTACCAACTTGTTTACATTTGGATGTCTCTGAAGAGTCGTACTTTTGGGTTATTTTAACCAGTTTTGTTGACGATTTCAATTGCAAACAGCAAGATTAAAGACACATATAACAATAATTGACTAAATATCCGTCTTCATGTTATGGTGAAACTCCGGAACCACACAACATATCCACCATTGAGCCGTCTGTTTGTACTAACTTGAGCCACTGACATGTTTCAAGTTTTCAGCGAGAAATCCACTTTACAATGTGAATACAATGCTGACCTGGGCCCTTAATTGTTGGAAAATTGTTGACAGAGCAAGAAAGAAAAATACGAGGAAGAAAATTAGAAAAGAGCGAGATAAAGGTGATCGGAGGAGGATATGTGACTATATTCGAATTTACTTGGTCAACTCTAGACAAATAATGAGACTGTCAACCATCTTAGTTCAATTCACCAAATATCTATCATTCTGACTCTCTCTGTTAGCTTAATCTAAGAACTGCTTGAACTATGGCCAACGAATTATCTGCGGTTTCTAATGACACCCTGGTCTAGTTTTTCGTATAGCAGCAGTAACAAATATCTAATAACTGTCATTGGACATACACCATCGTCAAGATTTGCCTGACATCTCGATCGTGAGCATCGCGGAACATGTACTCTCTGAAGGTGTCTTGTTCGTTAGCCATCTTTTTTTCTTTGTCAGCCACAATATTTCATATGTTCTCCAGGGATCCACGTTGTGATTTGTGATGTCCAGCATTTGTCATACATTCTACAAAGCATGACCATCCTATTGTGATTTAGATTTTCTTGGTTTATATGATATCAGTTTGTTTTCAAAAATATTGATCTTTGCGCGCGATGTTGAGCATATTTTTCAGTTCGGTTTAGTTCAAAATCAAGAATTTTCAAACACCAGTCTGGGATTACCCTGACGCAACAAGAACATATGAAGCAACCAAGAAAATATTCTGCGAAATAAAAGGTGTAAAACGATTTTTATAATTCACATACCCCTACTGTCACTTGAACACGCGACCAACAGATTATCGAGAGGCTGTCTTACTCACTGAGATAAAATTACAAGTTTTAGATTTCAATATATGTATATATATATTAATTATATATGTATATGTATATATTAGTTATATATATATATGTGTGTGTGTGTGTATATATATATATATATATATATGTATATGTATATATATATACATATATATATATATATATACATATATATATGTATACATATTATATATATATATATATATATATATATATATATATATATATATATATAACACAAGTTGTTGTAATCTTTGGATTGAATAGAAGTTTTTCATTTCAAATTTTATTCTAATAACTATTTGGAAAAAGATGATTGCAAAGTGTTCATGATCGCTATGATTTTCAAATAAGGTATGATTCAATGTATACAAATTCCAAATCCATGATCTCATATTGAGGTTGTGGGTCTCATTTATGCCTTGTGCAGGAACTAGCTGAAAATCCCACCCCCATAAAGTGGTTTCCAGCTAGTAAATATAATGCAAATGTATTCTGTATTGGGAACACTTCAATCTCAACGACAGCTGTCATTTGCGAATAGGTCCAATTGTATGAGAATTAAAGCCATAAAAAAGCTTTCAGCAACACGATCTCACCAGGTAATTTATCAGGAGTTGCGCGACTTCTAACAAGCTGTTAGCAAGTGCGATGCAGTAACACCTTAATCATTCGTTTCAATAGTTATGGGGGCGAAGATGAATGGTGCCTACGCTTGAAGTCGACAGGTGATTCTAGATAAAATTGATGAAGTGTTACTTTGTCTATGCGAATAGAGCCTGTTACGCTATTAGCTTATCAGGCATAGGAAAACAATTTGGAAATATTCTCTCATACTATTAGATATAAACGCGGAGTAGGTAGCATTGGTTTCGTAACAATTTCAATATCTCATGAGTTTAATACTGGAGAAACTTGAACTCATATACACTCATACATACCACCCCAAACCCCCCCCACATATATATATATATATATATATATATATATATATATATATATATAAACGCACACACATACATATACATGGAGAGAGAGAGACATACGTATGATATTTGTAGAGATATTTCCTGTTGAATATAAACTATCCAACTAATGAGACACACACACACATATATTTGTGTGTGTGTATCTGTGTGTGTATTTGTGCATGTGAAGAAAATCATGAACAACTAAGTATAATAAACAACCACGTATTAGACTAAAAATGGAGGGTGCTTAATGAAGTATAAACTTCCAAAAGTAGCTGTGGTCTGTCAGATAAGCTTCTTAACTCGTTAACGGATTTTCTTGAATCCCTTCAGTATCAATCGTCTGCAAGTTCCGATCGCATAAATATTGATATTTCTTGAGTTCTGGTTAGCGCGATGAGACCACAGTTAAAGAACTCTCCGTTAGGATCGAACTCATTGCAACAATAATGGTCTCCGAGACTAGTTTGAGAAGGAGTGCACCAAGATGAAGACATCATCTTATATTTTATGTCAACCTTAATACGGCACAATGCCACTAGTGTTAGATCAGTCTCACTACAGTGGTAACGGCTGGCGTGATTAACTCGGTATATATTACTTTCTGGGGCGCCTATATGTTACTCCAGCTAGATTGGTTTGACTTTACTGTTTAGAATTAAGACAGTTCATTTTCATTACATCCAAGTTAAAAGTAGTTTTGTTGAGATGTGTTGTTTGGGAAGTTGGAAGCTATCGAAGAATTCTGTTTTGTTCTTAGTTTCCAAAGTATTTATAACTGTGGAGAAGAAGTGATAGGTACAACTCAATCTTTTAGAGCTACCTGTAGCTTCCCATAGCTATCCGTCGTAGGCTAGTAAATATTGCGTTGTGAATCTACGCTATTGCCCAAGCTATCACAATTTCCCTTCATTGGCAGTGGTTATAACATATCCGTAGTATACTCTTTGAGATCAAAATTTACAATTTCGCACTCATTAAAAAGACATCACTCCACTAAATTTTAATGTATAATATGTAGCTCCCAATAAACTTACTTCAGCTCAATTGGAGTTGAGATAGATGAATCCAGGTAATTTAACAAACCTTATCGGTACACTATACGTAATGTTACTGAGTAAAATCAATACAAGATACTTAGCTAAGGATATCAAGATATTTCATCAACTCTGATTTGAAGTTTGTTCCTACAACAATAAGTGTTGGATGACAAATTTTACTACAATTCATTATTTGTCTGAGTGTTTTTTTTCGATATAAGTCTTTCCCTATTTACTTCTATTAAGACCGTCTCTGGTTGTGATCTGAGTTCAATAATTGGTTTTCAAAATCGAAAGCTTCCATCAAAGCCTTTCAGGAACTTATACTTTATTTTTACTCTCAGAGTCTGTTCTCTAAATAAATAAACCATCATGATAACTATCCAATACAGCATGTTCATCAGTTAGTTTCGATTTGTTTCTCAATAATAAGTCATTTCCTGCTCCTCACTATTTATTATTCATCAGATGTGTTACTTGTCTCATAAATCCTTTCCAATTCTATGCTACGGTAGTCAGTAGGTGATATAACCCTTTTTTCCAAAGTCAATTGCAAATATCCACGTCATTGATATTACTCCTATTACATAATCAAAAAACCTTTTTGATGACATTCTTTTTTGGGAAAGAGTTCTATGAAACTTCTGCATGTCTAAGGCATGTAGATGGACTTGAATCTGAGACACTTTCTTCATATTTTATTTCCCAAATTGAATCTTTGTTTTATGGATTTGATTAATGGTGTAGAAGTTCATATTTATCAATATTGATGGATTTTCTTCTATCTTGTACTACGGTATCACTTTATCTCTAGAGCTAGCACTCCCTATTTCCTTTCGACACATTTGACACCTAATCTATATTAATCAATTTATTTGAATAATTTTGAAATTTGTAATCCTGAATAGGTCTTATAAATTAAAACTCACTAATCCTCAGCACAGAATTAGGAGACCATATTATAGATGGATTGAAATAATACCCCTGGTACTTTTCAGACTGTAATGTTATCATCATTCATCAGAGGTACTATTATCTTTTTTAGTAGTACTCTCGAGTTCTATTCTATGGTGCTTTCTAAACACAAAACATGTCTAAAACGTTTAATGTAATCTCAAGTTTAAGGATTTTCTTTATTCTATTTTATTTCTCATCTATACCTGTGTTAAGTGTGTTTGATTAGTGTTGTAGAGTTTCATATCAATCAATTTTGATGGATTATCTTTTATTGCTATGGTTTGCCTTTACTTCACAAGCTAGAGCTACTTACTTTTTGTGATACAAATAACGCCTTAATTCATTCATTCAATTTATTTGAATGATTCTTGGAATTTCAGAATCTGAAAAATTCATCTTAAGTAGAACTCACTCTTATGCGGTGCCTATCATGAGTACTTTTGATCTCGTTAAGCGTATCAACGTTGGGAGAGTTTCTAGCTATTCTGCTGTTGATAGAATTAGGTAACTGTTTGATGATTGTCGATGGGTAGTTGGATTTCTTATTTATATAGATTGGATGATGATTATCTTTAAAGAAAGGTTTATAGGATTTACTGAGAAAGTTCATAATGATATCTAGAAGATTAACGATTTAGGTGTTGAGAACAGTCTCTGCTTTGAGAACTCAATGCGGGGAAGGAAACAGCATAGACTTAACACTTCGCCAGAGGTACCTACATAGTTTTTATTTACAATGTAATCACTTTATTATTCAGTTTCAGAAACTCCTAATTTGTGAAGAAAGAAATAGTATAAAGTAAAAAAAGAAACAAAAGAAAAAATAAATGATGTTGATAATAAATTGTTGAATCTCATATCATTAAAATCATTTAAAATCGGTAAAAAAACGTTTGTCTGAAAGAGACCGAAATAGTTCTTACGATGCCCTCTTGCTCAAAGAATCGGTCGCTCTTTAAGAACTTTAGAATTACATTGATGCAAATATGCTTAGAAAGAGTTACAGAATATTCCCTGGGCCACTATGTACTAAATGTTTTCAACCCTAACACTGAATGCTCTTTTAAGTTTGAAAAGATGATATGAGGCATGAAAAACTAGTGAAAACTTACCAGAATGAATGTGTGGCATATATAGCAAAATGAAGATAGAATGATCGGATAGGTTTCTTTAGGTAACTCAAGAATAGGGGAGGTAAGTCTGATAGACCATTCTTATGCAGACGTAGTATTAATTGTTACAACCTTTTGGCTTAAGGAAACATTCGAACTTGATTGGATTGTCATAGTTTGATTATTCAAATTTTAATGGACTTATTTTTATAATCCACATGAATGGACACGAGCCAGTTGCTGATGATTGCCAGAGCTGCATGAAATGTCAACATTCACCGGGTAGATGTCCTTGTAATTCTTATTTCTCTCTTCATAAGCATGCATGTGAATTTACATGAGTGAGTGCTCCAGATAATCTCAGTGTCTTACAAACCACTTAACTAACTAACTTAACCGTGTCAATCTGTTGAAGGAGTTGCGTGGAACGGTAGCGTTTATCCACTGGGGAAGAGGAAATTACAAGCGAAATTTTCAAATTTGGCTGGTTCGTGTGTTCACGTAGCACTTATGAAAAGCATGAAGCCACATCCCTGCACTTTGTTCCATCGCCAGATATCTCGACAAAAAGTGTCTAGTCCCTGGCATCCTACGATTGCAGACTGGATGGATGAGCACACGTTAACCACTATTCTTTAACCACTCTATATTTTCGCAGGCCCTAGTGACAATAAAAAGCTGTTACATCTACTGAAAGCCTTATAAGAAGCGAGTAATTGAGTCATTCTGTTTTTCTTTCTTTCTTTTTCTCCCTCTGTATCCATCTATCTATCTATTGTGCTCCATAGACATTATCCATGTACAGCCAGTGCAAATCGCATCAGACAGATTACAAAAAAAGTATATTACAACATACACATTCAGAATTGTTGGAATGTGGACCAAAAATTCCTGATTTTTGTACATAAGTTTTCAATCTTCAATGTTGCCTCAATATGGTTTTGATTATTGTATTTTCTCAAAGATTGGTCGTAATAATATAAGTTCCGATTCTGTTAAACGTTAAAATGAACTAAATGATTGGATATTTTTGGCAATCGCAGTACAGGGGTACTTCAATCAATGAAGAAGCTCGCAGAACAAATAATTCACTTTACAGGTTTAAAACATAACACCCTTTCTTTTATTTCTCTCGTTGGCTTCAGACCTTTCTCACTAATTGCAAATAGAAAACACTCCTTTTTTGCCGATTGCATTCCAGGCGGAACAAACAGAGGCAGATGTCACCTTCAAAAAAAGATAGAAATCCTATGAAGTTGACATTACACTGAGAATCTTTCAAGGCGTGGCCTGAATGGTTGAGATTAGGGAACTTTTATTAGATAAAGGACTTCATAACATGAAAACTCTGATTAGAAAGCTTTTCCCAAAGGGACGGGAGTGTACCTATGCAGTTAGTCCGTTAACTAGTGAGCGTGTGCGACCTTATGGATAATCGAATTTATCGAACAAAGATGTTTGTAAATACGAACATTCTGCCTGACATAGACTGCTATTGAATGCAGCATAAAAGTTACCCCAGAAACATTCTGTTTGTTAATCAATATCTGATTAACAGTTGAAAGTTGTCCTAAACTCTCTCACACATACACACACACACACACATATATATATATATGTATGTATATATATATATATATATATATATATATATACATATATATATATATATATGTATATATATATATATATATATATATATATACATATCTATATATATATATATATATATATATAAAGAGAGAGAGAGATCAAAGCAGTGCAATTATGCTCCTCATTGATGAAGATGTGGAAGGCCTTTGTCCAGCAGCAGGCTTGTAACGACTGATGATTGACACACACACATATGTATATTCTGAAAAGCATATGCATATGTATATTCTGAAAAGCTTCTCAGCTTTAAACCGTGTTCAGGTTGCCACTATTTGTCCAAGTCCATACTACTTTATTTGAGTGTTCATTTCGGGATTCATTGACAAAGTCTACCCTGTCGATCAAAGTTCAGAATGGAATCCCCCAAATAACTATCAAAGTAAGCCAAGAAGATATGAAAATCTCTAATCAACACACTCTCATTGTCACTTGGAATAAAGCGTCTTTTGTTTGAATACAACATATACTCACGTCGAGATGCTGAAGAGAGCTAAAGAGCTGAGCTCTTTTCTAATCACACTTTAGCCCTTATCCACTCAGATTTTCTAAAAAGAACGTCATTATCAGGTCACTTGTGTTGATGACCGGATACAAACATACCTGGCGTGAGGACACCGATGATGGATCCTATGGCCTCTGTATACATCTCAGTTCTGAGGGTGGCGTCGCGAGATACGCTACCGACATGCCTGGGGTGCAAATATACAATGATCCTCCCAGAACAAAAGTTTTTTTTTGCTTGTTTAGTTCTGGGTGGTGCTAGACAGCCAGCAGAGTAGACATGGTAAAGGCACTGTTTGTCTCCCTCAGCATGTCCCACACCTGTCGTGTGCTATCACCGACCCGGATCATGGTTAGCAGCAACCCCACTCTTGAAAAGATAGAGGGGTCCTCTGCATCTCAAATTCTTGGCTCGACAAACCAGAAGTCGAGGACAACCCAAAGTTCCCCGGGAGCCTGCTATTGTACCATGGTCCTGTCAAATATTTTGGGGTCCATATGGCAGATGTGTACCCTTCTCTTATGTCTGATAATCTTTTTATGTGGGTTTTTCTGAGTTGCCGCCTGGATTACCGTCTTAGCGTCTTTTGGAGTGTGTTTGGCATGGTGTTTTAGCCGGTGATGGCGGTGGCGGTGGCGACGGCAGTGGAGTTAGAAAGGGGAGGAAGTGTAAGGGATTGGGGGGGGGACTTTGTTTGTTGAAAGCTGTGAGATTCTTTTTGTCGAAGGGATGATGCTGGGTGGACGGACCCCATCAACAGCAAAATTTTATAATTGAGTTCTTTTTTTTGTGGGATAAGTGAGGATTTCAGGGGAGGGCTTTTTTTAGATTTTCGGGGAATGAAGAGTGGATGGATAGATAATTGTTTCTGCTGTTGTTCTAGTCTTTAACTTGATCAAGAGTGCCCCTGCCTTTTCTTTTCCCCAATCAGACTGACACAACCCCAAGTCGTAGTCCTGTCCACTTATGACGATGGGGTCTCTCCTTTGAGATTGTCTGTGTCACCCACTTCAAGGGCATGTGGTGACCGGAGAACCACTATTTGAGCCCTCCTCTTTTTGTTCTCTCACTGCGTGCCACTCCCCCTCTGAAATCTCCTTTGGTGCCACTTTATTTGATGACAGAGAGGACGGCTTTGGTGAGAGAAGACGTAAGTGTCTCCGAGTGGTGGACCTATTGTTTCTTGTCCTGGTAGTGAGTGAATTTCCCGTGAAAATCCTTTGTGATGGTCCAGGTGGAGGTAGGAGGATCTTTTTTTTAGACAGCTGATTTCTATTTATAGATAGCAGCATGGTGACTACTCTTGCAGCATTTCCAGCAAAATGGCCTCCGAGCTTTAATGTCCACGTCCGAATAGAGGAGACAGGCGAGGAGAGCTTTTTATCGATCATTAGATCGAACGGCTGTTCCCTGCACATAGTCTTAGAGGCCACTGAGACAATTTCTCTGTATTGCAGCGAAATGCCTTGATATGTTCTCTGAGTAATTACTAAGGGACCTCATGTGCGACCACCCTAGTGTTTCTGCAATCCAGGTACTCAACTGGAAGTGATCCTTTGTCTTAAGTTTCATCCTTGTCAGGGCCAAACAGTGATCTTCGCTTGGTAGCAACACGTCCCTTTAGCCTTTAGGCGAAACCGTCACCTTTCACGACATGTTTCTGTCAAGTCGACCAGAAGATCATTCTCTTTGACGAGTTGTGTGAATGTCTGGCATCGCTCGACCAAATCTGTAACATCGACATCTTCTATTTTTTTTTTTTTTTGGTTGATGGGGCGATTCAAAACATTAAGAATGCTCTGCTTGTCTTTTTTTGTCCCGCCGAAAGTTAGTATGGTCAGCAGTTATTTTTCAAATTATCATCATTTTTTCTCTTTCAAATACTGCATTTTTTCTTTTTTTGTATTTTTAGGGATGTTTTTCCCTCTACCCTTCTCCTTATCAGAGGAGCCAAACAAAACCCTCTTGGCCTCATCAACCATGAAAGGAATGAATAAATGGAGCAAAAATTAACTCTTACCCATCGAAGTAGCGCTCTTGGGTAATTCAAGTAACCTAGGATCCTTTCTTTTCTGGTCACTCTGTTCTTCTTCCACTCCACTACTCTTCTCGTGTGATTGAGTAGTGCCTGATGGTTTTCAGGTTTCTGCACTCCACCTGACTGGATGATGCCCACATGGAATAGCTGTAAGTTGTTCTCACCATGTTGTACAACATTAAATGTTTTTTGACACTTCTAATAACCAAATAAAGTATCAGTGTATACATGGTCGAAACTAAACGAAATGAAACCACTTTCTACTGGGTAATAACCCCTCAATGAGTAAGTCCATTAATATACTTGGACAATTTGTTACATGGCATTACATGTGCGATCTCTCACCCGACCCGAAAACCTATCAGTTAGACAAGTGAACCAAAGCAAAATGTTTTCCCGTTTCCTTAGTTCCTGTCAATATAATAAACAAGTTTGAAATCTAAATCTAGGGAAGATTGATTGCATTCCTTTATGTTCATATCTTAATTCAAGATCCCTAAGGCTTATACTACCATACAATTGTCCATCATTAAAAGAACATCAATAAAACGAGTACAACCTGTAAATGAAAGAATTCATCTTATATTGCTTTCAATGAGAGATGGCTTGAATATATATTCGTGTCTATGTAAATACTGATTTGCCAAGTAAGGGTAGGACCGATTCCCTTAGAAACACCTACGATCTCATGAAATATTCCATTTCCTATTCTGAAGCAGAATTCCCCAGTTAGATGACCCACAATTACTTTAAGGGTAGAACACGTAAAGTAAATCTTGCATTTTTTGTTTTACACCAGAAAGCTACAGAGTTTTGTAGATCCAATATATTACTACTTCCTTTTGTAAATGCTAGGTCTATCATTTTATTGAATTTGTTAATAATATGTACATGAGGAATGTTTGTGCTAAGAGTACTAAAATCATAGTCTCGGATAGATTTAGCCTGTCTACGGGTATTCATAATATAATTTTTTTTCAACGGACAGGGAATTATTTACTACCCCCCAAAGACAGAGCACTGACCCATCTAGTGTTGGATGGGTCAGTGCTCTGTCTAATCTAAGTAGTAAATTCTTGCTGGGAGACGGGCATGAAATATTTAGCAACGAACGATGAAAAATTCAAACTTTTTCAACTGCTAAAATGAAGTCCCCAGACCAACTAAAATTGCTGCAAATTTAGATGAGTATTGTTGAATTTTCTGAATTTATTTATTCATTTCCTCATTGTTTTGTGATATTCTCCAATGCCTGCCTACTCATCCAACTCTGTATTACCTGATTGTAATGTCCTTTGCCTCGAACTGTTGGTCAAAATAGCAACAAAAAAAACAAAAAAAAATCTCTGATTGTGCACCAATTCCGAATATTCCAATCAACCCCTAAATACCTCCCCCGAAATTAACCAAAATTTGAACCCCCCCCCCAAAAAGCCAAAAACAAAACTCTAAAAACAAAACAACCCCATACCCACCCCACTACTTCGACCTAACTTTGACTTGCCATAAAAAACAAACGAATCTCGTGTTGGATGGGTCAGTGCTCTGTCGAATCTAAGTAGTAAATTCTTGCTGGGAGACAGGCATGAAATATTTAGCAACGAACGATGAAAAATTCAAACTTTTTCAACTGCTAAAATGAAGTCCCCAGACCAACTATGCTGTTGCAATTTTGTTCTTAAACTTAAACCTCTGTGGACTTTATTTAAGTTAAAAGCTTTATATATAAGGGAGAGGTGTTCTCCAAGGCTGCCTCACTGACCCTAACAGGCTGGAGAGAGAAAGTGATCCTTACTCATGGAATTTGCATCCAACTTATTTGGAAAATAGATCGAATTGTGGAAAAAAGAAAAATAACTAGAAAATGAAATTTTTTTTCCCCCTGGTGCTCCGAACATCTACTCTTGTTTCACAAGAACAGTTTAAATGTGTATGAAGAGCCGGTGGAGCTCTTTAGCCACTGACCTGCAGTGGACAATCCACCAGACCCCCTGCCAACACGTCCTGGGCCAGCGTGGCAGGGCATGGCCCATCACTCCCCATGATTTGCACACCAAATATTATATCGGCCGTTCCTGCTGGGACCTCGGTACCAAAAGGCCCAGCCACATCACTTGCTTTGGGTAGGGGTGTTGTGCTCCAAGGGCGACTACCCGAACACTACACCAAGAGCGCGCCAGTTCCCGCTGGGTCATCGGCCCCAAAAGACTCAGCCACATCACTTACTTTGGGTAGGGGTGATGTGCTCCGAAAGCGACTACCCAAATCCTTCACCAAGGGAACACCTGTTCCTACTGAGTCACCGTTCCAACAACGACCATTTAAACAGAACTCTAAGACTGTCAACAAGAGGACAAATTTATACATAGGCACATACAACGTCAGAACACTGTCAACTGACATGCACCTAACTGATCTAGAAAGTGAAATCAGTAATGTCAAATGGGACATCATAGGCATTAGTGAGGTAAGAAGACCCGGAGAAGAACTAATCGAACTGAGAAGCAGACATCTTCTTTACAGCTACGGTAAAGAGAAAGTAAAACATAGTGGAGTTGGCTTTCTCATCAATAAGGACCTGAAAGACAATATAACTGGCTTCAAAGCCGTCTCTGACCGAGTAGCTAGCGTCACCATACAACTTTCAAAACGATACAAACTCAATATAATCCAAGTCTACGCTCCCACTTCGCAATCAACCCAACGAGAAATAGACAATTTCTATGATGACTTGAACTCCCTACTCCAAGACACCAGAAAACACTCCAATGTTATCATGGGAGACTTCAACGCACAGGTAGGACAAGGAAATGAAAATTGCGTCGGCAAATTTGGATACAAAATACGCAACGAGAGAGGAGAAGATCTTGTAAACTTTGCAACGGCTAATGGATTCAAAATCATGAACACCTTCTTTAAGAAGGGACCCAATAGGAAATGGACTTGGAAGAGCCAAAATCACGAAACAAGGAACGAGATAGACTACATCCTAACGGACAAAAACGATATCGGCAAGGACATCCAAGTCCTAAATCAAGTCAATGTAGGCAGCGACCACAGAATGGTACGATGTAAAGTACAAATAAACACCAACAAAGAATGCAGGAAAATGTTCCATACAAAACCGCAGCCTCTAAACATACCAAAAGAGAACGTTCAATCTTTCAAGCTCGAATTGAAAAACAGATTCAGAATTCTTACTGAACAAGACAACACCAACATCAACGAACTAAGCAACAAAATGACAGCGTCAATAATTGAAGTAGCCTCTACATTCAAGCCAATGAGCAAACAACCCATTAGCGAAATCTTGGATGAAACTAGAAACCTCATGGAAAAACGCAGAAATCTCAAGCCACCGACAACAACGAGAGAGAAAATTGAAGAGGCTGAACTAAACAAATTGATCAAGAAGAAACGAAGGGAAGACAGAAGGAGATACACGACGGCAGTCATTGAATCAACTCTTGAAAAAAGTCAGGGCTTCAAAGCTATAAACAAACTCCTCAACTCGGGACGAAGGCAAATAACTAGCATACTCGAGGAAAATGGAAACCTAACAACAGACAGAGACAGGATTGTCGAACGTGCCAAAGAATTCTACCAAAAACTTTATTCGTCCAAACAAGGTCTACAAAGCAATGAGCAAGATACGCAAGACACGAGCAATCAACTCGAGGACTTCCCAATAGTAACCTCGTGGGAGGTGAAAGAAGCCTTTAAACAGACGAAGAAAGGAACTGCCCCTGGACAAGACAACATCACCATCGACCTACTCCGAAAAGCAGGTAAAATCATCACTAGGAAACTGATCGTCCTCTTCAACTTGTGTCTAAAACACAGTAAAGTCCCAGACGATTGGAATACTGCAATTATAATGTTTTTATATAAAAAGGAAACCCGAAAGACCTGAACAACTATAGGCCTATAAGCCTACTCAACTGTGTATACAAACTTTTCACAAAGATCATCACCAACCGAATCACAAAAACATTCAATGAAAACCAGTCACGTGAACAGGCTGGCTTTAGAAGAAGCTACTCGACCATGGACCACCTGCACTCTATAAATCAACTGAAAGAAAAAGCAGCAGAGTATAAACTACCCCTTGCCGTAGCATTTATCGACTTCAAAAAGGCGCTCGACTCAGTAGAAATCCTTAACGTCAAGGAGGTCATCAGTCGGCAAGGTGTAGATCCAGTATATGTTGAAGTGTTGAAACATATATACAACCACAGCAGCTCATTTATCAGGCTACATAAAGACTCGGACCCCTTCCAGCTCCAGAAAGGAGTAAGACAAGGTGATACCAGCTCACCTAAACTCTTCACAGCCTGCCTCGAGATGATCTTCAGAAGACTAGACTGGGAGAGTAAAGGAATTAAGATAGACGGCGAGTATCTGAGCAATCTCAGATTCGCAGACGACATAGGCCTTTTCGCAGAGAACCTACACGACCTCCAACTAATGATAGATGAACTAAATGAAGAGAGCAAGAAGGTCGGCCTACACATGAACTTCAGCAAGACGAAGATCATGTGCAACAACCACATTGGAGATAAAAACACTAAGATCGAAATTGAGGACACAGAACTTGAGAAAGTAGACCACTACATCTACCTAGGGCAACGAATCTCCATGAGACCCTCAAAGGAAGAAGAGATCAAGCGAAGAATCCCACTAGGATGGCAAGCCTTTGGCAGAGCTAGCTCAACCTTCAAAAATAATAAGATCCCATTAATCCTAAAGAGAAGAGAGTATAACCAATGCATCCTCCCAATAGTCACTTATGGAGCTGAAACATGGAATTTAACCAAGAGACAGACCCGTAAGCTGAGAACCATGCAACGTGCACATGAAATAATAATGCTGGGCCTCACATGGAGAGACCACAAGTACAGCACAGTACATCTGGAAAAAGACAAGAGTTAGAGACATCATAGAATCCAAAAAAATCTTAAATGGCGGTGGGCTGGCCATGTCGCAAAAATGGCAGACAATCGATGGACATCACGACTCACAACGTGGATTCCCCGAGACCACATGCGCAACCGAGGCCGGCAAAATGTTAGATGGAGAGACGAGCTAGACAGGTTCAGGAAGTACTGGCTCCGTGAGGCCCATGATAGAGAAGTGTGGCAAATCCTGGGGAAGGTCTATGTCCAACGACGGACGCTAAAAGACTGATGATGAAGATGATGATGATGAAAAATTTAAATTCTATAGAATTTACTTTCATTATGAAATTCCTGTATTTGATTGAATATAAGATTAAACAGGTTTGCTAAGAGGTTCAGTACGACAAACTCTTGAGGCTACAATGAAGCAAACACTTGATTGACTTCTATGCATTTTGGAAATCCGGAACATAATTGGTAACTTTTGTATTTTTTCATCTATCTTAAGTCTTAGTTTTCAACATAATACTCTGCTATTAAATAAAACATTGCTTGGTTCACAAGTAGATCCTTTATACGTGGATGATGGAGTTCCAATTAAACTTTTCTCAGACAATATCCTTTGAATATAATATTTTTTGTATATACTTGTTATATCATTCGTCATGTTGTCAATCAGGACTATAGCAAATATACTTACTAGGTCTACGACATTTGCTTATACTTTAGAATTTTTCAGCACCGGAATCGTTTCAGCAGAGGATGTTTAAAGCATTAGATTGTTGAATTTCTTTTCATTCAGAAACCCGAGTACATTTTCTTTCCATCAATTGAACGCTGATATATGAATATATATAGTCAACCAGAGCCATGAGCTATTGAAGCAATTCTACAAAGGTCAGATTTGTGAAGGGCAGGCCAAAAAGAACAAAACTCCTGTGTGATAAATTGGTCTCTGGCTATCAGGAAATATACAAAGACTCTTCGACAGGACTTTCGATCCCTTTGAGAACCAACTATATGAACTGGTTTGCAGGGCAACCTCCTTTTCCAAAGCAACCTCCAGAGCAAGAATAAAAAGAAGAACAGCGCTGTAAAACTGAAACTTTCTCCGGTTGTTTCCTTGGAGCCCCGGTGGGAAGACATGCCTATTTAGAGTGGGCCTTCCATCGAAAGAACAGCAATAGACATGTAAAACTGTCATGAATGGTCGTTCGCAAAGCAAAGACAATATATATATATATAATATATATATATATATATATATATATATATATATATATATATATATATATATATATATATATATATACTTGGATTGATCCGTAATGGAAATATCTACGGTATGATAATCAAGAAAGAAAGTATCTATACATGTAATGCCAAAGATGAATGAAATTCGAGTAGTACTTTCGAGCTTTCAACACGGACTTCTTTATTGCTTTTATGTGAATTCATCAACAACGTTCTTTCATATGTTAAAAGTTGACTTATATGCTTATTGCATTAATTGATGATGATGGAAATTCCCGCCATTATAATTCCATCGCCAACTCGAAAAGTTTTTCGTTTTTATTGTGATAGATTGCAACTTATTTCTGTATATGAGTCAGGGCTTTTATTCTGCAATAGATCAACTTGTAATGGACAGAGTCTTTCTATAATGCAATGAGTAACGATTGCTATTCGCCTCCTGCAGCAGTTGTTTGGTTGATACAGATCGATGGTGAACTCTTTTCTGTTACCCCCAACCAAATCTGAAAGACACTTACTATTTGCAACAGCCCTTCTTTTTCTTTGAATGATTTATTATGGCCAAAATATATACAGGTTTGACATTCCCTCCAAGAACAAAACCTTATTACCGGAATCTTGCTGTCAGGCCTCATGAATAGACAGCCTAAACGGTGGTTCCAAGTAAACAGTTCAGATAATTTGATACGACTTAAATATTTGTCTTAGCATTCGGTAGTGTCAAAAAAATCATTCTCTGAATTTTCATTTGGAAAAGATTTAATTCCATACTGAAAATAAGCTCATCGGCAACGATTGGTATTGAACGACCGTGAAGGATTCTTTTTTTTTCTCTCATAAGTATGTGTTCTTATGTGTTTATGCATTTTTTATGTGTTTTCGCATTACAGCTCTCCTGGTCATACTGTTTTGTCAACAGACTCAAAACTTTGCATCAGTACTCTTTTCACTGGGCCGTTTCTAAAAAAAGTTCGTTCGATTTTGAGGGAAAAAGCTCTTTCGACCTGTTTTTGTCCTGATTTTGTTTGTTTATTCCAGCGCTCCTGGTTATACCGTTTTGTCTACAGACTGGAAAATTAGCATCAGATCACCAGTAGATTCCTTCTAAAAGAGTTTAATTTTAGATAAAGGAACCTTTTCTAACCTATTTTGCACCTTATTCTGACGTGTTTATCAATAACATCAAGATCATTTTACTCATTTTTAGATGTTTCCAAATGGAAAACGGTTAATGTTGCGAAAAGATTTTTCTTACGGCATTCAGATATCGAATCAACGATTGTCCAATTATTGACTGTGATTTCAACTTTTTTTTATAGACTTACACAGTTTACCACATCACTATTTCAAGCAGGGTTGAACATGAGACCGATGTGAATTGACTCAGAGCCATATGAGAAATTAGTGCCAAGATGTACGTGTGATTATCCCAGAAAATAGCTAGGTAAAGCTCTTACACCTTGCTCCGGCGTCAGCTGTCCCTGTGTCGGCTTGCGATGTGTGAATAGTCGACAAACACTCGAAGTGGCATCACTCGAGTCACCATTCTTGTTCACAGCACCTGAGATTCTCAAGCAGTTACCAATTTTAGTAGTAACCAAACTCGACATTGCTTAACTTAGGTGATTAACACAGGAATTTGTGTATCCACGTGTTGGAACGTACGAATTTTAGTGAATAAATCCCTATGAAAAACTGAAATAAGAGATGAGCAGTGTTTTTCTAGTAATTTGAAAGTGCTTCGTGGAAGTATTATTGTTGGACAACGAGACTCGCAGATTATTCGTGGTCAGTTCAAACCTCACTGTTTACTCCGAACTAGTGAATTAATATCAGAACTTAACCAAACTATCTAATTAAAGTTTTCATTTTTTTTTTTTTGAATAAATGTTTTATCAATATTTCTTGTCAATATTTCCTCCAACCTTGAAATTGTATGAATTGAAAACACAGAATTCGCATCCCGCACCACTAAAGCTTGCTAGGTCATGTAGCCAAACCTGAGTTATATCGAATGCTACAACAGCTCTCTCAGCGCATACCAACTCCATGCAAACTGCTGTTAAACACCTGGTGGTAGTAGTCCGAGGGGCAACCTTACAATCATCAGTTTGAGATTCGACTTAAACTAATTATGTTCACTTAGCTCTATTACCCTTGTGAAAATAATTAATCCACTTTCCCTGTGCCAGCATTATTTTTTTTTTATTCTACGTGCTTTGTAAATTCGAAAAATACATAGTATTTGTAATCTGCAAAAGATTTTGATCGAAAATCTATATATACATGGTAGAGAGATGTGGCAAATCCTAGGAAGGTCTATGTCCAACGACCGACGTTGAAAGACTGATGATGATGATGATGATGATGATGATATTTCAAAGACACTTATGAGATTTGTTAACATAGTTCAAATATGGCACTGGGAAGTTTAACATCAACATAGTTATTCGTCAGTATAAAAATGGCTGTAATAATCTCATGGACTGATATTCATTTAAATATGTAGAAAAAATGTCGAAGTACTGGAAACATAAAAAGACAATTAATATCCAATTTAATTCTATTAGAGGGAGAGTCGAAATGCTTGAAGCGGTACCCAACAACTTAGTATAACCAACTACATATTTTGGAGTGAGTTTGAACATTACTAAAACTCGTCCTATTTGTGTCTTGTGCATCACTGAACCAAGTTTCGTAAATATATTGTACACACACACGTACACACACAATAATAAGCTACACGACAAATTGATCATTCAGACCATTGCTAGTGGAGCGATTTAGACCCTTTGCGTGTGCTGGAATGAGCTAAGTTTAGTGAATGAATTTGCTAATTTCGTAAACCATCACTAGTATCGCAAATGTTATCTTTACTTAGAGCTTTATGCATTTGAACACTTCACTAAGCCAATTTCAATAAATAGATTAGATACCTGTCGTAGAGTAATACTCAGTATTAATTTTGCGGACCATTGAAATTATGGGTTCGATCCTTACTATAAGCCCTACTATTGTCGTCCGGTCACTGAATAAGCAAAGCTTGATAAGTATATACAGATCAGCATTTAATATATATATATATATATATATATATATATATATATATATATATATATATATATATATATATATATATATATCATACACACATCAATACACGCAAATACATATGAGTATGTTTTATACACACATGAGCACACACACATATATATACATTTAAGCATATGAATATGTGATATACTAATATGATATATTATAATATGATATATAATATATCCGTCATTGCAGCCAATAACTGAACACTGTCGCATAAAATTTCAAAAGTCAGGCAAAAAATTCCATCGAAGAAAAATATGGACAGAATAAATTCCATGTATGGTATTTTCCACTGGAAACATCCAGAAGCTACAGAATCTAAATGTTATTCATAGACTAAAATTAGGCCCCAAAAAGGCTCATTCGTTCACCATGTAACTGTTTGGGGGATTTAAAAAAAAACAGTTATAAAATGTATGTATATGATTGTATAGCAATTTTGTTTATGTTATACAGCGCTTGATAGCAAGGTAGACTAGTAAAAGCTGACAGAAAACCAGCGGGAAAAAGAAAGAGATGAAAACACGCAGAGAGAAATGACTCTCTAACGGACAACGAGCTAAGTAAATATCAATCTCGTCAAAACACATGAAATATGTGATATGGTTCTAGTTGAAACCAAAATATAAACGCTGTTTTATTCATTCGGTTCATGTGTCTCGGAAAAGCAGGATAAAAAACGAGCTAGCATTAATGATGTCGAAACATGACAGGTTATATATACACTCTTAAGCCTTAACATCTCAATGTGAGCTCATTCGATAGAGAAATTAATCTACGTATGTCTGAATATCTGAAATGGAAGGTTATTACTGTCATTCACTGATTCATTTGTGACAATTTTTGTCCAAATTTCTGAAACGACACATTGTAACTGTCGCTCACAGATTCTGGAGATGTTTGCCTGAATTTCTGAAATAAGAGATTAATACTGTCATGCACAAATTATTTTCGGGGAAATTTTTGGTTAAAATCTCTTGGTCGACGGTTTGATACTGTCATACAGAAATGCTCTTTTGGCAATTTCCGTCATCATCGGGCTGGGGTTACACCGATCGAAATGCTGTAAAAAGATAGCAGAATGAGAAACGTGATCCGACTGGAACAATTTATAAACCTAGAACTTAAACTAAACATGGTTGATACTTACAACTTTCACACTTAATTTTAATAGGAAATCAATAATTCTACAATGAAAAACTATTTAGGTCTTTACTTTCGGTAGACAAGTGTTGCATAGAAAGAGAGATCAATTTAGTTTCGCAGATCATTGAAGGTTTATTTCAGTTATCACTATTCGTCTCAAATGTGTGGCTCTGTGCGAGACAAACTTGAGGGAGCTGAATAGAAAAAGGGTAAGTATACACAGCTCGTAATTGTAGATCTTCAATCGAACGTAAAGTCGGAAGTAGGTCTCATTTTCAAAACTGTAGTACCTAGGAGCGAACTCAAATCAAGTACACTCGCTTGAATGATTGGTTTAACAAAGAATCACCTATCGATCAGAGACAACGGGACGACTCTTGGGAAAATAGTAGAAACTATTGCAGAGCATTGGAAGTTCATTGCGTTAAAAGAATAAAACTTATTAACAATCAATCGATCTAGAAATTGTGAATTCACAATTGATGAGTGACGTTAATGAATATAAGCGATATTATTAGCGAAGAGAATAATTAGACTCGGCATTTTCATTGAAAGCAAAGCAACAAAGCGAAAAGATCACCGACATTAACAGCTATGAAGCGTCAGAATTCACAATGGGGGTGGGGAGCTGAGAGGAGGGTGCGAGAAGTGGACACAATGAGTGAAAAGGAAGATAGATACAATAGAAGGAGATGAAAAGGGAGACGATCAAAGAATGTCTTAGTTTGAGTGGGCGCATTGGTGGGTGGATAGAAAAATAGGTGGAGAAAGAAGAAGAAGAAGAAGAAGGAGAAGAAGAAGAAGAAGAAGAAGAAGAAGAAGAAGAAGAAGAAGAAGGAGGAGGAAAAAAGTGAAAGTGATGAGGAGAAAAATGAAAATAAAAAAGAGAATAAAGAGGCTGGAGAGGGTGAATGAAAAACAAACGTGGACAAAAGAAGGAGAATAAGGAGAATTTAATATAAGAAAAAAAGGAAAGGAGAGATGTAAAAGAGAAAAAAAAAGTAAAGTGACGGAAAAATAGGGAAAGAAAAATAAAGGATAGATAAAACTTGTAGAAAAGACGGAGAAAAGGTGAGAAAAAAAGGGCAGAGAGGAGTAGGAATGGAGAAAAAAAGTGAAAAAACAAGTAAAAGGGAAGGAAGAAAAAAAGAAGAAAGACATTGTAGAAAGATGGAGAGGTGGGAAAAGAGGAAAAGAATGAAAGACAAACAAAAACGAGAAGGAGACGGTATCGACAAGAGAAGGGAAGGGCAGACAAGAGAAAAAGAGTGGACTAGTATTCCGAGGGAAATCATGAATCATCTCTACCGATGTATGTTTCTTTTTACCTCGATTATTGAGCAACTGTGGGTAGAATCTAGTTACCTTGATTTTAAACAAAAGTTACCACTCGATAGAAACTGTCATGCGTCCAATACCATGTTGGGAGTGATTAATAAAAAAATGGAAAAAAAGGGCGATCAATTGATTAGATACTTCTCATGTATTTGAATGCTACACGAAAAAAAAAACTGAAGGATCAATTTAGCATAACCTTACATTGCAAATACAGTCCCACAATAGATACACTGGGGTGTATCATGGACATCACAACTCACAACATGGATCCCTAGAGATCACATGCGCAACCGAGGCCAACAAAGCACTAGATGAAGAGACGAAGTAGACATGTCCAGAATGTACTGGCTCCGTGACACCCATGTTAAAGAAGTGTGTTGAATCCAGGGGCAGATCTATGTCCAGCGAGAGGTATTAAGAGAATGATGATGATGAAAAAGGAGAAGAAAAAAAAACCCTTTTGCTAACTCATTGAAAGGAATGTGTGTGTGTGTATATATATATATATATATATATATATATATATATGTGTGTGTGTGTGTGTGCATGTGTGTGTGTCACAACTCTTAAATATCCTTAACCCAGAAACAGTGTTAAAGTTTCCCTGTTGTTGATATTGGGGATTAAAAGGGCGAAAAACGAAAGAGAAGAGGATTGAAAAGTAAGCTATGATAATGGACGAAGATAAGATATTATTAAGAAGGGCAAAAATAAAGGAAGAAACAAAGATGAAAAGAAAGGAACAAAACTCACAACGGTTTCCCTTAGGCAGTGAGTAAATAGCTTAACATAATAACACAATAAAGTAACATTGCTATTAAAGGCAACAAAATTTAGATTTGGATACATAGTTTGAAAAATGAATAACGCTTTACAATATTTCATCTGATAAAATAGATAATTGAATAAATTTGATTACCGATATTGAACTAACAGTTAACGACAGATATGGCACAGCATAGATAGCAATAGGGTTTTATTCTAAGAATCTTATTTGAAATTGCACTTGCTACTAGTCCCTATAGATCAGTGGTGAGAGCGGTAGGGCTTTAGCCGAGCTACCTTTCGACGTAGTGGATCGTGAATTTATTCTTCATCCCGATTCGTGTCGTTGATTCCTTCACTCATAGTCGAAGGAAAACCAGTCTGAGTTCAGCTGCAATAGAAGGCAACAACTATCAAGATGAAGGTAGATAGCAGTTGATAAATCAATAATGACAATTCACAATACCTCATCTTATAAAATTGATAAATAGTTCTCAGTTGTCTGTGATTGAAAGACTTGTCAGTTTGGCTCAGTTGGTAAGAGCTACCAACCGATGACAAGGGATGTCAAATAATGGGAGGGAATTGGTAATTTTATATATATATTGGTTTGGTTTAACGTGACGAGACGGACTAACAGTGAAGAGGTCACTCCCCTGAATTAGGTGAGGATACTTCTTGCTATCCTTGTTCATTTAACCGTTGGTATAAACAAAGTCGACTACAGGCTCCGCCTCGGCTGGAGTTTACCAATAAAAAAACAGAAGAAGTAAAATCAAACATGGTAAAGCAGAAAATAATAGAAAGCAAAAAGTCGTAATGTAATGGAATGAGGAAAGGAGGAAAGAAATGTTAATAAAGCGAGAAAGTCAGATATGATATCTGAGCAATACAGTTTTATTTGAAATAAATCGTCAAGGGAGACAGTGAATGCGGGCACTATAGAAGAGAATGAAATAAAATTAGAGACTGCATTAAAAAGAGAAAGAATGTAAGATGCAATTTTAAGGAAGAGAAATAAACAGGAGATGAGGCAAGGGGAACAAAGTAGAACGAAAAGGTGTCAATATATTTTTATTAATGATAGCGGTAAAATGGAGACAGAAAAGTACGCTGGAGAGAAGTCGACTTGGGGAACTCTGGTTAGTTATTCAATAGAAACTGTTTCATAATCAACATCTTTTGTTCAAGGTGATCAATCAGAATTGCTAAAAAGGGCGATCATTCAAAAAATTACTTCTCTCGCCTTTCCAAATAAATAGAAAATAAGTGTGAACCTACCTGGACACAAACCAGAAGACCGATTTACCATGCATCTACGTTGCAAATTGAAGCTTCACCCCACGTAAAACTTTTTTTATTTTCCCTAAACATAACGGGGATAAAATCTTAAATTATCTAACGTTTTAGCTCCATTGGAGCGGCCTACACTATTGGTACATTTATACTTAGATAGTAAGTTATCAAGGTATTTTTTTTCAGTTAAATAAAGCGTTGATAAATGCCATATCTACGTATTCAAAATCATGTTCAGTTTTGCTGAGTGTCTTCAAGAAATTCAAAAGGAACGTCAGTAACAGATGGATATATCTCATTCTCCTATCGAATGTTTTTCTAACATGTGCTGAATTGTGATCTCCCAGGTTATGTTGAGCATGATTCTCTCTTGTGCACAAGGGGTTCTCATTTTGAGGGTCAGTCTTTTGGTTAGGTTCCATGTTTCAGCTCCAATGGTGACTATCGGGAGGATTCACTGGATGTACATCTTTTTTCTTAGGACTAGTGGGGTTTTCCTCTTCTTGTTCTGACAAAAGTTTGCCATCGAATGTTGATTCTCCGTTTGATTTCTTCTTAGGATTTCATAGAAAGGAGAAACAGGGGTTGGAGACATCTGAGAATCAATTAAAGAAAAAATCAAAAAAGAATGGGCTGGCCATGTTGCTAGAATGTCAGATAATCACTGGACATCACGACCCACAATATGAATCCCCATAGTTCACATGCGAGACTGTGACCTGACAAACGAGACAAGTCCAAAAAGTATTGGCTACACAACACCCATGACGTAGAGGTTCAGCGAATCTTGGAGAAGGTCTATGTTTAATGACAGCCGAAAGAGAAGAAGGCTGTTACTACTGCTGCTAAGGCTGCTGCTGCTGATGATGATGATTGTGATGATGGATGCTTTTCATTAAATTTTGATGTATAATATATTTGACATAACAACGACACATCACCAAAGTGACAAGTATATAAACATGCACATCAAAATTAATACTTCAAAATAAGATTAGGATTTGAAATATAACTTTGTCCGACATAAGTTTCAGGTGCCTCTTTGTTTGCTTTCATCTGTTTGGGTCTCTCTCTCTCTCTCCCTGAAAAAAAAACATGAAAACAATGAAAAATGGAAAAGAAACATAACGTAACCTTTGTTGACAGTTATATTTGACGGTTCTTGAAAACTCAGAATAGAAGGAAGACTATAAAACAAAGAAGGGTTCCAGAAGACAAAAAAAAAAAAAAAAGAATCGAAAGGGATGAATGGATTCACACCAAACAGGGTAGTAAAACAAGGTTATTATACAAAAGGGAAAAAGTACGCCGAGTAGAAATCAACGAGTCGAATGAACAAAATAAATTAATAAAAAGGAAAAAAAGATACACAAATATAAAGCTGAGTCGACACAGATAGAATACAAAGGCCGATATGGCTGGAAACAAAAAAAAATCAAAGCAAGAGAAAACTGAAAAGTGAAAAATATCATCTCGATGCATCAACTAACCACATCATATAAAGACACAAACTGGAAAGACAGCCGTCTTGCTCCAATCTTTTAAGAGTGGAAAGCTTATCTGCCTTGAAAAGTATCAGAATCCTTGCTTTCACCCAGTGGACACCAACTAGCAATACAGGTATTCCTTGCTTTTCAGAATTCGTTTACGCTACTTTCACCCCTTCATGGTAAAAAGGCAAAATCTATGGGGAGGGCACAACTATTTAAGCCACTAAGAAAACCTGAAATGTATTGATCTTTGTCTGGTACAACGGCATGTATGTAGGGTATCCAATGAGGATATAACTCAATATTCACATCTAACGAAACTGGCTTGCAAACCATCGATTCACGATGATAAAATATCGACTTTGTACTTTATTATTGTTGGACAGGAAACGCAACAAAAGAATTATTTCGTCCAAGACAAAAGAACAATTAAACATGAAAATATCCAGTTTTTCAATTAACGAATATTTTTCTCAAAATAATGACGCCTGTTTTGAATTGTATTTTATACTTGGAAGCACAGGAACAATATTTGCATGCGTATAGCATTCCCAAGTCCCTTACGATGAACAAACACAATCCACTCACTGGAATAGTATCTTAGCACGATGGATAATAATATTTTACACTTTATGAAGATTGTCGATTTATTGCACGTTGTGGAATGTTGTAATACTTCCTCGAAGAAAATTTGTAAAGTTGGAAAAATGTCCGGGTTCACATTATAACCTTACGACTGCCCTTTTATGTGTATTTCGTTGTTCATGGCTTATGCATACGGTATCAATTTTGAAGTTATTTTATGTTGTTTTTGTTTTTTTTCGAGATTATGAATCCAGCTTTGATGATGTTCAGATTTAAAACGAAATTTTTCATCTTGATCGGCACCAATGGACTTTTAAAAAAGGGTCCTATGTTGCCACTAAAACTTTTGAAAATCCAGTGTTGCCAGTGGGAATCATTTCTTTTTTTTTTCACAATTTAAGAGTAACTCCCAGAACGGAAATATTTTAAAATCACATCTAAATTGGCCGCTCTGCTTATAACCTCGCAATGGGTGTTGTGAGGTCGGTACTATCAGGGAAACTTTTAGTAAATCCAATTTCTGGCTCGCAAGGTATATTGGAGCCTCGTTCTACTAACGAACTGCTGGTATTTTCGAATGGTCCCCCATTCTAGTTCTGCTCAAGCTAGATGTTGCTTGAGTTTGTGAATCCTACGTAACTTGTGTCGATGCAGAGGTCCCCCAACTAATTCTTTGTGCAGAGTGCTTAGCGTGAATGCAAAGAGAGTTATTTGGTAGACCGGCGGTGGATTGAACTACTAAAGGTGAGCACTCAACCGCTGGATCTAGGTGATCGGTAAAGAGGTTACTGAAATCAGAAAAAGAAAACCCACAACTGTTCAAGTATGAGTTATATCTTTACGATTAACGACGATGCGGCTATTAATACACGGAAGAGATTAGTTGGGAAATAAATTGATGCTCGACAGTTGCGTGTCGGTTGAAGACGTGGGGTGATGAATTGACATGTTTTGAAGTCTTGGTGCCAATACCACACCGGAATATGATAAGAGAACACAGCAAAGAATGTAAATTCTGTAGACGGACTGGAAAAAAATGATTATAAAAGAAACCAGTTCGATTATAGCAGAAAATCCTAGAAAAGAAGAAAAAGAAAAAATACCTAAAGATGAACAAAAAAATATGAGAAGTAAGAGAAAAAAATAGCAAAAAACGAATGTAAAAACAGGAAGAGAGAGAAAAATTTAAAAAAAAAAACGGACAGTAAAATTAATGAAATAAAATATTGAGTCGTTATGATGACAGCAAGTATAAATAGACACAAAGTCACTTTAATTAACCCCTTGTTGGCATAGAACCTATTTATATATTCATTCGGCATATGTTAGTCGAGCACTAGGTCACAAGTTTCAGACACCCAATAAAATGGAGCTTACCACACTCGCTGATTGTTCAATAAGACAAGATTATCAGCAATTACTTCGTTGCAGATATATAGTCGCTTTTGTTATAGATATATACCAATCATATAATCTTTCAGGTTTATAATGTGCTATCTCGAACTCCCGTCAATCTTAGCAGCAAAAGCGGGTGTAGTATGGACTTTTGCCACTACGCTTCATGAGCAGTATCCTTTGCAAACTCGTTTCACCAATTCTATCATCCGAACTGTTAACTATTAAGCCAACTCAACATCTACCTACGGTCGTCTTTCTTTTTTTAAGGATCGGATTTCCCAAACTTTGGAGGGTGTATTGTATATATCATCCAGCTCTGTTGACTGCTTTCAAGTTTAGGAGACTTTTTGTTTATTGTAGGCATAAAAATTACCAACCATTACATTAAAAGTATTTTCTGAAATTCTGCACCGTGTCACTTTCTTAATCCAGGCAGTTATTTGGAACGGTAATCTTATCATGTCAGAATAGCACATTAAAATAACTCGAGGTGTTTATCTTAATGGCAGCATGTAATCAGTGAGACGGTTGGGAAAGGGGTGATCAATGAATAAGTCTCATCTCTTGTCTTTTGTTGAGCGGTGGTCACTGAAAAGTCTAAATTTAAAAACGAACGAACGTGAATCCTGCCAGATGCAGACTAAGGGATTTATTTAGCAAAAACTTACATTGTAAATCCAACTCATCACTAAAAAATACTTAAGGGATTTTTTAAAAACTTTTTTCTAGACGGAATAAGGAGTAGATATTTTAAAATCCCTCTTAATTCGGTTTGTGTGAGCGACAAATGCAAAACTTGGCCACTCAAACTTGAAAATTAAAGGAATCCATGTTGATGAAGACAATGATGATGTTTACTGTTTTGTTTGATGCTTTTTGAAACACAAAAGATGGTTACTGCACACTCTTTTTGCACCGTGTCTCTACGATCCGTTAGATATGGCTCGAGAAGAATCTGAAAATCACTTGCCGTGAAAATGGAAATTAATTTGTAAAAGAAGTAGCTTCTTTCCATCCCGATACGAAAACGTACATTTCCAGTGGGAGAAATCATTGGCATACGGGAAAAAGTGACGTCGGGGTCAATGGTTACTGAATCATCTAGTTAAATAACTATAGGTAGGGATCATTGTATCGCACATTTTCTCTCTCTCTCAGACCCTTTTGTGTTACCCCTGAGCATGTGCACAACCCTAAAGAGTTTCTACGTAAAATATAAGCCATCAAATTTTGTCCGGGAAAAAAAAGGAAGGAAAATCAATGGAAAATCAATGACGGATGACTGTGAGTCATCATTGTGAAACTAATCTCTTTGAAGTCCGGTTCAATGGTGGACATTTAGAATATCAAATCAGTTCAAGCATTCAGTCTATTATGATCAATAATTTTTATACTTATGTATGCGGAAAATCCTGCTTCGAATGGATACATTCGGGAAGAGGAGACGTACTTTAATAGTCTATTCTGCTAACCCTGAAGGTATTTTTCTTTTTTCATTACTTTTCATAATCGTTTTTTTTTTCTAAATTGTTACCCTCTTCATCTTTTTCAAAACGATTTTCTTATTACAGACCCCTTACGTGCGTCGTGCAGACCATGAAGAGTCCACGGACCATACTTTGACCTTTTATAAACTGAAGTGCAAATAAGTAAAACTCTGAAAACTGCACTTTGCGGGGAGAAGATGTTTCAAGCTATATTTTATTTAAAATGTTTCATTTGGGAAAATCATTTTGAATCATTCCCGCGAATATGATCGATGGCAACAATCACTGAATTAACTGGAAGATTATTTTTAGCCTTAATAGAAACATGTTTCGTTTTCTTTCATGAATGCAAAATAGAATTGCAACGGTTATCATGTTCTTTTATCCGAAAAGTGAAGTCAGAGAAAGACGAAAGATGACAACGAAGGAAGTATTCATAATCTTCTTTGATGTGACACTTTGATGTATGAAGTAATCTTTTATTTCTTATCGTTTTTGTTCTTGTGTCGGACCCCATTATGCACGGCTACGGAAAGGATACTACTACTACTACTACTACTACTACTACTACTAATAATAATAATAATAATAATAATAATAATGATGATAATAATAATAATAATAAGATATGTCAGGGAAATAGCATAGATGGGCGAATGCTTCTTTTACTACTCGGGTGTGGACTTATCGATTTCCCTTTGAGAGTAAGTGGTAACCAGAGGTTCCAATGGAGAAAATGAGAAAAACAACCATCTTCATTTGGGAATGAATCTTTGTGTGTATTATATATATATATATATATATATATATATATATATATATATATATATATATATGAATATGAATAAATGATGTACCTACTGTACAATATATTTCAACGAAAAAGAAACTTAGAAGATAGAATGAAAAATCATTTTATAAAAATGAATTTAGGTATATTTTAAAATCGATTCAGTTTTTTTCAAACTCTTCGAAAGTGTTCATATGGATCTACTTGAATGTGTTCTTTATATCGTGAAATCATTATTGTAGATACTATATATATATACACACACACACACAAAAACATATATATATATATATATATATATATATATACACACACACACACACACACATATATATGTTATAAATCCGTTATATTAATTTAAAATTCAATTTATAATGATATCCTGTTAATACACGGTGAATATATCATTCGGCCCAAATAGCGTAATTTGGGCTATTACATTACTGATGGCTATTTAGTTCAATGATAAGAGAAATAATTTGTTTAAGTGGCTACCTTATAAATTGCAGGTTCGATTCCTGCAGCATCATTTTTCGTTTATTCCATTTACACTAAAATCAAATGATACATTTTTCACTGAGTAATAATGGGAGATAGTTTCAAATTAATATGACGTATTCATTATATTTCTTCTGGATCGTATATTCATTTCCCAATTATATATATATCTATATATCTATACATCTATATCTATATCTATATATATATATATATATATATATATATATATATATATATATATATATATATATAAAGCGCTACATGGGAGAACACATCATACGCCAAAATTAAAAAAAGATGAGGTACCCCCGAACCATTTCTCCAGCGTGTGATCTATCAATATTTGTCTTGCTTTTCCCTCAAAGATGTTCCTGATCTTTCCTACAGATCGGAAGAAAATTGCGTTCTGCTGAACAATTCATTATTCAGGATAACATGTTTCTTTTTTTCTTTCTCCTTTCAAGAAATTTGGATACTGGATATAATCTGTTTTGTCATGGAACCGTTCATACATATATATACATAATGAATTGAAGGATTCGCTACACTAACACTTTTTATGCCTCTGCCTTGTTTGGGATTCTCCAGGCGTATGAATCGGTTTATTTTGGATCCCCATTTAGACATTTCAGGGGGTTGTATTTTTTTCTAATGGGTAGGATCTCCCTCTTATTCTATCTATATACATTTTTTTTGTTTTTATTTACTTTCTTTAATGGTTGGTCGTTGCTTGCTATGTTTTTCTGCTTCACTTACAGTAGAAACTTGTTGATAGTTATAAATTAACAGGATATAGTGTGAGCATTTTCATCATCAGTAAGTTATAAAACCATCAGAATGTATTGAACACTTCATGAAGTAAACAACTCGTACATCGGATATTGTATTATATTATATAATATTATATTTCTGATTTGTATACATATGAATATATATAGAGAGAAACAGACAGAGACAGAGAGACACAGAGAGAGAAAGAGAGAGACAGAGACAGAGAGAGAATGGACAGAACTGAACTCACTATATCAGAGAATTAATCTGCGGACGTACTTGCAAATAGGAAGTGCACAAAAAGTGGGCAATAATCTTGGTCCAGTGTAAACACGGTTACAATCAATTCCTGTCATCAGTTAGCTGCCACGAATCGCTTGAAGTAGACACGTTTTTTTTTTCTTTCTGACACGTTGTAAAAATGGTCTGTTTGAAAAATCCATCATAGCATTCAATTCAAAATCTTCAGTTAAATTGAACAAGACAGCTATCGAATCTTTTCTTATGCTACGTGCACGTATATCCCAAAAGTACAAGAGATTTTCCGAAGGTCGAGAAAGATTATGAAGATAAACATTATTCACTCCAATGCACGTCAAGAAACGGCGAAAATCTTCGAAAGATTGAACAATTCATTTTCTGCCATCATTTTGAAGGCTTTTTCGATTTTTTAAAAATTTCCTCCCCCGTTCTGGGGCGTGAATGGGAATCCACAAAAATAACTTTGAATTTTAAACTTTGGAGCATCGTTTGTTCCGTTAGAGTGTAATAAGGATTCAAAGAAAATGATGAATATATTCCTATCTGTTTGAAATAATTCCAACACGACGGTATTATGCGGGAAAAGTGACTAATACAAATAATTTCAAATATTTAGAAAAACAGGGCTGGTCAGTAACACAATATAACGACGTGTTTCCTGGGCATAATAAGGAGTGAATGTTTAAATTTTCAAACTCCTAGCTCCATGTGTACGATCTGTGTGCGCAACACATACATTCATAGCCCAACCTTGAAATATGAAGAAGCGTATGTTCACAGTTTTGGTGACAGTGTTCTAATAAAGTATTCACAAGATAATTTAACCCGAATTCGTTTGAGGGATGATGGCCCAGTGATGCACTAATTTGTCATTTCATAAATCGAAAAAATATCCATGTTTTTCCTCACTGTCTTTCAAGATTGGCTCCTCAGATATTTTCCTTTGTTATTCTCCCCCAAAATATTCCTCCTTCCCTAGATATTTTCCTTTGTTATTTTCCCTAAAACTATTTCTCCCGCCAAACATCTCCTTGGCAAAAAAAAAAAAATTATGACATCATGGAATGGAGACAGGTTTTATTTACCATCTCAAAAATACGAACGCCTTGGTGTAGTAGGAAACGAAGGGGTACGTCTACAGAGGATACAACGATGGAAAATAGTACCCAATATCTTTCAAAAGATTTATTTAAAAAAACCCAAAAACAAACAACTATGAAATTAAAGAATCTAGACAAACAATGTCTGATACTTCTACATAACTTTCCAACAGCTAACTATGTATTGATTTTTTACTTATATTTTGTAATTTTTCATCTTCAAACAATATTTTATCAATTTCGAAGTCCTATGATGACATAAAAAATCTTTTTGAAATGTATCGGATAAATTTTTCACTCACTGTAGGAGTGTCTCACAAACTTCGGAAGGCCAAAGTGGATGAATTCCCTAGTTCTTTGTGACAATATGTTGGCTGCAGGAAACTCATTCAGTCCTGACGGTCGGCAAGCTTTGTGGAGCGTGGAAATTAATTGCGCGCAACAAATGAAGACGTAAGGGGCGCTAATCAAAGAATGTATGTGAAGATACGATTCTAATTTGATGCCAGAAGGTAGAAGGATTCTTTTCAGATCCAATAATTAGCATCAGTTGGCGAGTAGGAATGTAAAGGGTATATCACATTTATGATTCATTTGAACAGAGAGTTGACACCTACGCTTATTCCTATTTCTGAATGAATACACCAGACTCTGCTAACAGCATTATTATCCAGATCGCTCATTAGCAATGCATTCACATTATTCATATATATATATATATATATATACACACACACATATATATATATATATATAAATATATATATATATATATATATACATATATACTTTTATATGTATATATATGTATATATATATATAAATACATATATATATATATATATATATAAATATACAAACATACAAACATACATATATATATATGTATATATATATATATATATATATATATATATATATACATATATACTTTTATATATATATATATGTATATATATGTATATATATATAAATACATATATATATATATATATATATAAATATACAAACATACATACATATATATATATATATATATGTATATATATATATATATATATATATATATATATATATATATATATATATATATATACTACTTCTTTGAAAATTAGTTTTGAAAAAAATCAATAAACAAAATAGATCAGTTGGAATTTTGAATTCAATTATTTTCATTTAATTAAAATAAACAATGCTCAATTTATTAATCATACGATATAGGGCTATGTACCGAATACCTGGGAGAGAAGTTACCTAAGAGTCATGACTTGTTGGGTAATCTATCACCCTGATTATGTATATATATATATATATATATATATATATATATATATATATATATATATATATATATATATATATATATATATATATGTATACACACACACACACATATATATATATATATATATATATATATATATATATATATATATATATACATATATCAGACATATTCTTTCAGTAATGCTTGCATTAGTTCTAGATCAATGTAAATTACTCTCTCCTACTGTTTAATTCCTTTACATTGCATTTTCATGCTATAATCTTCAGCGATCCTTCAACACTACACATATAATATTCATGTTCAGTTAGTGAGGTATGCATAAATTTCTGATCAGTGAATTTCAATGCATTTCTTTATTAAAATAATCAACAGCGTATTTCTGGCAAATGAAATCGCTAGCCGCCTATTTGAATCATACATATAATAGCTTTGTTCCATCAGTAAAGTATGCATTAATTTCTGATACTAACCTCCATACCTTTTTAAATCGTTAGCAGTGCATTTAGATTATAACTTTGAATCTCGTATTATGTCAGTATCATAATCATCATCAGCAGTAGCAGCAACATAGAAATTATAAGTTCACCGCAGGACACAGACCTTAATCATCCCCAGCCATGACAACCATGACAGCGCTAGCTTACATCAATTCGTAACTAATGACAATTACCTTGAGTGACAAGTGTTTCATGACGCATCAGCTAAAGATCCACACCCAACAATTATGGAAGTGATTAGATGAAATAAGATAACGATAGCTTTTACTTGTTTAACTCAAACTATTGAAGCAGAAGAAATTTCATCGCTTGCTCGATTTCTTCCCTCGGTTATGCATTATAGATGTGAATAATGAAAGATCTCTCAACCATCGAGTTGATTTCTTCCTATTCTGTCACTTGTGTCGATGATAATTTGTAAGACGTAAAAATCATACAGCAGGGAAACATTACGACCCCACGACACACACATACGTTTTCTTTCATTTTTTTTTTCATTTTAAATACCAGCAAAAATTTAACTGAAAGTGGCAAATAATCAAATCATTACAACCAGTGCCTTTCCAGACAGCCCTGTTTATTAGCATACTCATGTGAAGATGATTTAATTCAACTTACGTAAACTTGAAATGTTTGACTAGAACAGAGTCTGTTCAAAATTAGGAAGGTTTTTTTTCCTGACCAAATTGTAATCGGCTGAAAGCATCCATAAACAAAGTTGGGGTAAAAAAAAATAGGTTTGAGAGCCAAATTCAGTTTTTTCGGGTGGGGGGAGCAAGGAAGGGAATTGATGGTGATTCCCCATCTACTTTTGGAGTTTTTTACCAGGTGTCTTCCCCTAACTAGATGAATCATGATGTAAGCAACTTACTGAACACAACGATCACATTGAGTGGAATTACGAGTATCAGTGAAGCAAACATTTCATCTACTACATGTATCGGATTTTCACCAACGGGAAAATATTTCCCAGCTGTAGACCAAGTCGAAGGGTCGGGTTGACCTTGTTTTCTTCACTGTAACAACATATCATCCTCATTTAATCCTCATTTAATTCAGGGGAACAAACTCTTCTCTGTTTGTCGGTCTCGTCATGTTAAACCAAACCGTTATACGGAAATCAAATTTCAAATAACGACCAAAGGATCGGTAGGCGGCTCTCTTACCAACTTCATTATAAATGCAATGCAAATGTTGAAGAAACCTTCTATGGCAATGGGCAGGCCATGTTGCAAGAATGAAAGACAACCGATGGACATCATGTCTCACAACATGGATCACCAGAGATCACATAAGAAACCGAGGCCGACAGAACACAAGATATATATATATACGAACAAAAATAATCCTGAATCTACCCCAAATTTTAACGAATTCTTTACACCATGGATAACTTTTCCAGGAGGCGTTGGAATTTTTAAAAACGTTTTTGAGATGTTGCACTGATATGTACCTTCAATGAGGAAGTTACCGTAGAGAATCGCTTGATCCGCCCCAAATGTGATAAATTCTCCCTCAGTCAATGCCTTACCCTCTCATGAAATGTCATTGAAATTCATAGAGCATATTTGAAGATATTGTGTTGACAGATATCTTTCGCATCAAAGGTGAAGAAAAAAAAAGAATATAAGAGAGAGATTAAACTTAGCTCGATCTGGGATAACAGATTGTGTGTAGAAAGAAAATCTTGCATACATTCCCTTGGGAGGGGGCTGCTGAATGCTTGGTTTTAACAAGACACAAACCTATGCCACCTTCACCGTAGGGAAAACATGCAAATAACCTAACCAAGAGGTACGTACAAAGAGGGATGAAAGGCATTTCTATTACACTTATTACATACCTTGCTGAAGCTGTCAAGAAGATAGACACATTCTGGAGGAACCGATGATGACTGGGAGAGATATAAACGAATTTTAATCACGATCTCTATTAAGATTACCGGTAATAAATTTTGGCACCTTCTGTCAACCAGGTAAAGATAATGAGCCGAATAATCTCCCATAAAACAACAATAAAATGGTGTAAAGTGGCAATAACATTGAAAAATGTATCATGTGTTTGTTTGCTATTATCGTATATATTGGAAGATAAGACCAGATTTTTATGATAAGAAATGACCCCCAAATCAGCAGTTCAGCTTATACACAGATCAGTCAAAATTGGTCAATACAATACGAGTACAGTGTCGTTATCTGCAGTAATATTATCGAGCGATGATGACTTTTAATTCAATTTATTAACAATATCCTTGTGTTGTATGAAATGCTGTATTAGTAATTGACGGAGCGTATTGCGTAATATCCATTTAAAATCATTTCTCACATAGATTTGTCATCAATGATGCAAATTTCACTTTTTAGGCCTCAAAAAAGGATCCATATGTTTGAGATGAAATAAATGAATGCTTTGGTGACAGCAGATATAGTGCCACACGCAGTGTATACATAAAAACAGGATATCTCATGCAATGGCAAGGGACATAGCTAATATTTGAGTCAGTCGATTTTCTGAACGTTGTTCACGTTACCAGCGCTGCTTTTGCGTCTTTGTCTGCGCGGGCCAAGCGAAAATCTATTGACAGGAACGTTAAAGTCTGACCAGGAGGTAGTGACTGACAAGGCTGCACTGCCTATAAACTGTGGTCATTCAGGGAGCCCATTCCCTTATTTGGAACTAGAGTTCCCTGTCCCCTAGACTGGTTTCCATGCTTGTATTCGTAACTGGGGTAGGAAAGAAGAAATGACGAATTTTTGCCTTCCCCAAGCGCATTAGGTCGGGGGAAGACAAACTAACTCAGCGAAACTTTTCTTCTAACTTAGTTTGCTGATTCAATTGTCCATGTCACTCACTGTTAGGCATGGTAGGCCTGTAATGAGATGTATGTTGAGACTTATATTGATATATATATATATATATATATATATATATATATATATATATGTTCGATATGTCTACTTCAATTTTTCAAAACGATGGTATATGTTTGTAATCGGAAACAGGGTTTCTCTTTGAATATCAGATATCACACGAATAAAACATTTCTCTTTGTTTTATATATATATTGTTAAAGGAGGCAATACTAGATTTTGGGGAAGAATATAAACCCAATCCAATGTTACAAACAGTAAATGTATCCATCGAAAAAGTTTTTCAATCCTTCGTCGAATAGGATTTTGAATAAAAACAGTTCTTCCAAAGAGTTTCTCGGATTATTGACTCCCTGTCTATGTTGTTCACCTGACGTCTCGACTGGTTCATTCAGAGTATGGACATTTTGGTAAATCTTCCCAAATAACCAATTTGATATCTTCTTTGGTTCATTTTGCTGGGTATGGATTAGCAATGGTGTACTGAAAAATGACGCTCTTGTTGACCAAATTAAGCCATTTAGTTTTCTATCCAGAATGTTTTTACACGAAATGTTTAAAAGAAGAAAAAATATCAAAAGTAAATTAAATACATTGAAATTTTAAAAAAATGATAAATCAAATTAAATAAAAAAAATCAGAACTATATTTGTCATTTTGAATTCGAAGTTGAGAGTTTATTTTTTCTCCAGAACCGGTGTTTGCATTGCTATAAATATTTTATCACATGAGAAAAATCGATTTTTATTTGTTCTTAACGCTCTGGGAGATGAGAAAAGTGTTATTTAGAGCATCAGCACATTTTGTCGATTAGGTTTTCACTTTGATGTTGGAGTTCTTGCTTTGAGATTGCCATTATATTTTTCAATATTTATTTTCTCTTTTTCTCATTCTTCATTACTTTTGAATCATTTTTTTGCTGCTTTTTCTAAAAGATTCTTCTTTCTCTGCCTTCCTGCTTTCAATATTTCTCTCTTTATTGATGTTTATTTTTGTTTTCTTGTGTCTAATTTACTTCTATTCTATCTTCAACCTATTTCTTTCCCGTTATTAAATATGCTACGTCCTTTTGGATGGATATTTAGTTGCTCACTTTTTTTCGTTCATTCATTTCCCATTCATTTCTTTCTTTTTCCCCTTCCCTCTTTCTTTTTGATTCTTTCGTCTATTCTCCTTCTCTTCTGATGATTCATTTTATTTTTCAAATCTTTTTCATTTTGTGGCTTCTTTCTTTCTCCCTTACTTATTCATCTACTCATTCTATATGATAGTGCTTTCTTTCTTTTTTCTTTCTTTCTGTCCTTTATTGGTTTATTTTTTTCTTTCTTTTTTTCTCCTTGATTGTTCCCCGGGGATTTTTTTATTGGGGGGGGAAGGGTTCATTTTGTATAATTTTCCCTTTCATTTTTTCTTCTCTCCTTTTTCTTCCCATAATTCTTTCTATGATTTCTTTCGTTTTTTCCTCACTTTGTATGATTCCTTCCTTTCTCCATTCCTTTCTTTGTATGATTTCTTTAATTTTTTTTATCACCTTCTATGGTTTCATTCATTCCATCTTTATTATTGTTATTACCATCTTTCTTTCCCTCTTTCTTTTTTCTGTTTTGTATACTATCTTTCTTTCCTCTTTCTTCTCCATCCTTCTTTTCATTGTGTATGTTCTCTTTATTTCTTATTACATTGTATGATTTTCTTTTTCCCTCTCTTTCTTTGTTTCTCCACATCTTTCTATCTCTCTGCAAAATTTTTAATTCAATTCCACTAAAGAAAAAATTAACAAATCGTACGATACGACAAATTATGTTACATTCTCATGTTTACATTTCTAAGTTTATCTTCAATCATTTTTTTCCTTTCTTTTTCTCAATTTTTTCTTCCTCTTACATTTTCACAGTTTCCAGTCCTCACCAGTTTTCTTAGAGATATGCATCAAATTACATTCGATTACGTTCAGATTTTTATTAGGAAAAAAGCGTTGCGTAATATCAAATATACGCACAGATTTTATACTCATTTTTTATACATGACATTAGCACTAAAGTCCTCATTAATGACCGAGGAGGTAGTTTTGTATTTATAGCCAGCGCCATTATTCAGCCTTCTAGCCCATATAAAGCTAATAATGTTTGCTTTCCCAGGTAGATAGGCATTCCCGGCTTGAAAGTTTAACACGAATACTCCTCTTATCCACATTCACTCTAATTTATTTATCCTGGCGCCAGACTAATATAATTTCGTAAACATTGTAGATTTTCCAGCTGGGCCAACAATTTATAATGGAGTAAAAGTATTGTTTGTTAATCAGTGCTTGATTCAGACATTGTCACGGTATGGCATTTCTCCGGTAATCTGATGTAGTATAAGTGCAGCCGATGGAAAATGCAAAAAAGGACAAAAACCGAGTTGAAAGAATGAGTGCATTTATTTTTGTTCTACAATTTCGTCGTGATTTTGGTGAGAACTTTTAGGATGGTCTAGTCGGCACGGTAGAGCGAGTGATATCCTCTAGAGATCAGCACAACGAACATCACTCATTAGTTGTTGCGAATAACCCTCTTCAAATTAGGAACGCCAGTATAAGTGTTTTGTCTGGTACAGAAAACTCTGTAATGTTTGGTATGTTACCTCTTACAAAAGCCGAAGTCAGATGAAGCATACTAGCACTATATTTCACTGCAATTGGAGAAATCTATATGCGTGTGTGCGTCAAGAAGGAATTGTCGGAAGGCATTGGCGTTCGAATCAAGTTAGGGAAAGACGTTTAGAAACATATTGTGCGTTGTTCATGGAACTGATCACCGTCTCTCAAATCACCCTACAAGGTGTAGATCCTGTATACGTTAAAGTACTTCAACACATATACAACCACAGCAACTCATTCATTAGGCTACATAAGGACTCTGAACCGTTTCAGCTCCAAAAAGGAGTAAGACAAGGTGATACCAGCTCACCCAAACTCTTTACAGCCTGCCCTGAGATGATCTTCTGGAACATGGACTGGGAAAATGGAGGAATCAAAATAGACGGCGAACACTTGAGCAACCTCAGATTTGCAGACGACATCGTCTTCTTTTTGCAGGGAACCGAAACGACCTCCAACTAATGCTAGATGATCTAAACAAAGTAAGCAAAAAGGTCGGCCTACACATGAACTTCAGTAAAATGAAAATCATGTGCGACAATCATGTTGAGAATAAAAACATAATTGTCAAGATAGAAGATGCAAAACTCTGCAAAGTAGACCACTACATCTACTTAGGACAACGAATCTCCATGAGACCCCCAAAAGAGGAGGAAATCAAGCAAAGAATCAGTTTGGGATAGCAAGCCTTCGATTGAGCAAGCACAACTTTCAAGAACCATATGATCCCAATAATCCTAAAAAGAAGAGTATACAACCAATGCATTCTCCCAATAGTCACTTATGGAGCTGAAACATGGAACCTTACCAAGAAACAGACCTGCAAGCTGAAAAATATGCAACATTTGCATGAGAGAATCATGCTCAACCTTACATGGAGAGACCACAAGACAGTACAGTATATAGGGAAGAAAACGGGCGTCAGTGACATCATAGAAACTATTAAAAACTCAAATGGCCATGGGCAGGCCATATTTCAAGAATGAAAGACAACCGATGGACATCACATCTCACAACATGGATCCCCAGAGATCACATAAGAAACCGAGATCGACAGAACACAAGAAGGGGGAATGAACTGGACAGATTCAGGAAATACTGGCCCCGCGACGACTATCATAGAGAATTGTCAAGAATCCTGAGGAAGGTCTATGTCCAACGACGGACGTTAAAGACTGATGATGATGATGATCATCATCATCATCATATCAGCTGATTCGAGGGATGTCAGACGCAGCGAAAGCTGATTGGTCAGAATACGTATATCATCGCTGTAGGAGATAATGTTTGATCAACACTGCTTGGGAGCCATCTTATTATAGTTGTTTTGTTTTAAATCCCCAAAACGGTTACGTGGTAAACAACCAATGATCCCGACAAATAAAATAATCACACATAGTATCATAATATTAAATTCAGTGTAAAACATTAAAAAAAAATACCGCAAAATCATATAAATTGCATTAATAGTTTTGGGAGAATAATCGACTGAAATGATATAGTATTTTTGGAAAAATGTTTTTTTCATATATTCAGTGTGTGAAGCACTGAACTTTTCTAGAATATATATATATATATATATATATATATATATATATATATATATATATATATATATATATATTGCACCAGATGGTGATCGGACTTTGTGATTGTGTACTAAAATCCTCTTAAAGTGTTAAATTTCTTTTGCAACGGTCACTTAATCTGAACTCCACCTCAAATACAATCTCCATAACTGGCTTATTTGGTAGTTGATATCATCTAATTAGAATCAAAGCACTGCCAAAAGCCATAATTTTAAATGCTGGTTTTCAGGGTGATTTTCACCCTCTTTAGAGACTAACGTAACATAATCTTTGTATTCTCATTTCCTCGCATCTGCTCAGCTGCTAAATAATGTTAGAATTCGAATCGACCAAGATTTCCTGTATGATCAGTTATGCATTATTGTATTTCAAAATCGATATTTGTTAAGATTATCCCATGATAAATCATATAGAGGATGAGAATTCCTGCTCTAGGTCTGAAGCCATATCCTGCAAGCCATTACCCCAACGGAGAGACAATACATTTATTAAGCCCAGCTTAGTCTGGCACTGGAACACAATTATGGAGCATACATTGAGGACTGAAATCAGTTGTCTGGTAATAGGCTGCAAGAATAGCTCATTAACCATCTCTCCTTAGCGTTGTGCATAGAATAAAGTTACTAATCTTAATTCATTCCGCCTACGGGGAACAAGAGGGACAAAATTGCAACACTCGTGATTAGGAGTCTAGTTGACTAAGCATCATACTAGGACAGAGCCCCTAATCAATCTACCATCATTTCTCTTGCTAGTATTTGCTAGTGAACATCACTCATTAGTTGTTGCAAATAACCCTCTTCAAATTAGGAACAACCGTATTAGGATTTTGTCAGGTACAGAAAACTCTGTAATGTTTGGCATGTTACCTCTTACAAAAGCCAGATGAAGCATACTGGCACTATATGTCACGGCAGTTGGAGAAATCTATGTGCGTGTGTGTGTGCACCGTGATTTCTCGACAACTAATCAGTGGACAAAGTTGGTGTTCGCCAGATATATTGGTCAGCACACCAGGCAACGAAGTATCAGGTTTTAAAAGAGAAATTCAACAGGAATACGTAAATATTAAATATCTTTCTTCATATCTTCTATGATTTATCTCCCTTTAGGTTTTTAAAATTATCTAATTTTAGATATAAAAGATATTAATTGGTAACTCTGGGAAAAAGTAACCAAAATACTTCACACGACAGAAGGAAAATCATCTTACACGACAATCATGTCTGGCTGTTCCACTTACTTTAAAGTTCGACCGATTCCAAAAATGCATCTTTTTAACCGTCACTGCCTTATTTAGACAAATTGTAATGATATTAAGAGATTTATCTTTAGAAACCTGTAATACTCAGTGATATCTGCAAGTGGGAATTCAATTCCACTTACTGTAATAAGATAAAAATCAAGAATATTTCTAACATTTTTTTAAACCGATACATGAGCTTCTATTAAGCATGACACGTCAGGACCACAAGACTTTAGTCCTTATACGTGGTCGTTCCTTTTAAACAGATTTGCATAAAAGGTTTTATAATTGTATTTATCAATTGCCTTGAAATAAAGTGGCATAGTTCATTCCCCAGATAGTTTCAAATCGTGAAAAATCTTTTTAAAAAATCCAATTTCCAATGATCTAATGAACTTAACAAAATTATTGTTTATAAGCATGCAATGCAGTTCAGACCCGTCAAACTCAAGACTTAAATTGCATTTACTAAAAAACATCAAAATATCCAAATTGCAAAAATTTAAACATTTGATTAAAGTACTTATTTATTGCTCAAATAAGAATCATAACATAAATCAAGAGAAAAAATAAGATATTTTCCTTTCCTTCTTGCATGATGTAATTTCTTAAATCTTCATTGCATTTCCTTGCGTGAGACATTCAGGCTTGGGATACAAGGAATCAAAAATTTCAATGACTATATCTGTAAAGTATTTCTTTGTTTCATCACCGAATTGTTCAACATTGCCCCCCACCCCACCCTACCGTGCTTTATTTTCCGTATAACGTAACACAACTCTTTCCGTCGATTATCAGAATTTTGTCTGCGTTAATAACTCTTTATTCTCGTTCTCTGTGTTTGTCATTTTTAAAATCTTAGGTTTATACTGCAATATATGAAGTTCGAATTGCAAATTGTTTTCTTGCTTCATTAAATGTACATAAGTAATATTTTCCCCATCATTCCAAGAGGGTCTGGAAATTGACGTCAGAAAGCTTTTAATTTGTCCATTAACAACCATTTATGTTTGTTGTTAAAGATTTTCTTGCTGTTCCCATGTTGACAGAGGAGTATTCAAAGGAAAAATGACATTAGACTGAATCTACGTTGCTTAATGCGATTAATTACTTGTTTCAACGTAAATTTACTAGTCGTTATAAGGAGTGCACATTGGCAAGTTGCCCTTCAATATAGACAAGAGTGGAGGATATTATTCAAATAATTCAGCAACGAGAAGAGAGATGGGCTGGACGCTCAGCAAGAAGAGGTGACAAGAGATGAAACAAAATTGTAACCGACTGTAGGAAAAGACTGGGCATGAGATGTAGGGATGAGACTGAGGGTTTCCCCGGTAAGACATGGCACAATTTAGTGCAATTGTGGTCGTCATGGAATTAAACTGGACAAGCCTCTATCCAGCAGTGGTCTTGCAATAACTGCTGCTGCTGCTATTGGCAATGATGATGATAATGATGATAATGATTATAAACATTACAGTAGGATACTATAAGAGATAGAAGTTTGATTCTCATACGGTTAATTCCATTCCATCGCAACAGGTCTTTCTGAGAGGCTATTTCTCGCCATGAATATATGAATATATATATATATATATATATATATATGTGTGTGGAGGAATCACACAGAAAAGAAAAACCTGCACATAATAGAAACCACTTATGCAACCGTATCCTAAAATCACAGCGCATAAAAACAGATGCATGTATTTATGAATTGAATGTGCCTCATTCAAGTAAACAAGAGATGAAAACAGTATTTAGATATAGCCTTTAGAAGGTGGCATAAAGGCAATACACGATATGCCAGTATATCTTTCCACAAAAACGAATGACTTGAATTTTGCACAAAAGAAGACCACGTTCTTTTTGACTAATAATTAATGCTAGACGTGTGACTGATAAATGATTCAATCAATGTCTATACAACTTAGCGGGAAAACTTCGAATTGATATCCTAATCAAAGACAAAACGATATCTCTAAACAAATTCACAGATAGACAGGAGATCTTTTTACTGAATGGAAAAAAAATTATCACTCTTATCTGAAGCTTTTTTTCTTTTTATTCAAACACAAAATCATATATATATTGCAACAGCTTTTGTTGTGAGCACGCCGTTTGCAGTCAATAGATCATATTTACTGTGTTTGTGCAAGAACTTATATACATATAGAGAGAGACAGACTGACAGATTGATGATACAGACGACTTGACTCTGAGATTGGGGAAGGTTTTCCCCGTCATTGCGGATCCTAATTTGTTGGGGCCTATTTTGCAGATAACCTCCAGGACCTTGAACTAATGCTAGAGAAACTGTACGAAAAAAGCATGGTATTAGACCTTTGCATGAACTTCAGCAAAACAAAGGTCATATACAACAAACATGTCGGAAATATACGCACAGCGATAAAAATCAAAAACGTACACTTAGACAGAGAAGACCACTACATCTACGTAGGACAACGAATCTCCATGTAATCTTCACGAAAAAAACAACAACAAATTAATCGAAAACTAATTCAGGATGACAAACACAACATTCGAAAACAAGATATTCCATTCGTTATGAAGAAGGGTATACAACCAGATCATCCTCCCGATAGTCACCTATGGAGCTGAGACAGTGATAATAGAAAGACCACACGATTGCCCAGAATATTAGGGGGAAAATAGGAGTCTGAGACATCATAGCGATCAAATGCAGTAATGATGCTGGCAGAATATGAGATGGCGAGACGAACTAGACAGATTAAGAAAATATTGGCTGTGCGACACCCACGACAGAGAATCGTCGTGAATTCCAGGGAAGGTCTATTTCCAACGACGGAATATAAGAGACTGATGATGGTGAAGATACATGAATAGCCAAAAGGCCTGTGCTATGGAGTTTTAAGGTCTCACTCGTTGTGTGCACGGCCGACCCCCTGCTTTAAACCAAGGGTTTTGCATGCAATAACCCACTGAGATGGCTTGAATAGCAGTAATGCCCCTAGGTCGTGGTTTTGACAGATGCCCCAGGTAGCTATAGGAGTCTAACCCCACTTGCTGTAGTCTACACACACTCACACACACACACACACACATATATATATATATATACAGATATATATTGCTATTGAAAATACTGCTGACAAATATTTCTTTCGTTAATAGAAAGATATTCCAGTCTTAGAGCATTTCAGATGTTACTACGGGTCTTTCAACTACAGATATTACATACAAATATTTTCATGTGTTCATTTCATCAGGGGTATGCGAGTTGCTCATTAAAAAAAAACTTGTTCAATGAGATTTTTTTTACCCTGAATTCGATCTCATTATACCATAAAGGATATTGTTTTGTATAAATAGGAGGGAAATGTAAAAAATTGCTTCACTTGTTGGTAGTATTTCTTATGTTTATTTGTCAACCAATTTTTGAGTGATTTCTAAGAGACGTGCATATATTTGTCTTATTTATTTCAACATGGACAATTATATCATTGAGAAATGGATATATGACCCAACTGAAATGATTATGAATTGCGCTTTATTATATTAAAGCTCACATTTGAAATTATCTCCCGTTATCACATTGTGAATGTATAATTTGGTCTAGTCAACGTGAATAGAATAAACAACCTGATAACAGAGGCCACAGCAGGAATTCATTCAGACTGAGAATCACCAAATTAGAATTGCGAGTTATTTCGACCATTGTATTTCTAGCGGCTGTTTAGCTCAGTGGAAAGAACATCGCTACACTGCAGTGGCTAACCTATCGGACAAAGGTTCGACCCCTGCAGTAGCCCCGTTTTCTTTTATTGTTTATTCTATTTATGTTGTCCAGACTAAATGATACATTTAACGTTCAACAGGAGACTATTTCCAACTGAGTTTCAATACAGTATAAGGCATTTTATGATAATTTCAGTCGGATCATATATCTATTTCATAATATAATTGTCCACGTTGAAAGAAATGAATAGAGCAAATATAGGCTGTGAATGAACAAAAATTAGTATTAGGAGCTAAAGCAGCTATTTAGGCATTTCCAGCTACTGTTTAGCTCAACGATAAGGACAACGTATTCAGGGTTGAGCACTCTTTAAGTGAGGAAACTCATCCATTGTAAGCTTATGCAATGCTCTTCCATAGGAATAGAGCACTGGTGGATGGGGAATTTATGCATAAAATAAATGTCACTTAAATTCAGCCTTATTGATCGTCCAGTTCCGTACCTTAGAGGTAGGATATTGGCCTCCAGGTCTAAAGCGAAGGTTTCAATCCTGCCTCGTGGTACTGGATGGGATCATGGAAAGTCTATAGCCACGCTGAAAAGATGTAATACATCGAAACAGCTGTCTGTGGATGACACAATAATATATATATATATATATATATATATATATATATATATATATATATATATATATATATATATATATATATATATATATATGAAAAAGGAAATATGAAAGGGAACCAATGGAGGAATAGAGTAAAAGAGAAGAGAAATTAAAAGGCAAATATCATCGAGCGACAGAATTATGTTCTGGAGTATCCAAAATAAAATGGAGTAAAAAACAGTAAACAAAACATGTATCATGATTCTCTATGGACTGAAAAATCAGAAATCACTCTGAAAAAAACTCCAAGAAAAAGGAACATAGAAATTAAAGAAAAAGCGGGAGACAGAAGAGAAGGAAGAAAGACGTGGATAAGAGAGAAATAAGGAGGAGAAAAGGAAGAAAAAGAAAAGAAAGAAATAAAAGAAAAAAGGGGGAAAAATGGGTGAAAAAAACAAAAGAGATACAACGAAAGAGAAAAGGGAGAAAGGAAAAACCCATGACAGACGGCAAGTGAAAAAGATGTGATTAGAAGGAGAAATAAGGAAAAAAGAAAACAAAGAAAGTCAAGCACAAAGGAGAACAAAATAAGAAAGAAAAACGGAAAAAAACAAAGAAACAAAGGGATGAAATTAAGGAAAGATATGAGAGAAAGTAAAAGAAAATTAAAACACAGAAAAGAATAAAAAGTATGGAAGAGAATGATGATATAAAAAGGGGAATGAATAGAAGTTCTTTTGGAAAACAAAGTATGGAAGTCAATAAAGACTGAATCAAATGAAAGAAGGGCCATCTCTCGATAGAATGGCGTTTATGACCAAATCATTGTCCATTTTTGGGGTGAATGTCATCGAGCATTCTTTGTGCCATTTTTCTGATTTCAAGTGAAGGCCATCAATTAGTCTGTCTGCACGTCCGTCCATTACCGCTGGCTCCAATGCCACCAAAAGTCACTTTCATTTAATGGCGACAATCAGGTGATGAAATTCCGCAAGCCGCGATCGTTCGGGTGTCAGACAAATGACCCCTCTCACCGTTTATTTAAGAAGAACACGTCTTCGCTATTTTAGGCGCATTAAAATTGTATAATTGCATTCGACAGAGCAGATGTTTGCTTTGTGGTCGTAAAATGCCCATGATATTTGTGCAGATTCTGCCTGAGATTCACCAAGAATAGCTTAGTGCGGTACAGGGCTAAATAGTGACCAACTTGGTTCCACCTATCTTCTTATTGGGAAGGGCCTGCGTCCATGGTTACCATTTGGTATTTTTTTTAAATCGAAACTGAACTATCTGATACCAAAATAAAAATTGGGTTCCGAAGGAAAATTTTCAAAAGATAACAATCTTCTACACACGACATATGTATACAGGGATGATAAAAAACATATTCATATATTCGATCTATGTTTCTGCAAGCTTAGTCTGAAGATCGATTTCTAATCATTTGATCATTTTGGTTCTATAGCTACTTAATCTGGTTCCAAAACCATAGCAATTTGTTTCTCTGCGGCGAGAGACATTCAGCAACTATGCCTGTCTGCATTGAAATAACCGCTTGAAATTCTAAATTTTACATAAGTTCAAAGATCGAGCTAAGCTTGTAAGTTTTTTCCTTGTTTAAAGACCTAGTAATAGAGTCTTGTGTCAGACCAAGCTAATTTTAGTAAGTGAATATTCATAGTACTTACAGCAATGTGACAGCAAACGTATCTCACAAATCAGTTTGTTTTCGTAATAAGTACGATCTATTCATAGCGTTTCATCATCGTGGTCTTGTGCCAGACAATGCCCCTTTCTCTCACTCTCTCTCCATCTATCTATCCATCTATCTATCTATCTATCTATCTATCTATCTATCTATCTATCTATATATATATATATATATATATATATATATATCTTGTCTTGGAAATCCTGTTTTCATTCAAATTGATTTTTCTTTCAAATCTACTTGCAGCGTTTCTGTATTTTAAAAGTGAACTCATTTGCATTATATTTTATGGAAATGATTCCATTGCTGACAAACTGAAAAATCTTGTTGTAATGTATCCAAAAATACAACAAAGAAGAAATGTAAATGCAAATATAGAGATTAAATTTGATTCGAGGTCAAAATCTATTTAGAAAAATCGATTTTCGTTAAATCTATTATCAGTATATTTGTTTTCATCTGTAAGTCATTATCTTCGTATTGTTGGTATGTATAAGTGGTACAGTCAGTTCATTACTAAGTAAGAAACAGAGGGACATCCCAAAATATCTATGTTCCTGGTGGAATTCCTCAATATACTTGTCTTGCTGTGTACATAGAATCAACCGTCTTGTCAGAAATAAATAATTGATATCGTCTTTAAGAAAAAGACATCAGGACGGAAAAAAGTGCTTTCATGAAATCCTACGCAGATATGAATAATTTCATGATTAATTTATGGTGGAGTTTCGTCTCGGAAAATGATTAATATATCAATATAGCATGATATGAATCCATGCAAAAAGAGATTATTTAGTTTTAAACTTCGTTAAGTTAATCTTCGTCTAAAGAAATCAATCTCACAGTGATAAAAATGTCATGAGCGAATAGGCATTCACACACAGAGATGCACACACACACACACACACACACACACACACACACACACACATATATATATAGTGAAAGTTGATAGACATTATGAAAACACCACAGATTGTAAGACTAGGTACTCATTCATGGACGTCCCCTAGTAAGTTACCATAAGTCTTCAGCAAGCTAAGGAAAATGAAGGGAAGTCCCTCCAATGGTAGAATTATATTTACTTTGAGTTGTTAGGGAAGGGTTGTCTTTGAAGTCATTGGTGGATGGCCTGGAATGTTAGAGCTTTGGATTTTGGTTGTTAATATATCCGTCATCAGCTATCTTTGTTTGATAGGGATAGACACACATGTAAAGGTAACAAGAGTGTGTTCCTGCTGCTCTTCTGTGTATGGGTAATCTGTGTCTCGAGTGTGTATGTATGTGTTCACATGTCTACCCAGTAAGAGTGATTTATAACCACACCTTATTATCGGAACACTTAACATGTACATGTATAATCAAAAATGTTGTAAATCATTGTATATATAAGTACAAACACGGTATGCAACCTCATAATACATCCCCTATTAGTATGCATTATGCATACGGACAACTTTACCCAGATCAAGTATTAAATACAATGATGAATCACATGCATACTTCATCTACATACCTGTGTAGGAACACACTATACATACCAATGTAGCGAAGTGACAGTACATGCATATGATGCATAGCTAAATACACAGATCATACAAGATTATACATCAGTTCAATTACATACGCAATACATGTTTAACTGAATATGCACAATGCATTCCAGTTCTATCATACGTACACACAAACTAAGGATGCTGTTTTATGGTGTCGTACGTTTCAATGAATTCTGTTTCTATTTTCTGGTGGGTTGTTCTGTGGAGTATGATTGTTTACTATTGTGCGTTAAGAGATCGAAGGTATTACCTGTTTTTAGGCAGTTTTGCACTAGTTCGTTTTTCTGATTTCCCTTCATTAGGGCACGTCGTTATTCGTATTCTTTTTTTTTTTCATTTTTCTAGACGTTTTTTCAATGTGGATTTTTTGGAAGTTGCTTCACGGTATTTGATTTATGCTTGCCACAAGAGAACTGCCCTATGGTTTCCGGATCATGTCGTGAACGTTTTTTTTTTTTTGTTTGTTGTTTTTTTCTGCGGTTCCAGTTCATCATTATCATCATCATCATCGGTCTTTTAGCGTCCACCTTTGGACATAAACCTTCTCTGAAGTTTGCCAGACCTTTCTACAATGGACTTAGCGGTCTCAATACATTCTGGATTCGTCTCGTTCATCACACCATCTTATTTCTTTACGACCATTTTGATGATCGCAAAGCTTAATACTAGAGATGCTGGCAATTTGAATACACAAAAAAGGCTCTAAACTGCTCCGTTAGGTGGAGAGCTGGAAGTTCAAAACTCAATAAGAAACAAATGGATGCTAAGATTGTTAAACTACCATGGGAAACGATTGCTCTGTAACACGACTTTCATTACAGTATACTATATAACCGTTCAATTTATTATTGGTTATTATTGTCAGGGCTAGGAACAAAGTCCCTCGCAGCAAAGCAGAAACTGATATGCATATATATGTATAGTTTATGACGTATTCCCCCTTTGTTGAAATGCAAACAAAATGAGACTGAAAAAAACTGTATTCATTGTAGATGTTTAACGACATTGTTCAATGTTTGTTACAGTAAATGGAGCCATTATTATAGATGAATAATGAAGTGCAAGGATACATACCTAGTTAGTGTAGTTTTCTGCTTTACTGGTTGCTGATGAATGCAATTCAAGAAATACATGTCTTTGAAATGCTTACACATGTATATATGATTTGAGCAGAAAGTGATATATATATATATATATATATATATATATATATATATGTATATATGTATATATAACAATTATATATTTATCCAAAATACACTATGTAGAGACAATATGTCCATTAATATTCCCACATTTGATACACACACACACACACACACACAAACACACACACACATATATATATATATATGTAGTGTAGTGTTCCTTATATGTACTGATAGACCAGTTTGTAGCAGGAAGAAGGAGTTAAACTAGATAAGTATTTAGACTCCGACAGCAAACTTGAAAAAAAAATAATGATGTAAGATTATGGTGTGCTCGGTGGGAATCGAAATCACTGCACAAGCCGCTGTCAAACATCGTTCTACAACATATACCTTCGTTGGAACAAGGTTCAAACTAAGCTCGACTTGGTGGAAAGCCATAGTTGAAGCGTTACCGGTGTGGATTGGAATCGCTACAAAAAAGATCTAAGAAATATTTCTCAATCTATTTCTATTTATCTATCTATCTTTCTATATATATGCCAGTCAGTTGATATCAATATCTACTTATCTATCTTTGTCACACAAAGCTGATACATACAAACTGCGTATTCACAACAAAATACTCAAGTACCCAAAGCTATGACAAAGAGTTTCACAAATGCAAACCTATCAAATATATGAACTAAAGAAATATCTGAATGCAGATATCTTCTGCTTCTTTTAGGATTGTCACAGGAAAGATAAAAATCAATAAATCGTTTTAAGCTGCTTAACGATACACATTCACATAAAGAAAACGCCTGCTAACCTACTTAGGAGGATTCAAAGGTAATATCGTGCAATATAATTTTTCCAAGTCGAGACGTTCGTCAGATTGTTTCACAGAAAATAACAGAACAACAGATGGAGACTAATTCTCTGATTTTTAATTCTCGCCTTTTGACTTATTTTGGAATTATGCCATTATCTTGCTACATTAGACACACTTCAATACTGAGTAACAAAATCAACAATGGTTTCTTCAGTTTCCAAGTTAGTCTATCTATCGATCGATCTATCTATCTATCTGTCTGTCTGGATGGCTGGTGCTGCACCTGCTGAGCTAGATGGCTAAAAATTTGAAATGCCATGTCTGGAAAAAAGGTTTGTAACTTATTGATTGATCATCCGTTATTCAAAATTATCTAATTTATCACCCCTTAGAAGATACTCTGTTGAAAGATGTTGGTCACGTGACAAATACCATTGGGTGACATGCTAGACATTTTTTTTCTTTTTTCGTTTTTTTGGTTGTTTGAAATGGTTCGGCAAGGAAGAAAAACCTGGGGAAAATCAGCGCGTGGAGCACAAACATTTTTTCTAATATTTTGTGGTTTCATCAAAACTGATAGATATTTCGCAATTAATAGTTGGAACACTATGATGATATACGAAAGGTACTGTACAAGAAAAAGACATCAGGAAAGAACTTCTACTTGCAAAAAAATGTCAATAATTGATGCATCATGGTGGTTCATGGAAATGAGTTTAGATATCACCTTCCACAGATGTGATAAGCATACATTGCAAAATAAATCCATGGACTAATAAAAAAATTAAAAAAAGAAAACAACTGCAGACTGCAAAAGAAAGCAATAAGCATAAATATGTGCATCATTCAGTTGCATTAATTTTCTTATCAGTATTATATTTGTGTGTGTGTAACATCTAAATATGAAAGAAATATAACGGAAACTCTCTAATTAATTGTATACGTAGATTATTTGATAACATTTTATAAAACTAGGATAGATAGACAGATATGACATATATATATATATATATATATATATATATATATATATATATATATATATATATATATATATATATATATGAAGAAATATGCGCTGATAACAAATTCAACATAATAGAGAGGTGAATAGATAGATAGATAGATAGATAGATAGATAGATAGATAGATAGATGTGTATGAAAAGACGATTGAATAATGCGTTTTATCCAATCTTGATCTCATTATTTAGGTCAATTGTTGAAGCCGTTGTGTCTATCAAATGCGCCATTCGATAAATCAATTATTGACGGCTGGTACTTTTTTGGAAATATCGAAAATGGAAACAAAAACTGAAAAATACTGTAGCCAGTACAAAATATATTGTTACGGAAATAAATCAGTCATACACATATATAGATAAGATAAAGATAAGATAGAAAAGAGTTATCTACAAATGGAGATAGATCGGTATGAGAAGATCCAGCTTGATAAATAGATCGATAGTTGGATAAATATATGAACAGGATGAAATACATTGATATGAAGATATAGGTATCTATAAATAGATACACAGGTATGAAGAGATAGTAATGGAGAGAGATTCAGAAAGCGAGTCTGCGGTATCATTGCAATAACTTTTTTTTTTCGTACGTTGGAACCAATTTTTGGCAAGTGGCGTTATGTCTTCTCATGTTTTTTCCTGTTCATTTATTCTAAATGTTACTGTCTAGGGTCATTGCTATGTTCTTCCCGACTCTGGTACTGTCGTGCACCATGATAATAACAGCATTGAGGCTATTAAATGAGAAAATTGGGTTCACCATTTATTGCCCTCTTCGCCAGTAAGGATCGGAAAATGTTCCGTCAGTAGACATTCATCTATCTTTTTGATTTTTTCTTCTGTTTCCCCACAATCCATCCGTGTATATATACACACACACACACACACACACACACACACACACACACACACATATATATATATATATATATATATATATATATATATATATATATATATTAAAAATAATGTACCATGATAAAAACCTGTTCACATTTTCAATTTATTTGCCAAGAATATTATACTTATCATTAGTTATTCCATGATATATATATATATATATATATATATATATATATATATATATATATATATATATATATATAATGCAGGGAAGAGATTGTGTTTTGTTTGGTTTTTCCTTCAACTTTGACGCGTGAATTTTGCTGCATTTATTTAAGAAGATCGTTTTCTTCACTATATATTTAATCTTTTTTAAGACTGTCAAATTTTTTTATGGAAAAGTAAGTTCAAGCGGTGTTGTATGCAATATCAACCAAGAATTTGGCAAAGCGGGCCATCAACGAACGTTCAGTTCAACATTGGTTCAAAAATTTTGAAATGATAGCTTTGGAGATTTAGACGTCCGTCTGTGGAGGGAGACTACCATTTTGGAGGTTATTACTGAGGCGGAACTCAACAAAAAAAAAAAACCCTGAGAGGCTGAAGATAATCCTAAATTCTTTTTGTTTTTTTCAAATCTTTGGATGAAATATTGTAACCATATTACTAATTTTGAAAAAGTTTCGCCTTAATTCTAACTTTCAATTGCTTTACATTACAAGTCCGACTCAAACCGTAATCTTACGACAACAATAAAACAGCCTAAACGGAAATTGAGCCAACGGTGTGAATCGATCTCACACTCTTAAACCAGAGGGTATCCAGTATACGCCTGGCTGTCTTTAACCATCAGCCACAGAGGTTTTATCGTTTAATTGAAGCTGAATATGAAAAAAAAAATAAACAGTATCGTTGTATTATGAACAAGCGTTGAATATCCGTTATAGGGAATCACGTCGGAGAGGTAAAATCAGCTTCTTTTTGACAATGAGGTTGCTGCAGCCAAATGTTTATAAGCTACTTGGCGTATGCTTGACTCTCTCCGGCTAGCGGGAGTTCGAACTTGGCTATAAAACCCTATATCATCCAGCTTACTCACCAGTCCTTTTCCTGATCAAGTACCACTTCCACTTTTACGAGGGGAATTCTCCGAAAACAGACAGCAGCACAAAATACCTTCAAACAATTCATTAGTTTCTTGAACCCCGAATCTTATGCTCATGGAATAGATGGATTTTGACTAATTGACAGAAAATGTGTGAACTCTGAAGGTTATTTTTTCGCTTAATAACTTAATTCAAGCTGAGATATATTTCAAATTTGATGGTGAAAAACTGTAATTTTTTTTGCACCAACCAAATACATGAGTGTATGTGCGTATGTGTGTGTGCCTGTGTGTGCGTGTGTGTGTGCCGATAATCTATGCAAAAACCCGGGGAAGTACAGACCTTTTCCACTATCATTTTGAGCAGTATCCTTTGAGAGCGTATTTGCAAACAACAGATAAGTAATGCAATTCAGAGTGGTTATCAAAAACTATGAGTTCAGGTTGGTTATTTCTTTTTACAGATTGGATTCCCAGAATGTTGAGGTAGCGCTTCGTATATACACAAACATTCTACAAGTATATAGCATTGTATCCGATGTGCCGTAAATGTAGATATTTAAAGTTGATTATTTAGAATTTTTTTTGTTCCAACTGCCTTTGCAAAGACATCAGGATGTTCTCATGATCTCTCCCGCCAGCATGTACAATAGATATTATTATTCTAATTTTGATTAGACTAGTCGGTCATGTGAATATTTTGCTGTAAAATGAAATCGTACGTGTACTGGATATGCATGCAATGTTTTGTTTGGCTAATTAGACTTTCAATATTGCGTAGAAATAAATGGGAATAAGATCATTATTATCGCACTGGAAGTGAATGCAGATCCTGCATTTCTTTGCGTGGAGGGGAGACTGTATGCGATTTTTGAACACTTATCTGGGGCCAACTTCAACCGTTTCCGTCAAAAGTTTTGGGGGTTATTTTTTTTAAGTGGTTCTACCAAAAATTGACCATAGTAAATAATATAATTGATAATCTTGATTCTTACTGTTCCATTGAGAGGACCACGTTGGAGAGAGGAACGAGAGCGAGTGGGCACCGAGCAACCGAAGATAGACAAGGTGTAAGTCTATTGAGGTGAGATGCAGGGGGGTCGTCGGACTGGCTCACTACAGAGCCTGTAAAATGCTGGGCATTATTGTAGCCAAAAGATGAAGGGTACTCAAGTTGGTCTCTGAGATGACAGGAGTTGCTTCATTGAGGAGAGGTGATCTGTAAATGAGGTAGATCTATATGGACACATGCTATGATTTGATCAACCCTAGCTGGGTCGCCTGGATAAATATTTCCGATGTTGGAACACAAGGTCACCCAGATAGTAAGTCAAAGTGCATCAATGTGTGATATATGTCGACCAATTTCCGCTTTTTGGATATCCCCTGTGATGTGTTCTATTCTTTGGCTTTAATGTGAAAGGTTTATAAAAGCGAATAAAGTGATTGATATTTGAGTATTGATGTGAAATTATGATGAAATTCCGATTTTCAAGGACGGAAGAACCCTCACCGTGAAGCAGTGGTTAGTATGCAGATCATTATTACTGTAAGGAGTTCAATCTTCACCGAGTGCCCACTCTGTGTCAGACTAAACAAAGTTGGGTAAATATCATAATCATTGTATCGTGTCCAATCGTTACCGAGTACAGAACGTTTGTCGCTTTTTACGTGATGAAACAAAGTTGAGCCATTTTTTAAAAGTGGAGGTATGAAACTTGCTGACTGAGCTTTTTTGATTGCGTTGGATTTCCAATTATTTTGTGCGATATTGCAAATTTTTGAACCATGCTTTTCACTCGTATGGTAAATGATAATTAGATTAAACAATGAATTATTCCGAGAAGATAAAAATCTATTGATCTAGATTTCGTTACGTAATTATCATTTCGAAGAGTATTCATGAAGTGAATCGAATATTGAAATATTTTTTATAGGCGTATTTTTAACAAAAGCAGACTTGCACCTAAAAAATGATTATAAGTTTCGCAGATAATTGCGCTGTATGCCAGCAACTCCAGAGACATTCTTCGGTATGTTGTTAGAAATAAAAATGAAATTAGTTGTGTATTTCTTTTAAATCACACGGAAGAAATAATTAAGATGTATACATAAACTGGCATTTTCCATTACCATTTCCCGAGAGGAACCATTAGAGATTAAATCGAAATCTCCGGAAGAGGAGACTGTCGCAGTCAGTTTTAATTCTTTCAGATATTTCTTGGCGATATGTGGAAAGTTTTTAAGAGAAAATCTCTTCATACTTAAATTGTTTTCTTTGTTATCCAACGGAATCATTAATTTTCCTTGTGTCTGGGTTTCTATCACTTAGAAAAGTAACCACGCGAACCTCCCTGGAGGAATGTTATGTCTTATTCGGTTGTGGATATCAGAAAAGCCTAAAGTCAAAGTGATGACGACGATAATGGAAGGGATACACCGATATGAAACTGAATTAATCAATTTAGTGTCACTCTTCGTGGCTCGATGAATTGGAGGCCAGCATCAAAAGTCAAACCTTTATGATTGCCAAATAATGCTAGAAGAAGAGATCAAGAAAATTGGTTTTCACGTTAACTTCAATGAAACGAATAGCATGGACAACAGACATGTTGAGAACAAAGGTACAATGATCGAAATCGAAAAACGAAGAGCTGAAGAAAGTAGACCACTGTATCCAGCTTAGACAACGAATATCTATGAGATCGACAAAAGAAGTAGAAATCAAGTGAAGAATCATTCTAGGTTGGGGAGTTTTCGGTAGAACGAGCCAAACTTCCAAAAACAAAGAAAAAATATCACTTGGAATAAAGAGGAGTCTACAACCAATGCATCCTCCCGATAGTCACCTATGGAGCTGAATCATGGAACCTAAGATCGATCTTCGTAGGGGATCATGTCATGTGCTCTGGAGAGGATAATGCTCGGCAACGCGTACAGATATACTGAGATATGAAGACGGCACTGGATATTAGATTAAAAAAGGGTAATAAAAGACATTATAGAATTCATCATTAGACAATACAAATGACAATGGGTTGGACATGTTGCAAGAATATCTGACAACCGCTGGACATCACGTCTCACAGTGTGGGTCCCCAAAGATCTTATGCGAAAGTGTGGCTGGCAAAATATAAGATAGCGCGGTGAACTAGAAAGTTCTCAAAATATTGGCTCTGCGACGGCCAAAATACAGGGGTTTGGCAAAATGGCGACTGCTCATGTCCAAATACAGACACTGAAAGGCTAATGATGAATGCCAGTGTTTTACTTATTATCAAAGTATGTTCAACATTATGACCCTTCCTGAAATTCTCAAAAGAAGAACAAATCAAGCAAAGAGTCCCTCTAAGTTAAATAGCCTCTAGCAGAACAAGCTCAATCTTCAGAAGTAAGAAAATCCCATTAGTCTCAAAATAAGGGTATACAAACAATGCATCCTCCTGATAGTCGCCTATTGAGCTGGAACATGGAACCTAACCAAGAGACCGACCCGTAAAATGAGAAGCATGCAGTATGCACATAAAAAAAATCATGCTCGACCTTGATTGGAGGAATCACAAGACAGCACAAAATATCACAGAGAAAATAAGAGTCTGAGACATCATAAAATTCATTAGCAAGCAAATTGAAATGGGCTGGTCATGTTGCAAAATGGTAGACAATTGACGGACTTCTAGACTCACAATATTGACCCCCTGAGATCACATACGTAACTGAAGTAAGCAGAATATGATTTGACAAGACGAACTAGTCAACTTTAAGATGTATTGGCGGTGCAACGCCCACAATAGAGGGTGTGTTGAATCTTGGGGAATGCCTGTGTCCAACAAGACTGATGGGGATGAGGATGATTTTCGAGCAATAGTGAGTATGTTCGTCTTGTAGACAAATACACACGTGTAGGGAGTTTAATGTTTAATTTTGCCTTATTATAGTGACCTTATGCCAGCTTCAACTTGGATTAGTAAGTACCTTAAAAGGAATAGAGCCTCACAGCTTCGGAGAATGATGTTGATAGAATTTATCTGAAAAGAAAACGTAAATGGAAGAAAAAAAAAACTTGTGGGTATTGATGACTGTTGACTCGGCTATAATAAGACGCGGGGACGAGACAAGACAGGATAATTGAAAAATGATTGTGACTGACAAAAGATGCAGAAGAACAGAGTATGGGACAAATGAGAAACAAGAGTTTTAAAAAAATGAGAAAACAACGCCTCTATTTTTTCAAAGGACAAAAAAATATACAGAAAAGATTATACAGGTATAATTTCGAAGAGAACATTTGGATATAGAAACTGAATCTCTATTAATGGTAGCTAGGAACATTTCTATGTTAACAAATTATATTTGGTTGGAGAAATAAACAGAATAGTTATTGTTGCCTGCGTGGGGATAGAGTTGAAACCGTCAGTCTTATGATAAATGGATCCACAAGTAGGCAGTAAAGGTGATACACCAAGAACAGTGCAAATGACTAGACTTTGAATAAATAAAATCATATTATATCGATAAACAAACTAAAAACTTGAATAGAGAATGATAAGTAAAATTCTGTTTGATTCTGAAAACTCAGAGGAGTCACCCAATCCAAAAGTTTTAGATCAGAACTATGTCTATTTTGAGCTGCTTAAAAAGTGCTGCACGCGAATTAGAAAAAACACATTAAGCAAATAAGACTACTACACGCAAATAAAGGAAACAGCGAGCAAATTTAAAAAAAAAGGACAAATTAGTAAGAGAAAATCTAGAAAACAAATTAAGAAATATTAACGAGCAATCTAAAATGAAGTCTCGGTCTTTCTCGGATGTCCAATGTCCACCTTTTTGCAAGACTCTTCATAACCGTTCCGAGGGCTTTTTTTAATGTAAAGAACCAGTATTGCAATTCATATTCCATGATTCCTCCAGTTCTTAGCTATTTTTTTCTAATTTTTCTTTTTTATCTGATTTCAACCGGTGATTTCAGAGAGGGAACCAAATCATTATTGGGAAAGTGTTCCTTCTGCAACAAGCAAATTGAAAAATACATCAAGCAAATGAAAAACTACGGCATGTAAATTGAAGACTGCTACAAGCAAACGAAAAAAAAATGTGAAAGAGTTTTAAAAAGTACACCTTGTATATTCTAAAGAAAAATTCAGCTAGCAAATTAAAGAATATTACAGAGCAAATTGAAAAGTAGTTTTTCCAGTCTTTCACAGATATACAATATATATTTATATATGTATATACATGTATATAAACGTTTGTGTGTGAGAATGAACATGTGTGAGTGATGTGTGAAGCATTGCCATCAGATATTTCCAAAACATAATCTAAAAAGATTCCCTGAACGATATTCTTCTTGATAAACGATGGTCGATTAAAAAACAACAATAGATTTTGACTGCGTTATAATTCCAATTATTATTCACATGATCATCAGAATACTGTGTAAAAAAAATTACAACTATTGATCGTATTTATGATATTTACAAGAGCAAGTATACAAAATGATCTTTAAATGTGTGTTATACGTATATATAAACATCTAAATACTTATAAACCAAGTACAATTCCACATTTTATGTAGGAATATATACATGAAAATATATATAATATATGAATAATCAGTTTACTTCGACCGATATATATATATATATATATATATATATATATCTTGCATTGACAAATTGGGAAAATTATAATCGCTCTGATATGTTTTATTTCCAATTACGTGTTTCGTTGAATTAGCAATATCATCAGATTGAAATTAACTGATGTATCCGATGTTAATCCAACGGAACGCGTAATTGGAAATAAAATTTATCAAAGTAATTATAAGTTTTACAGTTCATTCCAAATGATATATATATATCCATTGCTCTCCCTCTCTTTATATATATATATATATATATATATATATATATATATATATATATATATATATATATATGTGTGTGTGTGTGTGTGTGTGTGTGTGTTTGAGAAATGGACATGTTTGCTCCGACCAAATGAATTATGAAATGCGTTATATTATACAGAAACTCATCTAAATTGATTCTCTGTCATTTCACGGTTCATACATCATTCATTCTACGACAACATGAATAGAATAAACAATTAAAGAAAATTGGGCTGCTGCAAGAATTGGAGCTGGCATTGTTAGGTAACTGCTTCACGGTAGCAATGCACTTACCATTGAGCTAAACAGCCTGCTGGTGATGCAAAGGTCAAATTACTGCTCTCAACCCAAATTCTCATCTTGTTTATTCTCGGTCTTTTTCGTCCCTTTCAACGCAACACTATGCATTTATGTGTGTGTATGTGTGTGTGTGTGTGTACTTAACCAAGAAACAGATCCGCAAATTGAGAACTATGCAACGTGAACATGAAAAAATCATGATGGGCCTCATTTGGGGAAGCTCTATGTCCAACGGCAGGTGTTGAAAAACTAATGATGATGTGCGTTTGTGTGTGTACGTGAACTGCATCAGTCGTTATTTGCCCACTGCTCCATAAAGGCCATCCTCATCTACTTCCATGACGAGCGTGATTGCACTCACCATTTTTATTTTTTACTGGGGCAAACATGGTCTTTTGTAACTGCATTTATTGTCCCATCTGCACAAATAAGTTAACCTTTTGCTACGTCTGCTTTCTTTTCTTCTCACTATTTGCCCAGCCCGTTCCTATTTTTTGCTTGATTATTCGTTCGATATCTTTCAACTTAGTCTTTTTTTTTCATGTTGAGATTGGTTTATCAATACGGGTTATTCTAAACGCAGCTATTTACGTCACCCCTCTGCTTTTATGGATTTATCCTAGTCGTTTTGTATGTTTCAAGGTTTGGCATCATTACGTTATTGCTAGTATTATGCATTAATTGTATTCTTCGTGTTTTCATCGTATTGACGATTTGCTTTCCAATGTCCTCTATTAATACCAAATGCTTTCCGGCCAATTACTCTGCACCATCTTATTTCATTTTCGTGTCATTCACTAGATTTATTGCTTAACCCAAATAAATGTATTCATTAACTTGTTCAGTGTGCGTGTATAGAACTGGTGTATATGTTTCGGAGATTTTTGTAATGTTTTATTCATATCATTTCATGGCTTCATTATTCAGTCATCAAAATATTTCGTTGGATTTTCGTTAGCTCACTTCACATCATAGATAAACTGCATATTCCATCGGAGAACAAAGATTCCATTTGTGGTTCAGCTAATTCTTTGGGGAATTTTCCCATAAAAAGAAATTTATGGAAATTATGATCGGACAAGGCGTGCTACATGAACTGAGAGAAATGATAGTCTGGTGGTGAACAGTTATGGAAAAAAACGCGGTATTTTAAACAACTTCTTTTCCCAGCTTGTTTATTGTGTTGCTCTTGCAACGGGAGGGTGGATAATGTTATATAGCAATTTTTTAAGATATTTTTCTTTTCCCAACTTTCAAGATGCATTATAAGAATTCAAAACGGAAGAATACTGACTGGATTCGGGAAAAGATTTTTTTTTAATATCTCAACGTAAACTGGATCAACTGGTGAAAATTTCCTCCCTTGCTTTTTGTATGATGCAAAAAGAATCTTTTATTACACATCGATGGAATCTGGACAATCCGTTATTACACAGTACATCCGTGAGCAATTGGCTCGTTTGGGTAACGAATGAGTACAGAAAAGTCGAGCGGTGATTGTACTTTACGATAACATTTATTCACTACATGCTAAGGCACGTTTAGTTGCTAACTTAGTTGAATTTAGAGATGATTTACTTTTGTCTTAATTTGATAGAAATAATGCTGTTATAATGAAGATCTTGGAACAAAAACTGAATTCCAGAAATTCAACGGTACGCCATCTTTTGCGACAACTTACGAAGGAGCTTGAATTTGGACAATAGTTTCTCCATGGTTTTACAGAAGCCGACACATAAAACAAGAATGGGCATAACTACTTTATAAGATATTAAAATGATGTAGATAAGCCTTTACTGTAGGCAAAGAGGGTAATGCATAACCCAAAATGGACCTACATCTAATGGCGATTCAGGTAAGTGTTCGGAGTGATTGTTTAAACCTGGATAATTTATATGGGAATGATTTACAAGAAGCAGTGGAATTGTTTCAACAAAAATATCATGCTGCAATGAATGCATTTACAAAAAGAGTCAGATTAAACAGAAAGCTGTTGAATTGAACAGAAGAAGGTTAAAAAGAAATATTCGAGTTGTATCTGTAACTTGAATACGAGAGATGAGTATGACTACATCACGAGATCAAGAGATTATGAGAAATCAATTGCTATGGAATATAGGACAAAGTCTGAAGTAATACAGAACTGTCTTGAACATAGAACTAATACCACAATGCACAATCGATAGAGACGTGACTGACCGTTCATCAATAATAATGGAGAAGCAGTTGATGCTTTAAATGGCCAGTACTTCAGGGTTTTCGAAAAAGAAATGATAGATAACAGTTCGAAAATGATTCAGCATTAATGATGGAGACGTGTTGAAATTACTAGAAGGTGTTCAGACGAATAAGTATCAAGGTCCATATACATCCTCTGTTTTAAAAAAGTTAGCTGGTACATAAACACATCCCTTAAACAATGATATTTGTGAGAACGTGTTAAATCAGGAGAGTCAATCCTATTTTCGAAGCATGCAAAAATACACAACTAGAAAATAATAGGCGTGTGAGTCTGACCTCAATTGTTTTTAAAATCTTGAACACCTTAAAACTACACAGAACCACCCAAAAGGAAGTCAAATAATTCACGACAGCATGAATTTGATGGAGAAACAAAAGTGTGACCTTTAACCTTACGAAGCATTGAATATCTGGACTGAGACACCAATGCACAACATACGTGTTAATCTTCTTTACTTGGACTATAGTAAGACCTTAGACATGGTTCCGCACCAAAGCATGTTGTAGATTTCGATGTCACTGACCAGGCGTTAAACTATTTAGAATTATTCTTATCAATTCATTGCAAAAAGATCCGTTTAAACAATCATATCCCAGACTAGAGCCCAGTCAACTCCGACATTGTACAATACGATGATATATAAAAGGTGTTAACAATAGCTTCTTCTGGAGTTGAAATCGAAGAAGCCCTACATCAACTAATGGAATAGTCTGAGAGAATGCAAATGGATTTCCACCTAGGAAAATCAAGGTCACACATCTAGGTACCAAAAACCCCAAAGCAAAGCTGTATAGTAGATAATAAGAACAGTGGCACATATTATAGAAGGTGGGAAAAATAAGAGAGATTGACGATTAGTTCAAATTCACTGAGTATGCTAAGGCTACGTTCAACACAGCAGATAAGACCAGTGGATTTATATGTAACGTATTTCAACATCCGAACGGAGAAATCTTTGCTCAACTGTACAAGACTCTGGTAAAACTGCATTTATACGCTATGTGGTCAATGCAGAATAAGTATAATAAAAATGATGTGGAAAAAATCCAGCCATAGTGCCGCAAAGTGTGCACCAGAATTATATCCTCTGAGTAGACGACTTGAGGTCAGCGTGGAAACCTTAGAATTTGACGGAAGAGCAGACACAATGGAGCCGTATAAAATACTATCAGGAATCCACTTTTTTAAATTGTGTCATTACAGCGTCTGCTGCAGCAAAGAAATTTTAAAGAAAGTCTCAACACACATATTTGTGGTCACCCACTGAAATTGCATGCTGAGCTTGCTGTTGGTCACAGTAAAAGTTTCTCCACAAGAGTTATGAAAGACTGTGGGGGGCCCACAGTCAACACACCCAACATTGCAACGCTTGAAACAAAATCGACTAAAAACTGCTGTGATATAGATAAGTATACAAACTTCTGATTAGCAAAGACCATTGAACTCAGCAGATCCAGTAAAGATACAAATGTATTACAAAACCGTTGGCCAGGCCGGAGATCTATGGGAGATTCCCTTTTGCTCCCTGTCATATCGCCTTATACATAAACATACACATATGATTTGGAAGAGATAACACTGTTTGGAATGTTTGAGAAGGCGTAGATGACCCTGAATTCGGTTCCTTAAAAAGAATTAACAGTAACATGTCTTTGTAGTCTCTTTTTTTTTAAATTCTTGCTGAGGTCTCTTAGTGCTTCACACAGATTTATGCAGCTTAACGATTCTGTTCATGTGTTTATCCAACTTGGCATCAAGATATCATTAAGCTACTAGAACTTTGACTGCCCTGAAGGTTACCAAACAACCCTGGCTGTTGTAGGGTCAAACTCCACCCTTACTTCTATTCCGATAGAAGGTGATTACTACATCTTTTGTATCGCATATAATAAAAAAATCGTTTATAAATATCTAAGTCTTGTCAGTTCAGCTCATTCGCTAAGAGAGCCGACAACTAATCGATCGTGAGTGCAAAACAAGGTAAGGATACGTTTATTTTATAAATCATTCTATTTATATTAATGAATTAAGCACTGTCGTGTTTTCTAGCATGACTTTCCATAGATATAAATCTCTTACCGAATGAATTTAATTGATAAATAACTTGTCAATTTGATTCATTCGGTAAGAGAGTCGCCTTCTAATCGGTGGGTCGTGATTCCAAGTCCCATATAAGTTTGGTTTAATGTGATGGCACAAACAAACAGTGGAGAGTTTAAACGCGTAAATTTAGTGATGATGTTTGTTGGTGTAGTTTCAATACAAAAACCAAGCCAACTCCAGGCAAGGACCGCGGTTTGACAATATATATATACAATTTTATAGATGGTGATTATGATTTTTACCGCTTCGGGCATCTAAAATCCTATTTGGCCGATCCAGATAAAATCAAAGAAAAAGTTCATGAGGTCAGTCAGAGTCTAAATCTACAATTAAATCACGAGCAATGGAATGAGAATCGATCCCTCGAGAATACTTGATCACCCTGAGATAGATTGATCGCAAATGCCGAAGCTAAATCAGTTGAGTTTTCAACCGTCCGCCATCTTTGGTTTGAAAAGCAGTCAGGGCTATTTTTGGATGTCTGCAGCGAGTGTCTTTGAGTATTAATCAATTTTAGAACAATCGAGCTGAGTTCGTATGTTTAAAGAATCTCAGCTTAATGTTTATTGAACACAATTGATTTCAAGACGAGACAATGGTTTGTCACAGGGGACCAGCCGAACTTGTAAAATAAGAACTTCCAAAAGTGATCTAAAGATGTACAAAGCTCATATGCCTATGTTGCACTATTGAATGACCTGAAGGAAGAAATGTTCAAAAATATCCACTGTTGAAAGACTCGACGTTTTGTAGTAACTGGCGACCTACTCTCTCGGGTTATGAGTTCATTCCGTGCAGGATACTCGATGACTACGCCATTGTGCTAAAATTAGTCAAGAGTTTCAAAATTAGGCTAACCAATCCCGCTGTCAATTGCTAGGACAAGTGACCTATACCAAACTTTATGTAGTGCCAGTTCTGTGCGCCGAGGCGATACAAATGATATTAGAGTTTCAAGATAATTCATTACTCAAACGTTTCGAGACGAAACACTATTTCAATTTAACCTTGCAATGAAGAAAAAAAAAACAGCTCGTTGATCATCAATCATCCAGAAGTTGGACAGTTGAGTCGACATTCTTTGGAGATATGCGAAATAGCAAAGTTTCGGATAAAGGCTTCTGTTTCTTCCAATAGGTGTGGCCCCAGAGTTGCCACACCCCGAGAAAGGTTAGCCTGTAAGTTCCTCCTAGTGTCGTATTTCCTCGAAGTTATTGCAACACGTGAAGATAGACTCATGGGCGACAAGCATTCGAAGGGGTGTCACTCACTCCCTAATTCACTGGTTTGTCCATAACTGGGGAGGGGAGAGATGGATTCATATATTTCTCAAGGGCATTTGTGCCAGTCTCAGTCGAAGTTTGGTTCGGCCAGTTTCCGTGCTGTTGATCGATCATCTACTAGAACTTCGTAGCAGAGATTAACCTCCATGTTTTCTCGTCAGCCAAACCTTTTCGTTTGATTTCAAAGATTTGTGATGTTTGGAAAGAGTAAAACTGACCATCTCCTCCCCAAGGTAGTGCAATATTTAATAAGTTCTTCTTGCGAATAAAAACTCGCGCGTGCACTAGCTCAGGAGTCTGACAAACCTGGAAAAATAAATGTTTTACAAGGGGAAAAAAATCCTCAAAGCGGCAGGATTTGTGAAAAATAGGCAGACTCGGTAATGGCGAATGAGACGGTCACACACTGCCGGCTGCAAGTGTCAATTCACGCATGCGCAAAAATGTCTTTTTGATTAATTGCCGGAGGTGGTGCAACCAATATCGTACTTTGTTGTTTTCTGCAAAGTGTACTCCACATTCTGTCTCTAGACTTCACCATGATATTCATACTTTTTGTAGTTAAGTCTCAACTTTCAGGTTAACGCCCACTTGGACACTTTTTCTTTGGGTGCAGATCTTTACCATGATGACAATTTTGAACATTCAATCACGGTTATAACATCTGCAAGAGTAACGTGTTTGATTTGAGACCTGTTATCATGAATGAGGTTGAATGGATACACGATAGTGAACAGGGCGTGTTAGTTCACCTGGGACGATCTGCCACCCAGGGCAGGATGAGATGGAGTTTGCTTGAGCTTATATGAGACCAACAATTGTCAAAGATCCCCCCTTAGAAATAATACTAGAATGAATGCAAAATGCATGAAAACGTGTATTTCTGTTTTCATCTCTTTAGTCTAAAAGTTCAAAAGACAGGAATAACTTTAATTTTGACTGCACTGTACGGGGATCATCTATCAAAGGCAATCTTTTAATTCTATGTTCATCAGGAATATCTTGTTGACGAGTGTCTGATAATGCCGGAAATACATTCAATATTACTGATTATAGCCATATGCTGGAAGTGACAGCAGTCTGATCGACTAAAGATTAAAAAAAATAAAAGATATGAATTTACCCAAATAATCTCTTTTGGAATTTTAAGTAGCATAAAAAGGGTGCGGTACAATTTGGACACAACATAATTTGATTAAGCGTCAAAATATTATCTAATGTATAATCTTTTATAAATAATTATTTATCACATTTACATATCTGTAGTATAATAGATGCAGTACGTATACTGTACATATGCACATTATGTTTAATCTTGTAAGGGGTTGTATGGGTACAACAGTTATCTAATATATATATATATATGTATATATATATACATATATATTCATATAAATTTGTATGATTTGGTAATGCATATTTCGGCTCAAACATATTACTGCTTACATATATACACACACACATACACACAGAAGCACATACCAATATATATGTATATGTGTATATATATATATATATATATATATATATATATATATTTGCCAAAGTGTACATTAAATCTTTTTGCCAAACTATACTGGTCAACTGGTAGATAACGCCCACGGATGCACATATCATCATTATTATTATTATTATTATTATTATTATTATTATTATTATTATTATTATTATTATTGTTGTTGTTGTTGTTGTTGTTGTTGTTGTTAGTGTTGTTGTTTTTGTTGTTGTTTATTAGCAATATGGGAATTATAATGCACTTGAGAGTAATTGTTATTCACAGTCAGATCGGTCTTCCCAAACTGAGAGCGTCTCATGTATAACGGGTGGCAATTTGAGAAATTTTTTTTTTTAAAGAAAAAAATTGAATGATTTATGACCAGGATAGCGTGATCCAAGTCCAAACATTAAAGTGAATATCTGAACACAGCCGGATGTAATGAGTATGATTTCTAGATCTTACAAAAATACAAATGTCTACCGACCCTGAAGCAAAGGAATTCGAGGAAAATGATATCGACACAAGTAAACTTTACTAGCAGACAGCTTGCAGAAACATGTACAAACTAAGATGTACAAACAACACTTGCTTATATTGTGAGTGCGTCTCAATCTGCTGTGGAATCTAGTATTTTGCAATGTAAAATGATTAAATTATACTACAGAAAAATGAATATATACTCCCATTTTGATGCTGCAGGTAAGTCATTTCTTAGCATTTTCGGCAAATATGCAAAATCATAAAGTTTCAAATACATACGATCTATGTTACGCATAACAAAAATATTGTTTCGTTTTTGTTTTAAATTCAATGTAATTTACAACATTTTATCAGAAATTGGTATGCAGATATGAAATGAAATGAAAATGAGAAGTATCCGTTAAATCTGAAATCTGTTACAACGATGTGCGTTAAAACAAGGGTTTACTGTATATATAAGATCAATTCTAAAAGACCATGAATATTGAGCTCATGTCTATTCTCAGGAGTTGCCAAATATTTGTATCTGAGTAAGCTCAGCTTGATAAGGTTCTGTTAATACATACAGAACCATGATTTATCTTATCAGGTCCCTAAATCAAAAGAAATGGATTCACATTTTTACGTGCATTAACCCAGGTTATTTGCCATACTCTGTTTTTTAAATGTAGATATACGCAAAGGACACATATAATTCAGACATGTTTTCACATATATGTATATATATATCTATATATATTACTGTGTGGATGTGAGGTGATCCAGCAGAGTGTTGATAAAATGACGATTGGAAAAAAAGAGAAAACATTTAAGAGAAAATCAAGTGTTTCCTTTCGATACATTTTGATGGTTGCCAGCCGCTTTTTTCAGAGAAACTGTCAGCAGTGCAGAGAAAGCCGAATCGCGTGAACAGCACTTCTGGAAGGTGGATTTGTTACGCGGTTTGACCATCAGATGTTTAAGCTTCTACTGAATTTTTTCTCTATCTTCTAATTGTCATTTTCATCAACATACATATACATATTAGAAAATGGATGTATAATATGAGAGATTTTTTTTAATAAATGCCTAGTATTATTTTGCGTCATCATCACTGCCAACACGATCATGATCAACAAAGGCATATATATATATATATATATATATATATATATATATATATATATATATAATATCTTGAATTTTACAGTTTAGACGACAGCAGGTTTTCATGTAAAATGGTTGTGATACTTTTCTACGGGTTAATGTTACTAAGTACAAGTTAAAAACATACATCGAATTATGAAAATGGTTTTAAACAGCGCAGAATAAGTATACAAATATGTAAATCCATGTATACAGAGAGATAGAGAGAGGCAGGAAGATATTTCAATTTATGAAAATAAAAAAAGAGGAATAGAATCCGATATATTTTAGGGAATATTCTTAAGTCAATATTTCCAATTAATTTTTTTCCATATTCATTTTAGCTAATATTCTAAAGTTAATATTCTCAATTAATTTTTATTCATATTCATGCATATATATATATATATATATATATATATATATATATATATATATATATATATATATATATATATATATATATATCACGTGCATTGAAGTGAATACCATTCAGTGCAATCTGGTGTAAGGGGAAAAAAAATCTCAAAATCGCACATTTTTCATCTCTTGCCTATTCATTCAATAGCACCCATTTATCTACATTTAGGAAAGGTTGAATATAGTGAACAAGTCGAGTTGCCGACCCCATTGCACAAATGTCAGAATCATCAGATGAGTTACAAAACACGCAACGTGATTTGAATAGGGAACACATCAAAGTAGGGTTAAAGATGAACAAAACTCGGGGAAAAAGTAATGTTTAAGTATAAGGTGTTGAAAAACACCGTAAGAATAGAGGATAAAATCTGAAAGAAGTGAAGAAATACAACCCCGGAAGACGGATGAAAAGATCACTGAGAAACCATGGAAGTTAGATAAAATGGTGCGTAATGATTGGTTGGGAAGTATTTAGCCAAAGTGTAGACATAATCAAAAGCGTCTTGTAAATATGGTCGGAACGTGGAGTTTACAATGAATGTTTAATGCTTGCTATGGTATACGGACGTGAAACGTTGAATCAGACGGGATCAATTGAAAATCATATTGTAGTCACAGAAAAAAACAACAAAAAAAAAACCAGTGCAAGCAATAATGCAGGGAAATAGAAAGATATTAACATGGATCTTAGCGCAGACTTGGAAGTTGAAAGATATGAATGATTAGGTGACAATAGTTGAATGACTAACAGACAAGGCAAGAAGGGAGGATTGTGCCGAAAGAATTTCAATCAGAGCTGAAGAGGTCGAAGAGGAAGCAAAAAATGTGAGATTTGCCGGTGAAACATGACATGAACAGAACAGACAGCATGGAATAAAATAAGACAGTTGGTGAAAATGCAGCACTTCCATTTTCTTTCAAATTATCAATTCTATTTAGGCTGTCTAGGCCAAATCATACATTCACCATGTGATATATCATTTCAAATACAGTTGCAAAGCAATATGACGCATCCATAATTTATTTCGATGGATTATAAATCCTTAATTGGTATTCATATACATGTATATATACATTTCTCGATAATATCAATACGTATTTGCAAATGTATTTTCAGTGACTGCGCTTACAAAGAATTATAGTTGAATGATTAATATACATATATATATATATATATATATATATAATATACATATATATATATACATATATATATATGTATATATACATATATATATGTATGTATACATATATATATATATATATACATAGATATATATATATAAAGTACAAATCAAAAATGTAATATGATATAATGCAATATCTGATGGAATCTTCTCAGATAGGAATTATTTACAAGAAGATACTTGAAAACATAAACTACAGCATAAAACAGCAACTGCAGCTAAACCGATTGATAAACACGACTGATGTTATTGCATGGTTATTATAACATTTGGCAAAAAACGCCTGTGCATTTGTATAGATCGACTTCATGAACTTCTACCCTTCTATATTCAAAGGAATCTTCGAGGGAGCCTTGGAATTCACAAAGATCTACACAAACATTGATAATGATGATATGAAAATAATCAAACACAGCGGACGGATGGTACTGTTCAAAAACCAAGAACAATGGACGATATTTGCAATTTTTGATGTTTCTATGGGCAGTCTCGATTCAGCCGAAATGTTGGACCTGATCAGTTTGCACAACTGGTATAACCTTACGGAGGAACTGAGCTCTGATAATGTATTACTCCACCGGAATGATGGCTAAGTATTAGTAGAAAAGGCAACGCGCTAAAATACGAAGAAATGATAAAAAGACATCGTTTAAGTTGAAATTAAGGCCAACGTGAAAATTCAACATTTTAGAAAGAAATTCAGATATTAGATATATTTACATGAGACGTAACCAACCAAAAAAAATCATTGCAAATACTCTTAAATCAATAAAAACTAGACCAATGTACGATTCTTCCAACGAAATCATATTCATCGATGTTAGAAATAAGTACACTAAAGCTTTAACTGACAGCGGTTTTACCAAAACTAACTTTAAATATGATGAAAAAAAATCTAACAGAGTGAAACATAGCAACAAGAAAAAGTTCGAGGTAGGAAAATCATTCTGTATACACTGCCATTTAACCTACGAGTAAAAACCAACATAGGAAACCCGCTGTGTAAAATATTTAACAAGAAGAAACTGAAAATTAGTCATAGTTGTACTAATAATTTTTGTAGGTTCATAACAAAACATAACAATTATGTGATTAGAAATAACGCTAACGGAGAAAGCAGAAATGAACCAGACACCTATTGTACAAACAAAAACAAGTTCCCTTTTCAAAACAAACGTCTCAAATTGAATATAGAATACCAAGCCGAGATATCAACCCAACAGACACCTTTAGAAGTGAAATATTATACAGTAATATCGAAAAAACCCTTTAAACTAAGATGAGCCAACCATATATCATCATTTACAAATTAAAATATAGAAACAATGCGTAACTGTTGACATATTTTTAGAGGCTAATTGAGGCAAACTGAAACCAACATTATATTGGAAAATATCAATTACAAAAATACAGAAAATGCCAGAAGAGTGAAAAACCCATGAAACTAAATGAGAGATCTGAAAGCTTCAATTTTGCCAATACAACTAAAAAACAAAAAACGGAATTATCAAAAAGATAAAAAATTAAGTAATATTAAATTGCTGGCATTGCTCAAAATTTCTATTGACAAACCTGATTCAATAAGCCACGTATACATACACTAAAAATTATCAACAATACATATTTTATCACCTGGTCACTCTAAAAAAAATAACTTAATCACCATAATTATCTGGGACATGTGAAAATAGACCAGACCAGGAGTGAATAAATTAACAACTGCGGTCATTTAAAAGGGAACCCTAACATCAGGAAACTGATTTAAGTGAGAATAAGGTACTCCTAGAGAGGAAACATACTACAAAGAACTGATAGATTGACTACATACTGATTACGAAAAAAACAAACATTATATATTCCTAATTTATAATTTATCACTACCAACAAGCACACCATCCCCACACAATAAAACAGAAAATCACGACCAGCAGTGACCGACCACTGGACACAAAATAGAAAAAAACAATATATATAATTACATATATATGCAATAATAATAAGATCTTACTAACTATAAAAATGGACACCCTTCGCCAAAAGATGTCCTGAATAGAAATTTAAAATACACCAGATCATTTGCCCGAATAAACGTTAACGGACGGAAACATAAACGTGTTGGTGTAGCAAATCTTTACTCTATTATATTTACTCTACTCTAAATCAACTTAATGTTTGAAGTTAAATTATCGAGCACTTTATAAAATGAACCCATCACATTGTATTGTGCAATATTCCTGATTTGTAATATATATATATATATATATATATATATATATATATATATATATATAGAGAGAGAGAGAGAGAGAGAGAGAGAGAGAGAGGGGGGAGAAGAGAGAGAGATAATGAGTGAAGATTTTCCATGGTTATTCACTTATCGTACATTCTATTTTACTTTTAAAAAAAGATTTTAAAATGAAATGATCTGATAAATACATAGACATACGTCCGTTGTATATTTTATGATTGTTTTCTCATATATGCTTATAGATATATACATGTATAAATTACAAATACACGTATGTATATTTGGAGTTTATTCTTATTATTTGTAGAGGTCTTGAAGTGAGAAGAAGGACAATATTTCGAATTAGGTATTAAAACTGGAATATATATAGCAACTGTCAATGTCACATTCGTATACAAAGAAGCTGTGCGTGACTGAGTTATCGTGAAATATATATAACAGGAACATTTGTATGGTGCTCCTATCATTTGTATTTCTCTACAGAGGAATGTTTCTGTATAGTGTCTGTCATCATTTCTTCAAACAAATATTTATGAAATAGCTATCGGTCTATATCTATCTATATATGTGCGTTTGAATTCATGTGTGAGAATGTAGGTTATATATATATATATTGTGTCATCCACAGACAACTGTTTCGATGTATTACATCTCTTCAGTGTGGCTATAGATTTTAACCTTGATGCTGAATTGAAACCCTCACATCGGACCCGGAGGCCAATATCCTACCCCTGGACTACGGAAATGGGTGGTCAGTAAGAATTTGAGAGATATATTCATTTAAGCAGAAACTCCTCATCCACCAGAGTGCTCTATTCCTATGGAAGAGCATATATATATACATGCATGTGTGAATGCGTGTGTTTGTGTGATAATTGTGCAGACAATTTATTTGGAAACATTTCGTTTGGCACCAGAATTAACTAAGAAACAAATCAACCAGTCGACCACGTAAATGAATCAACAGCCCTTTCGGTAAGAAAGAGTGTGTGTGTTCCCAATCCAACTCCTGCTTACCAAGAGCGCTGTTACCTCAGTCAGTAAACCAGAGTCGTCTTGAGACTGCTTCTCGGTGTATGCAGCTTCACGTTAATCCCGGGGATGAACGGAATATATTCCTGAAAAAATATTTGCACAATTATTACAATCCGTCGGACTAAACTGCTAAGTCTAATTATATATATATATATATATATATATATATATATATATATATATATATATATATATATATATATATATATATATATTCCCGATTGTCACTTCTGGAGCTGAAACATGGGAGTTGACCAAGAAACAGACCTGCAAACTGAGAGTCATACAATGCACGAAAGAGAGAATAATACTCAACCTCACATGGAGAGATCACAAGGCAGCAGAATATATCAGGAAGAAAACAGGAGTCTGAGACATCATAAAATCTATTAAAAAACTCAAGTGGCAATGGGCAGGCCTTGTTGCAAGAATGAAAAACAACCAGTTGACATCACGACTCACAATATAGATTACCAGAGATCATATGCCTAACTGAGGCCGACAGAATACACGATGGAGAGATAAACTGGACAAATTCAGAAAGTATTGGCTCCGTGACGCCTATGATTGAGAAATGTATCGAATCCTGGGGAACGTATATGTCCAACGACGGACGTTAAAAGATTGATGATGATGATGTTGATGATGATGACATATATATATCAATAATTTTCGAAAAGCTAAAAATGATTTCTATTATTACCTTTCCATAGATTTACGGCTGTCGAAGCCTAGATACCAATCATTCCATAGACAGTGATACCCATAATATATGTGTTTGTGTGCTTGGCACATATTCAGCAATCCTTTAGACTATGGAGTACATTTCACCTTCGCCCTTCTTTGTCTGTCCTAACGAAATGAATACACCGAATTGCCAATCGATCCTATGTTCCATGATAAAATAACATTTCAATTTCGATTTGATGGATTTTCTGAAATTTTTGTAACCGCTGACCAGATGAAGAGGCTTTGATAGAGCTAAGCAAGTAATATTCTATAAGTGACTAGTCTCGAATATATGCTGCATGTGGTAGACCATCTATCCTAGGTTATCATGCAGAAAATTCACGTATCGACTCCTTAACTTAAAGAAAGTTTGTTTTTTCTGTTTCAATACGTCATTCAAACGACACAATTTCTCACTGTAGTGTCGCAACATTTATCCTGTCTCTGGTAAATCGGAATTAGAAATTTATTCGACTCTAAAAAAAAACACAGTGGATAATGGATCTTGTCCAGAATGACGTGTTGAAGACAGTACTGGATTTAGCCATGATTTTCTTGTCTTGTCAAATTGAAAAAGGAAGTGACAAGTGCTTAAACCCTCAACCGATATTAACTATGTACTATACGTGACTAAATCATTTCAAATATTTTTTTCCTCAAATCCTTTTGTCATTTTTGTTGCATCCAAATTTTTACTGGTTAAAAGTTTCGAAATCCTGTGTTTTATGTCCTCGGGCTCAAAATTCACTCTTTTGAACCTCGCAAACTATTCTCATTTTAATTCTTAAAATCCTGAAACCTATGACAGCATTTTCACAAGCTTCAGTGATCCATTGACAGACTCTCACTTAACTATCTCTTGAGATTAAACATGAAGAATAAATAGATGAAAATAGCTATGCTATATTCAACCATGATATTGAACAATACTTGAAGAACCTGCATGCAAAATAGATAAAAAGTTGAATACACTTCGAAGACTTCCTTGTGATTCCTCTAAAAGTGGGCGAAATATGACACTACGTAGTTTGCATAAACTTAATATGATAACCAATGAATAATATTAATAAAGACATGAAAAAGATATCACCCTGATGGGAATACCCACTTCAGAATTAAAAAAAAATGAAAATACTGTTCTCTTGAATCTCCTCTGTAATTGAAATAGACATCAAGGAATCGAGAAGACCCTATTCCTAATCCTTGTGTCTCCTACCTGACGGTAATTATACAATCATGAAAATTTGTTTTCACTTTGACCGGACTGTGGATTTGTATAGCCTATCTTGTCAAAAAACAAAACCCAAGGCATTGGATATATGAAGTTAAATCCTGGCCCGCAAATATATTTTCCAGATCACAGCCGTGAAATGATAGTGCCGAACAAAGAAAGTTTCAAGTAGAAAATATATTTTTTTTAAAAAGAGAACATATTGAAACTTACAACTTATTGAAACAAGAGCAATCATCTTCATTCTCAGATTACTTGCACTTCTTCGAACAGTCACTGAAGAAACTATAATACGTCGATTGGATTTCTTATAAATCCGTAAGAGTAACGGACAAAGTTTTGTAGAGTAGAGATAAGTCATTCCATATCCCTGTACAGCGATATCCCTGATGAGATGAAAATGGATACACCACTCATAGAAATTCTGCTGATGTCCACTAGTGGAAGGATTTTTTTTCCCCAAAAAACGAATGCAAGTAGCCCCACCCACTGGACAAGTACCAGCACTCCAGAATGGGTGTGCAGGAAGAAAAAATGTTGCAGTGTACGGTTTCAAAGATCGTCTTTCGGGGGTGGGGTTCTTTTTCATATCCTTCTGTATTCAAGCCATCCATGTAGCTTTTGCCCCCGTCCCACCTGTTGGTTTTCTCTTGGTGCAGTTGTATTCACCTAAGGTTTCCTTGGTGGGTGTTGAAGGTGGTAATTTTTTTGCTTGGTTGTTTATGGATTCACTTGACAAAGCCTTATAGCTTAAAGGTCCGTCATGGTCCATTCTCATTCCAAAAGAGTGTACTAGAGAAAAGAATTAAAAAGAGAGGGCGGCAAATAAATAAATTATTAGAATTGAAAAACAAAGAATCGGTCATCTTTATTTCTCTGTTTTCACCGATGGTTCATTTCGATGGATCCTTTTTTATTCGAAAATGTACCCAGAAGATCGGCATCTGAAATCAATGTCCAGAATAACGTCGCGAAATGACGTGATAAGTTTAACGATGGTTGTGAAATCTAATTCATTCAACGATTGATGGACATGACAGGGATCGTTCACAGCTATTATGCCTAGCAATAGCTAAAAAAAATTCTTTGCATAGATATTTACTAAGCCCCAGTCCCGCTTAATTCGAATGGTCACTGTACTGGGACAGCGTATTCAGGCTGAACTCACGGCACATGTCAAATTTTATCTGAAACGATCTTGTATCACGCCACATTAGACATCCGGTGTATAAAGTGTATAAGTGTGAAATTCAATCTTATATAAGTAAGGTTATCCATTTCTGCCATTCTGTGCATGTGTCCTAAAGTCGCCAATGAGATCGAATGAATCGAGCAATAAGCCATGAGAGAATTGATTAAATTTTGGGTGAATCCAAGAATTTTTCTCTTCTGCGTCATCGCTATACGACCGCACCACACAATATCGCGGAGAGAATTTGAACGGTGATCCATACGACAAGGGAGAATCAATTCATTCAGGGTGAAATTTTCGCCATCATCGTCGTCGTCGTCGTCGTCATCATCATCATCATCATCATCATCATCTGTCTTTTAATGTCCACCGTTCTCCTCTATATCAACGAATTTATTTTCATTCAATTTTTAGTAACAATGCAAAGCGCAGGGTTATGTGCATTCTATGTGTCTTCTAGTTATCAAATTTCATTGCTAAATGTAGCAAAATACTGGTTAGTTGCTCTCGTCCTCGCAACTTGATGAGCATTTCAATCAATTACACCACATACATCATTTTTATCTATTTATCCGTATTAACCTGACAGAGCAGTTTCTTAAAGTGGGGGTATATTTTCTTTCCCGCTGACGGAAGTATTTCTTCATACAATCGACTGAAGAATCAGGTAGACAACCGAATTATACGATTTGATACAATGAACGTCTCCAACTGGTTGTCTCATTGACAGATTCTAAGAACTTTCACGGCCCACGGCCTCTGCAAGCATATGTGATTAAACACTGTGTGAGATTTGCCATGGGAGTAACAGGAAAGGTAAGATAGTCATGAGAGATTTAACGATCCGTGTATGAAATACTTCTACATATATATACACCTACCCTATGCAGTTGGTGAATGTTTGTGATCAGTTCTTAAATTATGAGACTGGCTTATGGCCCCGCTACTATTGCTGCCATCAACGCACGAAATGAACGAAGGCAGACATATTTGAACTATTGAAACTGTATTTCATGAAATTCAAAAATAAATTCCGTTCTATTCAATTCAAGTATAAAGGATATACTTTAGCGCTAGTTTTAGGGTCGAGGTTGCAAGTAACAACAAACATTGTCTTTTTTATAATTATAAGACTCTAAAGAATGCACAAATGCCGCTAGCAATAAAAATTCACAAATATCCTTTTTTCTCGTTAGTAGTAATCCTGAATAAATGAATTGATTCATATATCCGATGAAAAGGTCCCCCACAGTGCCAAATTATCGCCGTTACTTCCGTTTAGCGCGCACCCACACATTTCCCATTCGGAATCAAGGATTGTGCAAAAATTAGAAAACAGAAACAGAAAGGTTTGTGCAATAATACTTGAGGAAAAAAAAAGAAAAAACTTGTTTTCAAGAACTAGGCGCCAAAAAACGCTCACCTCACTTTGATATTGAATTTAAAAACAGTTGCGAACTTTTACCACACGGGTACGCATTCAGTCCTTTGAAATCCATTTTCATTTTATACATTAATGCATTACTTAGAAAATGGTACGCTTAAAAATTATTTACGAGTGTCACTCTAAAATTCATTTGCTTATGTGTTGGTCTCACAAGTCAGTCGCTAAATTCCCTATTGGAATAAGGAAAAATTATTGCTTTGGTTGCAGTTTTCTAATCAGTCCAAACTATGCTTGTTATCATGCCTAAGCTTGTAAGAGAGGATCGACAGACGATCAACAACCTTAAATAAAATATACAATAAGAACTTATACTGTAAAAACATTAAAACTCTACAGCACACAAACTGGTGTTTTCCAATAACTATTCTAGCCAACTTTATTGCCGATTACACTTTTGAGAGTCAGATGACTTATAAGGCCGGCAAGACCAGGGGAAAGGGCATTCCAACAGAAAATGTTCGAAAATGAGATCCCCTCTTAAATCTCCGTTAATTACTTTATAGATCAGCATTTGCTTGAGAGTTTTTTTTAATTATCTAATATATATACTGCTGTCCAACCAAGATACTTATCATTAGATTCAGACTTATATTTATAAAATGGTTTATCCGTCTGTTCCACGTGATCAAATATATTTCCCTTGAATTTCCTTCTAAAAAACATTCATATTGAGAAACGGTAACTACTATTAGTTATGCTTTCAAAGAAGATGGTTGACAGGTGACTTGATCTGGCAACGTCTCCAGCTTTCAACCGAGATTTTTTCAAACGTCTGAACCAGTTTTATGAAGCAGTTCTGCCGTCAGCAAAACATTCTTTCGTCATTGCAAATGCTTTTGAGGATTGTTTTCCCGAATCGTGTTCTAAGCTTGTACAGATGCTGTTCCTGTGATTTCGTTATTGAAAAATCGCCTACGGGTCCTTTGCTTGCTTAAAATACGACTTTTTCCTTTTTCTTTCTTTTTTGGAGTGATTTTCTATAGCAGAGAGTATTTGTAAAGAAAATAATAGTAAATGAATTTAGAGCTTTTTGCACTTACATGACTCGCACATCGCATCAGCTTTGCATTTTGTTAGAGGAACAATTCAACGTTGAATTTATTTCACATTTTTACTTGATATGTGTCGATTAAATACAACAAAAGGTCCAATGAAAGGAATTGAGGATTGGAAGTTGCGTTAAGCCATTCTTACAAGTGAAGAATGGTCTGCCTTCAAGGTCCAGATTTAAACCTGATGCTCTACAACAGATATACCTGAATGTTCTTTGGGATTGATGTTTTAGAAATTAAAATTCTGAACCCGTTCAAAGATAGTGGGTAGGAGATATTCTTATCAGCAATTACAGGAAGAACCGATTGTTAGGGACACAGGAACAGAAGACATCACACTGTTCATTATACTGCACACACACACACACAAACACACACACACACACGCACATACACACACACACACACACACACACACACATATATATATATAGAGAGAGAGAGAGAAAGAGAGAGAGAGAGAGAAGGTTGAAAGATTATAAGGAGGGGGGTTTGTTTTTTCTGGATTATTTCTCTTTCTTTATTTGTGTATATACTTTGGAATAAGAGAGATCTTTGTGCAAAAAAAAAATGACTAATCACTGTATGTAAACAATGAAATCAAAAAACATTGATATAGGCAGACATATATTTATGAGGAAACACCAAAAATATCAAAGCTACCAAAAATAGAAATAACCCACGCGTCAACTCAACGCATCACCAGACGGGAAAAAAAACGTCAAGATAAACAAATGAAGCAAGCTCCTGCTTTAACTAGATGGCTTGCAGGCTCGTCTCGCAAAACAATTATCAAGTGGAGTACATGTTAGAAAATCACACAAGCTGACTGTTTTACTATCGTGATTCTCATCCCCATTAGGCAGTCGACTATTTTGGCCTCGTGTCACACCAATCAAAGCCTAATAAATATGAACGAATAAACCAAATTATAAATATAATTGGCTCTGATGTGTACATATATGTTTACAGGGACATAACTTTAGATTATTGCTCGGTTAAGCTTGGTCTACCGCGAGTGCATATCTTTAAGGCAATCAATGAACATATATAACTCATTACAAACTAGCGAACTGTCGGCGAGACTACTTAGCTCTCCATAACTTTACACTTGGTCGGACACAAAGATACATCTGTAAGTCATTCGGTGAATACATAACTAAGTACACACTCGCAAGCTATATGCCACAACGTTCAGTTTGACACAAGTAAACATCTATAAAGCAAGCAAGTTGTTTGTAAGAATACATAGCTCCCCATACTTTAGGTAGCTTCATGGCTGTGGAGTATTCAGTGTAGATGTAACTAACAACACATTAAAAAAGGATAGGGTAGATTAGATGGCTCTCAATTATCTGACAGCAAGGTACCTAAGAATATGTGCATTGTTACTTGCTAAACATACCTCAATCTACTAACAGTCGGGATGCATTCGTGAGGTTCGAACTCAAACACGAGTAAGTTGATTTGCACAACGAGATTGCTTATAAATACGCTGAAAATAGACATCTAAGTAGCATTATCTCTGTTCTCTGATAGTTGTCACATTTGCATATCATTTCAATTTCAAGTATGAGGCAGAGGTAGTATTCATCATCATCACCATCATCATCATCATCATCATCATCATCAGTATTTTAACGTCCGTCGTTGGACATAGACCTTCCCTAGGATCCATCACACTTCTCTATCGAGGGCGTTGCAGTACTTCCTAAATTTGTCTAGATCGTCTCTCAATCTAATACTCTGCCGGCCTCAGTTGTACATGTGATCTAGGGGGATCCATGTCGTGAGTCACAGTGTCCATCGGTTGACCGCCATTCTTGCAACATGGCGTCCACTGCCATTTGAGATTTTCAATGGATTCTATGATGTCCCTTTCTCTCGTCTTTTTTCGAATGTACTGTGCTGTCTTGTGGTCTCTCCATGTGAGGCCCAGCATTATTCTTTCATGTGCACGTCGCATGGTTCTCAATTTGCGGATCTCTCTCTTAAACTTACCTTAGTCTGACTCATTTAACTAAGTGTGGGTTACCCAGCGAAGGTCAAACTCAATAGACAGTACCAATGGTCTGCTAAATTAGGTTTCTAACCATCACCTCCCAGTCATCCTCCCACGAGAATATACTCATATATGTATGCATACTTGTGAGGATGTGTGTTTGCGTGGGTTTTGTACATATGATCGTGTGCGTGTGAGATAATGTCCTTAATTGAAGGCTGTGTACGGAGTATTTGCTTAGACGCTTTTCTATATCTTGTACTTATTAGCAGCGGCAATGAAAAACAAACTTTGCAATGTTTTATGAAAAAAGCCATTAGATAAGAAAAATAATGTAATTATCATTGAGACAGACAAAACACTGAGAAATGGTCAATAGTAAAATAAAAAAAAATTGCCCAAAATGGAAGAGAGAAAAACATGAACAAAATAGAACGAAACTTTAACATTGTGAAGAAGTAAATAGATATGGAAACAAAGTGACAAGAAATACTTAGTCTGTAACATACATATAGAGACAGACATATATTTCATTTATACATATATATATATATATGTGTGTGTATACATATATATGTATGTATGTGTGTGTGTGTGTATATGTTCAAAAAAGTGTGTGTGTATGTATGGGAAACAAATCAGCCGAATAGATACACTGATATATCTATATAGTCATTGTATTTCAGAGTTGTGTTCGTCGAGGAAAAGAGTATATATGTATATATATATGTGTGTGTATGTGCGTGTGTGAGAGTGTGTATATGTATATATAAGCCCGTTTCTCGCTATATATATATATATATATATATATATATATATATATATATATATATATATATATGTCAGCCTTGTTAGACACTCAATAAGAACCGTCATGAGACCAATTTTTTGGCAGCATGCTGTTTTTCAGATGATCAATTCGATAATTTTCAAAAAGAGATGATCAGTAAAATGACCCTGAATTTTTAAAAATAAAAGAGCTAAGGGTCCAATTGACCATAAACGTATATTGTAAATCGAGTTGCCTCTGTCACCTGAAACCTATTTTTCCCAGACAAAATAAGGAGTAAACTTTAAGTCTCCAGCACTCTGGCTCCATTTGCATGTCCTGTATGCATGACTCATACGTACATATAGATTGATGACAAGCCACCAGCAACATCTAAAAACCATAAAATCTATGCTGATACTGACATCTTTTTTGACTGTTTCTAATATAGATATCCACATAAAAGCAGATATATACACATATGTCATATACATATTCATATACATACGTTGGTTCATATATTTTTGTATGTCCATGTTTAGAAATATCAGATACGAGTCGACTAGAAAAAATATACTATTCTCTCTATGTATAGCCATTACTGGCACACTCATGATTTAGGCAGCAACTGTTTGGCAGTATCTGTTGTAAAAAAGTATTTTAGAGAGTAGATACGATTACATATGTGCTTCACTGTAGGAAATATTCTGATCGCTTGAAAAATACATAAATATATGTTACTTCCTGCGACATTCACCGTGAGAGACCGAAACCAAAAACAACCCTCTAATACAAGTCAACGAAAGCTAAATACAAGAAATATCAGGAACTGCTTGGCCCGTTATGAGTTTAAACGTTGTGGATCCGGTATAGTATGCTTCACAGTGAAATTGAACTATTTGAAAGTTAAATGTGTTGAGAATTGTAAACAATCTGCTTAAAACGTTGCAATGAGAATGAAAACAGTAAAGAAGCAATTGTTATTCAACAATCATCTAAATATAAAAAATCTTTTGAAGCTGGTCATGAATAAATACCAAATTATGACCGTGAAAGATCTAGATGGATTGAAATTTCATTATGATACAACTTGTGTGTCTGTATGTGCAAGAAGCCTGGGTACAGTAGGGTCAAACTCAACTACTACCTCTATTTGTTGAACACAAAGATTTAGGTGAGACAACTCTTTACTGGTTGCATGTCCAATGTTTTGATATTCGAGATACAATCAGTAAAGTTTTTTTTTTGTTTTTGTTTTTACCGTGGGAAAACAAAATCAACTCCAGCCTCTGATTTGGAAAGAAATTTGGTAAAAACATTACCATGTAATATGGTGAGAACAAGGATTGATTTTAGAAGATAGTTTTTTTTTTTTCAACTGCATGAAAGTCCTCAAATTGACTCCAAGCCAGCAAAGTGTCTTTCTGAATTCATAGTAACTTCTGGTGACAAAAAATACAAGTTCCTTCGACCAACACCCGGGAAGCACCACCAGATCATGAAATGACGGGGATGTGTAATTGTTGGGGGTGTGAACTGTTGACTGGTCGGCTCTGATTTTTGTAGTTGCATATTAGGTTGTTGGAAAAAAATGACGATTCGATTCATCAAAACGGATAAATCTTCCGCTGTCCAATCCTTCGTTCTTTTAAAGAGATTCGTGCACTTCAAAAAATGGATCTTTATCATCAACGATTTTATCCAGAATTCAACAAGCCTTCAGGCCGAGATTCTTTTTTTCCCGTACAGCTGAAACCGTTGTAAATTCCATTAGAAAGAGAAAAAAAAAAGTTTTCAATAAAACAAACTTTTGAAAATCACCGTGTATAGAGAGCAGTAAACGTAAATAGACATTTCCTTTGATTGTTTATTCTATTTACGTTGTCTTGGTTGAGTGATACATTAACCGTATTTTGACGGGATATCATTTCAAATAAGTTTCTGTATAAATATAATGCAATTTATAATTCATTCAGTGGGTTCACGTATATCCATTTCCATATATATATATATATATATATGTATATATATATATGTGTGTGTGTGTGTGTGTGTGTGTGTAGATGAAACCATCAACTAAAACTGCCAGCATAGACATAGTCAACATCAACATAGGTTTCTTGAATGGGGCTGGTTGGCTGGCTGGCTATGTGTTAATGAACGTATAATGCGCATAGTTTGCATCAATCGAGCTAGAAGGCAGAAATTTAAGCGTTTCAAAATATTTGGGGGGTCAAGTTAGATTTATTGTAAGCTCATGCTAAATTGTTACCCCAGTTCCCGTTCTGGAGCGTTCAAATTTATTTTTTCCGAACATTTTTTGACTCAGACTGCAAGAACATATTAGAGACTTAATGGTTCCTATGAAGTAACTAAGCTGGCCTGTTATTATCATCGGTTGGTTTTTCTAACTGTCTCTATTTCCTTTGTTCTACCGTTTCTATGATAATTTCAAGACTTCAAATTTATAGGGAGGGGGAATTGGATGAATATCAGTTATACTGAGGATTGAGTCCCCCTTTGCTCCCATTCAAGGCACTTGTTTCCAGTTTCACCCTTATACGTTACCTTACAAAGACGGGTGGGATAGAAGATTGATATTATGAAGATTACTGTATTGTTAGGTTGTCCAACAGGTAATGGCTGTTCAGTGGAGGAAAAATTAAAGCAACTTTGAAATGTGAGCAAGCCTGATTTATTCATGAAAGTAAGCTCCATCTGCTTCAATAACTTCTTTCCATTGGGCTCCAAGTGTAAATATTTCTCCATAAAAGAAATTAGTGTCTTTTGGAGCAAAAAAAAATGTCCAAATGCTGTCATTACCACTTCTTTGTGGACATACTTTCTATTGCATGAAAAAGCACTTGAAGCTAGAATTGGTGATAATATATTGAGGATGTCTGGCGAATATGAATGGTGATATAAGATTTCATTATTAAGTTGCAGTAACTTTATTCTGGTTGGATTACCAAAGTGAGATCTTGCATTGTCATGCAACAAAACTGGATATTTCATGGCAAATTTGAGAATGCATTTCACCAATTTTCTGGGAGCATGATTGAGCTTACAAAAGCAAAATTGATGTTCAGTGTTTTGACTGAGTGTGAACTCATACTTAACCAACAGTCTGACTTTCCTATTAGTACAGCATCTTTAGGGGGGAGTGAAGATCAGATTAGAACTGATCTGATGAAAATTGGAAAAGGAATAATGTCGTTATATCGAGTTGGATACGGATAACAACATTTTCGCTTTGAAATTTCATTTATAAAGAATAATGCTCCAATCGGACATTACACGCGGGGATACCTGATAAAAGGAAACCAGAAATTCAGAAAACCGATGACTATTTCATTTCTTCCATTCATGAAAGATTTTTTCTGGTAACTGAATATAATCATTTGAATGAATGAATTTTACATTTTTGCTCAACAAATCTTATCCAAGATATCTTAAGTTTCATTAACACCATTTTATTTTCTTATTCATGTAATACACTTTCGACATACCTAATAATAGGGACGCACACACACATTTGTATATGTGTACTTAAATACATAACTTCATAAACACCCACAATATATATATATATATATATATATATATATATATATATATATATATATATATATATATATGTGTATATCAAATGACCAATATATATATATATATATATATATATATATATATATATATATATATATATATATTGGCACTGCAGCTAATGTGTGAATATGTGCCTGAAGGCCAATTTATTCATTTTCCTCTGATCTTTGATTTCGACTTCGTTTGTTATCAAGGAATCTCTTTGAAAAAATAGGAAAATGAAAATTTTGAAAATGAATCATTAATCATTTGTTTACGTCTTGAATGAATTTGCTATAATTTGCATTTTATCATAAGATTCAATTTTATATACAAGAGGAATCGTTCCAAATCTAAACTCTACACTGATTTTATTAACAGATGCACACACATATACTCCCTTATGTCCCCTCTCCCTCTTCAGTTCTCTGTCTCTATCTCTATCTATCTATCTATCTATCTCTCTCTCTCTCTCTCTCTCTCTCTCTCTCTCTCTCTCTCTCTCTCTCACATCCACACACATATATAAGTACATATTTAATCATACTAGGTGAAATAGGACATAGGATCAAATAGAGTTTCAAATGGAAATAACATGATTATAGCTATATATATATATATATATATATATATATATATGTATATATATATATATATATATATATAGTTCATAAGAGTTTAAAAAATAACACATGTCTATACTTGTATATATATATATATATATATATATGTATATATGTAGCAGCAGCACAGTAGCTGCTCCCTACTATGCTAGCATTTTAATGAGCAAATTCAATGAGACCGACATATACCAAGAGGTAGCTAAAGACTGCATCTTTCATGTCAGAAATGTAGATGACATTCTTTTATAAGTACAAGAGTTGAAACCAAACTAAGTAAATTCTTCTCACACATGAACTTTGCACACAACTCGATTGAATTTGATTATGAAATACCTACTGACTCGATAGCTTTCCTAAACACCAGCATATGCACAGATGATAATAACTCCAAAGCACCCTATACACTAAACCTACAGACACTCACAACTACTTTCATTCTAAATCAGCCCAACCCGAACAATTGAAAAAATACCATCTTCACAAGGACTTAGAACCAGAAAAGATTTGCTCTACAGATAGTGAACACAACTATAACCAACTACAACATCTTACTAAACGAGAATATTCATTAAAAGATGAAATAAGTAAATGAAAAAGGACATCACAATACCGAAAGGAAAAAACCCTAATGCTCTCTAACAAAAAAAAAAAAATACTCATACTCGGAACAAAAATCAAAGTATATCCGTCGAACTGTATGCCATTACCTATTGCAGACTCCGAAAGATCAAAGCCATGATTAGCAGCAATAATTTGATAAACAATATGGTCTCTCATAACGACATTCCTAAGACCATAAAAATCTGCTAATCGTGCCGCAAAATAAATTGTCTCTGCTGCAACCACCTTAAGCACGCCAACGCATTCAAAGGCCCTACCACTAACAAAACTTACTACGCATACCATAACTCTTACCGTCGTATCAAACATATCATATACCTCCTAGAGTTTAATAGATGTAAATTACAATAAATAGGCAAGTCTAAGTGGTAATTCAACATTTGACTTAATAACTGTTGGCTCAGAATCAAATCACCCAATCTTCTAAACCTACTCCCAGTAGAACTACATTAACGAAGCCCGAGACATAATTCTGCCACAGACGCTAGATTTTCAATCATTGGAAAAAATATACTTACTGACATTAAAAACATAACATGAGATTTGTAGATTAACAAACTCTCTCCCCGAAGGGAATTAACAGTAAACTTAACAACCTTGAGCTCACCAATCGCTAAATTATGATCTTCCCACGAATAACAACCCCGCATCTTCTCCGTAGCCACCTTCACGTATATCCAATATTGAGAATTTCACATAGCCAGATAGACCTTTACCTATAAAAACCTTTGTACAGTATTTCATTTATACAACACAAACCCATAAGACTTCCAGTAACATCCACAATGACCTTTAAAGAATCAAGAATACACATTTCCTTGAACCCATTAACTTACCATCAGGATTATCCCCAACCTTCCAAAGACAGACTAATGCTAATTCTAAACCAACACCCAACTCCTTAATATCCTTGACAACCTATGGTCTATCAAAGACCTGTTATTGCTGCTGAAAACGATATCCTTGAACAGACCAACACAGACTTCACCATGGACAGAAAAAAGTCACACCTTTCATGATGATTCAAAAATATCTTCTTCCTTGATTTCCATTTATGCTTCGAAAGCAAAACATCTGATACTAAATCTATTTCCAACGGAAACCTTTTAACCTCTTGGAGGTACTCACAAAGGTGGAAACCCTCTGAAACATGTATATCGTACTAATTAAATAATTTATGGATCAATTAATCAATTAACCAAGTCTCGAAATACTTTTACTCCCGAGGCTGTTTTATTCCCTATTATATATATATATACATACATATATATATATATATATATATATATATATATATATATATATATATATATATATATATATATATATATATATATATATATATATATATATATATATATATATATATATATATATACATACAAAAACATACCCTTCGGTCCATGGAGTATTCATGCCAAATCTATGTAAAAATTTGGGTTATCTGTGCCAATATTTGAGGGGCACGCAGTAACAGACTAAGCCATTTCTTATATGATAGATATTTGTTGTTTTATGATATAACATAGTAAACTATAGAGTTTATATTTATTCGCTGGACGCAAAATAAGGCTTCACTATAGCATTATAGTTATAAATGGCATTAACAGATATTAGGGATGAACTGACTTGAATGACATAGATATCTGGAAATAAAGTTTATTATATATTTAGTGTTAACTATATCAGAATATATCGCATTATATACATTTATGTTGCAAAATACTTTTTTCAGAGGTTATAGACTATGGAAATATTTTACGTTCAGCCAAAACAGATTTGTGTATGTGTGTGTTTTGGTATAAGAAAATCCTCCTCATCATCATCATAATCGTCATCATCATCAATAGAGACACTGTTTTGGAATATTTATTTTTTTCCTGACTTTATTCACATTTTATTAGTGTGACAGCTTGTGTTGCCATTGTAAAATGGTGCACTCTCTTTCAAACGAATCGGGTTATATTTTATAGTAAATGGCAATTAAGACTTACTGATTGTCTTGGCCATTTCGAAGGGCTCGTAATAGAATAAGCGTACCTTGTTCAACCGACTACATACAAATTTTTATATACTGAAATAAAATTTTCATCTTCAATCAAAGATTCTTTCGTCAACTAATTAGAACTTGGTAGATAGTCAGCTTTCTTTTCTGCTACAATGAGAATGTTTCTGAGAAAATTACCTTTCGTTATATTTTAACCAAGTACTCATCTCTTTATATGACATAGGACTTCCTAAAACGGTTGTATGAGATTCTTGAAACACAGTCCATCAATTCTAGGATGTCTGAGACACCTGTTTGCTCTGTAGCGCACTGTGATGTTTTGCAGTCTTTCCTAGGGATGTTTAACGTGTTTCTCCCCGGTTCTTAGAGCATTATTCTTTGTTTGAGAGCGAATTTTGCCAAATTTCATGTTTCAGCGCTATTGGTGATTTTTGGCCGTAGATTATTCTTTTCAAAAGCTATAGGATTTTCTTCAACCTAACGACTGAAAAGTCTCCTCGGAAACATGTCATAGTAAAATATGTTTTCCTTTAATAAATGTTACACTTTACTCCTGAGTTTATTTCATTCCTGATAGCTCACACACACACACACACACACACACACACACACACACACACACACACACATATATATATATATATTCATATATATATATATATTCATATATATGCATATATATATAAATTTTGTAGTATCATATTGAAACAAATTGAAATGATATCTCGTTATAAGACTGTAAATGTATCATTTGGCGGAGACAATTCAAGTAGAATAAACAATGAAAGCAAATTAGACTTCTGCTTTAAGGTAGCCGCTTCAATGTTGTCACTCTCACCATTGAGCTGAATAGGATTGATTCCTGTCGCTGCCAAATTTTCTTCAATTGTATTTTTTTCATTTGCGTTATCTTGGCCTATAGATACATTTGCCGTGTAATAACGGGATATAATTTCGAATAAGAATTCCAATATAATACAACGCAATTCATAATCACTCTGTCGAATCCTGTATCCATTTGAAGCAACACACACACACACGCACACATACACACACACATATATATATATATATATATATATATATATATATATATATGCAGTGAATGCAAAATTTATCCGATAATCTCAAGCATTTATTCCAATATCCGTATTCTGCTTCAGAATTGACAAAATGTGAAGTGGAGATTTCAGATAATATTGGAATGAGATTGATCATTGGGAATCTAAAATCAGAAATATTTTTTTTTAATTCTGTCAATTTCGAAGGTGCATTAATATGTTAAGATGGATTGGATGATCGTTGCACCAACTGTACAGGGGTATACAATAAGTAATTAGACACCCGCCGTTGATAACAACCCTCGTTGAAGAGTTTCATAAGTGGCAGAAGCATTCAGAATTAGCCAAAGAACGGCAAAGCATTATCTTCATCAATTTGATTTCCATCCACAAGTAGCCAAGAGGAAGCCCCTTTTATCTACAACTGATACGAAGAAGAGGACTGGGTGATAAGCCTTTGGCCTCTTTGGCACAACATAATATTTTTCTGTCTAATCAAATTTCCCTCAATTTCGAGATACAGCCCCGAATGCCTAGGCACTCCCCTGACATGGATCACAATGAATATGAGTGAGAAATTTCAGATAAAAATTGTTGTAAGGAATCTAAAAGAAGAAAAAAAAGACAGCATCACGTTCAGATTTGTTGCATCTCTTACACACAAGATTGTCTAAAGAACCTCAAACTAAAATTTTAGAACATATCAATGCCATACTAATAAGGACTGTTACACTTGAAACGGCTAAAGGATAGTCAAAACTTATTATGAACCGTGACTGCTCTAATAAACTCCAAGCCAAACAATTGGTGTCCATATACTTCCTGCATCATGTCTCTCTCTCACACACTCCCCCTCTCTCTCTCTCTCTCTCTATATATATATATATATATATATATATGTATATCATACACAAGCATACAAACATATATATATATATATATATATATATATATATATATATATATGTTTGTATGCTTGTGTATGATATACATATATACATGTGTGTGTTTGCATATATATATATATATATATATATATATATATATATATATATGTATATATATATACTTACATATGCATATTTGAATTGATAAAATGATATCAAGGGAGACAACTACTTTTTGTGTTCGCAGTCTATTCATACACGTCTCCATCGTTCTGCAAGTTAATAAAAAAAGAACTGCCGTGGCATTTTTGTCACTTTGATGTCGTCAACCAACTTCAGTTCAAGATTACATTTCTTCCAACTTGTTTTGTAGCTTTATTTTAATGCGAATTCCCTGCATTCCTCAGTAATATTTTTGCACCTTGGGGAAAATGACACTTTCAAGTTGTTCTGATCACTACACAAATATAAAGATCAAAGAGACATTTATCAGGCGAACTGGTATGATCTTGCCACAAATATTGAGAAAAAAAGAAAGAGAAAAAAAGCAGTGATAGAAGACAGAGTGTAAGGAGGTAGAAATGAAAGAAGGAAAGCAATGGGTGAAAGAAATAGAGAAAGATGGAAAAAAAGAAAGGAAAGAAACCAATTCAGAAAAAAATAGAATTCAAAGAGAGAGAAAGACAGAGAGAGGAAGATAGAAAGAGAGAGAGTGAGAGATTGAAGGAAGGAAAAAAAAAGGAAGAATGATTCAAGGAAAGAGAGAAATTATATAAATAAAGAGATTGAAAACCAGACAAAATAACTGAATGGAGAGAAACGAATTAAAATTAGGAGATGAAGCATCATAAACGAAATTGGAAATCTGGTAAGGTTACCTTCTATGATTACAAAGATTGTTGTCTCCATACAATATCAACTGAAATAATAGCTAAAGAAATCCCAACAATTTTAATATAGACAAGAAAATATGAAAGAATTAAGCATTGGTGTTCGTAAAATTAAGTTACATTGATGAAAATACCACAGGAATAGTTTGAACCATAAATCTATGATTTAAAAAGCATGAACATAATCTGAGGGACCAATTTGTCATAAACCTCAATTATAAATTGACCCCCACCCCCCATAAAACTTTAGATGGTGATAAAAAAAAGAATAATTGCTAGTATTCACTGAGGAGTGTGTGTGTGTGTGCATGTAAAACATCAAAAGTCTACTATCAACTTATGGCTGGGCAAAGTCAGGATAGATACATACTTACAAATGTCAGGCAATATGAATGACCTGAACCAAGCAACAGTGATTGAACATGTCATTTGTGGGTGGCAGTGATCAGTAAGATACTGATGGACTTTCAGATTTGGACCAACCTCCAGCCATGCAAGCAATATTGGGCTCTTTATATATATATATATATATATATATATATATATATATATATATATATATATATATATATATATATATATATATAATCCGGGGCAGATACTGTAGTTTTTACTAACTGGTAGAACTCAAGGTGTCCAAATTTTTGTTATTTTGTCATATTCACGGATCTGCCCCAAATAATTTTCTCTGTAAATTATTGCTGCTCATTCAACATAGTTTCATTGAAATTTATTGGCAACTTTTGGAGACATGTATAGTGTGGAGATATCGTATAGGCAGTCACGGGCGTATATATAAACGTATGAGAAAAACAGAGAAATGTATCTCAATCTAGATATGTTCTTAAATCCAACCCAAAATGTACGCTATTTTTCCTCATCTCATTGTCCAACCTACGACAAAACTTCATTGAAATTTATCTGGTAATTTTTAGGTATCCTGTGGACTGGAAAACGGAAGGACGTGGCTACATAAACCCCACTAACTTCGTTGGAATAGTTATAAAAAGACTTGCTTATTCATATATCATCCATTATGACTTGTAGACAATGCTTCTGGAAACCAATGCTCTTACAAACTGTAAAAAATTCTCTAATGCGTTCCACATACAGTAGAGCATTATAGTGTCATAATAGCGTGTGTATGTGTGTGTGTGTGTACGCGCGTGTGTATTTGTGACAATAACAGATTGAAAGTAAATCCAAGTTTATTTGCTTGGTTGCTGCAGTTTCAAAGGCATTGACAGTCTTGTCTTCTGCATGAAAGTTCAATTGAGCGGAATGGTAGGTCCAATAAAGTCTCTACTTTAGGCTTACTTCGCATCATTAAAATGGCTAGATCACCATCATAGAACTTCCATCCATGATTGATTGGGTGTGGTGCTCTGGCACTGTACTACAAATCCCATCGACCAGATAGGAGCTTGATACATTGTTCATTCAGCTTGCAAGAAGAGACAATCTTCAGAAAGGGGGTAGCCGATAGTAAATTGTGTTTATGGGAAGGAGGACATATCTGATATGTTACTGTATTTAAAAAATGCCATCAGAGACCTCACAAGAGCTTCCCAAGTCTCTGGAAGTGTCTCGGTAGGTCTTATTAGTTTTGCGTTATATGAACATGGCTGACATCCTGGGTCGGTGAAGATGCTAGCTGTATCAGTATTGGTGAATAGCTCATTCCAATCAGGACATCGTTGACACAATTTACTTGTGAAAGACTCAGTTTATCGATGTCAGTAAACCCTTTAAGGTTCTTGGTGAAACATTTTTGTTACATATGACATAGACTTCCCTTGCTGACCCTGATACTCTAAACTATCAGTGTCTTCAGTTGTGACTACTATACCCTTGAAGTATCATTCAATTGCTTGTAAACCATGGAGTAGAAGGCAGTATTCTGCTTATTCCTGCGTCCTTTATATCTCCGGAACCTCCTCCAATTGTTCCATTATAAGCTTGAAAAAGACATCCTCACTGGTAACATACTGTGCCTTGTGCTTGATTTTCCCTAGTTGACTTTCGACAGATCGAAGATAATATCGATCCACTTGCTCTGACTAACTTGATGGATAACTTGAATCATTACTGATTCTGCCAGGGATGAAATTTGGTAATTCCCTTCGGTCTTTTCGAACAGGATTATTCCATCTATCGAAGTGACTTCCTATCAACCTTGATGATAGCTTCTTTGTCTGTTGCAAAGACAAGCATTTTATGGTCAAAATTACAAAGAAACTGACCCAGCTGGACTCAGTCAGTTGAACAAGTTATTGGACGTCAGCTTCACTTTTCCTGATTCTTGGTAATTGTAAATCAGAATAACTGAAGCTGGAATCATTCTCATCAATAATGTCACCAAACTCCCTCAGGAAATCGTTTGTCGTATAGTGTCACAACTCCGTCCTTATGACAGAAGCCTCCATTGTTTGATCAATAGGCATACACGTGAATGAAATCTGGCTGTTGATTTCAAGTGTAAAATCTCTCATGTGGTGAACTTGGTGTTTAATTCTGGATGTTCGACTGGCTGAGTCATGGAAGAGTGGTTGTATGAGAGTAACCGAGCATATCTTATCATTTAAAAAAACCCAGTTGCCTTCTATAGAGGCTCTGATTAGAGCAAGCGAACAGACGTGGAATCTCTGAGGGACTCTTATTGTATAAAAAACAGTTACTAGATTTGTTCATACGACTCTTTCTGTGCCATTTTCTGAGATGCTTCCGGGCAAATATCACTTTTTACTTGAGGGCTTTCTCTTGGCGTTGACGTGACCCAGGCTTTTGGGGGTAGTTTCTTTTCAATTTTAGGGGTCGAAATCCAGGAGATATTTAATTTTTTTTACATTTAGGGGTCTGAATCATCGAGGGTCAGTTTTAGGTATCGGAATGAAAGGTAAGTTTTTTTTTCAATTTTAGAGATAAGATCAAAGTTTTTTTTTTTCATTTTTACAAATCAAAACTGATGGGAACCTTCTTTTTATCACTTTTTAATGTCAAATAAATGTTTTTCTCAATTCCTGGAGTCAAATTGAAGGCGGGCATGATTTCATTTTTAAAGGACATAATGTAGAAAATACTTTCCTTTTCACTTTTGGTATCAAAATCTAGGGGCTGGGGTTTTCATCTTAGGGGTCAAAATCAAGGGGATGAGTTCTTCATTTTTAAGGGTTGAAATCCAAGTAGAAGGTTCACTTTTAGAAGTTGAAATAGATAGCGAAAGTTTTCCATTTCAGTCCCTTTTATTCCCCCTTTTACCATTAAGCTCCTTACGCTCCAGACATTAGCTCAACCTCAAAGAAAAGAAAAATCCTGTCACTTAAAAAAGTCTGTACAACCAGTGCATCCTCCCGAAGGTCACCTATGGAGCTAGAACATTTCCTAACCAATAAATTGACCCTCAAATTGAGGACCATACAACGTGCACGTGGAATAAATCATGTTCAACAACACGTAGACATCACAAAATGGCACATTATATTAAAAGAAAACGCTGAAGTCAGGTACATCGTAGAATTAATTAGAAAACTCAAATGGCGTTAGTCTTGTCATGTTTAAATATTTTCAGACAAGCTAAGGACATCACAATTCACAACGTCGATCCCCAGAGATTATATGCGAAACTTTGGCTGTCAAAAAGTAAGATGACTTGACGAAGTTCAGAGAGTATTGGCTCTGTGATGCACAAGATAGAGAGTTTTGGTAAAATTTGAGGAAGGTCTATTGACAGTCGCTAAAAGGATGATTATGATGATGACAATGAGTGACAAGAAGTGTTGAAAGGTTCTATCCTTTTTAACAATCATATATGTTTGTGTTTATCCAATGCTCCTGGCCATACCGTGTTGTTTACAGGCTTGAAAATTAGCATCCGTAGTACACTAAAATTTGAATATTTTTCATTTTTGAGGGGGAACATTTTTTTACCATTTTTGGCCCTGATGTTTCTAAATGTTTTCAGATATTTTCCAGTGGAAATTACCAGTGATGTCAAAAATACAAATTATTTTTCACAATATTTTTTTTTGTTGGAAATTTTGTTTCTACATTTTTTCAAAATTGGACGCTATATTTTTTTTTAATTATTGTCTATGATTGCAAGTTTACTTATTATTTGAATGCTGTCATACGTACTCACCTTTGGCAAGGAGCTGGACAGGGCTATATAGTAAGAGTTTAATGACATAGGTCCACGAGAATTATGAGTAATGTACATTCCCTATACTGGTATAAGGCCATGCACACCTATGTGTTACCCCATCGAAGTGGAATGATAATAAGTTTCAGTAGAACTCAGTTTTAACAATAAACCATGGTGACGATACAGCAGTACTAATCAACCAATGATTAAAATACATAGTAATAATACAAGCACAAAAATCGGGCAGATATTCAAAATTTGTGCTTCATTACTGGCATCTGTCGCCTTGTTGGTCCCTCGGAGGGACCTGATCGTCCACCTACAAAATGAAGAGACCCAAGACCGAAGACATCAAGTTATCTACTGTTACCTAAAACGTGACCCATGTGTTAGGGGTTACTAACGATGCATGTTTACAATATGGAGGGGGAGATACAATAGGGGCATCATCGTCCGGCTGACCAAACAAAACGAATTTTGAGAGGAAACTGGTTATCTGGGACAGAACTGCAAAGGATACATAAAAAGAAAAAAGAAGTTAGTTATCTTCTAAAGGATACTCAACTAACACAATAAACGACGACACAGAAACAAATCTTAACAAAAACTATTACTGGAATACAAGTCAAAGACAAAAAAAGATGTGGATACCTCAACGGGGGAGATGAGGCCCTTGCACAAACTCTAAAAGAAACTATACAAGAATAGAAGAAGCCAATGCCATGCCTTGAGAATTAGGATCTGAAAAGAGTAGAAGATCTAATCTAAAACACTAGTTGCTTCTTACAGCATATTGAATCTAAGAACATAACCTAGCTCAACAACCTATCTCCGATAATGCTTAAGTTTTCACAGACATCTTTACAAGACGTGATACTGAACAATTGGAACAAAAACCTACGTGCAAAGAAAACTTTAAAAAACCGATCTCACAATTGCAGATCGACAGAAGATTACTGGAAAAACACATTGCATGCGAACAGACAACGAGTCAGGCTATCAGGTACATTTAAAATGACACAAAAAGGAATTCTCGCTTCACTGGAAGAAATATATCAAAATAAGTAGCCAAAGAAGCAAGATTTAAAAGACATAGACAATGCATTACCTAATACGCACGCTGCAGTTGCTGAAACAACAAAAGAGACTTGAATGAAGAAATGACAAGGAACAAAAACTAGACACTACGGAAGCAAAGAATTTTTGGAAGACATTAAAATATCAAAAGAAGAGCTACAGAACGATTATATAATATAAGATAACCAGAGAAAATACATATAGAATAGAGAAGAATAGAATTCAATACAACAAAATACATTTCAGAAAAAAGCTCACTGGGAGGCAGTTGGACCTGATTGCATCCAGGGACATTGATTCAAAAAATTCACCTCTCAACATTACAGACTGATCCATTTTAACTTAAGGGTTATCGAAATGGGAGCGATGTTTCAGACTGGATGATCGGAGGCAGAACAACCACCATCTAAAGGGACACTGAAATAAGAATTAGACAAGCAACTACAAACCAATCACGTGCCTACCACTTTTGTGGTAACTATCAACGAGACAGATAGCGAAAAGAATATAAATTTCCATGGAAATAAGCCGACTTCCTTTTCAGTTTGCTTTACATCAGCGATGATTTTAAAAGGAGTAAGGAAAAGAAGAAAGATGTTCCAATTGGATGAATTGATTATGAAAAAGCACATGACATGATTCCACGTAGCTGGATACTCAAATGTGTCAAGATATTCAAGATTAATGGATCAATGGTAAGGTTCTTATCTAATTTCATGGAAAAATTTAGAAAAAGGCAGACTTAACACCTGCAAGAGAAAACTGAGCAGAGATAAATATAAAATAAAAGGTTGTTTTTTTAGGGGTACTCTCTAACCCACTGATATTTAATACCATCAAAAAAAATCTTAAAAAAACGGTAAGGGATACTGATTCCCCGAAGCAAGGGGGACATCAACCACCTCATGTACATGGATGACATAAAACTATATACAATAGTGGGGAACTCAAAATGTTAAATGTTTGAAACTTTCGTGCAGGGGAAGATTCATGGCTTTGGAAGGGACAGACTTACTGGACAACAACAAAAAGAGACACGATCAAAATACATAGAGATTCTTCAATGTGACCCATATCAATTGACTGGTGAACTTGTAAACATGACGATGCATCTCAAATACTTATTGAATGTAGGATATAATAATCATACTGTCACTTAATCTTACTCAAAATCCAATAGAAATCACCGCCGAGAGAATACAACCGATAGAATAATTGATCAAATCAAATTTTTCATCTTTGTTTTGGTCACGGACATTCACATATGATTTAATAAATGTAAATTAATCGAATACAACCCAATACAAAAGAGATAAGAAGCAGATGGTCACAGGTCAAACGAGAGCCTGGAGAGTTTTTAACCCTCATGAATATGAAATACTTATTTTAGACGTAAAAGGAAGGAAAGTGGTAATATTAGTCAAAGTGAGAGGATTCAAACTTTCATTTACGTACGAAGATAGATAGATGGATAAACAGAAATGAAGAATGAAAGAAAATGAAAAAAAAGGTAAGATTATGATATGGCAAGAAAGAAAAAGAAATAAAAAGCAATAAACAAATACACTGAAAGAAAGCACGAACAAATTAATAGATAGATAGATTACAAGCATAAAAGTCTAAGATTTCCATATTTCCGGAATATTCACTTTCTTAGAGCAGAAAATGACAGTGGCAAAATGGTGGAGTAGCGGTAATATCAGTTGACAGCGATAGATAACATTAAAAGAAAATGTCTACGTTTACTGGTCTCAAATGTAGTTTTTTTTAACTACCTCCCATGAAATTAGATTATGATGTAATACTAGTGAAGGGAAGGGGGCTCTTGTACATTCGGGCAGCGCCAGGTTGCCAATTTCATAGGGATTTTTCTGTTTTTATTCATTCTTGAAGTCATTCTCAAATTCAAAAATATTTTTTTAAAAACATCTCAATTGGCAACACTGGAATTTTGAAGACGAAAAGCATATGAAAATGATATTGTCGACACTGGGCTCACAAATTCGAAAAAAAAATCTAAATTAGCAAACCTGGGTTGCATATTATCACAAACCTGATATACTCTAGCAGTCACCCATCTAAGTACCGATCAAGATTGAAGGTGCTCATCTTCAATGTTCGAAAAACTGGCATTTTTCAGTGCTAAATTCTCACTGTGATCATTGGTTCCAGAATCTATTAGAGCAAATGATACCTTTGCACGTATTCTAATTTATACCCCCCCACACACACTTGAAATCACGAGCTAAATCAAGATCTAGTATATTTATTGAATGAACTATAGATCTGAAGAAATGACATCTGCATGTGCTCATGCTTGGGGGTATTTATTCAGGTTTGTGTTGTTTATCAATAAATATCTCCGTGTCACTCTTCCGTACACATGCATAGGCATAGAGATAAATAAGATTCAGCAGCGTGTATCACTGATCGAATTATTCATAAATTCACAAATAATGGAGCTTACTCATGCATAAAAGATTCGCAAATTATCTATCAAAGTCGGAACAAGGTCTCTGCAGGGCTTGCCTTGAGAGATAAACACTACCACACGAGTAACATTTATTATAAAGATGATATTTAAAAAGGCAGGTTTTGATGAGGTTCAAGCTAGTCTATGTATCCCTATAGTGAATTCGAACCACAGTGATTGCAATGGCTTTGTGCCAGACTAAAGTACGTTTGGAAATACACGTATACTCCTCGGCATCCGGTTGCCTACCATACCATTACTACGATAGTGAGTTCGATTACAGTTGGTTCTGAGAATGCTCAGAACTTTTCAACAAAATGTTCCATAAGAACGCTCCTCTCTCAGATAAGGGGGATCTTGTATTTGCTTTAAAGGCTTCAAAGATTCAACTTGTACTCGAGGCATACGCCTGAATTTATGAATGAAAACAACAAAAATGAAGGAACCAATAAGAATAACTACTGGAATATTGCTGATACTTAATATCAGGGCTCAAGTTGAAGAACGTACTGGACAAAACCAAACGTTATGATGGAAACTATTTCGAATAATCGTTGCAATTATCACGATAGTATAAAAGCGAATTTTTAAGCTGGAGAACGTATTAAGAGGAATGTCATGATCATAAGGGTGTGGGCACGCGTTCAAATTATCCATGATATATGTGTATCTCTGAAAATCAATTATAATCAAGAAGGCTGTAGAACGTACCAGTCGAAAATTAGTGAACGGAACAGCATTGACTAGGATGCAACTTATAATTGATAATTGATAATTGATTGAATGAAAAGAATGATCATCGGTTCGGGCAACACGTTTTTAGAAACTGCTGATCAAAACTATTGACTTCAATTTCCAAGCGGCTCTTGCTCGCTGCCTGGCAATCTATCTATGTATGGGTCGTGCGTATGGAGCCGACTGAGGGGGTCAGAGGGCTGATAAATCAAGTATTTACTTCCGATTATATCTTAAAAAGAACTTTTTAAAATCATTCCTGAAATCCCCAACTTTCAGAAAAGTATTTACTGGGGGGAAGGGTCAATTTACGATGCAAAGTTATGCTTGATTGTTGCCTTGGGTTGAATCAAGCAGTGTCCTTGCTTCTTCCTTGAGAATTTGGATTTTTCCTCGGAACAACACCCAACAAAAGGTGAAAGAAGAAATTTCTTCATTCGTCACCTTTTATTCCCAATTTTTAAATGATCACCCCGTTTCCCCCTCCCGATACGACATGCTATCAAAAAACATAGGTCACAATGCTGAATTCCCAACTAGATATGTTTCCATTGTGAAAAAAATGGTCGATAATCTTCTTGGATAAATTTTGTTTATAAGGTGGCGATTTTGAAAACGAAAATCATCTGATACTCCAGGTTTTGAGGGTGAATGCTATTAACATATCCTGTCTTAGGTACAGGAATCTGTGATGAAAGAAAGGAATTTTAAAACGGGGTTGTTGGATTTTGAATGCAAAAATGGTCCTACTTCATGTGAGTCCCAAAAGATGACATGTGAGTATTTCCAAATCCTATCACACTGTGAATAAATTGATGGAATACCTTCAAGCGGATTTTTGCATCAAGGAACTGCGTTGCTAGGGATCAGATGATTTACCCCACCCTTATTCCCAATACCTGTGACTTCCAGATATTTAGAAACAAAATAAATAGACACGTAGAAACCAGAACTCTATCGACCTAAGTACTTCCGAAAAGAGTGAATTTGATTTGGTTGCAGGACTTGGCGAACATAAAGTGGGTAAGACACAAGTGATCAACTGGACAAGGAAATAACACAAAAAAAAGTTTTAAAAATTGGTCGTAAATGATTGGATATAGAAATACGGTAAAAAACAGAATTTTCCAAATTTCCTTGTTGCATATGGAAAAATAAAAAAAACAGTGTGGTTTGAGACAAGCTGAAAGCAGTTTTGGCAGGGGAAAATAGTATTGTCCACAAACCTGACAATTGATGCACTGGTTCCCTTCCCGGTATATATATATATATATATATATATATATATATATATATATATATATATATATATATATATATATATATATATATATATGGTCGTTTATTATGTGCACGGCTCTGTATGCAGGATTTTATGGTGAGCAAAGGGTATTTTTCCGTACATACAAGTATGTGTGTATGTGTGCCTCTCTGTGTGCGTCTCTCTCTCTCTCTCTCACTCTCTCTCTCTCTCTCTCTCTCTCTCTATCTCTATCTCTGTGGTAGTGTGTGTGTAAGCTTATGGGCTCCCGTGTGGAGAATGTATGTATACTTGCAAGAGGTGCGCACACGAATGCATATGTTTGGATGTGTATCAGTACATCTGTGTATGTGTGTGTGTGTGTGTTTATTTTCATGCATGAAAGCGTACGTATAAGTTTGTGCATGAGTGTATGTACCTGTGTGACTTTTTACACATGTAAGTGTTTGTTCCTGTGTTCTCCTTGACTGCATTCGGCAAGGAATGCGTGTGTGTGCAACATCACGCCTCCTTATGGATTTTCTACCTGTATACCTCTGTGTGCTGGCGTGTGAGTGCCTTGGGGCGTGTGTATTTGTCCCTGCACGTGTGATAGTGTACGCATGTGTCTGTGTGTGTTTGGGTGTGTGTGTGTATGTGTGCGCCCGCGCGTGTACTATTGGGGGCATCTATCGATCCTCCAACGGTAATATCGATCATTTTCATTTGTCTTTACGGAAACAAAGAAAGAAGGAAACAAGAAACTACTCGGGGTGTTCAGTAAAAGCGGGTGGACTTCAGGGTGCTAGAGGGTCCTCTCTAGCCACTGAACAAGGAGCGTTTTAATTGCTAATAACCATTCGATAAGTAATCACTTTGATGACGCCAATAAAACTGTGCCCCCAAAGGAATCATTGCTTGGAGTTTTATCTCTTTTCCCGCGTTCCAGGGCTCATTTGTATTATTGGGGTTCAAATGAGCTGGAGTAAGAGGCACCCGTTCCTATTGAAGCCTGACAAGTCTCTCTTACCGACCATTGTTAATACATTGTTAGATCTTTGCAGATTATGTCATCATTATCGTGGTCAACACAGTCGATTTACTAAGATAAGCTCAGTCTGGTACAAGACTAAAACACTGGGAAACCCAGGGAGGATTAGAATCGAAGCCAAAGGCTTGTGACACACTTGTTTACTGAAAATCTACGGAAAGCATTTGTATTAACTAAAAGTAGTTAATTCAGGCACCGGGTTACAATACTTGGAATTCTAGAGAGCCATAGTGGAAAGCGTTTAAATTTACTAAGCTCAGGATCGTGTAGGCTTGGGCCATAATTCCGGAAATCCACTGATGCCGGTTATCCTGACCTGCAGTTAACTATATTAGCTTGTTAACCATTGGTCTACGGAGGGCCTCTACATTTCCCAAGGTAAAAATAGTCTAGCACAAGACGGTATTATTGTGAAATTCATTAAGGATTCGAATCATGGCAAACAACTTGTAATAGTAGCTTACTATCAGCTTTATTTACCAATTTATCTGAAGAGCCTTGCATAAATCCCAATATGGTGGGAACCAGTGTGGAATTAATTCACATCTAGGAGCAATCTATTGCTTTGCTGAAGGCACCGGTATATTCATTTGTGGTATCGAGGTTTGGTTGAGAAGTGTATGAAACCAGGTCGTTTGCGTAGCCGTTTTCTGCAAGAATAATGCATATAACAGTAGCATTTAACAAATTGAGGCCAAGGTGATATTTTACTGAGATTTTCTCTTCCGTTTCGAGCAACTCAAGTATTAAATATTAAATTTACATTATTATATGATTTGAATGATACATAATCTATCTGTTCACTTTCTAATGGCATATTCATACATAAATGAACGGAAACAGTATCGATCTCAGAACACATATCCCAAGCTAAGTAGACGGTTAATGCTTTGTCGACTGTTTCTTTTATCCATGCACCTTTATACTTGATTGTATGTACGTTGGTTTCCAACAACTCTTAGCAGATTTATAGATGTGTATAGTCTTAATGACATTTATAGAGGGCAGCTGCACTTCATATAATCTTAAAACGTTTTCATTCTCTCTCTTACATTTTTCTATACATGAATCCAAACCACTATCACTATGAAGGAATCTGTTTCTATCTAAAAGCAGTTAAATGAAGCCTACACATACGCACACATGTGTACACACACATGCTCTCTCTCACACACACACACACACATATATATATATATATATATATATATATATATATATATATATATATATATATATAGACGGCTGTCATCACTTTGATGAAAGTCCCTCGAAAAATCTCAGCAAAATAGGCACCAGAGAATTGTGCCTACAAAATGGAAAAAATGCACCAGTTCCAACGAAAAATGATACGAATCAGCAGCAGCTATTCGGAAAAATATCTTGGTAACGAACGTATTAACGATCATACCAATGAATATATCGGCCATATTTTACCAATGGAAATTCATCTGAAAATCCCCATCCAGCTGGGGCTTTCTTTCAAAGTTAAATTTCGTATATAAAAAAAGGACATATCTAACCTCACAGTCTATTTCCATTGCTGTACGACTTATACTCTCATACAGGACACAAATATTCACTTACATGGTAATCATGGGAACTAGATGTATGTGTACATTTCCATAACCAAAGTGAGTGTTTTGACAAACTTTTTCAACCAAAAGACATGTTTTATCCGATGAACTTAACTTCTAATAAATCAAACTTATGAACAGTTCATAAAACCAGAAGCATTGCTCTTTAATTACTTATTGATGTATGTTCTATGAATAAATGCGTTATATGTAACATTCATTTCTGTCTTTTCAGTCAGTTCATTGAACTTTGGAGATGCCAATTTTGATTATCATTGTAAGCAGATATATTTAGTTACCAAACAGTTGATGGAATTTTAATCTTTAATGGCGTCACTCAGATGCAGATTTCTAACGCTTGTTTTTTTTCTCAAGATTCATACATTTCGATTTGACAGTATATCGTCTGCTGTGTCTGCACGACGGCGACATCTGAGAAAATTGGACTCCATTTGGGGTTAAGTGATTAAATACATTCCAAATCTAAGTTCCCTAACTATCTATCTGTCTCCCCCTCTTCACCCCCTCTCTCTCTCTAAATATGTACATATATATATATATATATGTATATATATATACATATATATATATGTATATATATATGTATATATATATATATATATATACATATATATATGTATATATATATATATGTATATATATATATATATATATATATATATATATATATATATATATATATATATATATATATAAACCATCATTGTTGAAAAAATTACAGACTGGCTGAATATTCAATTATTTGGTTAATTTTTTAGTTTGTGTACAAACCTTTTGTTAATGTCATTGAAGTTTTTCTAAAAAGTTTGTGATTTGCGATCCTTCAACCATCATCGGTCACTATCAAAAAAATGTAATCGTAGCATTTAAAACGTAATCAGAACTACTTCCCATTACAATCTTATATTCATATTCAAAGTATTGTTCATCTCAACTCGTGTATTCATAGATAAATTTGTTTGAATGCGCTGACAATGCCATTTGAGAACATGGAAGCTACAAAAGCGTTTGTACGTAATCTTAAAAAAAACAACAAAGATTAAATGAACTGCATTAGACAGTTATTTCTAATAACATGGCTTTAATGAAGTGTTGCTGCCCCGTCATACTAGATTATGCACATGTGTGAGTGCATGCGTTTTGGTTGGTTTTGTTAGAGATATTATTTCAATTGAACATCTATCTGGTGTACAGTTCTCTGGTCCTCAGATGTGTCCGTATAATCCAGTTTGTGATGATCACAACTTTTTCTTTATGCCTCTTCGCCGTCTTGGAAAACTTTGCCCCGAACACGAAAGGTAATTTGATTTGGACTGTTGAATGAAGTGCTCTAAGAATTATCGATACAGTCATCGACTTTATATGCCAGAATGTTTTTTTTTTGAGTTCTTTGGCATTCTTCAGTTATCTATTCACTTTTTCATCTTTGTCAATTGCACTCTGCTAGGACGGTAGCGTTGACAATTTGACTGTACATCTTTTCCTTGTTCACGTAGTTTCAACCTGGTCTTCATAACTGGCTTTTATTTTTTCCCAGTCATTCGCAAAGTTCCAAGTTGATCACCATTTCTACCCAGTCGTGTATATTTTTAGTTTTCGTTGGGTTTTTTTCCGTCACCACCATGCTAGATAATTATAGTTATTCATGCTCGTAGGTACTTTTGCTAAAAAAAGCTCCAAAAACAAACTAACCTACCCTGACGAACTGGGTACCTCTAATCCTCAACCCACACCTTAACCCTAGATTATTTTCTCGATAATATAAAGACTACTATTTTGTTGAAATGCTCCTGAATTTTTTTTTACTTAAATTCATTAAAAAAAAATACTGGGAATTGTAATTTCTATAATCATTTTAAATTTGTCCACATTCTGGCCTAATTTGCCACATTCAATACAAAACAAAATTAATATTGTTTATTTTGGCTCCGATATGCCATGTTAAAACAGAATTGCTATGTCTTCGCTGTGCAATTAAGTTTACGAAATATGCCCTTTTCATTTCAACTGCAATTTCTTTCGCTTATCTCTTGAATTTTACATGGATTTGCTTATCTCCTCAATGATATATTCTGTCTCCGTTGTTGTTTCTGCTGTGGTAGTATTGCTTTGAAGGTCGATGGAGAGATCTTATTAAGGTTTCAGTAAACTAATCTCAGTGCTAAAGGGTAAATATTATCAGAGATTTTCCGATGGCATATTTGGTCAAGGAAGACGAAACGAAATACGTATTTCTTTTTCAACTCTAATCATGCCAGAAACAAAGCTTCTCTCTTTCTTTCTCTCTCTTTCTGTATCTATCTATCGATATATTTATCTCTTTTGTGTTGTCAGTGTGATGTATATCCAGAAAACGACCAGGTGATCTGTCAACAGAACAATAGGACAAGTATCGAAAAACAGTGTCCATCTCGAATCAGTATTAAGAGTGGCACCAGCAATAAACTTGCCTGAATGAAAGAAGTCATTCGTAAAAAGTCACTGGGACAAAATCAAAAGGATGTCATGGTATACGTGTTCAAGTGGGGACGTGGACAAAAGAGAGATAGAGGGAGAGAATAGATGGGACTTTTTATACATCCCAGACTTACATTCAGAAATGCTGACACACGTATCAATGTATTCATGTCAAATGTTTTGCTATATCTGTATCATTTTGTATCCTCTTTTCCAATATATTTATATATCTATTCGTGTGTATGTTTGCGCGCACATATACATTTATATGTCTGGGAGTAAAAGGACCTGCGTGTTCAGGGGTGTTGGCTTTGCTTTTGCGAATGAGGATCTATTGAGTTGTTCTGCCCTTTCCGCAAATCCGCCGATCACCGATGAGGCCAATATGGTACGCGCATTTATTGTTGCAGCTGCTACAAGAGAAGTTTTTAGAAATACTTTTTAAAGAAAAGAAAAGAAGACTCTGTTTCCCTGTTTAACGAACTGATAATATATTTATCTATACATCTATATACACTCATGCACAGACTTATACGTACACTTTCATGCATGCAAATACACACACACACACATACACAGATGTACTAATACACATCCAAACATATGCATTCGTGTGCGCACCTCTTGCAAGTACACATACATTCTCCACATGGGAGCCCACAGGCTTACACACACACTACCACAGAGAGAGAGAGACAGACAGACAGACAGACAGACAGAATTCACGTACACCATGAAAAAAGGATATCTGACATGATGTATTACATTATATAATAAAAGATCGTGTGCATGTTTCAATTTTACTATATATATATATATATATATATATATATATATATATATATATACGAGTGTGTGTGTGTGTGTGTGTTTGGTGTTAAGTTGGAGAAGAAAAGACTTGAGGCTGATTACTACATTCCTATAAATTCTTTATTGGTAGCTAATGTTTCGTTCAAAATTTGTACCTCTTATTAGTTCTTACGGGAGAGTCGTGTGACAAGACACTTGTAAGTTTACATCGATCGTATGTGTGTATGTATACGTACTGAGAAGCGATTATAAATGATCCGGCAAAATGGTCATAAATAGCGTTATATTAAATACAAACTCCTTATTGAAATGATTTCCCGTCATTAGACGGTTAATATATCACTTGGCCTTGACAACGTGAATAGAACAAACGACAGCAGCATCCCCATTTTCTTTAATTGTTTATTCTATTTACGTTGTCTAAACTGAGTGATACATTACCTGTGTAATGACAGGAGATCATTTCAAATAAGAATTTCTACGTAACCTAAAACAATTTATAATCATATATATCTACTACACTAAGTGTACAACATGTATATTAACACATATGATAATACTTTGATTGTGATAAACATACATAATACACTATTAACGACGTCTCACCGTGGACAAATAACATTTTAAAACCTTATGGGTTTGCCCATTTAAACAGGGTCGTGGCTTCTCAGAACTAATCTACTTGCAAGATGTAATGAACAGTCATATCTTTAAAACGAAGTGCCATCACATTTACTTAATGATGTGCAAAACAATCTCTATATATATCAGTCTGGTTAGTCACTCAATGGAAACCGTCACATGACCAATATCTTTTTGCATCCTATCATATTGGGAGTGATCAATTATTGAATTGTAAAAATTTGGTAATACTTGTATCGGGCTGAGATTATTGAAAATTCTAATTTTCAAAAAGTAGAAGCGTGAACCTTTTCGGAAGCATGATAACGGACTAATATAGTATGAATTTATTTTGTAAAATGACTTTCAACTAAAATCATATGGAGAGAATTTAGAAAAAAATACGCCTTTATTAGACATAATAAAAAACATGTTAAAATTTTCAACCTCCCAGCTTTATTGGTGCAGCTTGTACGAGCAACACTTACATATGTTGACAGTTCGGATGACAATTTCCCTATTTGTGTCTTTGCAGTAGGAATAAACAATGAAACATGGATTTTTCCCATCATCATCATCAGCAGCAGCAAGAGAACCATGCAACGTGCATATGAAAGAATAATGCTGGGCCTCACATGGAGAGACCACAAGACAGCACAGTACATCCAGGAAAAGGCAAGAGTCAAGGACATCATAGAATCCATTAAAAATCTCAAATGGCTGTGGGCTGGCCATGTAGCAAGAATGGCAGACAACCGATAGACATCAAAACTCATGACATGGATCCCCCGAGATCACATGCCCCAGAATATTAGATGGAGAGACAAGCTAGACAAGTTCAGGAACTACTGGCTCTGCGACGCCCATGATAGAGAAGTGTGGCAAATCCTGGAGAAGGTCTATGTCCAACGACGGACGTTAAAAGACTGATGATGATGATGAAACATAGACTTTTTCCAGGATTCACCACAGCGTTGCAGAGCCAATAATCTCTGTGACTTATTCAGTTCATCAGGCCATCTTTTTTTTTCTTTTTTTTTTTAGGTGTCGGCCACATTTTCGCATATGATCACTGGGGATCCACATTACAAGTCATGATGTGTATCGGTTCTCTATAGCACAGCCAGCCCATTGCCATTTGAGTTTTCTCATTGATTCTTTGATATCTATGAATCCTTTTTTTCTCTGAAATACTTTGCTGTATCCTGGCCTCTCCATATGAAGATGGGTATGATCTTCGCCGGTGAACATTTCACGTTTGAGGGTCAATTTTTACATGTTCCAACTCGATGGGTGACTGCCGACAGAATGCATTAGTTGTATACCCTCTTTTTCAGTATCAATTGGATTTTCATTTGGGTTTGGGAGGGTTATTTGTTGAGATTGATTGAGTGATTTCCACTCAGGGGGGGGTCATCGAGATCTATAGTCCACCGTAAATGTGGTGCTCTACCCTCTTCGATACTGAATTTCCGATTTTGTGGTTCTGTCTTTGTCCTCAACCTGTTTGTTGTACATGACCTTTGTTTAAAGACATTCATGTGGAGACCAACGTCTTTAACCTAAAAAAAAAATTACACACTTCTTACTCGTAAAGAATCAATTTTCCGACAACTAGGATTCCAAAACTTTGCCAGACTAATGATAGTTCCGGAGCAGCGTGCCAAAGTATATACAGATTCAGCAGATCTCTAACCAATGATTTCACCATCACTGATCGTGTCTACAATTATTGTAAAAGATTTAACTATTTCTGAGATCGATATGGACGCGTGTTCTTGCTGCTAGCAACTGCCTTTTGGTTCTTGGGATCCATAGTGAGACTTAATCTCCCGGCCACCGCGGGCCGAATTTTACCATTTCTGTGTTATACTAATCTCTTTATTCTCAGCTTTAAGCCACGGACATTATATTATTATCTTTATTTTCTTTTGATTACAGTATTCTTTTCTACCTTCTTCCCTATAGTGACCACAATTGGGATCTATACTGATTTTTTTTTAGTAGACATAAATTCTGCTCCAACGTGCACTGTAACGCATGCCCGTCGCTCAGAGATTAAATGTTTGCAGAATAAGCAAAACCATAACGATATTTTGAAGATCATCAGGGATACCTATCCACGACATGTATCCTTGTCCGTCAGTCGCCAATATTTTGACGACTGGTGTCTGATTCTGTCTACAGTGAGCCCGTTTCCAATTTATCACGTATTGGACTATAATTTTTTTTATGATCTACCAGGGGTTCAAATTTTACCGTGCATAGGAAGACGATCCGTTAACATTTAGGATTGTCTACCTTTAGTTAAGTAATCCGTTGAAAATAATCAGAAATTTGTTCCTGGTACTTGGAATTCGTCATCATTGAATACAGATTTTTCCCCGTTATCGTAGATAAGAGTGTTCCTGTATAACATTCCGTAAGTCGATATGGTGTAAAGGGAAATGAGCAATTAACATCAATTTATATTTTACATTTTTGAGTGTTCCCAGATCCCCCAAAACCTATTACTTATCTTCTAGTTTAAAGCATCACACTATTATCGTCTTATCTTGTCTAGACCATGACGCCTTTTTTTTTTCTTTTTTTTTTTTCCAACCACATTTTTGTTTCTGTACTTTTCAGATATCTTATACAATTCGCTGAAAATCGACGAATACGGATTATGAGTGGCCAGGAAATAAGGTAAGCGTTACTGACAAGATAGGTTTATTACGCTACCTATTTGTACTTTTTTATTCCTGGGTAACGAGGGTTATTTTCTAATTGAGCATGTGTTTAAAAAATATAGAAAAGTTCAATTATTTTCTTCAAATTGCTTTTGTGACCAAAAGAGTTGTAAATTGGAAACTTCCCATTTCTAATTGCATAACTGGTGGAATTGCACATTTTCACTCACATTTAGTAAGGGAAACAATTGCATGAGAATATTATTATGCTGGTTACAAAAACAAAGCCGTTGTCTCTACCTTTTTTTACACGTGAGCAATTAAGATACAATACTCGTTAGCCAGGTACAAAAGTTACAAGTGATATAGATATGTATTTTTCTGTGAATGGAGAATATTTTCATAGTTGTGAACCACAAATTCCTTGAGGCCTGCTTGAAAGGTTGGAGAGTTGCATTCTCATCGAATCCAATGGACGATGCCTAAGCCCAGGTGAAAGCAAGGATTTCGTAAGCTGATTTTCAAAACAGTCTAGCCCTTCCCTCTGGAATGAGTGACGCAGCACAATTTTCTTATTCCCATTTTACTTCATTAGTCCTCGTGTCATACTATGTTGAGATTAATGACTAACAAATCTTATATAAAGTTTTTACGAATATATGCTTTGAAATGACCATACAGTTGTATTCATATACATTACATCCATATTGTCTATTCGTGTATAGTTTTGCTTTCATTACTGCTGTTGGCATAACTAAACATTCGGCTCAACAAAAAATCTATACTCTATTACTTTGATAATTACAGGTACAGATAAGAATTAAGAAGTTCTGTGTTAGACAATAAATGTTTTAATCAATATCAACTAATATAAAGAAGATCATTTCTAGATAGGCCCCTGTGTGAGTAGAATCGCAGGCTTTTTTTAGCCTTAGATTTCAGTCATTTAGTCATGTGGCTAAGTAACATGAATACTTGCTTTTTGTACCGGATATCTGATGTATGTGTGTTGCAAACTATTTGGTGAGTGCAAAGGTTCGATCATTAAAAGAAAATTTATGGACTATATTTTTGGTTCTGATTTCAGAGATGGTGAATGGTATCAGTCAGGCGTGCATAGCTGTGAGCAGGATTGTATATCAAAGGTATAGTTTGAGAGTAATGCTTTTGCTCTGTCTGGGGACTGTGGTAATTGTCACCCAGAACAAATATTAATGTCTCTGTTAAGGAAGGTTGATCCCTTTATCAAATTGTTCCTTGGTTCTTTTCGACTTGCCGTGTGAAAGATGCAACTTTGTTTTATTTCATTTACTGATTACAAAGAGGTGCTCTAATGAATAGTAATAAGGACTCCTGTTTTAATTTATAATTACCCCTCTAGTTATGCAGTAGCAAATCAATGTTGGTTTCTTTTCTTGTTGAGCTTGTTTGATAACGTACCCTGGGAATCCAAAGAAATGATACGGATCTGGGTTTTTTCCCAAGACATTGTCTAGAAAACATTTATGAAATCTCTTCATTTCAGTATTTATTTGTTTCAGCAAAAGGAATGCCCATAAACACGAATCTGCTCACGGACACCTCAGTACGGGTAGATAGTAGTGCCAATGGAATTCTTCACCTTATTAAAACACCCAAAGTTAGAGAACGCTACTCTGACAAAAAGAAACATTGATTGCCTCAGCTACCCTACAGTCGAACAGATCGTTGAGGTACTGTGCAAAGTCCCTTGCTTTCCTTCAAGCCCCGGGGCTATCCCTTCAGAAATTAACGTGTGACAGGTTGTGTCAGGTTACATGGCACATTGACTTATTTTTCAATTTTTCGTATTTTTAACCGTAAGTTCACCCTTGGATCATCTGGTATGTTTTTTTTTTTACGTCTATGGATGTATATTATAAGATAATATCATAGTGTATACAAACTATTTTAGTGGAAGGTATCTGATAATTTCCAAAGAAAGTCACTAAATGTTTATGTTCGAATAAATCTTATTTCAAGTGTTTTGAGAAAAGTGGGTATAACTGAATGATAAGCTCATAAACTGCCAAATTTCTCCATTACTTATCAATCGAAGAGGATTGCAGAACAACGGCAAGTGAAACGATTCATTATGATATTCAGGGGGTTTTGTGATCAAAGTGATGAACTTACTTTCAGATGATAACTCAAGTTGCTATTAACAAACAGAATATGTGAAAACTTTTTTGCAACATTTTGACCGAACAAATAACATTTGTCGAATTTCCCAGAGAAACCTACCACGCTGAAAATTTACTGGGGGATAAAAAGACAAAGAACTTTTTAATAGTTGAAGGGAAAATCAAAGATGGCGTAAAAAAAACAGCTTGGCTGCACTCGGATCAATGTTCTAAGCTTCATTGAAATTTAAAAGGTAGAATAACAGTATTTCTTTCTCCGTACAATGATATTCAAACAATAGGTGTCCCATTTCATCTCCATCATTAGTAGTTTCTGTAAATAGGATTTACAAATTACAGCAAAACAAGACAACCAGTATTCGACTTTAGAATTGGGCGTAAATTTGTCATCAGTTTTTCCGTAATTCACTGTGTCACTATTATTCGTACTGTTGTCACTGGTTTTCGGTGTGGTCATTGTCGTCCATCATTGTTGTTAGATACGAAAATGAAGCCAAAAATCAATGGTAGGAGTTGGGCAATAGCTCAGACTGGTGGGCTGAATGATTGTGTATCTACTGCTAGGGTCATCAATTGAATGTCATCAGCCTATTGTAATCTATTTTTTGACATGGACTTTCCCAAAGATACCTGCTGTTTCTGTTGGACCAGTGGATTTAAATAAAAGCCCAGCCACTTCACTTGCATTGGAATGGTGGTGTGCTTCGAGGCGACTACCCCAAACGCAACTTCTAGAATAAAATCAAGAACAAGGAGATAGGATATCTATCCCGTAAAAGAACCAGGATTTCGAGTGCAGATTTTCTAGGTTGTAATGGCATCTTTTGTTGGACTATGCAGTACAATGTCCTTACTACCATTTCTTACAGTGACATACTATGCTTATCTAGGTAAAAACCGGCTAATAAACTATGAAGATTTAAACATAAACAGAGAATGAACAAAGACGGCGCAAGGTACTGAAGTGCAATCGAAACTAGAAATAATAAATAAATTGAGCAGAAAAAAGATAATAACATGAGGCAAGGACGTGAGAAAATGTTGCCATTCAGGTATTTCTTTCAGAATTTTGAAGGGACTTCAAAATTTGAAAAATCTTTTTGAAAATTCTAGAGCGAAACACTGAACTGTAAGATTCGAAATTTTAGAAAAGAAAACGGGTCTGGTTATTCACTAAATAGAAATCGTCACCTAGTCAACCTATTTTGGCAGCATCCTGTGTTGGGGCGATCCATTGAAAAAATATGAAAATTAGTAATGGATAACTTACTTCTCTCGCCTTTTGTCGAGCAGTGACTACTGAAAAGGTCCTTATTTAAAAAAAAAAAAAGAAAAGGTGAACACGGCTCAGAACGAACTAATAGGCCAATCTAGTATGAATGCACACTCACTAAAAGCCTATTTCGTGGGTATTCTAAGACAATGGTACGAAGCAAATTTTAAAACTATCGATCCCCTTGCTCCTTTGGTACGGCATGTGCAAGTGACAGATACATCGATTGCCGGGCCAGAGGGATAGCCAGACTAAATTGGAAACTGAATATATCTGCGTCGCTGCAGACTATGTTGATGATGACCGTTGACGGTTTCCAGTATATCAAGATTGGTAACACTGACAGAGGGAGAAGTGGATAGAGAGTCGATGGAAGATTGAGTGAGCAGAACGAGACGAGAGATCACGAGAAAAGAACGGGAATAGATAAACCGGGAGAGGAAAACGTTTGGTAAGAGAGTACAGGTGATAGATAAGAGGGAGAGTGAATGAAGTGGATTGGTACAAAGGTAGAGAGTGAGTGAAAAAAAAAAAGGAAAGACTACAGAGAAATATAGATGGAGTAAAAGTGCATAAGTGAGAGTGAATTAACTCGATAGGTACCTGGGTAGAGATGTTAGAACAGACAAATTACAGATTATATATATATATATATATATATATATATATATATATATATATATATATATATATATATATATATACATATATATATATATATATATATATATATATATATATATATATATATATACACACACGGGGAGAGGGGGATAGAGAGGAATGGTCAAACTTATTAGGCCAAACGAGGCAGCTGCCTCGGGCGTAGACCTCAGGGGACGTAGTATTGACCTTTCAGGAGATAAGTTCAAAAGAATATCAAGCAACTGGGAGTGCAGATTTTAAACTGGCCTAGGGTGCTTAAAGCCCTGGCATAGATTTCAAGTCTGGCCTCGGCCGCATGAGACCTTCGCGCCGTTCCAGCTTATAGGAAAAGCAAAAACTTCTTAGGGATAGGCAGATAATCAAATAAGTAGGTAGAGAGAGATTGGAAGAAAGGGAAGAGAGAGGACAGGAGAGAGATAATAAAGACTGCATGAAGAGTGGAATTGCAAAGAGAGTAAATTGGAGGAAGACTGAGTAAGAGAAGGTGAGTAGTGAGAAAAAAAACTAGAACGAGCAACTGAGACAGCAAGAGAGTACATAATCAAGGCGTAAAAAAGAGTAAAACTGGGTAGAGAGTCAAAGTGAGAATTGGATTTGTACAGACAGAAAAATGGTACGAAATATGAACTGAACGGATATAGGACATGTCTTGCGGCTGTGAGGTCTACTTCTGTTTCATCTGATGATTATTAATGCAACTTTAATTTTAATGTCTACCTTTGATCATCCTGACTAGTTCTTTTGGAAATCTTTTCATATCAAAGAGTCAGTAAGAAGTAAGTTATTCATACCACATCATCATCATCATTATGAGTCTTTTAACGCCCATCGTTGGACATAGACCTTCACCAGTATTTGCCACAATTCTCTATCATGGGCGTCACAGAGCCAATTTTTCCTGAATTTGTCTAGTTCATCTCTCCATCTTGTGTTCTGTTGTCCTTGGTTTCTCATGTGATCTCTGGGGATCCATGTTGTGAGTCGTGATGTCCATAGGTTGTCTCTCATTCTCGCAACATGGCTTGCTCATTGTCAATTATCACAGTATCTTTAATTTTAATGTTTACTTTTGATAATCCCGACTAGGTCTTTCGGAAATGTTTTCACAACAAAGAGTCAATAGGAAAAAAGTTCATGCCACAGAATTAAGTCCAGTAAAGATAAAGCATACAAAAATAGTTTATTGATATTAGAATTTTTAAGCAGGAAACACTATAACATAGCATTTTCAAAATAAAGACTAAACTGGACTAAAAAAACGCAATAAGAGAAATACAAAGCCTTTAAGAGCAAGAAATACTCAAAAAGAAGAGCAATGAAAAAAAGACTAACATTATGTAGATCACTTGCTCACTTTGGATTTCAAAGTGTCAAAATTTTACTCGATGGGAGAAAATTCTTTGGTAAATTTATTCCACTCAGCAGATGTTTTTTTTTTCTGAAGAAGCTATTTGCAAAGAATTTAACATCAGAAAACTTTTCCACGGCTAAAAAGATCCTAAGGTTTAAGCTGTGTCTTTTGGCAACGGAATTGAAGAAATAGTTCTGTTTCAAATCAGGTGTCGATTTTATCTAGGCATGGGTGCTTCTCAGAAATAGTGCCATCAATCGAGATAGATAGAAAGTTAGGTTCTGAGGAATGAAGGCGAAATGACACAAGATCGGTTTCGGAAGGATTGAATACAACGAGTTTTTTGATTCCCCATTCAACAAATACAATGAATTATTGAACTCACTGTTATTATTAAATAAGTTATCGAATGTGTCTTTGAACAATTCCTGTTTTAGAAGTTAGACCATTGAGTGTACTGTCATCAGCACATAAGTTCTATGAAAGGCCTGATTACATGGTCGGGCTGATCTTTTTTTAGCAAAATGAAACATATAGGCCTCTAGATGAATCGTTCGGGTATCCCTGCATTAATTTTATGAATTGCAGAAGACTAGCAGTTAACAACAACCTAAAAACTTCCACCCTGATAAAAAATGTTTGATTGCATAATGAACTGTATGAAACAAACTTCCGTGCCAAAACCTTATCAATGTTTTAGAGATATCGTAGCCAATAACACGGGTACCATAAGTGCTATCCAGTGCACTGATCATATGATTAATGACAGTATATCAGCAGTACAACTGGAAATCAGAAAACCATTTCGTGAATCATTGAGTCGGTTGAGATTATTCAAGTGGCTAATAATGTGCTTGTATTGTCTTTACAATGAATAAATTCGTAAACGTATAAGATTAGTCAGTTTAACCAAGTTGGTAAAAGAGCTGTCTAGCAATCACAAAGTTATGATTTCAAATCACAGTAGGGAAATAATAAATTCATGCATATGCTTGGTTAAACGAGACGGGGCAGACGAACAGTGGAGGGTTTACTCAAAGTACACGACTAAATGTGGTGAGGGTTGTTCTTGTTATGGGTGGAAATAAAGTCAACTCCAACTTGCAATACAGTTTGACAGAAAGCAGAAGAGACAGAGAACTGCATAGTAAATAAAGTAGATAGGAAGGGAGTAAAAACGAAAATGGGGTAAGAAAGAGAAAGATCGACAGAGTAAAACTAAAGGGGGAAGTATGGTAGATACCAACGGAGGGGGGATGAGGTGGGAAGAAAAAGAAAAGGATAATGAGAGGCTGAGGAAAAGTATGACAGCGCAAGATGAAGATGTCTGCGTATTTTGAATCAATTTAGATCTCTTGAGGTTAGTTTCATCAAACATGGTCTGATGCATTTAATGTGGAAATTTGAAGTTTAATGTAGGCGTTTTCCTATCTTTTGACAGTTGTGTCATTTCATAAAATTCTGTTATACATTTTTAATTATATACTTGCCCTACTTCCAATAGTAATATAACTAAACGCACAAAGACACATATCTGAGTGTGTGTATGTGTGTGTGTGTGTGTGTGTGTGTCTCTCTCTCTCTCTCTCTCTCTCTCTCTCTCTATATATATATATATATATATATATATATATACACACATATATATATATTGATTCCTATCTATTCCCTTATATACCTCTACATATTATACTTCTTGAACTGATATATCAATAGATATCAATATATATATATATATATATATATATATATATATATATATATATATATATATATATATTGTATATCTATAGATCTGTTTAAAAATACGTACATATGCAGGGGTAGATAGATAGATGAGGGTGGATCAATGCAGTTTGGCGTGTGGTTATTCACTGCTAAATCAATTGCCTACACGTTGGGGTAGATTATTTTATAAAATGAATATATAAGTTTTTTATCATCTGTGGAATTATTAATGCGAAAATGCATATATATATATATATATATATATATATATATATAGCTTTACAGTTTTATAGCTTTGAACACTAGATATATATGTAAAATATAGATGGAAAAGATTTTGCGTCATTTTAGTCACTTCTTTCTCATTTGCCGTTAACGTTATTTAGAGCTTTTTTTCGGTTTTCTGTTGTTTTACAAACTTTGGTATTATAGTACGATGCATGAATCCTTCTTGTTAGGATCATTTATTGTTTGGTATTGGACCGTTCCAGGGATTTGAAAACAAAACAGTTCTATTAACTTGGCTCACCAGCTGAGCAAAGTAAAGACCCCTTCCCTTTCAGCAATGATATTTGTATATTGCTTATAGTACATGTAGTTAGTTATTTTACACTATTTATCACCATAACGCATTATATATTAATGTTTTGTTATACTTCACATCATTAAATCTTTTCATAACACAGGCATTACTTCTGTAGGTTACTCCCAAAACGAATTGGACGATGAAGGATCAATAATTATAACAACGCACGTGACTCATTCTTCATGTCGCTTCAATTGAGTGTCTCCCCATGTGAATATCAAATCCGTTTCGTCGGTTTTAATTTTGAATAGCAAGCAAACCAATTCCTGATTTCATCTTTAAGAATATAAATTACTCGATTCCATTATCTACCAATATATTCAACCGAAAAATTTTGACAATTTTTCTCCACTGTTCTCAAAGCTAATTTTTTCCACGCCGTTCATCATTTCGCTTCCATCAATACTTTAATGTTTAAATTATCAAAAAAATTACCTTCATATTCATAGTTGAGTCGCAACCAAACACCATTCTAGCTGGTAATAACACGTCAATGGGCTATTTAATTAATATATATATATATATATATATATATATATATATATATATATATATATATATATATATATATATATATATATATATATATATCGCTTAAATTCAGCCTTACTGACTGTCCAGTTCCGTGGTCCAGAGGTAGGATATCGGCCTCGCGGTACTGGATGGGATAATGGAAAGTCTATAGCTACACTGGAGAGATGTAATATACCAAAACAGCTGTCTGTGGATGACACAATAATTAAATAATTTATATATATATCCTTGCCTGTTTGTCATTTACTGTTAGAAACACTTCACTGGTGAAGATTGTGCCGTATTGCAGTCCCTTAAAAATGTTCATTCAGAATCGGACTACTTAACCTTCATTCAGCACAGTGCATCCAGGAAAAGATAAGAGTCAAGGACATCATAGAATCCATTGAAACCTCAAATGGCAGTGGGCTGGCCATGTTGCCAGAATGTTGGACAACCAATGGACATCGTGACTCACAACATGGATCCCCAGAGATCACATGCGAAACTAAGGCCGACAGAATATTGAATGGACAGATGAGCAAAACAAATTCAGAACGTACTGGCTCCGCGACGCCCATGATAGAGGAATGCAGTTGATGACAACTCAACGTGGACTATGGATCGTTTCCTTAGTTTGTAAATAGATGTTCTCATATTGGTTGATAGACAAGTTACAGGTTCGAAGTATTGAATGAAGCAAAAGCAGCGAAAGAATGATTCCATGAAACGCCTTGGTAATTTTCTGACTCTCCCTCTAACTTAAACTTGTGTTCTCATCACGCGTGCAGTCTGTGTTTAACAATTGACGTATATAATTTGTGGAAGTCGACTTCCTAATTGATCTTTAAATGTATAATGACCAATCCATAAATTAGGATGATACATATCAAAGCATATCCCATTTAATTGGCATGAATTGAAGATATTATTGCAAGGAGGATACTAAATATAGTTTGATTATAGTTCTGTCATGAATTGCAATGGCCTGCAATTTCCAGTTGTGTTGTTGAGTGTTTAGGACGTAATCAGGAAAAGACGAGCACTTACAAAACCAATTATTCTTTACAGCTTTCTGCGTTCAGTATATCGAGAGAGTTCGGATCCAATTGGATCTGATACTTCCACGGGCAGCATTTGAATTATAGTTTAGGGCACCGTTTTTGTAGCTAGCCAATGCAGTGAAGGGAAGCCAGGGGTCTAATTTAACAAGTTGATGCATAAACGGAGACACATAAATCGTCTTGGTAAAAACAAAACAGAACACACACTTTTTTATATGAGGATATGAAAGAATTGATGATACATTTTCTATTGGGGTTCATGCTGAAAACATGAAAATGATCGAATACCAAAAGAGAACGATGACTATGGAACGTGCCCTGGAGAAAATCATGCTCAACATCACATGGAGAAACTAAAAGACCACAGTTAGCTAGGGAAAATAGTATTTAGAGGCGACACAAAATCACTTTAAAAAACTTGAATGACTATAGGCAAACCCGGTTTGCGCATGTCAGACACTCACTTAGAATCACAACTCACAACTGGATCCCTGGAGATCATATACGAAATTTTTGATGGCCAAAATGAATGGTATGACGAACTAGATCAATTTAGAAAGTATTGGTTTTGCAACATCCGCGATCGATAGGTATTGCGAATCTCGGGGAAGGTCTATGTCCAATGACAGATGTTAAAAGGCTGTTGCTGCTGCTGATGTTGATGATGGTGGTGGAAACGTTCGCAAACTCTCACCGAAGAATCCATTTTACTGCTTTACATTGCCATGAATTTGACTATTTTAGATTAGGTCGTATGTCTACTCATCTCAAATTATCAGCACTCAACTATTGCCTGATTTGCATTTAATAGACTATAATCTGAAGTTTACTTGGATTTTTATAACTAGACCATAAGGTAGTGTAAATTCTTGACCAAAAAAAAAAGAAATAGAAATGTTGATGATTCAGATAACGTTTGATTCAATCTGTTTGTGGAATTGATCTAATATCATTCTTTCGTTTTTTCCAGATCAAAATTGAGTGGGAACTTTTTCTCCACTTCTAAAATCATAATTGAGAGAGAATTCACTTTTTTCATTATAAGCAGTCAAAATTGAAGAGAGATTTTTTCCCTTTCATTCAACGGCCATTTAAAAATCATCAAAGAGAACTTTTTCAATTTTTTTTTCTTCCAAAATCGAGGATTTCTTTCTTGATTTTGACCTCTAAAAATGAGAAGAGATTTCATTGCAATTTAGAAAATTTCCAGTTCATTTAGAGTTCTAGAAATGAAATAAACTCCCCTCTCCATGGTCACAATAAAGGGAAAAAACTGAAAAAAATCATTCCCCTTCGATTCCGATCCCTAAAGGTAAAAAAATACTCTGGTGTTGACTTCATTAAAATTGAAGAAATTCCATTCGATTTTTGTCCTAAAATAGAAAAGAAATCATCCCATTCAATTTTGACCTCCAAGGGTGAAAAAAAATCTTTCCATTTCAATCTCTGGAATTCTGCTCCCCAAAAGTGATATTGTGGCTTTATCTAGAAAAAGAATTCCCGAAAGAATTCGACCTCTAAATGTGGAGAAAAATTACATCTCAATCGTGACCACTAGAAGTGAAAAAAACTTCCTGTCGATTTTAACTCCGTAAAGTAAAGCAATTCACTTGGATTTCAAACTGTAAAAGTGGCCACATGTTTCCGATTTCGACCCCTAAAAGGAAGAAAAATATCCCCCTTCTTTTGCATTCATCTAAAGGTGAAAAATACAAACCTTCCTTCGATTTTTGCTTCAAAATACTAAATAAATCTTCCCCTTGATTTTGACCCCTATAAGTAAGAAGTAAATTCCTTTGATGACGTCGTCCCCTAAAAGTGGGGGGAATGTTCCCCTCAATTTTAGCCCCAACATTGAAAGATTTTGGCCCCCAAATTATATCATTAATGTGTTTTAACATTCTGTAATGAGGCAGTTGTCAAAATACAAAAGGAAGGAGTGTAATGATTAGTATTATTGTTTAGACGGATGAAAAGTTGGATCAGAATAATTGAGAAGTGCGTAAAAAATTCCATTCTCTCTCGCTGTTGAATGTCTGATGGTCAGACATGAATTCTTAAAACTTTTTATGACGTTGTTATAATCATATACAAGGGTAAATCAACCAATGGGATCATCCCATTTGAGTGCAAAAAAAACAAGCAAATAAAGAAAAAACAGATTGATTTGCGTAGAAACTCATTATTATCATAGAAGATACCGACAGATTATTTTTTACTGGTATAGTACTCATAAAACATGATAGAAGTATTTGCGTATGGCACAATCCGGGATTCATAACTATTTCAGTCACCAGAAGGGCTGCAGAAAGCACAGCCTTTCGTTACAAATTTCTATACAATATGAGTTTGAAAGGTATCTGATACATTTGAAAAGGGTAATTTTAACTTTCTTATACAGCTTTGATAAAGATTTGACCAAAGTTTTAACGATTAAAAAACAGGTTTAGGTAGTTACTCATTGGAAACAGTCACGTTAACAACGTCCTTGGCAGCATGCTACGTTTGGGATGATCAATTAAAACTTGGAGAAATTGGTGATCGATGAATGGAGACTGTGTTTTCAAAAGAACAAGCGTGAACACAATTTTTTGGCAGTTTCGGAAGAAACAAAACCCCTTTTTTAAAGACATATTAAGGAGTGGATACTTACATTATTAACCCCCTAGCTCCATTTGTGCAGCCTGAGCGCTTGGTACAATGATACATAGTCAACAAGACCAGCTTAAAACTGAAGAAATCTATTTTTGTCTGAAATTTAGTTTGGCAGGTGTATTAATCTTCATGTATATGATTGGACTATTTACCTTAACTAAGTCTTCATTTTATCACAACGTTCTGGCAGTGTATACTTCGGCCTTCTTCAGGTGCTGTTTGTTCTAAAATATGGGATCTCTACTCAGAGCGCATGTCCTATTTGATTGCTTCCTCCCTTATTTTTCTGCCAGTCAATATTTTGTACTTCATCCAATGGGGGCCTGTACCCACTTTGCTCCTTCCATATGTGATCCACTATGCCATACTTCTACGTGTTCACTCCTTTTGGATGATGGCATTTCTTACATAAATTTTGTCGTACAAACTTGACATTTACCCTAACTATTTAGGGTATATTGATCTGCAGTTCTGAGCCACAACACGATTGTTATTAATTTTTACCAGCGATATTGTGATCTAGACGATGCCAGAAGCCAAAAAGCCAGACTTCTTTCATCGTTACAAGGAGAGTTAACTGACTAATATCTTTTGATGTTCGGTCCAAAATTTGGATACACTTGCAATAAGATTAATCTGCATACACACGCACACACACACACACACACATATATATATATATATATGTATATATATATATATGTGTGTGTGTGTGTGTGTGTGGTTGTGTGTGTGTGTAAACTTTTATATTTACATGTATGCATGATTTTAGATTTTATGAATACATAAATTTATAAAAGGAAATGAAATTACATGTACATGATTCATTGCAAATTAATTGATCATCGAAGAGAAATCTCACAGGAATAAATTGAAAAGGGAAACAGTCATTTTGGCAGTTGGTGTCGAGTCTCCTCGAGAGCTATTTGTTATAACAAACGAGATCTTCCAGCCAGACAACGCAACTGCCATTTGACTGTACGACCATCGCAAATTATTATCAAAATGGATAAAGTTTAACATAGATAGATAGAGAGATAGATAGATAGATAGAGAGATGGATAGATATGAAATCCGTCCAAATATTTTCGAGCCATTTAATAAAGATAGGTTACCAAGAGCAGTAGCATCATAATATTCCCAAAGTCCATACCTTACGACCTCATATACTTATTTTAGCATCGTTTCAATTTTAGCCATTGCATTCTCCTGAATCTTGTTCATGGTCAGAGATCCCTTTGGAAAAAACTGGAATATACACACACACACACGTGCACATACACACACACACACACACACACACACACATACAAGAGAAAATTCACACATGGTACCATAATAGCAAAGAATTAGCTAAACAGAAAAATAAACTGAAGAAAATTACATAAATCACATTAACAAATATAGGAAATAAGTGACTGAAGTGACACAAACATTTTTTGGAAAAACTTTGATTAAAACTTTAACGCTTTCTAGTATATATATATATATATATATATATATATATATATATATATATATATATATATATATAGAGAGAGAGAGAGAGAGAGAGAGAGAGAAAGAGAGAGAGAAAGAGAGAGAGAGTGAGTGGCACCTACCTTGAACTAATTGTCATCAAAGCCAATTCGTCAGACTGGTAGATTAAAACTTCATTGTCTACCTTACTATGATCTTGTGCCAGGATAATTTCGGTCTGTGGACATCCAAAGAGAGGGGGAATTATGCTTGCTATAGCACAAAGGAAAGTCAGCTCTTCTAGTGAAATGAGTTCGAACATCACTGTACTGAAGAGTCCATGTTCTAGACTGATCTAAGCGTAGATTATAGAGCTCTCTGAGAGCCTTTATTACTCCTTTATCAATTTCCAGCATCTGTCAGAAGCCATGGTCACGATGTTTTCGGTAGATAACTTTGACAGCATTCACGAAATTCACCGCCGATTTGTCTGGGGAGAATCGAGTGATAGCAATCTATGATTCGATTGCGGTACAAATGCCCAACCATCGCTGCATTATTGCCGAAATCCGCCGCGAACGATATCGAGAATAAGCTGATAGCAACCAGCTAACTGCACTCGGCAAAAAGAAGCCATTGCCTACCCCTATCACCTAACCCAATCACACCAAGATTCTAGAGAGATGAAGAGGAGTGTCTGAAAATGATGAATGATTGATACATCCGTGTTAAGTAGTTCATAGCAATAAAGTGTATTTTAAACTCTATAAATCTAAAGATGATTGAAAATTCAGCATCAATAATTTATGCTCTCACAAAGAGATAAAATGGCCGTGGAGAATATAGACACATTTTATAGGTGACGCTGAGTTCTACACTCAGGAAGGGTGATGAACGGATTTGTTACAACAGACTTTTGAATAAGCAGAGTTTGCCTGCTTGCTTGTTTTGAAAGCCAGAACTCAAAATACTGGCTTTTTACCTAAGCTGTGAACTTATACATACTTATTTTCTAAGTTTAGTCTTGCAAGAGACCAATGGACGTAGATGGTGTTTTGGAAGAATACGTTGTACTAGAAATCAAACTAGAAGAACTCGAACGTTGACACGTGGAGATTATAGGTGGGCTATAATTACGTCTGTCATCTACTATGCCTATACGGTAATGAAATTGAGAGATGTAAGCAGATGGATGGATGGTGGAATGATATTTAAATAGACATATAGATGGAAGGACGGAAAAACAGACGAATAGATGGATGGGCAAATTAGGATAATTGTGGATCGTATGAATCCCAACCCCCGATTAGAAAAAAACACGTCAGTCCTCTCAAACTGAAAGAGAAAAGGGGAAAAAAGACTGAGACCATAAGTAAGGCCAATTCCTGTGTGATGAACATAAGTGTACCAGGCACTTTATTTTTGACTTTGGAGACGGGAAAAACTTATTGGCTATTATTCTTATCAAACTTTTTACCTGTCTAAACAATCGTTCCCAAGCAGTATAAATCATTACTCTCCACTTATATTTTGACAACCGCCTTATTGCAGAATATCAAAACATATAAATGATAGATTTAGTTGCGTGAGTTAATAAACAAATATCCTAATATAATATACGGGTGATGAAATAACTAGTGAAATATTAACACAATTTATCTTTATTTTTGTCAATTGATTGAGCATTGGTTATTCCAAAGATTTTTATTCGGGGTTATTTTCATCTCTCATATGTATGAGAACCGAAAACCAGAAAAGAGCCAGTGTGTTAGCTTTGGTCGTTGATTTGGTTTCAAGTGTTTTCCCAAGCTTTGTTTATAAGATTCCCAGTAAGCGGGGAGAAATAGATTAGAAGTGGCCAAGTTTCCTTCCTCTTTACCGAACAACAATCAACGTGATTAATCCATTTTCCTTAAATGATTCGACCCTTTCAAATAAACAACTCCTCCCAAACGGGTCAGCACATATACGGACAGGTCTAGTTGGTCACTCAATAGAAACACTTGCGTGACCAACGTCTTTTGGCAGCATTCCGTGTTGGGGGTAACCAATAAAATGACTTAAAAAGAGGGGCTGATCAGTGGATTAAAAACTTCTCTCGCCTTGATCACTAATGAAATCTAGATTTTCACAGAAAAGAACATGTATAGAAGCTGCAGGATATAAGGTAGGGACTAGTTTAGCATAAACGTATATTGCAAATTGATAATTCTTAAAAACCTATTTGAAGAAAGGGATTTTTCTATTGAAATGATAGGTAAATGTAGGTAAATGTAGGTAGGTGCTCTAGCTCCACTGATGCAGTATGTTCCCTTCAAACATACATGCTCATATATATAGATAATCAAAAAGCTGGATGAATGTGAAAACTGAAGAAACCTATGTTTACAGTTTTAGTGACAGTTCTCGTTGACGATTTCTAATATCAATGTAAAGTTTCCCAGTCTACTTAGAATCATTGACAGGAAAGAGAAAAAAAGCTCTATAAATTTCTCTGCAATCAAACTGACCTTGGAAAGGGTATTGCATAGCTACTTCAGACTTACTAAGATTGGAAGCAATTATATGAATTACCTCCCCTTTGTCTTGTTGTCCGGAGAGGAAGTGAAAGAGAAAAATGATAAGAACGTCTTGCATGGGACGAATCTTGTTGCGGTGAGCGCGATATTTGTGGTAATGAAAGAAGGAGAGTAAGAAGCAGACATAAAAGCTAACAGTTGCAACGAAAATAGTTGAATCGGCAAGTGTTTACCTGCTGAAAAACGACAACTTAATTGAACTCGTATATCGACACGAACATTTATTATCTGATTCTTCTGGATCGATGATAGTCGTTTAGTACGCCTCTTTTTTCTGCTCTCTAATACAAGCTCTTGAAAAAAAAACACTTTTATAATTATATACCGTATAGACTTTCATGTGTCGGCTGGTAAAAATACAGCACGCACCTAAACATGTAAACACATGGCTATATATACGTAAATCTATATCTATATCTATAGAGTTATACATACATACATGCATACATAAATACATACATACATATATATATATATATATATATATATATATATATATATATATATATATATATATATATATATATAAAACATAATATATATCGTATCTTCTCAATAAGGTTGGTGCAAAAATAACTGCTGTTTTTCACGATCAACTTCAAAGCAGTATACTTCAGGTTAGAATAAACCTTATTGATCGAAATAAGAACATTCAGACTCTATGCACGATTGCCAACAAATTGCATAGAATTTTGGGGTCCTGAAACCAATGAGTTTTTCGAAAGCGTTATAAGCTGCTTCTGTGTTATAGGAGACTTTTGCTTGCAGGAAGCAGTGTAAATGCTTGCAAAAGTAGTGGTCAGTCGGAGAGTAGTCTAGTGAGTAAGCTTGACGTAGAGTTTCTTAGTCCAGTTTGTTCAATTACTGTTGGGTCATCTGCGTGACTGTGAGACCCTTTTCCGATTTGGTACAAATGTTGAACAACAGTGGAACGGTCACCTATTGGTTCCTCTGCAATTTTGCATGAGTCGGCCTTAATAAGGGCCCTCAATTGGATATCGTCAATCACAAAAGGACGCCCACATCTTGAAAGCATCTCCTTTTCGAAATTTTGCAAACAAACATTGACAGTCCTCTAGCCGAAAACCTGAGTAACATTGCTAGCCGTGTCAATCACGGTACGCCTCATTTTGAGCTCGTATATACAAATTGCTCAAACTTGTTTTTTTCCTTCATCTTTGAATCGACAATATCAAATAAACACGAATAATTACTCAAAAGGAAACGTTTATTTCAAACACTCTTCAAAGTGATATATTCCGTAGGCATTATTGAATAATTGTTTACTAAAACATGAGCAACAAAGTTCATTAATTTATACTTGATGTTTCTATTTCCATCTCATGATAATATATTCCCTCATCAGCATTTAAAAATCTTATTCCACTTCAACGCTGTCACATCACACGTCGATATTAAGTAATGTATGTACATTCTGGAATATACCAGTCCGAAATGACGAAGTTATTCATATATTGATCATCACTGAGGACCCTAAAGCTGCTTTATCAAGTTATTTGTTTTTAATAATTCAAGTATCCCAATTTTGAGTTCTTAAGTCTCAGGCTGTTTTCATACGCCATTAGACATGAAGTCTTGCGAGTTTCAATAGCGCAATTTCTATTATTATGTCATAATAGGAAAGTAAAATATCCAATGAGATCGTCCCGTTTGGGTGCAAACAAACAAACAAACTGAAACATGAACAAACAAATAAACAGAAAAATTTGCATATAAGCTCATTATACGGTCAGATATTCTGAGACACCCGATGATGTTATGACGTCAGATATTGCTAAGCAATAAATATCGCTGTCTGAGCGCGTGCTTCTTATGAATAAATGAATATGAGGAATCAAGAAGGAAAAAGAAATCGAAAATTAAAACAAAACACAAGACGCTGCGTTATTTTCGTGAATAATCTGATAGCCAAGAATTTTCAAAATTATTTGCTATCAATATTTTCTTCTCTGTTAATGCACTTTGAATAATTTATGCCTAGAACATTCTGACTGTTATCTTGAATCTGAGTGTCCTCACAAAGAGCAAAACTCACAAATGACAATCAATACACAATGATCATTCTATTTTCATTCGATGCTCTGCCCATAAAACTACTTCCCTTTTTATACGCATCAATGAATCTCTATTATATACTTCTCGGTTGGTCTCTCTATAGTTATGTATCTGTCTGTCCATGATTGACATACGAAATACCAATTTTCCTAAACGTATCATGTCGAATTGATATGTAACTTGGCTCGGTCTTTTGATGACGCCATCGTCATCTTCTTCTTATTGTTCTCTTCTTACTTCTACTGCCACGACTACTGCCACGACTACCTTGTTCAAAATCCCTTTGAAACTGGAAATCCTTTTTATTGAGAAAAAGGATTGGCTACAAGGCTCATTGTCTCCTTCTATTTCTTCCCTTTCAGGGTCAGCCTGTCCTCTGGCCCCTGTTCCCATTCGTAGGATGAGGAAAGATTCGAGATTTTTTAGACTGTTTCAAGTTACAATGTCTCAAAGATTAAAGTCAAACCCTCAGGTCAATCAGATGTGCCATTCTATTCCTTCTCTCCTGCACTACTATTCCTGTACCTTCTGCGAAGAAAAGTTGACATTTTCAATCATAAAAAGCGTTAAGTCAGAGTCGATTCTGGCCATGGGAATAGAAAATTTGTTTCTTAAAATGGTCTTTGGTTAAATAGTAGTTCGTTATCGCTGTGACATCTGACGACGAAGTTTAATCATTGAGTATCGCTAAGGAGTCCTTCGCTAAAAAAAATGTCAATTTCACTTAAAAGAGTTGTAGATCGCTAGAACTAGCGGCAATCATATGGTCAAACATGGCTGTAAACATGGCGGACACATCGTTGAAAGCATTGTTCTTATTACTGGATGTTAATGCGTTGATGTGCTCATACGATTAGTTTTCTGCACGTAAAAAGTACAAATCAGAAATTTTTTCATACTCATACCAACAATTACAGCCATTACGGAGTGTGTCAGTCTAATAATAAGAAAAATCAGTAAATCACTTACACAACTAATCAACTCTAAAAGTATGGTTTTCAAATTACTTTGACTGTAATCTGGATAAAGAAAATGATGGCTACGATTGCTAAATCGAAACTCTGAGCCTCTCAAACAGAAATCTCGAGTAGTTTGAAACTCACGATTGTAAAAAAAAAGTCAGGACGGATGTTTTCACCCAACTTACGCGGTCAAAACATAAATGCATTTTAGATGTTACAATGCTCGGGTATGAACGAAAAAACTCTTGTGAAATGTTATATTTACGACATTTCTATACAATACGGATGTTTTATTCAGAAAAAAAACACTGTAAATTATTTTCAGACTTCCTGTGATTGATTACATCCCTGGTGATCTTGAAAATAAGGATAACTGGTTTTTCGTTCGTTTTTTACTGCTTTGGTAGGTAGATTAATCATAGGAGAATGGTTCACCAAAATCTTCACTCAACCTCTATGTTCTGTCAGTCATCATTCCAGGTTATGTGACACGTTTATCAAGGTGTTCAGTGATCAGACCGGGCACATGAAGGAGTAGATTCGGGCCTTTCTTATGAATATCAGTGTGAAAAGAAGATAAACATGTTCCTACAGAATCTTTGTGGTGATAACATCATGCAATTTCAATATTCCATACCTCAGAAAAGAAGACCGATTTATTTTTAATTTAAAAGAAAAAATATTCAGAAGCTCCGAATTTCGATGGAGCATTGCTTATCAATACGCAAAACCAAATTAGATAACAGAATCGTTCCAACTACACCAGGAAAAGAGAAATCGTGCTACCTTTTCGAAATATGATATATGTATCAATCGGCTTACGATTCTTTTTTACTTTTAGGTTGCTTATTTATAAGCCATTCTATCTTTACCTACAATGTCAGGAGGCACGGGAAATACATTGATTGTTGAATTGCCAAATGCAATCTACCTGTTCTTTGGATTAGCGATTTTAATCAGGCTGATATTTAGATAAGGACACATACACGTACTCACACATGCACACATACGTGAAAGTGACACCGGGGCTATTCGGTATACTTTCCACTTGGATGGCAGTGCTTACCTGTGAAATTAACTTATTAAAAAACAAATATAAGCAAAAGTTATTATTGAAAAGAGACTTCCTTTCGATGTGTTATTTAAATCTGGAACCGTTATCTACTTTATCATATCACTATTTTGACATTCGTATGCCAATTTAACCCAGCAGTTCAGATAGTTAAATCAATCTAATTGGGAAAGATATTTATCTTGCTATTTGATACAGGTGTTAATAATGTAATGTCATCAATGAAAAATATGAAATTTTAAACATAACCGAAGAATATATTCAAGTGAAAGATTTTAGGAATCTGATGTCTCCCTGATATGACACATATAAGAGAGGATCTCAATGATGCATTGTAATAAGATGGAAAAGATTGAAATGAATGGCGGCACCAATTGTTCATCTTTGTCTTTCCTCAGTTTCAATTGCATAACCAAATAACCCAACTTACAATTTACCGACCAGCCCCAAACACAACATATTATTTCTGCTCAAGATAAGGCTAACGGTGGCGCCACGCTGTGGTGGAAACAAAAATTAAAGTAAATGATTCAACCTATCCCTGCTCTCTACCAGCCCCGATCTTCCGTTTCTTCACACTCTCTCCCACACACACATATACACACTCTTTCTCTCTTTCTCTTTAGAGGAATTGGGATGTGTGTCTGTATGTGTTTGTGTGTGTGTGTGTGTGTGTGTGTGTGTATTAATATGTAAGGGATGTTATTTTCCCTTTTGTTCACTAAAGGGAGGGGCAAATCTCCTTCCACCTTTGAACCCTTGAAGTTGCGGAAAAAGTCTCCATTTCACATTTGACCTATTAAAGGGAGCGGGAAATCCCTTTTACTTTTGACCTCTAGAAGGAAAGGGGGTTTTTCTTTCATCTTTTGACACCTACAAAGAGGGAAAAGGCTCCCATGACTTTTTACCCCCACTTCCCTTTCGACTGTTTAAAAGAGGGAAAGTGGTCTCCAGCTCACTTTTCATACGATGAACGCCTTTACCTGGATGTCCCCTCTTTTTGTCGACAATCTAGGAGGAGAAAGTCTCCCTTCACTTTTGACCCTTTACAGGGAGGAAAATGTTCTCTTCACTGTGAGCCTTTATAATGGGTGGGGGGGAAAGACCCCTTTTTGATAAACATGAATATAAAATGATAGATATATTAGATGGAAAGTAGGGTTCTTTTTTAGCATTATGATCACATTGTAAATAAACCCCACTTTTAGAACCTTCTACCTTTTTTCTTAGACATCATTCCTTGGTTCATTGAGTATGCAAAGCTAAATCTGATGTAGCTTATACTGCATTTCTTATAGCATTACAGACAAATGCGCAGTTTTCCACCTTTCACTTATACATATAAAAATATACGTATATGTATGCCTACATATATGCATATATGAGTATATGTGTCAAAATATGTAGGTATGTATAAGGAGAGAGACGGACAGACAGACAGAGAAGGGGAGATAGGGTAGGTAGAGAAAAAACGTACAAACAGACGAACAGACAGAGATAGAGGCAGGTGAATAAGTTCAATGGCTGCAAATCTTATAAAAATACTCGGAACATATGCTTGTGCATTGCACCTAATCATAGAGGAGGTAATGCTTACTGGGCCTGAGGTTGGGAAAAGGGTGTTTAGAAGATTGCTCTACAGCAAGTACGTAAGGTCTGTTTACCTCGCCAAGAATCGGCCCTCAAAATCCTGCTACTTGCCATGGCAAGAACTCTGACCTAAGTCACCAGTGAGAAACATACATGCAAACCCATTCAGCTGCGATAGTAAGGGAGGCCTCGAGTCAAGAGGTTAGAGGTGTCCCGACGTCCGGAGTGTACAAGTGAGATGGGCATGTACTTATGACAATCAGACAGGCAAGGCTCCAATAATAAGATCATATCCTGTCGTATTGTGGCTCGATTACTTATTAAAAGATGCAACAATACTGAAATTGCTAAGAAGCTCTCCTATTGATGTGATCTTGCCCATTTCCCCAACCAGCGTGTTTGTCTCATTCTTATGTTCAGTCCACCGGACCATCGGACAAAATGGAAGGGTATACAAGGCGGCAGATCCCAAGTTGATTAGATTTGCGACTGTCCAACTAATTCCGCTCCAAAACCATTTGATGCTGATATGTGATGACCTCTGACCTTGCTTAAGAACGGGTATCAACATCCCGCTTGCTATTGAATGTGGGTGAGGTTTAGGTCGTTGAGGAATGTATTCTAGAGTCTCGATTTAGCTTTAATATAGATTCTCTTTGATGAAGTCTCATTGATTTCTCAGAATGGTATCGTTGCCATTCAAAATAAATTTAAAAACAGGTCTGGTCAGTCAATCTATATAAACCGTCAGGTGACCAACTTCTTTTGGCATCATGCCATGTCGGGCGTGATCAATAAAACATTTAAGAAAAAGGAGAGGTCAATGAATAAGTTACTTTTCTTACCTTTTGTTAGATGGTAATTAAAATAACAAAAAAAACATAAATAACAATTACCGGGCACAAACAAAAGGAATAAACTTATATGAGTTAATCTGTTAAAAAACTTATAGGTGTTCATGAAACAAAAGCCGGTTTTTATCAACATAAGAAGTAAATGTTTAAATTTCCAGTCCTTTGGCTCCGTTGGTGTAGCTTGTATGCGCGACACATTCATAGATAGCCAGCTGGGCAGCCGGTAGGGCTAAACCAACTTAAAAACTGAAGAAACCTGTGTTTCATACATCCTATGTGGATAATAATAGTTTTGATAGACGGATTATTCATGCATTGCTCAGTATCATAAGTCAGGATGGTCTGTATTGAATTATATTCTTATGCGTTTGGCTAATTCCTCGAAATGGATGGCTATCTTTTCATATCTTGTGAATATTTATGTTGCATCCATAAACCAAACCATGTTCTTTAACACGAATATTGATCCTTTTGCGTGCAGATCAGCGTAGTCCAATAGAATCATGAAGTTGAGAGACCTTACCTCGAATACCAGAACTCTGGTCTTCAATCTGTGCTCGGTTCGAACTTACACCTACGGTTTCGGTTAAAAAACACAACAATTTCACTAACCTTTGAGACGGGAAAAGAAAGGTAGGAAACCGGTGTTTTGCCAATCTTTCTTTAGAATACATCGTTCGCAGTCATGTTCGTTTACTTAGCAGAAGAAATGTGTCACCCATCATAGTTAAGTTTGTCAGGTATCAATGAAATAATGAGATTACATATGACAGTGGTGTGCAGATGAATCCATGAAGAGACCACACGACTCCAAGAGGCTCGGTAATGAGTTCAAAAACATTAAAAGAAGAATTGAATGAGTGAAAATGTGAATAATATGCAATGTATATCTATTTATCAATCTAATACGAAAAGTCTGATCGATTTTTATCTTTAAGTGACTTTTAAGTAGCTGAAACACTGAATTCATTCAGCACATAATGAAATATAGATAGAAATCAGAATGACTGGACGTTAACGACGACCTGAAACAACCATTTTTAAGTTTCAAATCACTGTTCCTTTTTTTTTTTTTTAAACTAAGGTTTTTAGGGATGCCTAAATTCAGTATATCTGACTACAATGGCTGTTTAGAATGAGAGATTGGACATACACACACACTTTTTTATATGAATCTATTTATATGTAGAGAGAGACAGAGACAGAAACAAACAGATGGATAGAAATGAAATGATTATTATCGCGTTGAGTGCAAGCGCAGGCACCACACTATTGTTATAGAGTTGCAAATCAACTGCTGCTCTACGGTATTTTTTTTTTTTTGCAATCCAGATGTACCTTCATTCAATGCATGTGGCTGCCACGCACCGTTTGGGAGGAGAACACGAACATTAAAATAAAGTTTCCCAAATATGTATTAGATTTCAGAGTATACTGCGATTTCCATGAATGTCAAACGAAAGAACTCAATAAAGTAATCCGAATTATGTGAAGTAATTCGATTTTCAATGCCGAAAGAAATGCGATTACACGCACGTGATATCACCCACCGAGATTTGGGCAGCAACTTGATTTTCAAATAAGGTTTTCTTGATCATTCTTTTTTAAAAATATTATTTTACTTAATCAGATTATTGCCGGTGATTGGCATTCCAGGCTTGTTAAGCGGTTTTTCTTTTCTTTTTCCTCTTTTCTATTTAAAGTAGGGATCAAAACGTCATGGGTCGTTTTCCAATGCAAAGAATTCTCTATCATGTTTGTCATAATATTAAAGTTTAATTATTTCATAACAATCCAAATTCTATTGAATCCAATGGTGGAATTTTTCATTCGAAAACCGTATTTCCCGGTATATAAAACACAATTGCAGAAAAAATTTCGAACATCACATTGTGTCCAAATTGATAGTATTATACTTTAAAGTCCGATCCCGAACGATCATCTTGTATAGCCAGTGAACAGCAGGATTTGCGGTGAGCAATTATACAAAAAAGACTCTCAAATCAATTTCACTTACGAACCAACAGCAACAGTAAATCATATGAGTATTAATATTGAAAGTAGTTAATCCAAGTGGAAAAATTCACGGATACGATCTGATTTTTTCTGAGATCACTCTTTAAATAAACAAACCACTGATTTCGTTTCAGTGAAAATGTGTATTGTTTATAACGGTGGATAGATATTGTCATTAGCAAAACTGTTATCCTTAACTGGAGAGAGTCTATTGTTACGGAAGGAGAACCAGAAAAATCACACTGTTTATTACATAAGAAGGTCATTCAGTAACAAATTCGAGTGTAAACATATTTTTATATTTACATAACGATTAATTAGATAGATTGATGATTTATGTTTTCATCATGAATTATTTCATGTTTACTTTTCATGTATTTTAACGTTCACCTCAGATTATCTCTAAGAAATGAGCCATCGTAAGTCTCTAAAGATTCTCCATCACCCTTCTCAGTATCCTAGCAGACTACTCCAGTGCTGAGGTTTGGGTAGTCACTGACTTTCTATTTCATCCAATGTCAATTGCAATGTTCTTGGCATGGTTCCAAGTATACCAACTATAATTTGAATAATTCTGTTTTGCATGTTTTTGTTTTTGTCTTTTGTTTCTCCATTAGTTTCGACTTTTCTCGGTCACGGTGATTTTTCTAAAGTTTTAGCTCGAATGTGATACGCTGGCACAACTACGTCTTCATCCTCGGAAATCTTCTTTTCTTTTTTTCTGCCCCCCATATACGGTTTTTATTTGGATGTGGTTGAAGAACTGGAAATCAAAGACCCTTAGTACTTTGTTGTCAAATTCCAAGCCAAGCCTGCTAACTCTAGTCCAAACCTGGAGTTGACTGATTTTCTACAACGAGCACAACTGGAATGACTTTCATTCGAAAGTAGGACCAACTGATCATTAGTCAGGTCTCTTACCAACTGAGTCACATTAGCAATGCTTATACATCTAGAAAACTGTATGTTAAACATGCAGGGGTTAATTTCATTCATAATACATGGATACATTCAAAATATATATATATAACTACCGTGATTTGAAATCGGTGCCAACTGATTGGGAGGCTGGTATACTAAAAATCTTACTGATATACAAGAGCTAATTCCATTCTAATAAATAATTACATTGATACCAAAAAAAATATTTTTATTTACTAAATATACGATGCTAAAGTTGCAATTATTATTTTCAGTCGAAATAGGAGTTGGGATGGAGTTTGACCCTGCAGCGGCCAGCTTTACCCATTTTTTTTTGAAGGTAAGTTTCTCTTTGGTGATGATAACACATACATACACACACACTATATATATATATATATATATATATATATATATATATATATATATATATATATATATACACACACACATACACACACACACACACATATATATATATATACACACACACACACACACATATATATGTGTGTGTATGTGTGTGTGGGTGTATTCATAAAGTTAACTTATACCGCATTTCTTTTGTAAAGTTTATACGGACTGTATAATTGTTTGAATAATCAGCCATTTTTCATCTAGTCTCTTGTTTCCCGAGAGTATCAATTAGCAATACCTTTTTTTGATCAAGGATAATCTCAGCATAAAAAATATTGTATATGAATATTTGAAGCAGCACAAAATCTCTTTTTATTTCAAGACATTGTAAGAGCCATTATGAATTTTGAGTTCAAGCAGACCAAAAGACCTTACAAGTGACGCAATTTTTCCATATAGCAGTGTTCAACTTTTAATCTGTCCAATTAATTCTGATCAATTCTATTGAGAAATACTTCAACTAAGGCAATCAGAACTATAATGGCTGTTTGCTCAGTTACTTTTGACAAGGACAATAAACATGAGCACATACACACACAAACACACACACACGTATATATAATATATATATATATATATATATATATATATATATATATATATATATATATATATATATATATATATATATATATGCCTTTTACGAATAAATCCAGCTGGGATACAATTTTCTGATTCTTGCCTCAAAAAACGATTTTGTTTGAAAATATATATAACCTGTCCTTATATTATTTGCACTGAGTCTTTGATTCAAGGCAAAGAAAAAAAAAGAAATATCATTCCCTATATTTATGATATAATTTAAATTGCAAATACTTGCTGGGTAAGCTCCTGACTTCGCTTTTCAAATATAGGTCTGGTTGACTGATGCAGTTCTTGTTGACATAGAGACGTATCGTTGTTGAAAAGCAATTACAAGAAGGAAGGATGTTTCAGTAAACTAGACATGAAACCAACAGACTTCACGGATATATTGCCTGGGAATAAATGGTTAAATGAGCTATGCAGCAAGATTCAAGAAAAGAATTAGAAGCATTGTGTATAAGGTAATCGTCCGTCAGCAAAAGTAGTGAAAATGAGATGTATACCAGGGAACGATGTATACCTACAACACAATTTTGAGTTGTTTTTGTTTTAATCTAAGAACGGTCCCAAAACGGGTCATATCTTTGGAAAATTACTCATGTTGGTTCCACGGGTTTACTTCGCTCGTCCCTGTTAGTCCCCTTAATGTTCCCTGAGCATAAATTCCTGATACAGCTTGACCATATACGTGTGTCAAAAACCTATTTCCATCACTGGTCAACCCGTTAGTACAAATACTGAATCTGTAGAGGATTTCCAATCGTTTGATCGGACACAAAAAGTCCTAAAAGCTTTGAAAATAACAGGGGTAGGTGATGGAGATGCAAACTGAGTGCCCTTTTTGTTCTTGAAGATTATACCGGTACAGATTCTGATTCTATTCACAGACTTGATTTTTGGAATGAACAGTGTTCTTTGAGAGCTTTTTAATTCCTGGCCAGCAAGTCCCTGGACAATTGCCACTGTCCCAGCCCAAACCAACACATCTAGTGTTAGTGACTTCTCAAGAACATTATGCCGGTTAAAGAACCTTATGCCTCGATATATCAGGTTTCCTTCACTCATAAGATAACTCTTGGTCACTGATACTTTGCTATTTTTTCTATGTTACTGACAAACCTATTTCTAGCGTAGATAACTCGAGTTGCCGAAATACTCTTACGTCTCTTGGCTCGCTTCTCTTTTGACTTTTTTTCAATTCGTGTTGGCGACTGCTGTGTAGATTTGTAAGCCCACGCTGCCTGCTATGAAGTTGGAAAAATTTCAAGGACACCATTCATTCATAATATATATATATACATATATATATATATATATATATATATATATATATATATATATATATATATATATATTGAGCCATATTATACTCATACATGCGTGTATGCATGGATATTTAAATCTTGTGTGAAATCAAAAAAGATTTGCTTCGATACCAATACCTATGTGTATATATATATATATATGTATATATACACACACACACACACACACACACAAAAGTGTATGCCTCAAAATGCTTATGTACGTAAATATCCTTCTCTTTTGCATTACAATCTGGTGATAGGCTTATTTTAAACCTATTCCATAAGAGACATATGGAAACAGTTTATTTTGAGATAAATCTACTTTTTAATTCACAGCATTTATCTCTCGATATTCATAGCTGATATTGTTGTTGTTGTTGTTGGTTTTTCGTTGCTTTTACGCTCCTTTATTTACTTTTATTAACCAATCTGGCACCCTTCCCTCTCTTCCTCCTCTCCCTCTTCCCTCTCCAGTGTAATCGATCAAATCCATTTTTGCCTGGATGCTTATAGTGACGGGAAAACATGACGTGAAACAGATTCTCAATGAAGAATATTATGAAGAGAAAAAAATAAGGAAGAAATGGGGGAAAAAGAAACAGCGATTCGGACATTGAATTGTATCACAGTTTTATAATCGGAGTGGTACTGCATTTGAAGGATTGTTTTAGACTAATATTATGTTGTTACGAATTAAAGATCATCCTTTCACAGAAGAATAATTAAAAGTGAAAATAAAAGTGAAAGAATATGATAGTCTAATTCCATTTTTATAGATTCAACGTAAATAGAGATATATTTCGTTATTATTTGATCTTTTGATCTTTTGGAGCCCATGATAGCGAGGGTGTCTAAACACAAGTTAAAATAATTTTCCAGTACGATTTCAAATTGAGCATGGTACTGCTCAAACCCTTGATAAAAAAATGCAAAGCATTTGAAGTTAACACAACTATAGCTTGAACTGTTCAGAGTTGGTTTAGGTCTGAGAAATGGTTACCAATGATAAGACAAGGAAAGCCCAAGCCTGTTCTTAACTATGACAAATTAACAACAAGTGTGGTCACTGACATATGCTTAAAAGCCAATGCACTTTCCAGAGACCTTGGGACTTTGACAGCAACTATATCCCGTCATTAAAAGCAATTGGAAAGGTGGAAATTTTGAAGAAAAAAAAAGAGACCTTGCATGCACTGAATAAAATGCTTCATAATAGTTGCTAAACCAACCCGCTCAGTTGATAATGTCTAAGGTCAGAGAACTGGAACATGAAGTTTTGAAGCCTCCTCCATTTTAACCGACATCTCTCCTACTGATGGATGTCTCTCTGAGCATTTTGAACTTCATATTCCTATTAGAACGTTCAGTAATAAGAAAGCCATAGTGCTTTTACCAAATTTGTATCCAAAAAGATTTTCCAGAGATTGCATATCATCATTATAGCATTGCTGGAAAACGGTTATTGCTTGAAATCAGTCGTTTTTTGATCAAATATTTGCTGTTTTTTGTTAGTGATATAATCTTTCATCTCACGATTAAGAGAAAATGGACAATTAAACGCAACATTCTAATACTTTTTCTTAGTAGCAGTTTCTTTCTTCGAATGCTAAATTGATATTTCTCCCTGTTGCAGCTGTTTTCTGCTCTATTCCATACATCAATAAAAATGGTAATAGTAGTTACTTCACAGACAGCATATTTTCAAGTATGAATGAAGACGACAGGGAACTTGAATTTGATTTATCATTATAATACCTAGATTTAAAATAATACATGAGACGATGAAACATAATATACCAGCTCAGTGCAGAAGCAACTGCGCAACACACGAAGCAATGGTTTTGTCTCCATTTCCGTGGAGACCCCATCATCGTTTGTAACAATTGGAGCCTTTCTACAGGGACAGGTGCTAGCCCGATGATCAAGATGAAGCAGCTAAGAGGACAAAAGGATCCCAAACTGTCCCTCAATTTTACAATAGCTTGAAAAGGGGGCGATGCATTAATTCAAAATTAATGCGAACTGTCTCAGCGAGGGTTTGAACTCGATTTATCGTTTCTATTCTCCATGCCGTTAACTGCTCGACAACTTACACCTCCTAATATAAAATATATACAGTTATTTGAATCCATATTGATAAAATCAAATCCTCAATGATTGTTAATCTGAAAATTCAGCCTAATACAACAGCTGAATAGTCATGTATACAATCCCGAATTTAAAAGTGTCAAACCATGAATCGTTGTCAATCTGGAATTCCATGTGCTACAACTAAATACAATAGTAGAATTGCTAGATACTCATATTCAATACGAATGATACAGTGAAGACCAACACGAACTTATTTCGATAGCAAGAAATTATGAATGGTTGCCAACCCGAAGCTTCATGGGCTGTAGCAACCTAATACAACAGGAGACAAGCCAATATACAATACTAAACCATAGAATACACACCTACTTGAAACTATATTCACGACAACAAATCATACTAGAAACTGTCAACTAAAACTGTCACCTGAACTGCCAACATAGGTTTCTTCAGTTTTCAAGTAAATCTGGCTGGCTGGGTGTCTATGTGTATCTCGCATCCTTACATCTAGAAAAAAAAAGTTTCTTTGGAAGGAAATTATAACCCCTTGAAAATGGTGTCCCAATGGAGAGTTCATTTTGCAATATCATTTCATAATATTGGTCCCTTACTTTATGTCTGGTAACGTTCGCGCTCGTCCTTCGTCAACTTTTTTAGAGATCACCATCCAACCAAATTATCCATTGATCACCCATTTTCCTGATTTTGTAATTGATCATCACCATCACAGCAAGCTGACAGGAGATCTTGGTCACATGATGGTTTCTACTGAGTGACTAACCGGACTTGCCATGAATAGTTGTTAACTCAATAGGTTATGTTCTATAACCTAATAAAACAGAAATACGAAGTAGGTGCTGGTTTATCATGCGTACAACTTCGTTCATCATCTTTCATTGTTTAATGAAAATTATTTTCCAGACTTGTTCGAAGGCAATGTGGAATATTCTTAAAATAGGTCCTCAAGCGAATCTTTAATTTCATTTAGATCTACTAGGATACAATACAGGGAAAAACGAAAATGTCATTGTTACCTGAGACGGTTTAGTTTATGAAAGCAAGTATGTGTGTACAAGCGTGTGAGTGTGTGTATATATATGTGTGTGTGTGTGTGTGCATGTGTGTGTGTGTGTGCATGTGTGTTTGTATATGTTGATATTGTTATTTTCTGACCCATTGCCATTGAACATGAATTCGTTGACCTTTAGATGAGTGCAAATTCTGCTAGTAACTGAATTGGGCGTCGACCTAAAATTTGGATCGAACTTTTTCCCTGGATTAGATGATCGGGGGATAATGTACTTTTACATCTCCACCGTCGGACAATACCAGTCAAGATGTTTTCAATTCTACGCAATTTGGAATAAAACGTACCAAGCACTCAGAGAGTACATACGTATGCAACATCATTGTCACAAAAAAATGAAAGAAAGTCATTTCTTACATACTTACGATGTTGGGGAGTCAACTGTAGAAGAGTCTTGATCTGCATGGAATTTAATCAGTTTCTCCCTTTGGCAATGGCCAAGTTTTGGATAAAATACTGATGAAGTTAGTCGAGCACTTTTGGGGATAGTGTAGAGACATCCACGAATCGGTAGATAACGAGAACACCTTGATCCTCCCTAAACTATCATTCCTTTCGAAATCCGTTGCCTTCCTTTTTCACACAATATCATCAGAAACAAACGAAAATTTTGGATATATTTTTGGACTGACGGGCACGAAGGAATCCATATACGTCAACGATCTTTATGGACAGAAGTGAATAATATAGTCGTAATAAAGTTGTCAGTAACGGAATAAAGCAAGACTTAATTTTCAAAAAGCAAGTCAATGAACTGAAGTAGCATTCGGCTCGGCATTAGATCCATGAAAGGATTAGAATGTGATCTTCTAATCCCGTTCAATCCATCGACAAAGACATTTGCATCGTCTTTAATGAGTTCGATTATTGTCTTGATTCGTATTTGTAGGGTTCTCAAAAGGTTTTTTTTTATAGGAAGAGCGTAAATGAAAGCTATGAAACAAGCTCGAATATATTTTCCATTTCAGCTGTCTTCATCATGACAAGCGTGCTTTAATTTAATGAAATTTATTAAATTTTCTTTTTGACCAATTTAGAATGTCGGAATTCACCACTTTTCATTTATTGCAGCAACCACGTGAGCAAAGATATCTAATTCCTCTCAAGTCGACTGAAATAATTTGTTGTTGGATTTGAAGCTCTGGAAACGTAACAAACTGGTCTTTTCCTATACAAAAAGACATGTTTTAGTTAAGGCACCAGTCCCTCAAGGGGAGGATTCCAAATTTAGTTTTTTAAAATAAAGTTATTATTTGCTTCAAACGGAAGATAAATGGGCCATTAAACTAAAGTTTTAATCGAATAAAACCACATTATTCTTGGCTATCATAATAAATGCCTTTTTCTAAACAGAAAGATAACATATTAAGCGAATGTTTCTGATCATAGATAGGGAGAAACAATAGTTTGGAATACAGTTCAAAACTCAAATGGCGATGGGCAGACCATGTTGCAAGAATGAAAGACAACTGATGGACATCACGACTCACGATATGGATCCCCAGAGATCACATGAGAAACTGAGGCCGACAGAACACAAGATGGAGAGATGATCTAGACAAATTCAGGAAATACTGGCTCCGTGATGCCCATGATAGAGAATTGTGGCGGTTCTTTGAGAAGGTCTATGTCCAACGACGGACGTTAAAAGACTGATGATGGTGATGATGATGATGATGATGATGTGTGTTTGCAAATCAATAAAAACTGTCACGTAATCAATGTCTTTTTAGCAGAATCTTCTGTTTGGATGATCAATTGATAAATTGGAGAAAGTGGTGATTTTTCAAGTAAAGTTATTTCACTCGACTTCTGTTGGGCAGTGATCATTAAAATATTTGAGTTCAAAAACAAATTGAAAAAATAAATATGAACGGTGCCGGACAAAAATTTAAACTAAGAGCCAATTTAACATAATCTCTTAGTGGTTTGAAAAAAAACCGTTTTATTTAGATAAAATAAGTATTAAAGATTTAGTTTATTTGCTCTCTACTCAATTTGTACGGTCTGTACGCGTGATACATATATACATACGTAGCCAGCCCGCCAGTCAGCCAGCCAGCCAGCCAGCCAGCCAGACGAACATAAAAACTGAAAAATTATATGTTGACAGTCTTGGTAACAGTTTTGGTTGGCTGTTCCTATTGCTACACCAATAGTCCTTTCCTCTGTACTACTTTCTTTACTTCTGCTCGAAGAAAAGGTTATCCGAAAGGAAGATGAGATTTATAAATTACGAGGTTGGATTAAAAAGTCCGTAACCTGGCATGTAAATATTACAAGAATTTTTTTTTGAAATTCATTTTCATGGTATAATAATTTAATTGGTATATCTTACCGGATTAAGTGCATAGTGAAGGAAGGGTGTAATTTTGAAAAAAATGACTTCATGGAAAAGGGGTGGGGTTAAGTTAGAAACTTAATATTTTCCTGTAAAATATATGCTACTTTCATCATTAGTCTATGGACTCATTTGATTGGCGACACTATGAATACCAGAATGGAAATCTGAGATAGTTCAAAAATCAATTATGACTAATATATGAATCAAAGAAAAAAGAAAATCATAAGAAACTTATTCCTTGAATGAGTTCAAATGAGACACTGTTAGCTAGAACTGTCACCTGAATGTCAACATAGAATTCTTCAGGTTTGAAGGCGGTCAGTCCACCTGGCTGACTGACCGGCTGGCAGGTTAAATGTGTATGTGTCATGTGTTGAAGCTGCAACTATGGAGATGAAAGGTTCAAAATTTAAACAGCTTCTCTTAATTATATCTACAGAGAGTTGTACTGTAGCGGAGTAATGGTAAATGCAGTGGGTATTAACGAAAGGTGATCTAACTTTGACTACGCAAGTAAGGTTTCAATTAAATCAACCGCCATTATAATTCCATTTCCCCCAACTACCGTTAGAATTTACAATGCCACTCTACGTGTAATCATTAGCGTGAATAGAAGATTTATTTGTTAGACAAATCCCATCCGTGATATCACAGATCACTCGAACAGCTTTTTTGAGGAATTAAAGTCATATCTGACTCTCCATGAAACCAATCGTCAGCACAGGCATGCTAAATTTGTATATGACTTCCATCTGCTAATTTTTTTCTCCTAAAAAATACTTGAAATACTTTATTTTTATGTATTATCTTTATTCAAATAATCAAAGTAACTGCACGAGTAATTTCCTGAGTCGACATCAACCGTCTGAGAGCTTTTTTTTTCCAACGAGGAATTATAATCATTTTATATTTGTCCATCTGAACGAATTTCCTCGTTTTTTTTTTAATCATGACGTCTCAGTTTTTGTCCTTTCCGGCATTTTTCAGCTTTCTTAAATCATTTATCACAACGTTTTAGCTGTTGTACTAGCTGGCCTCCTTTGGGTATGCTGTTATTTTTATCACAAACTTTCAGTCTCCGTACTCTCTGACCTTTTTCGTGTTTGTGCATATTTATATGTGTGTTTCATCAGACTATTTCAGCACCTAAACTCTCCTACCTTCTCTAGGAATGCTGTTTGCCAATGAATAGTGACAAGGACATAAGTCCAAATAGAACACTATACAATCAGCCAACCTCAATCCGGCTCAAAGTCATTTTGAACACACAGCAGTGATGTTAATTTTTCAAGAATCTGAGAATTCGTACGTAATCAGGACTTGGTCTGCATAACTGATTTCCCGACTGATTTGAACTAATGAGCAATCATCACCTTGTTTACTTCAGAAAAGCCCTAATGTTTCCGATATAATAGAACAAAATGACACCGCTGTAATGATATCGTCAGACTTTACAACAAGCAGGGACTCACATGTTATCAACGTATGTCTTATTACCTTTCCAACACGTCATTAAGGTTTGTTTGTTTGTTGTTTTTTATCTATTTGCTGCTTGTTTGATCGGAAGCCGATGTTTCTAACGCGTCAAAACGTTTATCTCACTATTTTGTTCCAGTTCTTAATTCTGTTCACAACTAATTTCATTCGCTCGATCGATGTCGGGGTTTTTTTTTGTCACACATTTTTCTCTACAAAAACACTCTCGTTGCCTCTCTTATTCTTTTTTTTTTTCTTTTTTTGTTCCTCTGATATAAGTTGCAATATTTAAATCCGTCAATTTGATTCAGTTCTTTATTTTTGTCTTATTTCTCCCTTCATTCGTACATTCTTTCTTCCCTTCCTTTTCTTTTTTCAATAACCTGTTTCCCTTCAGTTTCATTGTATCTACTTATTATACGTTTGGAAAAAAAAAACAAGCCACATATGTGTCGGTAAATTTTAGCAATACTCCAAGTACGCAACGCCTTGAAAACTTGGAAATCATAAAGTGTCTCCACAGGATTGACCTTGCAAAACCACAGGGTTTCTCCTTATTTTTTCCATGTTTATGGCTGTCGCCAGCGTGCTATCGCTGTTCACCTCGCAATAAACGATTTCGTTACCAAACACTTCGCTCCAAGTTCGCACGTCAAAGGGCTTCAAATTTGCCGGAGAAAAAAAAAAACTGCAATCCCTTTAGCCCACGAATGATCACATCTGTTGCCAGTCGCCGTTGATATTACAAGAATAGGTTTCCATTCCAACAGCTTGGATCACACAAATAGCAAATGTTGGCCAATCGATACAACATGGCACAGGAAGGGACAAAGAGGACTTTGATAAAAGCAGCTCAACTGCTCTTTGAGGCTTGCTAAAATGCAACGGCGACCGGAAGTCCAGCTGATGAAAAAGACCAAATAGCTTATGCGCAAGAGAAGGGCCTTTATGAGTACTTTCCTACATCCTTCACAAATCGAGTTTATCTTAGGGGAGGTTACTTTTATGTCGAGTGAAATGATATTTCTGACACTTACAGACAACATATTATATATAGCTGTTCGCATAACCCGATATATCACTGATACTATTAATGAAATGTGTCAAAACTTTCTGATGGTTACATACATGACATAGCAAAATCAAGGTGAATAAGAAGCAAAAATTAAGGTTGTGTTTTTACAACCACTGCATTTCAACCTGGTGTATGTTGAGGAGGCGTTATTTGTTCTTATCATCCTGCTACGCCTGCATTTTATTTTCTAAACTAATTATTTCTATCCCAGTAAAAAGACCTGATGTTTGAACATATTCCAATGTTGACCAAAGTTCTATCTTGAGAAGTTTTAGCAGCCTATAGAGATTAACGTTGAGAAGGACAAATGTTTGTGGCCAGGAACTGATGCAAATGTTTCTCACAGAATAGGACGGAAAGTTCAATGTGAATGCATTGTTAATGATTTTATCATAAACAAATCATTGAAAAGTAGGAAGAACGAGATCAGGGATTAAGGCAAGCTCTACTGACAGAACAGGACTATTATACTTACAATGTAAATGCATACTTAATAATTCTGAAAAGCATTGCATGTAAATTTTCCTGTGGACATGAATGGAGACTTGAGAATTTTCTGTAGCCAGGGATTGACTAATAGAATTTGGAATTTTTGGCAGAACTGGGCCATCATATGTGTATTTTTCAATTCGTATCGTATCATATTTTAATATGGCAAGACCATAAAAATAAATAAAGGTATATATCAAAATCATAGCTGAATGGAAGGTGGTGTTTTATCAACACTGCCGAGGCGCCATGTTAATATATCTGTTTTGTTTTTGATACCCTGAAACGGATGCCTGGTAAACAACTGATTACTCGAAGACAAATTCACACATCTTACAATAATATCAAATCTTATGTAAAACATTTGGAAAACACTGAAGAAAAATTACACAAAATGCATAAACAGATGTTGAGAGTTTGTGTAAGCAAACTAGAAATAAATGAACAGAAAATTGAGTTTGTCAGCTTGAATGAAGGATTGCTGTCTCATTATACTCTTTGTATTGATAGATATTGAGAGAAACAAAACGGTAGTCGTGTGGTAAGTATAAAGATATCAATATTTTATTCAAATTGATAATTAATGAAGATATAACTCGATTACTCTATTCCGTACGCAAAATCAGATAGAATCAAAAGGTCAAATAAATTTGAAATGTATAATTAATAATGTGTTTACCTTGATTAAAAGTGAAAAACTGAATACGATAATATCTTTTTTATTGATAAACCTAGGCAACGTTTTTTCTTTTTTTTTTGTGGTCTTTGATAACTTATTTTCCTATTTCTTGGTAATTGTTTTCTGATGATTATGTCTGAAATGTATAGAAATGGGCTATTTTTTCCCTCAAACTTTTGCTTTAGTAATCATAATATTGCTATTTTGTAACTTACCTATTCCTCCCTAGGTAGCTTAGAGAACGTACTTAGAGGCTGTTCCAAAGCAGAGATAGTCAGGAACTTTGTAAAACAGCCTTGAGGACATATAACTTTGACATAAGCCATTAGAAAATGTCACTCACTCCCTAGGAACAAAATTACGATCCACGGTGTTATCAGAAATGAATTTCCATCTTTATGTCATCATGATATGTTATTTAACATCATGTTATTTCAGCTTATGGTATCTTACGTCAAATTATGTCGTGTTGTATCATCTTATACTATGTTGTATCTTTCAATCATGTAATGTTACAGCATATCATGATATATTTTATATTTTATCATAATTTGCTCACTAATGCCGTTTTATCTTATCTTATGTCATTTTATGCCATCAAAACTGGCATACAATGTTGTTTCTTTGTTTCTTTTGATATAGTATAATGATATACATAAAAATGTACTTACTACTGGATCCTTAGTGAGCACTTCTGTTTTAACATTATGGTGGATACATGTTGATTTAGATTCTTTTTTTTTTTTCTGAAAACAAATTTGATTTTTCTTTGCAAATAGAAATATGCATTGTACAATTGCATTCTAGAAAAAATTGAAATAGCATCGTTTTGGTCGCGAATTATGAGAGAAAAATGGCCTTTTTATACCCGTGAGTTATCAGGGCATACAATTTCTATGATAACCTCATATCTGATGATTTGAGTAAAACTTCTATGGTTATAAAGTACAGAACGAGAGAGGTGGTTCAAAATCATGGAGAAACCAAATAAAATGATCTAGGAAGATCCTCAACCACGGAAACAAAAACGGAATGGACTAAATTCTAGCAGACAAAACGTGACACCATCAAAGACATCCGAGTCTCAAATCAAACCAACGTACGAAGTGACCACAGAATAGTAAGATATAAAGTAAAAATCAGCACCAACAAGGAACAACATGAATTTTCCACACCAAACCAAAACCATTAAACCAAGAAAGAGCTTACTTGATCCATTAAGCTTGAACTGATAAAGCAAATATAGAATTCTTACCGAACGCCAACATCAACATATGCAACAAAATAACTGCCTCTCTAATTGAAGTTGCACTGTATTCAAACAAAAGAGCACACAAACAATTGGTGTAAAAACAGATGGAACCAAGAATCTAATGGAAAACGCAGAAATCTCAAGCTACTAATAAAAACAAGATAGAAAATTGTAGCAACCAAACTGAATGAAAAAATCTAAAAGAAACGAAGAGAAAACAAAAGAAGATACACGACAGCAATCATTGAAAAAATTCTCGAAAAAGGTCGAAGCTTCAAAGCTATAAGCAAAGCTCTCAGTACAGGACGAAAACAATTAACTAATATATTCGAGGAAAATGGAGATCTAACAACAAACAGACACAGGCTTGTCGAACGTGCCCAAGAATTTTGTAAAAAAATATATCCCTCCAAACAAAGACTTCGAAACAACACACATGATACGCCGAGCTCAAGCGACCAATTCGAGGATATTCCAGAAGTTACACCATGGGAGGGGAAACAAGCCATCCAACAAATGAAAAAAAGGATGGTCCCTTGACCAGATGATGTCCCCATCAACCTAGTAAAAAAACTGATGCATTCATCACTAGGAAACAAGCTATTCTATTCAACTTATGCCTAAAACAAGGTCCCAAAGGATTTTTAATTACTATGCTGTTATATAGATAAGGAAACCCCGAAGACCACAACAACTACCGACCAATAAGTCTACTGATCTGCATGTACAAACTTTTTTGCAAAAATCATCACCAACAAAACACAAACAGTAGATGAACACCATCCACAGGAGCTGCTGGCTCTAGAGGAACCTACTTGACCATAAAGTATCTCCAATCGATAGATCAACTGAAAGAAAAAGAAGCAGACTACAGAATACCTTTCGCTGTAGCATTTATTGACTTCAAAAGGGTCTTTCACTCCAAATCTTCCTCATGGTTATTGAGGCTATCACTCTAGAGAGTGTCGTTCCCGTATACGTCAGAGTACTGCAACATATACACAGTCACAGCAGCACTTTCATCAGGCTACATGAAGACTTGGAGCTCTTTCAGTTCCAAAAGATGGTACGACAAGATGATACCAGCTCATCCAATATATATATATATATATATATATATATATATATATATATATATATATATCGAATATCTGAGCATCCTCAGATTTGCAGACAACACCTCTACAATTATGATTATTACTAAAAGGGAGGATATACGCCCAGTGTTTTCTCTTGATAGTCATCTATGGAGCTGAAATGTGGAACCTAACCAAGAGACAGACCTACAAACTGACAAGTATGCAGCATTCAAATAAAAGAATCAATGCTCAACCTTGCATGGAATGATCACAAGACAGCACAATACATCGAGGAAAAAACAAGTGTCGGAGATACCGTAGAAGCTAAAAAAAAAATTCAAATGGCAATGGACTGATTATGTTTTAGGAATACATGCGTAAGCAGATACAAGATGGGAAGACGAACTCGACAAAATGAGAAAATATTTACTCCGTGGTGTCCATGATAGAGAGGTCTGCAAAGTAATATTAATTACACAATGTTCATCTATGTGATCGGAGCAAACATTTTTGTTAGTGATAAATGCATGACATTTGACACAAATATTCTTCGATATGTACTTTCATTTTCAGATGTTGAATACATTCTCTAACTATCCGTTCGTGGCATTGGTTACAGAAGAAATAATTTTTGATAGCAAGTGCTTGAAAGCCGGTACTAAGTTTTTACAGCAGAATGTTTCTCAGTGGTTTTCTGTAGTATCAGAGGATACTAAGAGCCTACCACGATCTGATCATTGAAAAGGTATATTTTCCATGATGGCACACAAGGCCTTATTACAGACATATTTGATGAGTAATGGATGTTTTCATGGAGCAGTACACATAACATAGATAAATTCCTGGATTTTTCCAAAATTTTGATCTCAGTTTGTGATCCACCTTTTAGCAAACGTCAATTGGAATTCATTGAAAGGTTTCGGAGATATTGAGCAGACAAACATAAATGAATATAAAGAATGAGAAAAACTATTCAATCTGGAACTGATTCACCCTAAATCTGCATTAGAACTTTGGCAAAACTTGCCTTACCCTTCCTCAAAATTTTGAATCTATTGGTGATATAGTATAGAAGAGAGAAAAGTACAGAAATGTATGAAAGGAACTTTTAATCAGAAACAAATTTCTGGAGATTTACTAAATTCCTCTCGTGTTTCACTTTCCCACAAAATATAATTAAAATTCGTAGAGAACTTTTGGGTATATTGTATAAGCAGCATGAACGAATACAAAAACGTAAGAAGAATAAAAAAGGGAAAGATCCCTCGATCAAAATTAAATTTGAGGATCCACAACAAAATTTAATAACATCGATATGTGCTTTGTTTTCTTGCGAAATTATACCATAATTCATTTAAAACATTCAGCATCATATCTTGAAAAGCGCTTGGTGGATTTCAATAAAATGTTCTTGAAAGTTGGGCCACAAGATCAAAAAAGGATGATCAAATTTGGGAATTTGTGTTTCATTTATAGCAACAAGACCTGTAGTCCGATCTCCTTTTAATCTGACTAAGATATGATCAAATCGTTTCATTCATAATGAATACGTCTACTTCCATCAATACAATTCAAAAGATTGAGCGGTTTGGGTTCTTAACCTACATCTAGATACGTGTGGTTCTATCGTTAAGAATTGGCTGCATGCGACATCTTGTTCGCGTGGGAAGATAATTAAATAGCTACTAGTGTAATGAGGAAGATATTCAATTAGTGTCCCACGCGGTTGGCTTTGTACCAGACAAGGATAGGTCCAGTATAAATCTTGGCATCGTCACTGTTGAGCAGTGGTTGGAAACTCGTCCCCAAAGATATTGATGCTGTGATGAGTTCGGTTCCAATTGGGTGACCACCATTCACGCACTTGTAAAAGATCTGAATTTCTTAAGTATTGTTCAGTTGTTCTTGGAGTCGATTATCAGCGCTGAACATCACAGACTAACACTTCTGTACTAAGTTCAATCCTCATTGGATGCTCAATCTTGTGGCCTTTTTCTAAACTAATCTTTCTGAATACTTCTGTGATCTATGGCATCAGTATTGATTACTTTTAGAAGATTACACATCTAAACTTGGTCGTTCCTAACCTGAGACCAGTTTACGAGCCTTCGTTCCACGACAAAAGACGTAATTACATTTAATGAAAGATTTACTTTTCACTTTAAAGAAAAAAGGGAGAGATTAAATAAAAGACAGAATAGTAAGCCAAACTGAAAAAAATAAGCGATGCGAGTGAACCTTTCGTTTTTCAGGATTTTTACATAAAATCGAACTATAAACGACGAATGAACAAATGAACGAACAACTTCAGAAAAATGGCGAATTAACATATTCCCCTCCTTTGTAATTATCCAAGTAAATTTAGACGTGGTCAATCCGTTCGGTAAATTAATGGCAATTATTTCAAGAGAAAGAAATGGCGTTTCTCGAAAGAATACTCTTGTCGGGCAAGGCAAGAAGGTTATTTTCAAAAGAATAAAACTTGTTTCGAGCAGAAATTGAAGAACGTATTTTTCCTTTTTTTTGTATTTACTTTTTCGCATCAACTATCTCTCAAAAATAGCAAAGCAAAAAAAAGAATGAATTGGAATTCTGTCTATATTCACAAATTGTATCTGGAAAATATTCAGCCATTTTCAATTTCTTGGGAACCTGTTGCGCTGTCTCGATGCAAAACCCCACCGAGCATGCGTGAACAAACGTTGTCCAGTACACCTTATTTGCATGGGAACCTATTATTATCTTATTATTTTCATATCTAATAAGCCTTGTTTGGTACAAGGCTCAAAAATAGAAGAGAATGGTGCGTAGAGAAGTATGTATATAATCGAATTTAAAGAAAGTCATCATTTGGAACTAGCTTTTATCTGGACTCAAACGTTAACTTCTAGCACTAGAGGGAAATAATCAACTGTTTTTTTTCTCTTAAAATCGTGATATTCTCACTTATCAGAAGATTTTTTGCACACAGAGATTAAGAAGTAAATCAAGTTTTTTGCTTGCAAGAGAATTTTGACCTTTCATCACCGAGAGAGTTAGGATAAAAGGTTTTCAATGCTCAGGAGAATTGAACTATCTTACCACGTGGGCAGAGAGCCCCAGGGCAATTTTATATCACGATTCAATAATTGGAAACCGTCGCTGAATTGCATTGTAAACCAAGCTACGTACGCCCGTCTCCTTATCGGACAGCTGGTTTGGGGTTTTATATTTAAATGATTTTTCAATCAGAGATTTTGTTTCCTGATTATTCTTATTATGGACCGCAGGACACCGAGCTCAGAAGACCTCTTTTGAGATGTTTACGATCAGAACGTTCCCAATCGAGGATACATCTAGTGATAAAAAAGGGTTATTTTTCTGAAGATAGCTTTTCTACTTCGGGCCACAATTAGTGAATCTTAGCAAAAGTAGTATATCTTCAAAAGATTCCACTACTGTAACACAATCTCTCACCTAAACAATAGTTGTGTCTTCTTCCTCACACACACAAAAAAACATAAAAATATGTTTAATAATATGAGAGAATCGTTATTTTCCTACATGAACTTTGTATCCATTCTGTATATATGTTTATCAAACCTAATTTAGTTTTGTACGAGTATAAATGCAAAATACAGAAAAGGAACATTATGTCGCAGTGATCTGTTAAGAAAAGAAAACTTATCCTGAAAATTGGTAGTATAAATCTTCACGTGAAACCCAGGCTTGAAAGCCAACCAGGGCACCAGTTGGTAAGTGATTAACTGTAGAAGCTTCCATTCTCTTCTGTCAGTATTAAATCGAATTGCAAAATATTGAAGACAACAGTGTGCTTGATGGCTACGCCCCCACCCAGCTTGTAAACGTATGTGTGACGTAGTAGAAAGAGATAGTGTAGCTATGGCAGCCACAAAAGGATTTGCAGGTCCACAAATGTGAGTCACCTTATGTCCGAAATGGCGAATTCCCAGGGTGTACTAGGAATATGTGAATTCCACACAGATATCTGCAACAAGGCACAGGTGTTTAAGGAACAAGACAGCCGGCGACTGACAAAGACGGTGTCCTTCCAACGAAAGGGATCATTGTATCAAATCACTCCTCAATTCAACGTCGGTGCCGCTCAAACTATCAGTCCATACACTGAACTGCGTATACAGCATTTTATGGGATTCCATCGTCGTCGATGAGCAAGGGTACCTAGTTGTCGATTACTGCACCTCACCTGGACCTGGGGGCATCACAATAAGGAAATAGAATGCTTTTCCCTGCCCTTTTCATACGGTTGAGAGACGAGGTTGAGCTTTGCCTCTTCCGGGGGCATCGATGCTCATTGACCTGAGCTCTCAAACCAAATTTGAACTCGGCTCACTGATTCTATTTGCCTCGCTGAAGTCAACGGATAGCAAGGACGACAACGTACACCAAGTGAGTAAATTCGTGTATTTACATTAGAAACATTGGAAACTCTCAGCGATTTTATTTCATTGTATCTAAAAATGAATTACAGCATTCAAGTTTTATATCTTTACTTCAGTAGTATTTGTTGCCACGAATGTCACCACTGACCCAACATATCCAACCTATACTAATACCACCGATTCTTTCCTTAATAGGTTTTCATTCGGATTTGATAAATATAGAACTATGATTTATTTGATCTCCCAAAGTATAGATTCTTTCGTTGGCTGTTCAAAGTCTTTACATTACTTTAGTTGTACTTTAGGCTGAATAGATTGTCTCAAATATTCGATTTTTAGCTTAAAACATCATTTAAATTCTATTCAATTTTTCTTCCTTTCTCTGTCTTTTTCTCGCATTATATATATATATATATATATATATATATATATATATATATATATATATATATATATATATGTATATATATATATATATATATATATATATATATATATATATATATATATATATATATGTATATGTATGTATTTATTGCCAACGAAAGAAGCAGAGTTTTGAAAAATGAACAGACATCTTTATCAACTCGATTCAATAAAATGTTTAAATATACGAAAATTGAATCACAATTTTATATCAGACTCAATAATTATAGACATAGAATAAGAAGATTAAGCCACAATTCCGGTCGAACAACATTTTTGTACCGTAGGCCACGATTTCAACTGGGATGTTAAATTCAATATCGTAGAAAAATTGGGGGACATCTTGAAAACATTGCAATACTTGAAACCATGGAGAAAGTTCAATGATTCGCCAAGAGACTGTATCATCTAAATGGCTCAACACTAAATCAAACAACCGGAATATGACTTAACAGAACTCCACAATTCAAAATTCAACACTACGAACTACACCAGCAATCCCCAATCAACGTCAAGTCTACATGCATAATGTTCTTATAAAGGTACTTACACCCTGAGACTTCGATAAATGGAGAAAATTCATAACAAAATCTTCCTCTACCACGAAACAAACCTTTAGAATTTAAATGTATTTGGATTGAATCAACTTGGAAAATAGATGCATAATTGAAAATCTTCAAAACATTCATAAGATCAGATTGGTCTACAAAGCGCATTAGCCGGGAATACACACACTCATTACTCGTCCCACATCCCCTACAAGCATACAGGCACTAACACTAACAGACACAAATACACACATGCGCATGCACGTGTTAAAGTACGCGATCGCACATATTCACGTACACCCGCACTCAAAACACGCTTGCACTCACTGGAGTACTAACACACTCAAGCACTAATCGCTTAAATAAAATTGATACCCCCCAGGAAAAAGGATGGTGTTTGTCAAAGGATGAAGCCGAACTTTCTTAGGTAGACAGGATAGATAACGTGACTAGCAACACTCACAAACCATGAGGTAACTATGATATAAAATCTCGAACATGAATTCTTTCTTTCCCATTCTGAGCATATGCTGAAAATTGTTAAGGGGACAGATTTAATCCGTAGTGAGAATCTGACATATCAAAAAGATATTAAATGAAAGAATAACAAATGAAGAATTCTTCTGCAGGTGTTTCCCTGTTTTGTTTTGGATTTACTTGTAGACGTATATATGCGTATATGTCAGGAGCGGCAGCAGCCATGAGATGTCTGCGGTCAGACATAGGTCTTTCCAATATCATTTTTTGACGACTGCAATTGTGCAAACCTCTGGCATATCTTACTGACATACATTCCCATTGCATCCCTCTGCCTCGTATCTGCTCCTTTCCCTACTATGTTTACTGTCCCAGAGGTATCCGTTGGATAACTCTTTCCTTCAACCGTTGTCATTCCCTTTTGCTATATTTGTATGATATTGTTCAGCCTGGTCTGTTCTCTGATTAATATTCATCTTTTTCCATCTCTGAGAGTTATCCCTAGCGTAGCTTTTTATATAGTTCTCTGTGTGATTCTAATTCTGTTTCCAGTTTGTTTTGTTAGTTTCCATACTACGTATCCGTATGTTATAGCGTTATTCATTCATTCGTTGATTATGAATTTTACGTTTTAAACTCTTTGGCAAAGTGCTTTTCAATACGTCTCTATTTCTACCAAATGCTTTTCAACCAGTCGTTATTCGTTGTTTCGTTTTTCTTTCTTTTATTTTGCTTTCGCTTTTATGATATTCTTTTTTTAACGCTATTACCTAACGTACACAAAACTATATCTTGAGATCTTTCTAAAACCTCACCCTCTATTCTTATGGTCTGTTTCGGAACTTTACTCTTAAGAATTTATGTTTGTCTTTATTCTGCTCACCTTTAACCATTGTATTCACTTTCCCTATTCTAATGACTCAGTATTTTTTTTAACTCATCCGATGGAGTAATTGCAACGTCATCAATGATTTTTAAATCGTTCAACCACTCAATGTTTATCACCATTTTTTCCAGTCTTTCCTTTGGGAGGCTGCTTTCAGATTTTGCTGACAAAAATTTTAGCTCAGCAACTATCGCCCTATTCACAAGATTGTGAGATACTTACGAACGGACGACAAACACTATAGATAAAAATCAACCGGTTAAAAAAGCAGGCTTCAGAACTGGCTTTTCAATAATTCTAATTGCAAGTTATTTTGAATTAGCCTGATCAATCGATTAACGTTCTAATCAGATTAGGGGGTTTCGCATACGTTAGTGGCTCAATTCATACTCCAGGCAAAGCGTTGTGCTAGTCGAAAATTTTCGCTCACTTCCAGGTCAAGAATAGCGTCATACTTACATTTTAAATCGAAACCCCTACCTTAAATCTCAAATATGAATTGTGTTGAAAACTGACAATTTCCCAGAAAATATCAAAATATCATGGATTAAAAACAAACAAGAAAACTACCGACAAAAATCTTTTTTTCATAATTTTTCTGAATATTCCATATATGCACGCTGGTCTGCCCATGAGTACGTAGTGGGTGTGGTTGCTTGCTGGGCCTGATCAGATACTAATTATGCAAAACTATCGAAATATATTCCCAAATACCCACATGTAAACTTTTGGCTCAGTGGTATTAAATATTATGTCTCTGCAGTTTCCATTGTTTAAGGCAAGATTAACAAAGAATATTTTCTCTTCTATGTTGTCAAATTTGAAATTTATTTTCCAACGGTATCCATGCAAGTATTTTGATACAGTAAAATTGAATAAGATTCTGAAAGATACGTTGATATAAGAAAAAAAATCCACCAGAAAATATTGAAATCATACTTTTAAAAGTGTATATTAAATTGAAAGTTACGTAATGAAAGTGTTAAAATTTATCAAAATATTACTAAGCACTACATATTTATTCATCAGAAATCTTTTGGAAAACTGGTGTATCAAATGATATTGACCTTTTTCAATTTTTGCAGATTTCTGGTGGAATTCGGGGGGGGGGATTTCGCCTGATATTAGTTTCAATAACCATCAGAAAAATGACCTACCAGATCAACCATACATACATTTGCTGTGAAATGAACTTCCCCAATACCAATTTCTAGCTTCTTATACCCCATATTGTACTTTACAACCGTTTGAGTTTGCTAGAAATGGCCTATGACTTTTGATGATATCTAAGGTTAACCTTATATACCTCATGTCCATCAATGTGAAAAGGTGTACCCATGTGCCAAATCTCAACTCCCAATGTACAAAACTCAAATTAGCCTGAATTGGCAAGAAATGGCCATAAATAACATCTGTTGACATTGAATGACTTCTGAGGTCAAACTTTACAAGCATATCACCTGAACTACTATTCTGAATCCAAGCTTCTTAGATGCGAAATTGTGGCTAACAAACCTACAGTTGTGTCTGTGTCAAGTTAAGCAACATAATTACATCGTAAATTAGGCCCTAATGTAAAATATTCTAAACCTTATATCCTTTGTCGTGAGTAGATGTACCACTATGCAAAATTACAGCTTCTGATGCGCAAAATTGTGACCTATGAAGTGGATCAAACAAAGAGGCAGACAGACAGACGAGCACTGAGTAGTATATATATATATATATATATATATATATATATATATATATATATATATATATATATATATATATATATATATATAGATTGATAGATAGATAGATAGATAGATAGAGAGATAGAGAGATATAGATAGATAGATACATAGATAGATAGATAGAGAGAGAGAGGGGGAGAGAGAGAGAGATAATAGTTTCCATGTATTTATCTATACGAAAATAGAGAATCCTGGTGTTTTACTTGACGGTCACTTACTACTGTAGTGAGTTGCAATTGTGTTGTTAGAATAATCAGTTCTTGGTAAATACTTACAAGGAATCTGAAAGTTTTGTATTAGTATGACATCTAAGTCAATGATATTGTGGAAACATTTTGTAGGATTATTCCATTAAAAATATACAGAAGCGAAAATCAAAGCTCAGACTGAGGTCAAAATATCAGTAATGAGGGCACCCGGTTCTAATGTAGTGGTCAGCAAATGGCTCCTGCAGATCATTATTACTGAGTACTGCTTCCGATCCTCACTGGATGACCTGCGCTTCTGGTCGAATGCCAACACATACTATTGACACAGTTAAAAAGTTAAAATTTCTGTTAATATTTTATAAGTGATTCTCAGGGATATGTGTGTAGGTGTGTGGAAAAGAGAGCAGCAACAAATTGTCCAGGTCAGCGGTTGGATTCTAATTGCATGATCAACCCCTGGCAGATATGCTGAAGAAGTTGATAAAGAATTGCATTTTCTTTCAAGAAGAAATTGATAAAGATTCAAAATGAAAGGTGCAAAAGTAAATAAATCGATTTAAATGCACACAGTGTGTGTTTTGAGAAGAAAACGACCGATTATTGAAAAATTAAACTGAATTCTGATTTGTGTCTACATAAATAAGCTTTAAATAAAACTTTTTATTCACGCTCTTTTATTAAACAGCAATATATGAAATTGATATTCTTGTAAGCGGCGAACCACCCTTTTTACAGAAAATGGCTTGATGTAGCTCAGCAGTTATCTTTTTAAATGCTTATCTCACAAGCTGTGTGCCGAAAATATTTTCTTACAGATCGATGGTAATTTTCCCGTAACCCTTTATTCTCTTTTTAGGCTCCTGGAACGATGGTTTTGGACATCTGGAACAATTCTCTTGGCTTCGAATTTATCTCTCAGGCGAGCAGTGGTGAGCTGAATGGTGAATGTTTGAAATCCATTTCTGAGAAATTTTTGTGCTTCAGTTATGTTCTCGTACTTCCGAAAGAAAGAAGTATCATCTTCCCAGAAAACTCATTTCAGAATTGGTTTCACCAGGAAAAGAAGAAGCATTAAGTTAGTTGGTGGCTGTGTATATACATTTTTAGAAGCCAAGTATATATATATATATATATATATATATATATATATATATATATATATATATGTGTGTGTGTGTGTGTGTGTGTGTGTGTGTGTGTGTGTGTGTTCAAACAAAACTATCTATTATTTCTCTTTCTCTCTCTTTCTCTGTCTATATATTTAGTAAGATAATAGATTCGCTTCACAAACGTGCTTACGTTTCTACTCTTTAAGCTTTTTCGCCTGAAATAGCCCGAACACTTCCACGGAATAAAACTATCATACATGGCATATTGAATTGCAGATTTGTTCTCTGGTACATATATATATATATATATATATATATATATATATATATATATATATATATATGTGTGTGTGTGTGTGTGTGTGTGTGTATGTATGTGTGTGTGTGTGTGCGTGTGTGTGTATATTTTGACCTTACACTTTCACTGCATAATGTTTGATGTATGTGATTAACACTTGTCACTAAATAAAGCGTACTGTGAAAGGAGGTGATTATATTGAGAAAAATTCGTTCTGTAAAATGAATCTTTTCTTTCAACAATTGGCTTTGGGTTTATCGATGCACCAAAGTAAAATGAGTCTGCTCTAGAGCCATGATTAGTACACTAACAGCCTATTAGTCAAAATGGGGAATTTGATCTTTCGTAGATGCCCCACGATCATAGCCCTGTGCTCAGTAAACGATTACAAACATTCAGTGAATGTGCAAAATATCCAATGCATTTCAAAAGTATATCTCTGAATTTTTGAGATGAGATATTATTATTCCTATTAATATTCGGACCATCCTCATCTTAGTTGTTTTTCATACTGTATGAAAAAGAACCATGATGAGGATGGTCCGAATATTAAAAGAGATAATACATTTCAAAAGGTCTAATTTTACTTTTAAACACATAAATTTGACAAAATTTGGACTAAATATTCTGATTTCAGTTCATAATTCTCCAATTTTCAATCTTTTAGATTTTTGTATTTTTCCAATCCTAACTCTAAACTCTGTCAATTTTGAGGCTGTACAAGCATATCAAAACTTTTTTAAATGTATCGGATACCGTTTTTACTCACTGTATTTGTCGGTCCTTCTGTTTATATTAATCTGGGGCCATGGATTTTGATTTAACACATTCTGGCTATTTTGGCACAATGAAGGTTAACCCTTGGTCAAATATAATACTGGGTTCTTAACCCTCTGGGAAGTTGTTTAATCCCCAAGAGCAATGTTACATCAACTTTTATCTCTATCTCGATGTCAGTGGTACACAAGAGATATAAGCAGTGATATATTTAGCATTTTGAATGAACGTCTGCTATAATAAAACAGACAGAGTCTAAGAGTCCAACGTTAGTGTATTGATGTTTAACCTCTCTGGTTCTTCGCTGTTGTAGCCAGACTGGAGAGTTAACCTTTTCGCTAGTGTGGTGAGCTCAATTTACATGGTGGTCTCTAAAAGTATTGCCCATGCCAAATTCAATTAAACTTGATGGATATCTGGAGAGGTCGATTACAGTGGTAATACAGGTTTCTTTCGCACTTTGGGAGTAGGGAGCCCCTATAAAAACGTTTAATAAGCTGAAATGGGGCCTAGGTTCAATGACAGTATGTTAGATTGAATCTTCAGTTGTTAGGGTAGTGGAAGTACAGGAGATTGTGTTGTAGGAGAGAAAAAAAGGAGAATGCGTGCTGTCTATATAATGACGTAAGAAGATTTTTTGTTAATAGGTTATTTGAAAATAATAATTGCTCATCTTCCATTTCCCTTTGACCCAGCTCTGTTGAAGAATATATGAGGAGTAAAGTCTTTATTCCGTCGTTTATGAATAATCATACTACAGTTTATTTATTTCGGAAAGACTCAAAACAACGACGTTCATCATCATTATTCTGTGTGAGTCATTTTTCTTACAACCCTGTTACATTTTATGCAGAAAATAATGATCAGAGCAATGAACTGCGACAGAAGGAAAAAAAATTGCGTAAGTGTTGCTCTGAATTTGATGATATCAACAATTAATCATTTGATGAAAAAACAGAAGTGAGACGAGCCTCCATTCCAAAATATAGGAAAAACTATGCATTGAGATCATTTTGAAACAGGGTCTTTGATAAGATATAACCGGCTGGTAACATGAGAGATGAAAAATTGAGCAATCTACATCCAGTTAACATTGATTGTTATGCATTCATTGTTATGTTATTACATTTATTGTTAGAAACAACACTACATTATTAGAAATCTCCATGAATATTTCATCTAACTTTTTAAAAAAATAATTTTAATTTCTGAATTCATTTTAGTTTAAGTACTTGGGATCAATTGATTTTAATAACCATACCTGTTTGATTATATTATCTGCAATTATCATACATGACTTCCTCTACACTATGACATATTTTTCAAGTACTTGCTAAATCCACTCAAAATGAAAATACAGTTATTTTCACCAAAAGTAAAAGTAAACGAATAAAAATGTAGTTTGAGGACGGGTAAGTTTCAAAAAATGAAAAAAAGAATTTTCCATACTCATTAATCGGAGTGTGTGTGCAAAGTTTCGCATAAGGCTGGGTGAATCTGTATAGATATAAATGACGTATAAGTGTCAGAATCTGGTACAACATTCACATCGGATAAAAGGTTCATAGGTTGAAATACGTCTGCTTAGAAATAAGCATTCAAAATCTTGATTTTTTGCCGAACTTGAACACTGACCGAGCTTTGCGCAAGTGAGAAATACGTATCTATCTCAGCCAAAATGCGGGCCATCAATCACTTACTTTATGAAGATGCCATATATTTGCAACAAGAGATAATACTCGTTTGGGAGGTGAAGTGACGATATTCTTTCAATCAAAGAATGTTCAGCAGTTAGTGAATGTGTGTGCGTGGACATAAGGTATCAAAGGCAGAAATATATTAGGGGTGATGACATATTTGGGAATATTTGACAGGAAGGAGGCAGTTGTAAAGTAATCATTTCAGTGACCACCGCTACATACAAAATATTGGTTTAATCACTGTTGCTTGGTTTAAGCTATTCATGTGTCTTGATATTCATATGTTTTTTTCTGTGTATCTATCTTCTTATGTATCTATGTATCTATCTTACCGTTCATAGTGGTATCTTGAAATACAATCAGTAGGGTTAATGTTTTTTTGTAATTGTTTTTTTTTCTTTTTGGTAGGTTTTTATTGGAAATTGTTGGTAGGTTTTTATTGGAAAATTTGATTCATGATGCACTATCCATTCTTCTAATTATGAATTCATGGTTCAAACGATACTGATTGTATTTTCATCAAGCTAACTTAATTTTACCACCACCACTGCTTAATTTACTCGGTAAAAAGCAGCATATAGGGTTGGGGTGATTCATAATTTCCTTTGGATTGCTGATTCATTCTCATTACATGAAATATTGTGAATCATGATTATCAATACTCACTTAATTTTCCTTCATCTTAATTTTTTCTGCTGATCTCTGATGCAAGTTTACTAATGATGTCATCTATGGCAATGAGTGGTGAGCGCGGATCAAAATAAAGCATATAGTCCCTAGCGTTGTAATAGAGTCTTGTAGGGAATTTTGAGTTGACTAATGGAACCAATTGAATATGTTAGAGGGACATTCAGTGAACAAAATGATTTGGGTAGACATTCCAGATCAGTTACAAAAGAAATAAGTGCCATTATCCATAATGATAGGTTCCTGCTGTGGTGCTCTAGCCAAAAAATGAATATTTTTTTCATCAAATATTGCGAATTGCTGTGAAGGAAATTTCATACTGAGTAAAGTTTAAGGGAGAACAATATGCCTCCGAACAAGCCATATCGATCAACTTACAATAAAATTTCCTTAACCTAAGTCCTGAAATGAAACACATGTATGGCCTGTTGGGAAATTCATTTTCAATTGATTTGCTCTCAAATCTATTCACTTTGTAGCCAATCGTCCACCCCTTTATACAACTTTTTAAAAATCCATTGAGAACTTTCAGACATATCGTGTGGATTGAGATAACCTTTGGAAATATTATGCATTGAGAATAATTAGCTAGTATATGGGGAAATAACTGTGCCTGAAATAAATGTCCTGACCTCATCAGTGGCCAATTGCCCAACCTTCAAAATTGTTTCATTGAAATCCATTCAAAGTTTTTGGAGATATCGTGTCTAAAGACTGTACAATTTCGAGTTGTTGACAGGTTGGTTCAATTTGGCATGGATCCATACTAAAATGTAATCATCGATTCCCCAATGTATCGCTGACTCTCCCTCAAAGTTCCATTGAATTCCACGGAGAACTTTTGGGGATATCATATTGACTGATAGATAGCTTCTGGAGATACTTTATTGTTGCCAGCAGTTAGCTTGGACATAAGGGGGGATAAGTGTCCATGGGTCTACTGGAAAGCTTCTTTATTTCTTTCATTTCCAGCCGTTACAGGAAAATACATTGAAATTCACTCGGGACCTATGGAGATATCGTGACGAAAAGAACAGCCAAAATGATCTAAAATGTTGATACTGTTCTTTCTGTCTGTCTCTCGACACGATATCTCCAGGGGTTTCAGATGAATTCCAATGTAATCTTGGGAAAGGGCGGGCAAAAGGCTATGAAAGAGGTCAGGAGATTTCGGAGAGGATCAACGCACTATCATCTCCCCAATGACTTAGAAACCTGTCGGCGACCACAAAATATTGCTAAAAGTTATATCTCAATGAATTTCAATGAACTTGTATCAGAAATGTTCGTTGAATCGAAGAAAACGTTATTAAATTTATCTTTTATACATTCAACTATCTGTCCACACCACAAAATCACACAATCTCTCTGTTTGTGGACACAATGTCTCCAAAAGTTCTCGATTATTTTCAATTAAATTCTAACAATGGTGAACAATGGATTATCAAAAAGTGAGAAAAAACATTTTTTCTTTGGAGTGGGGGGATTTACATGCTCGATTACATTCTGAAGTCCAAGTTGACTATTGGTAACCACAAATTATCTTACAATTGTTCTCACTAAATAAATGTTTCTGACCAAGTACCACGACAAAAATCCGATATTATGAAAAACGTACTAACTTTTTTTCTAACTGGTTTAGAATGATTACCTGACTTTTTACTTATTGAAGGTTCTTCTAGCAAGTCTAATTGGTTCCACCAATCAAATTAAAATGTCCACTGGACTCCATTACGGTGCCAGGTCGTAATTGTCGGACTGCCGTTTCTCTATGCCAGAAAGAAGCCAGGTTGACTCTTGGATGCTCCTACCAACTAAAAGAACTTGCCCACTCGCTGAAGTCTAAATCAATATTTTGAACTAACCCTCAATTTCAATATCTTCTGTGTATAGTATTTTTATCATCTATTTCTATAATGTGAATTATTATAAACCATAATAGTCAAATTTTAATACCAAATTAATCTTTTACTACCTAATTTATTTAATACCTAATGTTATTCTTACTGTTGCTTTTATGGCAGCTTGAGTAAAGTTGTGATGAGCAAACAGAAAAAATAAGATTGGGGTGAATAGTAGTAAAGAAAAATTGATAATGACGAGAACTTTCGTGTTTAACAAGGGGAAGAACGAAATCTCCTCGAAACGAATCAAGGTAAATCTGACTGAACTCCTTAAAGGAAGAAACGATGATCCTACACACGGGAACATTTTCTCTTATGCTTGCTTGTTCACAAGCACAGAGGAGAACAGAGCATCTTCGGAATAAAAAGCAGGGAAAAACGCCTTTTCACTTGGATTGAATCGCTGAAGCGAATCACGGAAACACCAAGTCGAATTAAAAACGAAAAACAAAGAACGCGGACGAAACAGTGCCTAGTCACGAGATAACGCAAATCTCATGTACGTAAGGGATTACACGGGTCGTCGGCGGAAGATCTTTTCAAGTATGGTTCCTGGTAATCTTTTCGGAGCCAGTTGTCTTGCTTGCTGAGAAGGACAAATTGTTGTTTGTAGCCAGTGCGTGTTCAGACAAGAAAATAGAGTAATATGTCTATGTAAATTTTTTCTTCATTGCTGATCAAAGGATAAGAGGAAAAGAAAACATATTTACTGTTATACATTTTCCCACCAGAGGCATTTTAACATCATTAGTCGAGATCAAAGAGCAGTAAGTTTCCTAAAAACTCTAGGAAACTCTTCATTTATTTGTCTCCCGACAGCGACATATTTGACACAACATCGGTATAAATATGACAGCCTGTACAAGAAGATATAGGCCGTGCTAAAAGATTGGTCTGGTCCCTACAAATATCGTCGCGAAGGTATCAGATCGAGCCACGACCCTCTCTTATTTTGTACGATTCAGTGGTTTTGCTGGAAGAAAAATGACCAACCGAGACTGGGCTCACACAACTCTTTTGTTGCCACAGGTTGAATCCCGGGGCGTTTGATACAGTAAAAAAAACTCTCCAGTATTCTTACAAGTGTCAGTACTGCTGTCGCCTCTATTGTCTCAAATGTTGATCTTTGGGGGAGTATTTGGGACAGTTCTGAGTGAGTCAATGGTTATGGGCGTGACCTACATTCCCATAGTCTGTTGCTTTTGCAGTTCTGATGGAAACACCTGAGATATTATGGCTATCTTTACTGTACATGTTTTCTTAATTATGTTATCAGATTTTTTTTGTTGGATATCATTTGAGAGCACGTTTCTTCAGTACTCCAGGGCTCAACTTTCACTCGAATTTACAACCCGTTCATACTGCTTGCAAGAAGTCCGAGTGAGCAAGTTATTGCAGGCACGACATTTTTGGTTATCGGCAATTTTTGCAGTTCTCATGGGAATACCTGACATACTGCTATTGTTTCGAGTTTTCACAATGGTAATGCCTTATGTCTTTTACGGGAGATCAATTGACAACAAATCTTTTCAGTACTTCTGCACTACCTTTCGTATTTTTGCTTATTTAAATAATCATTTTGTCTGGATTGCTTCAATTTACTCTCATACTTCTATTTCTTATAGTCTGTTTGCAAAGCTTTCCAAAAGCAGTCGATGTTTGTTACACAAGACACCTTTGTATTCCTCTTTATCTTTAAGTCCCAAAACAATATTCAGATATATCCAGCTTGTCATTCTCGCTGAAGTACAGTACTGATAACGTGGCTTAATGATTAAAACAACATTTTGTAACACAAATATTTATTTCTCAAAATAATTTCATTGCTTGTAAATGTTTTTAATCCAATGGTGGATATCGACTGCATAGATATAAAATGAGAATTCCAGATCAAAATTCAAGTGATTATTACACGTCAATGAACGTATTGATTCAGCCTTACATACTTGAATACGGATGACAAACGTGCATTTATGTATTGTGGATATATATATATATATATATATATATATATATATATATATATATATATATATATATATATATATATATATATATATATATATATATATATATATACAATATGAACTGTAAAGAGCGAGGCAGACTCGGGAGTAAAGTGTTTAGAGGTAAGGTTCATTGATCCGTAGATGTTAATGGTCCAGACATTTTTTCCCATCTTCAGTGGTGTATGCTGTGTGAGTATGTGTTTTTAGGGTTTAAAGTTGCCATGTTGAACCAGAGTCCACTATCAGGAGCTTTGCCTTGTGGGTAAAAGATTTTATAAAGGCTGGAGGCATCCTGCTATGTGAAAGAAGGTCCAGCTAGTTATGAAATCTATGGTTAAGCAGCAGCAGTTGGTCTTGGAGAGGGCAAAGTGTGTCAGGGTAGGAGAGAAGTGATGTGGAGTTAGATTTTTGGGGTATGTTAGTAACAGTGTAAATGGTGGGGTGATTAGAATAAGGAGCTACATAGGTATCAACTTTCATCATCATCATCATCATCATCATCATCATCATGAGTCTTTTAACGTCCGTTGTTGAACATAGACCTTCCCCAGGATTCGCCACAATTCCCTATCATGGGCATCGCGGAACCAGTATTTCCTGAATCTGTCAAGTTCATCTCACCATCTTGTGTTCTGTAGGCCCTGGTTTCTTATGTGATCCCTGGGGATCCATGTTGTGGGACGTGATGTCCATCAAGGTATCAACCTTACAATTTATCAAAAATGTGTTGGCTATGATTTGGACAAGTAGTATAACTGGATAAGGTAGATTTTTCCAAGGGTCTGAGTGTATGGAATGTATCTGGGCGTGGGGTAGATATGGATGAGAGGATCTTGTTATTAGGAGTTTTGTGAATTAGAGATCTGTGTGATTAGGGTTATTAAGTTTAGTGTTTAATCCATTAGGATACAGAGTTTTGAGTTGATCCACATATCCTCGTGTTTCTCTAGAAGTTTAGTTATGTCAATTGGAGTATTTTTTTCTCTATTTTTCTATGATAGTAAAATTAGCGTCCGTGGCAAAATTATGACCGGGTGTGCGAAAGTGTAGTTCTACGGGAAGTAGGCTGCGATTGTTTTGAGACTTAATTCTGTGTTTCTAATTGTTGAGTCTAATATTAAATTGCCACTAAAACTTGCCTATGTGCTGTAACTTACATGTATTGCACTCAAAAAGTTAAATAATGTTCTTACTACAGCATTTGGTACTGTGATATATGTGGTAACTCTCTTTTGTGGTAGTGCTTGTGAATGTGTTGGTGCACTTGAGGTGGTTGCAACATAGACTGTTTGTTATGTCGCAAGGTTTGCTGAATTTAGTGGTTCTAGGGATATATATATATATATATATATATATATATGTGTGTGTGTGTGTGTGTGTGTGTGTGTGTGTGTGTGTATGTGTGTATGTGTGTGTGTGTGTGTGTGTGCAGGTATATTTACCAAAACCATGCCATGGCAAACCACTGAGAATTCCCTTAAAATAAATTTACTTACATTTAAATACAGAAATAAGTGAATTTCGGTTTACATATATTGATAGTACTTACAGGAGAAAAAGATATATACATATATATATATATATATATATATATATATATATATATATATATATATATATATATATATGTATATATATGTATATATATTTGTGTGTGTGTATGTGTGTGTTGGTGAGTGACATATGCGTGTGTATGTGTGTGTACGCTTACATATACGTGTGCACAAGTGTGTATGTGTGTATATGTCTACGTGCACACACACACACACACATATATATATATATATATATATATATGTATGTATATATATATATATATATACTTATAAAAATATACATGTTTTTTATGTATACGTGTGCATAAATATATGCATATATGTGTTCAAATATCTAGGTACATATGTATACACACAGAGAGAGAGGATGAAAAAGAGAGAAAAATCCAATAATATTGTCGGGTGGTGCATTTTCCTTTGAAGTCTCTCGTGAGAGACATGAGTTTCCCCCAACAGAGTTAGAACCCGAGGCCGTGCAGTTGCTTATCAGTCATTTCAAATCACAAAGCAATATTGATTTATTCCCTTTCTGTAAATTCTATACTCTCTTATTTACTTTTCAAATTTCTAATTTCGTCCTGTTTCTGCAAAAATAAAAAAATACTAAGCCGTCAGATATCAATCTTTCATTTTAAGTAATTTCTTTGTCATTCTTTTTTTGTACCCCGAAGGAAATATTCAAAAAGATAGAACTTAACCTCTTTGCAAAAAACATATTTTCTATAGTTTTTATAAGTTTTCTTGTTTTAAAGAAATGCAACAAAACAGCATCTTCTTGTTTAGGAAATTACAAAAAATATCTTTGCTATGAACTTTATATTTTTTTCCTTTTTTTGCAGAAATAAAATCGATTCTGCTAGAGAAGAGCATCGGTTATTAAGACCAGCTTAACAATGGGACGGATTTTACAAGAGCTTATTTGAATATATATTATATTTGGACCAATTGGCAGCGCTACCGAATAAACATTTTCTTAATGAAATCTGATAAATTAATACGAATATACTTTTTAGTTTCCGAAACGACTTCCACATATGTTTAGCTTGTGACTCATGAAGAATGCAAAATTTTAAAAAAGAAAGTGAAAGTGGGGAAAGAGAAAAAAATTGTGAGTTTTTGTGCAAGTTGTTCACCATGAATTCGAAATACCAGCGTTTCGATAAAACAGAAATCAAGTTGTATGGTTAATTGGACCAGCCGCTGGTTGAGTTCGAAATCGTTGGTCCCGATGTTTAACCGGCATCTACTGCGTGAGAATATACTTACTTTTGATTCAATTCCTAACTTATATCTCTTATGTCTCCATTCACTCCTTTTACTATCTTTATTCTCTCATTCATCCCTCACTGTTTTCTCTCATTTCTCTACAGACAATGCCGTTGCTCTACAGATCAACAAACTTCTTCTAGAGAAGTGATGGTCAGCTAACCTAAACTCCACTATTAAGTGATATTTTGTTGAACTTAGCTTAAGGCAGCACGAGGTTATTATTGGAAAGAAGTGGTGAAGGAAATTTGTGTTACGTCTGTATTCCAAGTTGGCGGAGGGCAGTGATGTAGCTAGGTATTTAGGGACCTGGGAGCACTTGGCTCCTTGAGCTCCCTAAACAGTCAGTGAGATTTGATGAAGAAAAGAAATTTACAATGCATTGATATGCACTATCATTGTTGCTATAACTCTTGCTGAATTATTATTAATGCAATTCTTGAATGTTTAGATATATGCTTATCCTGTGTGTGAGTAAAATACAGTGGGTGAACTACTATGAACCTTTTAGGGCCACTCGATTCGGGGGCGAGAAGTGTTTCTGTTGGGAGGGCATGTCCGCTAGAAAAATATTTTTTTTAATCTTTGTTTTGAACTGGACTCGGAAACTGACCGACCGATCACTTCAGTGGGAAATACGTTTTTATCTAAACAACGAACCAGAGCATTTAACATTTCTCTGTGAAATCTGAGTTATAAAGCTATTTTTAGGACAACTGCTCCCCTGCATGATTGCTTCAGGTAATTGCCCTGTATTAATAATGGAACTGAACTTATAGCTTGTGGAAATGAAGTATGTCGAGTCATTTATCCATCGGGCAATTACTCAGGGAGGGCAGTTGTCCTATGGGGACAATTGTACCGAGGGCAGTTACCCTGATACCAATGAAGCAGATACTTGTTTTGAGCCTAATGCGAAACATATTCTATGTGCCATGAAAACGTGATCAACTCGACAAGAAAACCATCATTTATTTATACATTGAAATTTACAGTAAAATGTAACTATGACCATAATCTTTATAAATCACAATGATTCGGCTGTTGCAACCCCCTGTCTTTATTCTTTCTTGATATCTAAGGCAATGTTGTATCATATTGATCCATTTGGACTCATTCCCTCGTTTTTGTCTTCCCACTGGAGCGATTGGTTGGTCAGTGTTCGAACCCAGATCAGGATTAGTACGTAGAAAAATATTTCCAACACAACATTCCGGCTGCCGTCACCTCCGGCATTATTTCATTCCGAATTTCTGAGACAAAGTGTTATTACTATAAGAATTTGAGTATTGGGGTCATTTTTCTCATTTTTGTTGTCTTGAACTTTCTTCAATAATTCATAGACTGGTTACTATTATACTATTATGATATTTTTTAGCTAGTTTTTCGCTTTTGTTTTCTTCATCACAACATTTACCCAATATCTATCTTTTATCCGGTTGCTATCATTATAAGTTGATAATTTATTAACATTTTACTTGTTTTTGGTGCCTCTGTGTAGTTCAGAGATTGGTCCCCTCCCTAAGGGGGATTAATGGGCTCACCACCAGAGACTCTCTACAGGATCATCAGCTGCTTAAGACACTTGGTTTTCTCAGATGGTCACCTGTCTAAATACCTACCAGGCTTCAATTTCGGTTTTCTGACAAGAACCGGTATGTCCAAACCTATTTCAACGTAACTACACACCTGGTTTGAACCTGCTTAAGTGTGAAATATAATAACAATGATAATAGTAGTCCTATCATATTCATTATTTTTATGAAAATGTTATTCTCTTTTTGTTGATTCACTGAATTCGAGTTTATTGTGAGGAAATAAAACTTTAAAATCCATCGCTGCCCAGAGAGACAAAAGTTATAATGAAAACGATTGATTTTATTCGATTTCTTTTCATAATTCGACTATCTTTTGAATGGCGTTGAATGCGAACCGCCCATTCAGAAAATCCTGATCGGAGTCGGCGATTAATATTTGATAGAACCCATTTGGCATCAAAGATAGAAAAAAACAATAGAAATTTCAATTGACTTAAGTGGCACGCGGGACGGGAAAAAAATTATTTAAAAAAAAAACACATTTATGAGATATACGAAGAAATTTATTTAATTTCAACTTCTTTTTCTACTCTTTGTTTAAAACCCGTGACACGGTTTCCAACTGTTCAAAAGAAATCAGCAGCTTTTGAAATTTGTGCTTTGTCGCTGATGAATAGATGTAAGTAGGAAACGAAATTTAAAAAAAAAATAATAATGAAATTATATTGATTTGATCGACTGAGATAAATTGATATGCACAGAGGTAGAAATACAAGGGCAGGTAAATATGAAGATACTACGTTTGATAGATAGATAGATAGAAGGTATCACTGATGTAAAACTGTATTATAAGTAGCATTGAAATTATTTCATCGAATTCCTATTGGTGTATTAGAATTTGAAAATGCAATGAACGACGTCAGAAAGAGAAAAACACAATGATTTTTATTACTTTATGTGCCAAATGGAGCGAGAGATGCCTGTGATAAATTGCCGACCGGGGATTGGATATGAGCGGAAAGGGGATATTTGTACGTGACAATTCGACTCAAATTTGATTAGGAACAAAGCAGAAAGGCACGTTTTATCGCATGATTTTTGTTGAGAACGAACAATGCACAAATAACAATGAAGCCTTGACATCTGATTATCATGCAAAAAGCCTCGCACCTTAGGGGTGTCGCTGACAGACTGCATGTTAATGAAGTTACGGGGAAAAATTGGTTGTGTCGACTCGGCTATCGGAGAGGATTTGAGACCTACGAATAGAAGTGAGGAAAGGATGAGACGATCAAAACTTTCAGGAGAGCAAATAAGTGGACGAATATAAAATAAGAAATCTCCATAAAAAGAAACAAAAATTGTTAAATGGATAATCTCAAAGACATTGTAAGAGACCGAAAAATGAATTGGAGACAAGACGTGGTTATGGCTACGAAGTGGACACTTGGAGAGAGAAAGCAAATCCTTGATAGTGACGTCCTAGAAAAATTCTATGAGAACAAAGTATATTTATTCAAAGATAGGTCGTGTGCTATAGGAAAGTGAACATAGCAGGAAGAAAAAGATCAAATGGCAACTTACATTTGAATGTAGCATCTTCGATCAGAAAGAACGTAAGCTTCGTTTGGTAAGAATCCTGATTGACTTTGTAATATTAAAACAACTGTGATTAGATCGTGTAAATCTACAGTGTGCATTTGCAATAACCAGAATCTGTTCTATAGAATTGTAAAGTAAAATTATCTTAAATTTGAATCGTCTAACGTATCTCCTTGCAAAAGTCAGTTTACCATTTTTAATAATTATGAAGTGCATGATTTGACAGATAACGCCGTGCAATACCATTTTTGTTCATGCCTAGTGGATGTTATTCTCTGATTAATTATCTGCAAAAAAGGACATAAACCGGCTATAATTTCCATCAAGCTTTGCTCTTGTGACCAGGGCAATACAATATTTTGAAATTTACCCACCTTCAACTGTACAACGGGTGATGCATGTTATTCTTCATCCACATTTTTTTTTAAATGACATTTTCTTTTTAGCAACATATGAATATAAATCCAAATATATGTACACATATCTTGAACAAAAGTGATCCCAAAAGATTTTGAGTTGGGTAGTTAGATGAGATTTACGATAGTAATGTTGTTGGGGTGGGGTGCAAACAGACGCCTGGGACAGGCTAATTCGACTCCTCGTTTACATGTAGCTTACCGTATGTGCAGTAATTAACGAATGCTCAGCGATATTTCTGGTCGGGCCGCTACTGTAGGGATATGACAAGTGTGTGACGCATGGTTCCATTTCTCATTTCATTGCTCAGTTGTCAAGGACCGGCGTGTACGTCATTCTCATTGTGAAAAAATAAAAGTCAGTTAAAGCTTTACGTTGCATGCTTATTCAACATTTCTCAGTAAGAAATCTCTGGGTACCTGTACTCCAAGAAACGAGAAAATTGTTTTCAAAGTGGTTGATATCTGTCAAGTAAACTGATTTGAAGTTACAATCTGTTACTGTTGAGTAGTCTTTCGTCCTTTTTAATAATTCATTCATTTTTCCTGTTGTTCTTTCCATTTTGTTCCCACCCAACTGAGTTGGGTGCTTAATCAGTCGATGGAGTCCTAGCTCCCCGTGTTCGAATTAAACTGAGTAGGACGTCACGAGACTTTGAATGTGTCCAGCGCCCTTGAGCAGTGGTCTGGTCAAAAGGTGTCTCCCTGGTGAACTCTCTTATTCTAAATTTGGTTTCCCAACTATCCCAATCTGATTTCGTCATTCTGAATGCATCAGCGTAATTTAGCCTGACCAGCCCATTTTTATCATGTCGGCTTCTCACATACCTATCTGCGTTACAATCTGTTCACCATTTGTCAATTCTCATTCAACTTTTAAGATTCCAACCAAGCCATTTCCATATAATCTATATTCAGCTACCATAATTCATTTCCTTACCTCCTGTCACTGACACTTTATTAAAACAAAGCCCCTATTTTTAAATCATAGTTTTTGACTCGTCCATATCAGTGTATTTCAACATCCCATATATGCACATAACTATATACACAGCCTATTTTTATGCACTCGCGGCTCTTTCCAATCTAATTATCTTATTAGTTATAAATGAATTTTCTTTTTTGACTCTGACTTCAGCACTTGACAAATTTAGTATAGATATATAGAATGTGTCAGACTTTTCTCTGCCAATTAATTTTTTGGCTCCTAAAATCGATAACCATATTTTCTTCTCTTTTTGCCTATTACAATCATTATCGGTTCTCATTATCCTATCCATCTGTTTTTGAAAGCTCTTGCTGACACTTCTCTTTTTTAAATTCCCCGATCAGTTGATTCTTAATCTTTTTAGTCTTAGCAAATTTGCATTTTAATCAGCTGATTATTTCCACTTAACATTTCAGTTTTGCCGAGGTAATGTACTCATTAAAGAAGTAAAATACTCCTAAAATATTCCATATTACTGCCTAGTTTGTAACTGTACTGTAATACACTCTCATGAACCAGAATATAAATCCCTGTCAAGCTCTCGTTTTATGTTCCTTGGTAACGGCATTGAAAGTCCAGTGTAAGCACTTTCACTTTTCATGACGAGAGACATGGATATGGACTTTCATGGATCACCCACAGTCCATTTTACAGTCCATTTTATCTCAACCAGATCCATATAGTGTTGACCTTGTGATTGACCTGGAAGCCCCAAACCACTGTGATAGAGAGATACCAAGCTCCCTCCTCCTCAGTGAAATTTTTGGGGAATTTCTAACACTCCAGGATCTTCTTTGTTTGACAAAGTTGCTTGCTTTGACCTTTGCCACAGGAAGCACTCCACTAAGATGTGCAAGGTCTACAAGGCGTATTTTAGCATGCTTATCGAGGATCCAGATGAATTCTAAACAATTCAATCCACACCTTACCAGACGCCTTATAGTATCACAGGTACAGCTGGGAAGGTATCAAACTTCAAAATTATAGCATTTCTTCTATATTTGCCTTTAGGGACTCTTTTGTGCACTAACCAATGACCACAGTCGCCCAAAATCTATGTGGGGATAGACAAAATCATGTAGAAGCCACTGGTTGAACTTGGTAAGTGATAATAGCACCATTGCATATAGCATTAAGCTCTATAAATTGAGTTACAGCTTCCAAATAGCTTTCCTAAGTTGTTTGTGGCAATTTAGGTAGATTACAAAATATAGATATTTTTATAACAAAATCAAAGGCAACAAGAAGAGAATAATAGCTATCTTCAATACTTGCAAGGTATTATCGATCAGGAAATAACACATATTAACAAGGAACGGGAAAAAGTTTTAAAATGTTGTATAGTGTCATTGATATCACGATTCAAGCAATACACTGTTTTCTTTTTTGCCCAAATACTCACTTTAGATACATCACTCATAAAACCTCTCCACGTATGTAAAACTTTTCAGTTCCAATTAAAGGCAATAAACCAACTTTGGCGTGTAAATTTAATGATTGGCCGTGTATTTTGATTTCTGAGTATGAGGGGCCGATTGAACCCGGAGTGACTCACTCCCTGTATTTAAATCTGACCCTGTGATATCAGCGATTGTGCTTCAGAATGTGTGGTAATGCGTGATGGTGGCTGGAAAATTATATCTTCAAAGCAACGAACTTCCAAAAGCAATCAAGAATAATATATTGAGTATACAACAAAAATAAGGATAACAAAGGTCTAAACAACCAAGACAACGATAGTAGCAATCGATATAAGGACGAGGAAGATAATCAAGATGAGAGCAAAAAGGCTGGGAGCACTCGTAAGCATGATTCATGCCATAAGGACGGTAGATTTTCTCCAAACTCTTGATAAGATATAATAAGGATTGTGGCATTGATAATGACGCCTATAATAAGAGCAATAAATATTTTTAATGGAAATTTCGAATGAATGATATTTTCTACACAGAGAAGCGGGAACCATTTTTCCTTTCTTACCTTTATGTTTCTCATGAGATTTTTTTTTCCTTTTTCGAATTTCGGCTAACCTGGACATCCGTCTGCTGCCGAATCAAGCCATATGACACGTGACAGCCGATCTGAAGAAGGGATTATCTGATGTCAAGAGTTTTGACATGTACAAACCAAATGGTTTGCTCTCTCTCTCTCTCTCTCTCTCTCTCTCTCTCCCTTCCTCTCTCTCTCAGCCAAGTCTATCAACGGTGAAGTTTTCAGGCAGGTTAAAGACTGTTTCTTAAAAACAGATGCAAAAGGCCTGTTGTCAAAAGTTATCAACTGACAACTCAATCCAACATTCTTCTCTTGTACTTTTGTTGTTTGCATTGGTAAATTCTTAAAGAAACAAACATGTGAAGCTATCCCTGCCAACCAAAGATTGCAAATTCAAAAGTCCTAAAAACATGGGGCTGGGAAATGGACTCTAATCTGCCACGTTGGCTCATAACAACCGGCAGGGGAAGAGGATGCATCCCAGCCTCTTATGGCACCTGGTAATCCAATACAAGTCACTCATCTAGATACTGACCGGAGTAGATGTTGCTCATCCGGAGTATCCCACAGCATTTGACTGTGAGTAAAAACTAAAAAGAGTAATAAGAATTGATTGCCAGAAAAGAAAAATAAATGAGGTACAAATTGAATGACCTAGCTCTAAAAAGCACAGAATATTTCAATTACATATATATATATATGTGTGTGTGTATATATATATATATATATATATATATATATGTGTGTGTGTATATATATATATATATATATAGATATATACATTATCATCATCAGCCACCAAAAGTCGACAGCTGGATGAAGGCGTTTCCCATCTCTGCCCGTGATGACATCAATTGTGCAGACCGCCGAAGACTTCAATGTTATTAAATACACTCATAATAAGACCCCAAGAAATAACATATCCAATCACAAATTAGAGTACACAGAAGAGATATAGAGACAAAGAAATGATATGGTAAACCCTGTTTTACTGTGAAGTATTATAAAAAAATACCGTTGGAATATTTTTGAAACTAATTAGTGAACCCATCAACAGAATATTCAATACAGTCAAAATTAGCTATAGCTGCATCAGAAGCGTGAATAGAATAATAAAATAAAACAACAAAATAGTCACGATACCGGAAAAAAACCTGGAAAAGATTGCTAATACAAAAACAAAAAAATACCCTCTAAACAATAAATACAACAAAGAAAATACAATATACATGGTCATAACTTCTACTGAGCTATTTAGGATTCAAAAAATGCTTTAACAGCACACATTAAATCTGTTTAGAAAGACTAAAGTTACTTCCTTAGCAAATGCTGTCACACTGAAAACCTTAAGCAGAAATTATCCGATTGATAAGAATATTAAAAAAGAAAATAGAAATGCAGCATGCTTTATGTTGATAAATGTGAAAATGTAACTGATGTTGAATAATGGTTAGATAATCATACTACCATGTGAAGATGGTACGATTTTTCTAAAATCTATTTTTCCTTAACCAAATGATATCCCCCTAACAACGAGATACATAACAAGTAGGTTAAGATTAAAACAAAAGGGAGTACATCAGAAAAAAAACGTACTAAGATAGTCAGAGTATGAATAATTCATTGTAAGTGCACTGGGAACAGTCCCAAAGACACTGAAGGCGAGACTGGAGGAGCTCCGGATAAAAGGAAGGATTGAGATTGTACAGACCACAGCACTGCTAGGAACCGCACGTATACCGGGGAAATTGCTAGGAATATAAGGACTGAAGACCTGAGGAGACTTACTGTCACTTAGTCTTCAGCAATGACCACCGGGCAACTAGTGAGTAACAGTAAACCACAGTACCACTGTGGTCTATGAGAATGAGAAGAAGAGGGCTGCAGACTTGGGGAGACTTTCTATCACTCAACCTCCAGCGGTCACCACCAGGCAACTGGTGTGAGATAGCAAATAATAATAATAATATTGTTCGCAAAAAGCAGGGGAGAGCTTGAGACGCTGTTCAACGAAGTAAGGGAATATAGCGAGGACATAAGAATGGAGTTTGGAATAGAAAAATGCGCAATCATGGTAATGCACAAAGGAAGGCTTACAATTACTGAAGGAATTGAACTCCCAGACAACAGCAAGATTAGGGCATTGACCGCACAAGACCGATACAAATACCTAGGCGTCCTTGAATGTGACACGATAAAACGGGAAGAGATGAAGGAAAAAATAGAGAGAGAATACATCAGAAGGATAATGAAAATATTAGAAACCAAATCAAACAGCAGAAATCTAATAAAAGGAATGAACACCTGGGCTGTATCAGTAGTTAGGCATACAGGACCATTCCTAGGATGGACAAAGGAAGAACTCAAATCAATGGATAGGCGAACAAGGAAACTTATGACGATGCATAAAGCATTACACCCTAGGGATGATATAGATAGACTATACGTTAAGAGAAAAGAAGGTGGTAGGGGGCTCATCAGCATAAAGGACTGTGTCCAGAGAGCTAAAACAGTCCTAGATAGATATGTGCAAACAAATAATGAAGAAATCATAAAGAGCGCGAGAGATAGTGCAACAAACAATAAAGTAGAAAACAATAGAACAGTACAGCAAGCAAGAAAAGAAAGATGGGAAGGGAAAAAATTGTACGGCGAGTTTAAAAGACAGATACAAGATACAGCAGACGAGAAATCATGGACGTGGTTACGAAAGGGGAACTTTAAGAGAGAAACAGAATCGCTCATCATGGCAGCCCAAAACAAAAGCATAAGGACAAACTACATAAAAACAAAAATCGACAGAACACAGACAAACAGCAAATGCCGCATGTGCGGTGAAAGAGATGAGAAAGTAAACCACATAACTAGTGAATGTAGCCAACTCGCCCAGAAAGAGTATAAGCATAGACACGATAGAGTAGCAACGATGATACACTGGGAACTAAGTAAACAAATGGGATTCAACCATGTGGAAAAGTGGTATCAGCACAAGCCAGAGGCAGTCTTGGAGAATGACAACCACAAACTACACTGGGACTTTGACATCCAAACTGACCACCTCATCCAGGCAAGAAGACCGGACTTAGTAATAGTAGACAAAAAAAGGAAGGCCTGCCAAATAGTAGACGTTGCTGTACCTGCAGACCATAGAGTAAAAAAGAAGGAGGGTGAAAAAAGGGAAAAATACCAGGACCTAGCAAGGGAGTTAAGGAAAATGTGGAACATGAGAACCAGGGTCGTACCGGTCATAGTGGGCGCACTAGGAACTGTCCCCAAAACGCTGAGGGAGAGACTGGAGGAGATCGGGATCAGGGGGAGGATAGAGACTGTACAGACCACAGCACTACTGGGAACTGCACGGATACTGAGGAAGGTGCCAGAGATATAAGTACTGCAACGAATTGTAGCTCTGTCATGATATGCGAAAGAGAGAGGAGACGTTAGCTGAAGACCTGAGGAGACTTATTGTCACTCAGCCTTCAGCGATAACCACTAGGCAACCGGTGAGAAACTGTAAATCGTAGAATTACTGCGACCTATGAGTACTGGGGGAGGAGGGCTGGAGACTTAAGGAGACTTGCTGTCACTCAAACTCCAGTGGTTACCACCGGGCAACTGGTGTGAGATTCCAAATAATAATAATAATAATAATAATAATAATAATAATAATAATAATAATAATAATAATAATAATAATACACGAATTAACGGATATACTAAAACCAATCGAAACATTTATTGTAGATTTGATACGATTGACGAAAAATCGTATCAGTGTGAACCCCCCCGCCCCCCAAAAAAATACCAGGTCCTGAGGTAGATCTAAAATCACACAGGGTGAGGTATGCATATGATGATCAAGGAGGTTGAAAGAGAAAAAAAACACGCGTCTAATAAACATCACCAGAAGAATCTCTCTTGAAGCCCTTAAGAGAAGTGGCACTAACAGGAATGAACACACATGGACAAGAAATATTCACATAAAAAAAGACTTCACACCAATGAACAATTACCTCTGATATAGTTATTTTAAAATAAAGTTAGAAATTAAAAAGAAGAAGGGAAAAGCAGCCTGTGAAAAAACATGGACGCCCTCCAACCCTAGGGATTACCTGGATAAGCATGAAAAAGAGCACCACTTCTGTTAACGTAGCTACATAATCATCAGCTTTTTATCGTCCTTTATTGGGCATACAACTTCCCTAGGGTCTGCCAAAATTCTCTATCATACGCGTCGCAGAGCCAGTATTTTCTGAATTGTCTGGTTCATCTCTCCATCTTGTATTCTGTCGGCCTCAGTTTCGTATGTGATCTCGTAGAATTCATGTTGCGAGTCGTGATGTCCATTGATTGTCTGCTATTATTGCAATATGGCCTGCACATTGCCATTTAAGTTTTCTAATTGATTCAATGATGTCATGGACTCCTGTTTTCTTCCTGATATACTGTGCTGTCTTGTGATCTCTCCATGTGTGGTTGAGCATGATTCTCTCACGTGCGCGTTGCATGCTTCTCAGTTTGTGAACTCCAAGTATCAGAATGGATATAAAGAAATCCAAACATTTTTGAGATTCCCTCTTTGTGTTTTCACAACACTTTTGATGGGTGTATCTTGCGAAACACAGGGTAAAGATCGCTATAGTTTTTTTCTCATATTTTATATCAGTGCGTGTGTTTGATTGAAAGTTGCGGACGAAGACTGTTATATATTAACTAACACTTTCCTTTTTCTGTATGAATGAACATAGGTTAGTGATCAAAATACATAGATAGAATCCAAAACCTTTTGATCAAACGTTTTCAGTTATTTATTCATTCAAATCTAAGACCTCTTTAGTTGTGGACAGAAACTGTGATTATAGATAATAGTTGTTTTTCCAATACACTATCTAAATATCGGAATCATGGCGGTTGTGCGATTTGATAATGTTAACGTCACAAACGATACAACACGCAAGCGAAATTTCTCCTCAGGGTAGGAAGTATCAATCACTTGTTATGTATATTTACAATCCCAGTACAATCATTTGAGACCGTCATATCTCACTCTCTGTTATTTATTTGAGTGATAAGACCTTCAAGAAGCCTTTTTGCAGTTGAAATGGTGAAGAATACGAGTATTATCTACATGTATACACGCAAGTTTGTATCTGTATGTGTTTGTGTGTGTGTGTGTGTGTGTGTGTGTGTGTGTGTGTGTTTGCTTATTTGTTCAGGTACACGTGTACGTGTGTGTGTGTGTGTGTAAGCGTGTCTCAATATTCAAAAGACTCCTCTATAAGATTCTTCTGCAGTTGATTGGTTTTGGAACTTAACTTGTCAAGATGATTGGAAAAATGAAAGTCTGTAGGATAAGGGTCAGGAGTATTAGATGGAGGAGGCAGAAAGTCGATTGCCAAATCGTTTAATCTCGTATGTGTCACTTTTGTTATATGTTTGAAGAGATCTCATATCGCCGATTATTCTGGTTTTCAATAAGTTCATGGGAGACTCGTCTATCCATCTTTTCCTTTTGGCTCTTTTCAAATGCACTCAAATGGGCAAAGACGCTGGACTCACTTTTTCCCTCTATTCTTGCGAGCTTTTGGACAAATTTTCGAGTGTCTGCCTCGGCTGAATCTCTTGGTGTGACGTCATCATAGGTTTACTTTTTTTCTCGGATGTTCGAGATCACTGAAACTCTAAGCTCCCTGCCGAACCCCCGAAACCAGCACTATACCATGCGAGCTAGAACCGATCCTTGGCCAAATGTTTGGTTGATGTCCAAGTACAGATTTAGATTATTTCTTCATACAGAAGGTTTTTAACCCTGCGCTACTGCAAGAGGCTGATAACTCCAACTGTTAAAGAGGAAAGGAATAGTGAACTTATCAAGTAAGAAAAAATGCCATCACCTTCTGGAAAAATTAATACTTATACAAGTATATATTAATCTACGTGTGTCAGCGTGAGTGTGCTCTAGCATGTGGATGCGTTTGCGCAAGTTGTCCATGGCTGCAGAGCAGTGGTGATATATATATATATATATATATATATATATATATATATATATATATATATATATATATGTAATAAGTGTAATGCTTATGGTTACTAGAACAAATTACTCGGAATTAACTGGATTTCAATTTTCTTTGTAACTTCCCTTACATTTTTTTATATTACATGTTTTATTGTATTTCCGTTAATTTTTATTCAATTATTTTTTCTGTTTGTTGAACTCAAGCTATTTCAATTGTGTGCTGTTTTCTAGAGATATGATATAGAATTTCAAATCAAAAATATATAAGACAGTAAAAATCACAAGCACTGTCTCCAGAGGTAAACAAGCCCTGAATCAACACATGCACATACAACACGTACAATAAAACCCCGCCTCTGTCTAGAAAGTTGTATTGGCGTCTCTGTCGAATCGATGTTATCAACAAACTCCTTTTCATAGTGTCACAGCAGTTAACGTCATTAAATGAAAGTCTGTTGCCGTTAGGATTTTTAATTTATTGAAAATAAGAACTGTGTGAAACCTTTACTATCTCTAGTATGGTTCTAATTATGGCCCGAATCCAACAAAAGCTGGCTGGATAATGTACATGACTGGGGGTGGGTATTGTTTATATTTTCTTCCAAATGGATAATTAAATTGGCCATCATAATACAAAAAAATTCACTATTTTTTTAAGGGGGGGGGCCTTTGAATCTTTTTTTCAACGATCACTTCTTTCTCAAAACCCATACATACGTGTGCATGTGAGTTTATGTGAGCAAATATGTCAATACACTTCTCAAAATTTAATCAGTCTGGCACCAGATCATGATTGTTGGGGTACCTAGTGAGGATTCATTCATTCATTTCTTGTTGTTTGCAACCATGCCCATGATGGGGGGGGGGTAAGGATAGGCGGCCATTGGACCTTTATCTTACGTCAATGACATAACTGCACAGATTGGTGATCTCCTAGGTCATCTAGACAGGATGGTCACGGGAGACTCTCCTCATATTTCCTAGTTGCTCACAGCGCCGGGTATAACAAATCAGTCGCCCATCACAGGACTGACCAGGTTCGACGTTGTCTAACTTCGGTGATCGTACTAAACTGATGATTAGTAAATTGTCATAGGTGCCTGCTGTAGTTTGGTGTTTAGGAAATTCAATTTGCGAAAGCACTATCACAAGTTCAATCCTCATTGGATCCCGTTATATTATGACTATGGAACGCAGAAAATTCGACGATAGATCCAGGATTTTTTTTCTGCCAGTTTTCTCCCCCTAATATCCTACTATTCATTATTGTTCCAACTTTTATTCGGACGACACAATTTCTTCTTACCACTTTTATTGTTGGCACAACGTTTCAGCCATTTTATGATATGGGTTTTAAGTTGGATTAATAAATCGAAATTTATCAACGTCAGAGATTTGGAGAAGAGGACATGTTGTTGGAATGTTTTTTAATCTTTAAACTTTTGTTTAGTGAAATATTTACCGTATATAGACGAGTGCAACACGATCTCCAGAATAATGCAACGCCACTTTTTGTAGAAAAAAATCAGTAATATATCATAATGTTAATACATTTTTCACTGGGGTATAATGCTGCCAACTAAAATAAAGAGATTGCAAGACAGCACAGTATATCAGGTAGAAAATGGAAGACGTAAACATCATAGAATGTACAAGAAAAACTTCGGAGGCAATGGGCAGGTCATGTTGCAACAATTGCAGACAACTACATGACATCACGGCTTGGAACATGGATCCCCAGAGATCATATGCACAACTGGGACGAACTAAACAAATTCAGAAAGTACTGGCTCTTGACGCCCATGTTAAAGAGGTGTGGCGAATCCTGGGGAAGGTCGGTGTCCAACGACGGGCAATTAAAGACTGGCGATGATGTTGTACGTTTACAAAGCCCTGCCTAGTTTTCTTCAGCATAGAAATGTAAAAAAAACTTTGAGCGTTTCGTATTACAACAGAAATTAGTAAAATTTGAATAATTACCAAATATCTTTGTAAATACTCTCTATAACTTTTTATTAATAGATTTTTTTTAAAAGCAATTCTCTTTTTCAGTTCTTTGATAAATCATCTTCATCATAATCATCATCATCAGTACTTTTTTAAAATCAAAAATTTAAAACAAACTATATTTATAAACAGCAATGATGAAAAATATGCTGAACAGTGTGAGGAATATATGTTCGTATACATACGTGTAATACGCAACCTTATTATGATCGATGTTTAAACTAAAATTAGGGATTAAAACATAACACGAAGCATGTTTTTGAACCAGTGACAATTTAGAGCTTATACTTGGCGTCTGGACTGTTTGTTTGTACCCTAATCATAGGTTTCAAAATTGATTTCTAGAAGTCGTACAATACGGGAGTATATACGGTAAATAAAATACAATCACTGTTTTAAATTTTGGAGCTTATTTAAATTTATCTTTTTATTTCAAGTGTATTTAAAACTGTCAATGAAAACTACCAACGTAGATTCCTCCAGTTCTTGATCTGATCTAGCTAGCTATGTATGTACGTGTGCATGTATGTATGTGTGCATGTATGTATGTATGTGTATATGTACGTATGTATGTATATATATATATATATATATATATATATATATATATATATATATATATATATATATATATGTGTGTGTGTGTGTGTGTGTATGTATATATGTACGTATCTATCTATCTGTCGCACATACGTGCAGCACGACTGAGCTAGAGGACAGAAAATTATCCTTTTACTCCTTATGTCAAGAAATTCAGTTTTTTTTATAACTCAGCCCCTAAATAAGTTTTTATGGGGTTTACAATGAAAATTTATTCTAAATTGGTCCTTTGGTCTCCATCCGGTAGAATTCACGCTTGTTTTTGTTTTTTCCCAAAATTCGAACATTTCTAGAGATCACTGCTCATCAAAAGGTAAGAAAAGTAACTCATACATTGATAACCCCATTTTCATTTCCGATTGATCATCCCCAACACAACATGCAGCCAAATGACATAGGTGACATGACAGTTTCTATCGAGGGAGTAATTCTTTTCTTGATTCAGAATATATTTCACTGTCTTCATTGCCGTCTTCTGTCAGCCATTTTCGGAAGGAAAAATACCCGGCAAATGATGAAACAGTAATTATTTCATGCGTGAAATTGTGATATTTACCGGACTTCTGCGATGGAAATGGTTCGATTAAATCAAAAGCAATTTGGAAACTCGAACGCGAATAAATTTCCTTTCCTCTAGCTAAAATAACAAATGGCATCGTAATGTCGACTGTAATCATTAAAATAAAATTTAATGACGTGGGGGGAAGCCTTCCTCAAATTATGCATTGCTTTCATTTTGCCCTTTTGCTCGTAAAGAAAGATGTTATTCCACGTGCCAACCGGGTTAAAATTTAATTTCTATCAAAAAATTCGCTGACGAACAGAAAACAGAAAAATACAAATTCTTAAAGATGTAATAGGTTCTTCAGTTTCGAAATGCACATGTTCTCAAGCGTGATACAGCGATGTTTAACAAATACCAGACTATTTAAGGAGATAATATGGAGTAATGAGTAGGCGGCATAAAAAAGAAATAAGGTTTCTCTCTCAGTGCATTGACAAGCTATGAAAACAGTACCCCGACTGATAACCCTTCATACCAGACAATATTTTAGTATAGTCTCTGTATTAAAATCTTCAAGCCTTGATCTTCTGGCACAGTCTAGTGACACGAATTTGTGCGAACGTGTAAGCTGGAAAAGACTATACGTTCTTGATAAGTTTTAAACATCTCTTCTCACTATTTTATACCTTGGGCCTCATCCCCCCTCCCAAGTAGCCCCCAACTACTTGGCTACTAATCAGTAACAGGTTGCAGATCATGTGCAACCGGGTCGCAAGGGAACGATATCATTGAGCGATATTCCTCCATAGAGCTAGAATAAATTCATATCCTTGGATCGTAGTTTCAAAATCATTTGATATACCGTCTCAGAAACGAAATTGAGTGTATTAGCCATTTACAAGTGATTTATAGTTGACTTACTCGTTGATGATTCACATCATCCATCTGTCGTCCGGTCTGCGAGAATATTATCAATATCAAGATTGGGTACCCCAGCTATAGCCGATATCATTTGGATTAAGGTATAGGATCCTACACGCTACACGATGCGTTTGAGATTTTCAAATCGACACAACGATACATCATACGAGAATATATTGCTAGCTGTCACAATACAGTAAGCGACTCAAAATGATATTATGTCGATGAAGCTGCCTTTCCGAAGAGGGTGAAAACAATATTTTGTTGCTGTTGTCTATTTCTCTTCTTGAGTTTTCTGTTCCATAAGAGCAATGGTTCTTGTTGTATTTCAATAAAAAGTTAGATAGACGTCAAAAAGAAGTACAAAAACAGTAAAAACAACCAATTAATTTATTTAATAATAGTTTTCTCTGTATTTCTCTATAAATAATCCTCTTATATCTTTTTCTTTAGTGGAGCAATATCATTTGCTATGTATATTATCTGTATGTCTGATATCTACAAAAATATCTATAATTGAAGATGACTTTGTTAGATTTTTCTCTGTTTACAACGGTGTACACTGTTGAACAACTCGGTGTTCCTTTACACATAAAACAATTATACTTGAATAAACACACATACGGTCTTGTACACAGACACACACACACACTCACACACTCACAAACAGGTGAATATTTATCTGCGCATACATATAGAAATAAATAGTGATTTCTATGTACATATATATTTACATATACACGATTGTTTTTTTACATATATGGATGGTTCTAACTATACATATATACATAGACTGAAAAGTGTTACAGCTTTAATACTAAACACATAAAATAACATACTCAAAAATATTTTTTGTGTCACTTTAGTCAATCATTTCCCAATATCTGTCAATGTATTTATGTGTTTTTATTCAGCGTTTAAATATTAACATATTCCTCGTTATCATGGTGAATTTTCTTTGTTAGGATCATCAGTTGATTACCATATAACTAGTCCAGGGATTGTGAAAACAAAACAGTTCTATTAACATGACACCCCAACAGGGTTGATAGAGCACCATCTCTCTTTCATCTATAACTGTTATTTATAGCTTATGTTATACATGCAGTTTGTTATTTTGCATAGGATATTATCATGATGTATTATATATGGATGTTATTGTATACTACATTAATTTATTTATTTTTATTCATTTTTTGAAACTGGCTCTATTTACGTAGGTTACACTGAAAATGTATTCAATAATGAGGGATCCATAAGTATAACAACAGACGTGACTCGCTGATGGTGTAACTTCTAGGAGTTCATCTATATGAATGATAAATCTGTCGTGTCAGTTTTCATCTCAGACTGCATGCAAACCACTAATGATGTTATCTTTAAGGATAATAATATGCTGAAGAATTTCTTCGAGTTGATTATCTACCAACATATTCAACCGAAAAATTGGATAATTATTTTCCAATATACTCGAAGTTATTTTTCCATCTCGTTTATCATCTCGCTTCTATCAATTTAGCTCTTTCCTTCAAATTATCAAATAAATTATCCTTATATACATGGTTGAAAGGATAACAAATTTTCGTTTAATTATACATTATTCATTTATTCTATGTTTATACTCTCGTTACCATATTATTTGATTTTCTTTATCATTCCATTATGGCCAGGGTGATAAGTTCCAAAGGGATTAGAATGTCTAGTCATGGATTTAGTAAATGGTCTAAATTCTTTAAATTTTCGCTACTCTGATTGACCAGTCTTATAACTAAAGAAACAAATTTTGGTATGAAATCAATAAATACAAGACTAGGTTTAGCTTTTCTCAAATATTATGATAATATAATCTTGGAAAATATATAAAACGTAGTTTTATTTGTTATTAATGGCATACGTACAATATGGAACGGAAATGAGTCTCGTTCATCAAAAAAATCTAAGACAAACAATCAATCCTCGATTTCAAAATCCAATGCTCACACCACGCATTGTTCACTCTTCAGTTCGAGACCCTTGAGGGTATGCATTACTGTACGATTTCCGAATTTTTCTGTATCGTTAAGAGATCAAGGCGTCAATAAAGCTCTAAATATATTAATGGTTTAGCAATATATTCTCGTGTTGAATGATTGCAGACCCGTATTTTTGTCGCTGAAACATGAGACTTTAAATTTCGAAATGAATTGATATAACATATTTCATTAATCATAATCATCAGTCTTTTAACGTCCGTTGTTGGACATTGGCTTCGCCTACGATTTGCCACAATTATCTATCATGGGCGTTGCAGAGCCAGTATTTTCTGAATTGTCTGGTTTATCTCTTCATCTTGTATTCTGTCGGCCTCAGTTTTGCATGTGAGCTCTGGAGATCCATGTTGTGAGTTGTGATGTCCATCGGTTGTCTATCATTCTTGCAACATGGCCAGCACATTGTCATTTAAGTTTCCTTATAGATTCTATGATGTCTCGGGCTTCCGTTTTCTTCCTGATATATTGCGCTGTCTTGTGATCTCTACGTGTAAGGTTTAGCATGATTCTTTCATGCACGCGTTGTTTGCTTCTCAGTTTGCGGGTTTTCCTGGTTAGGTTCCATGTTTCAGCTCGATGAGTGACCATCAGGAGAATGCATTGGTTCAGTGCACATTAATTCAGATAGTGGGGACACCCTATGATGAAAGAAATCCTCTCATTGGAAAACTGGACGACGATACGAGAAGCGCTATTATCCAACCACATTCAGCGATATATATATATAACACTCTCTCTCACCATAGCCTACTGCGGTGCACTGTCTAGCAATTTTGATCTCCTTCAAGAGAGAGAGAGAGAGAGAGAGAGAGAGAGAGAGAGAGAGTTTGCTGGACAGTGCACAACAATATGGCACAAGGCCAAAGTAGGAGGGAACCCATAGACACAATCCGATTGGTTTGCAAAACGAAGAAGGATCAATTTACCATACAGTTTCAATATTGAAATTAGCCCTGCCTTCATGATCATTTTATATTACATCATTTAGAGGAGATTTTTTTTTTTGAGTCCTGGATGATTTCATAAAAATTTGAAGACAGTAAAAAAACATGAAAACCAAATCATCGTTATTGTATTGTTACTGGCATACCAGATATAGCACTATTTGCAATACATACATATCATACGGATAAAAGATAGTAATTATATTCATACAAGAATCCCCTGATACAACGAAGTTCGTTAAAGCTCAGTTCATGGTTATAATATGAATCGTTTGAACCTGTCATAGGAGAGAAATGTACGTAAAAGACTTTTGGGTAATGCAGATTCATTATTTAATTAATGCCATTATTTCAATCATGATAATTGGCAATGACGTAAATATGAGTTATCAATTATAAAAGTCTATCTTATTCGTATTTCGAATCTTTTGTGAAAAAAAATCTTTTGTGGTCTTTATACTTGAGAACGACACGGAATTATGCTTCAGCACAATAAAAATGTGCTAGATTCTTCTGAAGTTTGTAAAGATAATACTTCATATGCCTGTGAAAACTTTTTCTTTGTAGTTAGGCAATAGAATAAGCTGTCAAGATTTATTCTTGAAAGATATGTAAGATTCGTTTCCAATTCATAATCAGACGATAACATTTCATTTTAAACGCCTGCGGCGCAGTGCTATTTAAATCATTCATTTTATCGAAAGCTGAAGGAAAGAGACGTTTCTTCCTTGGATGTTTTTTGAGCAATTATATTAAGATTGCTAAAGTAAAATCTTTTAAATTATATTTCAATGGTAAACTTATCAACTGAATTTCTATCGTATAATCACTACTTATCAGGCATAAAGAGTCTTATTCTCTCCGTAAAGCTTAGATTGAATTCTGACAATCAATTTTTTCCCGATTTGCTGTAGATTTCTGAAGTAAAAACATATACAATGCATTTCTAAAATAATATCTTTTCCTAGATTTTCGTACAGTGGAATAATTTGCAGTGATTTTCTATAGTCAAATCTCTACCAATTATAGATATAGTAGTACTTTTTGCGTTAATACTGCTTGCACTAAATCCTAATCACAGTTTCTTTCTAATGCAGAACATACAAATTGATTACTGAAACTTTGTCAAACAATACCTAGATAAATATTGCAAAAACGCAAAAAGCAAAATCAGTGTTTATAAGTTACAACTATAGAGGCAAGGATCACATTCTCCCTCCCCCTCTCTCTCTCTCTCTCTCTCTCTCTCTCTCTCCTACTCCGCAATTTCCTTCAAACACCTCTATCTCAACCTCTGGCTACTCAGCCCAATATATTATCATCACCATGTGGGGCTCTGGTAACTGTCTGAGTTGGACTTTTTTCAATATACATGAAGTTTGTTGGTTGCCCCATGTGAAGGTTTTGAATTGTATATCTGGACTTCATGTATTTTTGATTGATAAAAAAAATTACTCCCTGAAAGACTGCTTGAATGACTTCCCTTGGCTGGTAAAGAGGCATATTTAATTGATATTTTTGTTTATTGAATGAATTGAACTTAAGAATGTAAGGAATGACTACACATTCTTAATGTTGAAGATAAAGTAAAAGCCATTATAATAAGAGAACGTTTTTTGATTCATTTCCAATCCTATTTGATTTTATACAAAGTTCAAAAGAAAAAGTACCTTAGAAGATGATTTAGATTTTTTTTTTTGAAAATTTTGCAAGTTTAAAAGTAGCTTTCAGACATTACTTTGCTCAACCAGAATATAATAAAAACTGGATTAGGGAGCCATTCAGTTGTAAAAAATATGTATGAAATTGACAATTAAACAATTTACCAACTGGATAAATTGACAGAGTTATTGTGTGATTGTTCCTGATGTTTTCAAGCGGTCTTCCTGATGCTAGCTCGATTTATGGAGGATTTTATCGGAATTCTCCACGTCAGGATAAGTGTTGAACATGTTTATAAGATTCAAATAGAAATGTCAATAAGCTATAACCATGGTCACCGTTTCATTTTCCCTGCCCTATCCATAGAATTAGAAGTGTTACTACATGCAGTGCACCACGAAACTTTATACTTAGATTTAAAGGCTTGAATAAACTCATTATTATCTGGAATAATCCAGTACCGTTTGAAATTTAGGTGATCGGTCATTTAAAATGGACTGTCTAAGAGTAAAAAGTTAATCCGTACTCACACGTTGAAACTGTTCGGATTGGCAGCCCCAGTCTATATTCCAGCATGATAATGCTCCTATTCATTCTTTGTTACAAAGCTCTTTCTGTGAGGACAAGGTATGAATGTTTTGGCCAACTGCCCCCAACTCAATAATATTGAAAATATGCAGGGATGGTTAGCAAGGAAGACCTTCGAGGGGATGCAATTATATTCATTGCAGAAACTTCAAAAGTACCATTTCAGCAGCTTGGAATCAACAGTCTATCGAATTCTTTCGCCATCAGGTTTTAAGCGAGTGAAATTTGATTTAAATTATTTGAAAAAAAAAACAATTTTCAAAACATTCGATAAAACCTACAATAAAACAATGAAATTTGATGAGAGTCTTAAGTTTTGCAGAACTTTTAGATCAACTAATTGACATCTCTGACTTGGAGGCAATTTCAATTTTTTTAAAACAATTATATTAAGTTGTTTATCCTCATAACTTCGGATAAGTTCGAATGCACGTATGATCTATTAAAAAGGATGAAATGGTTGATTAGTTGACATTTTTTGCCTGAGATTTAGAAATTTTCCCCACAGTTTAAAGTTTTGTGACGCACTATATGTTATCATTTGAGTGAATTATGGTACTTATTTTAATTCATATATCTTCGTATTTTGTATCTGAATTCGTACAATTCGAAGAATTTCTATTTTGATTTCTTTCACTCGTACTAAAGGTTTGCTGGAGACGGCCATCGCATTGTTTCGTCTGCTCATCTCTTTATTCTCCTTCATTTTACTTGAATCAGAATCTACTCCCAGTTCTCTTAGCCCGTCGGAGCTTCACCAGAGCCCTTTTAAGCGTACATTCCGGAACAATATTGCCAACATCCCCCGACACTGATGTGAATTCCGAGATTTTCGTCTTATAGACCACTTGCCAACCAAAGATGAAGAGTCTATCCTGCAACTTACACCTAGTTTGGGAGAGAACAGATGGTTTTATGTCTTTCCCAAGGGCATTGGTGTTTTAACTGTAATAGAAACTATTAGTCAGCATTCCTGTACCGAATTCTTTTTCTTTTTTTGAATTGACGTATTGCTTCAGGGGAACAAAACGAAAATGCATTTGCTATCGCTTAGGAACTCGAGTAGGGACTGAAAAGTTGGGTGAGAGAAAGATGGATTAAAAGATGAGAATATGACAACCCTGGCGGCTCTCAAAGTCGTGTCTTATTCTCTCAGTACCAGCTTGACGTCCTGAAAACTATACTGTATCAATTTTTCTTTTAGGATTTTGACGTAACTTCGTTGTCAGTAATACTCACGCAAAATCCTCATCTGCCTTTTTGTTACAAAATATTTTTAGTCTTATTTTGTTATTATTCAGTCTGTTGTATAGCTACGACAGAGAGAGATTTAAAGAAGAGATAAAAAAATATTTTAAAAAATTCTTGCATTAGCAAGTCTCTAACAAAAATCTATCGCTCGGGATTTGTTCCTGTCAACACTTGTTAGGCTAATAAAACCCTTTATCGTATAAATGAAAGTTGGTTATCGTAACAACTGCGCATGTCAAGACATATATAAGCAAGTGAGACAGACTAAAGATTTTTTATTTTTTTGTTTTTGTGTGTATTGGCTTCCATAGTTATAGATCAGAAAGAAGATTTGGCTGACTCTAATAAAGACCTGGTTGTTACGGTCAGAAGAAACGGGACGACTTGTGGGACCGTTACGTCCAGTTGCGGTGTCCATCTATTAGTAATTGGCCGGACCTGGGTAATTCACCAACTGCCAACAAGACAGTGGGAGGCTACGTGTAATTAATGTGAAAAACTGAGGTAAGTAAGAGCCAACCGAAATGTAACAGAAATTGTAAATGGCTTGATCGAGATAAACAGCAGAATGTATCACGATGCAGAGTACAGACTTTTTGAAGTTTTGTAGTGTCCATGTTCGATCGGTTGAAAGTTGTTTCACGGCCAGCTGAAGGACTGACACATTATTAAGCAGATGGTTTTAGCTCATCAATATATACAAATGAATATCACAAAAGAGAGAGACACAGACACAGACACAGAGAAAGGGAGAGAGAATCTGATTGATGGACTTTACTGTGGCACCTCACGCTCGGGAATAGAGCACTCTGGTGGACGAGGAATTTAAACTAAATAAATATATCGCTTAAATTCGGCCAAACTGACCGTCCAGTACCATAGTTCAGCGGTAGGATACCGGCCTCCGAGTGTGACACGAAGGTTTCAATCCTACCTTGTGGTACTGGATGGGATAATGGATTGTCTTTAGCCACACCAAAAACTTGTGATACAACGGAACAGCTGTCTGTGGATGACACAATAATGTAAGTATATATATTGAAAATGACTTTTGGTACTGGCAGGATATACTGTAAGCATTTTTATCAGTATGTTATTATACATCAACTCTTTCAGATATATTTACTCTCTGAGAAGTATTTTATCCTTACCTAAATCTGTTTCCCATTTTAGGGGTTCACTATTACATTATGGGAGTTGTTGGTTTAATTTTTCTAGCTTCAGTATGTTTCAGTATATCTAAGATAATTATGAAAAAGTTATCGGGTTGTTCTTAAAGCAGTTGGGGGCTTAAGATAATGACAATAATGGTAATATAAATGCTGTTACTACTATTGTTAATAATAACGAGGCGACTATTTAATCACTGTCCCACAGCAGCAATATGTGACACAAGGTCGGGCTTAACGTGGGAAGAAAAAGGAGCATCCCTTCCAAAAATGGCTCCAGCCGATGCAGTTACCGTTGAAAAGCTCATCGTAATGGCTAAACAACTTCACCTGCGAAAGCATCCACTAGGGGACCTGCTCCTTTAAGTGCAATGAAGCAGTGCTGCCCCGGGGAAACTGAACCCCACAGCTGGGCCGAGTAATAATGGGAGAGCCTAAGGACAAGTCCAAAGGCTCCCCAATGCGTTTAACAAACGCAGCCTCAGTGAAACCCCATTGGCTAACGCTTGCACCGGCGCACTCGGTCTTTGACACCCACCCTCTCCGGCCCTTTCGGCAGGAAAGTGTCAGTACCGACTCCTCAGGCTATGCCGTGGAACAGATACTACACTTTGATCCTGAAGAACAGGCCAGAAAAAGGAGGCGCCTTTAATAATATCGAGGGGAACTACATAGCTATGCTGGTCATTTTTATACCTGTATGCAGGATGTTAGATTATATTTTTTAATACTTCATTTTTTATTATTTCATAATTCTGCACTTTTGTTTTTTTGTTCTTTGCAAAGGTGGGGGTTTCAAATGTCTAATTTTGGGATAAGTAACATGGAGTTTCAATGTCCTGGCATAGGTATGTTTGTTTAAATTACTTTCATTTTACAATAGGTTTTAGTTGGCTGTCAGATAACCCTCAATGATATGTCGACAGTGATGTATTGTTTTTTTTTTAAATATTTTTCGTAAGTAAATTATGATATATCGTTGGCTCATCTTATTTTGAAGGATGTTTTCAATATTCCCATGTAATATTTCACTTTCTAAAGGATTATCTTGGATTGATATTTTGTATACCCCTCTTTTAGCTCTGGTTGCCAAAAGCTTGCAAAACTAAAAAGGATTTCGTTTGATTTCTTCTTCTTTCGAAGACTCCATGAAGAATCGTTGTCCTAGGTAGATGTAGTGGTCTACTTTCTTCAGTTCTGCGTCTCCAAATTCAATTTTGGTGTCCCTGTTTTCAACTTGTTTGTTGTACTGAAGTTCATGGGAAGGTTGCTTAGGTATTCGTCATCTACTCTCATTTTCCCAGTCTAGGTTCTGGAAGATCATTTCAAAGCTGACTGTGAAGAGTTTAGTTTAGCTGGTACCTCTTTGTCTTACCCTCTTTTTTTTTTTAGCTGGGAAAGGGTCGAATATTTATACAGCTCGATAAAAGAACTGCTGTGTCGGTAGATATGTTGCAATCCTCTGAAATATACTGGATTGACTGAATGATAGCATCAATTAGCTTAGGGATTTACATTGAAGCTTTCTTGAAGTCAACAAATGCAATAGATAGTTGCATTTCATATTCTGCTGCTTTCTCTTTTACTTGATTTACCAAATAGAGATTGTCAATGGTTGAATAGCTTCTTGTGAAGCCCGTTCTTTCCCATGGTTGGTTTTTCATCTAGTGTTTTGATGATTCGATTGGTGATCACTTTGGTAAAAAATTGGTTGATGCAGTTGAATAGGCTTACTGGTCCGTAGTTGTTGAGATCTCACAGTCACATTATTATTACAGTGTTCAAATATCCTGACACTTTACTTAGAGGCATAAGTCGATTATGATGGCTAGCTTCCTAGTAAAGACTCTTCCGAGTAGGTTGATGGTGATATTCATAAAGCACTGTTCTGTAAACATTTATGTAGATATATTCATACATATATATATATACTCGAAACATTACTGCATAATGACTCCATATATATATCCGAAATCGAGCTCATTTTGCTCATATATAAATCATTCCTCAAAGATAATGTGAGTGTGTGTGTGTATAACATCATTTTGCGATATATAGGACGTACATTTTTATTACATATATGACTCTCAAAACTTACGTTGCATCCTACACGATAAAGGTCAGTCTGGGGTCAGGTTTCGTATATACGAATCTCACAGCTTGGTGTTTGCAGCAGGTTATAAAAATACTCCTCAATTTCATTTATCTAACATATTTCAAGCTAAATTTAAAGTACATTATTTATGCATGTGTGTCTTATACACTGTAAAACATCAATTGCTATTGCGAGTGTGCATTAAATTTGAGATTACACGATGTGATCTGAATGATGGGAAAGATTTCTGTTTAAGAAGACACTCAAGAGATTTTATTCGTACAATTTGTCAGAAAAAATCTCTTTTTTTTTTTTGATAGAATACTTGAAAAAAAGGAAATAACCGTCCACAGATTTGATATCTATCTCTTATTCTCATCTATTGATAGCCTAATATTTGGGATTAGCATCTGCGGTACTCCCAGTCAGTATTAAAGCTAAGATAGGCTGGCTCTTAGAATTTGGTAACTGGAAAACGTACGGCTAAATTCAGAAAATTTCAGTTTCAATGCAACTATTCTTCTTTCAGAATCTGCATGTCGCAGTAATATAACGAAGTTTATAAGAGCGGAGTAAGAAGAAGGCAGACTCGCATTTTGTGGAAATATTACCGAAAGACTTTACCCGAAGATCCCCAAAGAAAAGCTAATACGATTTAGTTTTCAGGACGTCAGGCTGGCGCTGAGAGAATTAACACAAGACTGAGAGAGAACCAGGCCGGGAAACGTCGCCATATTTTCCGGAGTACGGCATTCTAAATGCAGATAATCTAATCATATCCAATGTGTAGAAGTACACACTGAGACTGTATAGTTTTGCACAAATGCGTGATCTGCACGGAAAGTATCCATCCATTTTGAATATGCCGAAATCTTAATACTGTGGATCGCTTGAACCTTGACTAACTATTACAGCACAATGTTTCAGTAAGCAAATGGCTCGTTTCAATGACGCAATGGAAAAGAGAAAAACTTATTTCTAGGATAAGAAGTCGACTGGTTATGTGGCTGATTGGCAACACCCATCTTCCTATGGGACTGATAGCAGATGTATGACATGCGCATCTGCATTTCAGATGACAAGTGATGGATCTTGAGAAAAAAATCATTTTCATTTCATTTTCGTATTTTCATGAGTATATTTTGAGAATTTGAGATATGTTTCATTCTAAACTCTTACTTTCATATACATATATATATTAGAAAAATAGGCCGCTTATCTGCATTTACGTAAAACTAAAATACATGTGACTTTTCTATGACAGGATAATTGAGAAAAAAAAACAAAGTTCCAACGCGCTGGGCTGAAAGGGTCCACCATCGCTGTTTTATTGAAAAAGCAACATAGCAAATGATCGTTGATTTCTGATGTTTTCCAACGTGCAGTGTGTTCTGCAGACCTATCATTTCCTAGCTATCGCCTATTTCGTCCATGTACAACTACTTGCACGGACAGCATTTCCGAAAATCCTTCTCTATGGGGGAACATATACTTTACCTACCTGGAAATCCAGTAAAACGTTTAGAATGATGATTCTATGGATTTATACCAATAAAATGTTGTTGTTTTTAAAATTGAACGATTTGCACCAACCTTACATAATGCTTCGATTTGCTGTTAGTACGCCTACTATTGAGTGACGTCTAGCTTCGTAGTTTAGACAGCTGTTCCAATCACAGGGAAATCCCCCACCCTACCAAGACAGATTTTCAAATCCTCTGTGGGATTTTATCCAACAAATGAGCCTCGTGTATTTGCATGGATTGTCACGTTCCTAAATGACCTATTTCCACAATGGAATCAGCCAAGTGGACTGAATTGATTACAGTTGGGTGGGAATTGAGAGGTGAGTAATAAAAGATATTTTAGAGACTGCAGCTTCGTAGACAGAGAAATCAAATACTTGGAAAGATAATGAGCACAGCACAGTTTTTTAGATATTTTATTTCATATTATGTTGCTGATACGAATCTCCAGTACTAGGGGATGATGACACCGAAAACTTTCTTACAAGGGGATTGGGTGGTAAAAGTTGAAAACTTCTAGTCTTGTCAAATATGATATATGTGAAATATTGGTATATCAAAACTAATATCATAAGACACATCCCGAGTTTGTTACTGGACTGAAGAATAACTCCAAGTTGACAAGCAATTGGTTGACAAAGCTCAACCATCAAGAACAATACAAATTGATAATTCCTAAAAAGAATGGTATACAATCAATGGATCCTCGCGAGAGTCTCGTTTGGAGCTGATACATAGCACTGAGCGAAAAGAGAGATCTTGAAAATTTTTGGGAAGGTCTATGTCCGATGAGGGGAGAAAAAAGGTTGTTGATGATGATATGTTCAAACTTCCTTCGAATTTGATTAAATGTGATCAACGAATGTTGAAACTCATTTTCCAGTTGCTGAGTATTTTAAAAGTGTAGACTAAAATTTGTTGTCGAATTATCGTCTCCTGGCTGCAGGCGCTGGTAAAATTACAGGCATTTTCACTGAAATTGCAGCAGTAGCCTGCCTGTCGGAGAATAATTTTCAAAATGTGATTCTAAAATTATGGATGTAGTGCAATTTTCCCAGCATTTGTGGAGAAATATAACGTTATCAGTGATAATGACTCACTAAACTTTAGGATCTTAGTTTTGTATGAAATACTCACCGGAAGTCTGTTGCATCACGATCTTCCAATTCTATCCAACTTTAAGTCGATGTTGTTCAAAACCCACATGACCAAATATCGATGTAAACATGATTTAATAGTTATGAAAAGACTTACATTGATACATATATGGATGGCATTTTTATGAGATGACTTTCTAGAAGAGAAACCACTGAACTATTATCAGTTGAAAAGTTTGTTGCTTCAGATATTCTGTGGGAGATTATGATTATATAAGTAGATTCCATTTGGGCTGGCCGTTTTGAAAGAAAAATCCCAAACCTCTTTTATCTAAAAATGCCTGATTCGAATAGATTGCAAAATATCTTCGGCGTAGAATGTTAAAACCAGATTTGGAAGACATACAATGTACGAAGCAACTTCGTGAAAACAAACTAACGAGGTTAACCAAGTAGACAGAAGTCTTCCTTGAACTTTTTTGATTTGGTGCTGTCAAGATTTGTCATAAGTTCACCTTTTAATGAATTATTCAGCGATTAGCGCTGCTTTTTCTCCCATTTTTGTTGGAGGAGTAAAAAGTGAAAGGGGCGAGAAAGATATGTCGTCTGAAATTCCGACGGGACGCATTGTCATTATTCTATAATTCATTCCAATTCATATCTTCACCTTTGTCCTTTTGACAACATTTGGCCCAGTGTCTTCACTTGTTTCCCTCGCTTTGTTTCATCTCTTGATGAAATGTTTCTCCATTAGCTATTTTGAATAGTATCTTTATCTTACCTTTGTTATTTTCGATCAAAACTTTCAGGCCTGTGTGTTTTTCTGAGATGAAATATTGTATGTATTTCACGATTTTATTCGAAATACAATACTAGGAATTGTTTTGTTCGATCACTAAGTTCCAGTCAATGAATACGGGTATCAGAGACCAGGTGAATATTCATTTCCGGAATGAAAGAAAACAACAAATGAACTCAAGTTACGGGATACAAAATACACCCGATGAAGATTAGAACTTTTGAAACTACAAAGTAGAGGCAATCAGACCAAATGATTTATCGAACAAGGTATTAATGTATGTGTATAATCTCTGGAAATTTTCTCAACAATTGAATAATAGAAAATCAAAGTATAAAGGCAAATTATTAAAAGTAGTCATATTCAAAACAGGAAACTACATAGAACGTTAATCATAGATCATAATAGAATTGGCAATAATGGAAATTCATTCTGTAATTGTCCAATCAATGAGCTGGATGCGGAGAAAGGAGAAAAATTCTATCCTGTGACAGCATTGTGGGTAAATATATATCAAGGTGGTTATTGGATCACATGCCTGGTGATAAATCATTTCTAGTAACTTGTTTAAATTCATGCTTGGGTTAAAAGTAATTTTGTTCATCGATATTTAATTATCGGTTGGTACAGCAAACTAGATGCACATGTGTGTGTGCGTGTGTGTGTGTGTGTGTGTGTGTGTGTGTGTGTGTACAGCAAGAGAGAGTGAGAGAGAGATGAAAAGGAAATAACAGAGTATACAGAAAAAAGGGAGCACGCGAGAAATTAAAAGAATCGGATAGGCCAATCAAAATACGCGTACAATCAATTAGATATTGTTTCCTCCATATAAACATTCACGTAGATATGAACAGAAATTAATGGGTGGAAATGATACTAGCAAACATCTTAAAGATAGAGACATCCAAAGATAATTTGATACCCCCAAAAAGTTTAGATACGCAAGCAAATACCCAGAAACATATATGTAGATTCTAAGTTCATCTGAATCCATTAAAGGCCTCTTCCGTTCCTACTCTATGATCGTAAATACGTTGCAATTCCAATAAAAAAAAAGTGAATGTTGTTGAAATTCCTTCCCAAAGAAAACCCCTTTCATACAAATGTGCCATCGAAACGAACCATTTGATCACTGTAAGGTTACAGTCCTCTGTAGGTAACCGTACGAACAGAATCATCAAAGAAATGTTTTTTATAATCAAAAGAAACGCTGTAAAATATGAGGAACTTTGGCTTAAGTATATAGAAAAGGAAGAGATTATGTCGAAAAATTGATATTTGTTTCTTAAAATAAATGCCTTTCTTTATCATCAAGCTACGGAGTACTTACCTGTGTATATCACTTATTGAAGCCGATTCCAATTGCAATACCAATGAAAGATTTTATTTTACTCATTTCTGAATCATAATATTAATGGTATTGCTTGAATTAATACCATCGTCTAATCTGTGTTTCCTGTCGCTGAAAATTGGAGGTACATCGAATCTTAAACACTTTTGGTCGGTTCAAAAGTAATTGCAGTTTCTTACCATTAAATTCAAAGCAGCATTCACCCAGGAAACACAGAATTTTTGGATCTTGGAACAAATTAAATTCTTTGGAGGCGTATTTAGCAGCAGCTTGTTGAAGATCTTCCCTTGAAGGATGTGATTGAATTGCTTTGAAAAGCCTTTCGTAAAAAGGGTCCGGTGATTAAGCTAGGCAAAGTTGGAGTTTTTTTACAATGGATTGTTCAATTCATGCTGGTCATTCACTTTTCATTCAGGATTATTTGTTCAACATGTCGAATGTTTTAGCTAATCTGATTAGGTAAAAATGCCGAGCAACTGTCGAATTGTAAACAATTTGTCCCTCTGCAACCTCTGGAGTTACCTCGAGTGAATCCACCTCAATATAAGTCGGAAATTGAAAGCCACCAGTCAGAGAAAGGCGTTTACATCTTCAGATCTCTCGGCTCCGTTTTAAAATCTTTTGAACCATTGACAAGCCGTACATTCGTGAACAGTCCCTTGACCAAATCAATATCATCAGTCTTTTAACATGCATCGTCGGACATAAAACCTCCCCAGGATTAGCCACATTTCTCTATCATGGGCGTTGCAGAGCCAGTATTTTCTGAATTTGTCTAATTCATCCCTCCATCTTGCATTTTGTCGGCCTGGGTTTCCCATGTGGTCTCAGTGGATTGCCATATGCGTTTAATGGAGTGTATAATGTCCCAGCTCTCTGTTTTCTTTCTGATACATTGTGCTGTCTTGTGATCTCTCTGTGAGGTTGAGCATCTATCTATTTACACTCCTACCAGAGAAAATTTCAACACAAGGTCAGGGCTTTACGTTGGGAATAACAAGCAACCCATCAAAAATAGCCAACGTTACTTTGGTTGCAAAGCAACCGTGGCTGCTAAAGCAACAGCAGTCACGAAAGCGTCAGGACAATCCCGACCTGTTCCTATAAGTGCAATGGAACAGTTCTGTCCCTGGGGAATGTTTCCCCTGCAGCTGGGCTGAGTAATAGTGGGAGAGCCCAAGGACAAATCCGACGGCTTCCAATGTGCGTAGCAATGCGTAACCCCAGTATGACCTCATCAACTGACAAATTGCACCAGCACACTCGGTCTTTGATGCTCACCATCACACAATCTCGAGCCCATTCGACAGGTAAGTGTCAGCACCAGCGCCTCGGGCTCTACTGTGGAACAGACACTACACTTTAATGTTGAAAGGCTAGAAAAAGGGGGTTGGGCATGCTACATGGTTCCCAGTTTGCAGGTTTATCTCTCGGTTGGGTTACATCTTTCTGCTCCATAAGTGACTATCGGGAGGATGCATTTGGTGTATACTCTTCTTTTTAGGATTATTGGAATCGTCTTGTTTTTGAAGGTTGAGCTTGCTCTACCAAACGCTTGCCATCCTAGGATGATTTTCTGCTTGATTTCTCCTTCTTTTGTGGGTTTCGCATTTTCAATTTCGACACTTATGTCATTATTCTTGATGTGATTGTTGCATATAACTTTTGCTTTGCTGAAGTTCGTGTTTAGGTCGACTTTTTTGCTCTCTTCATTTAGTTCATCTAGGATTAGTTGGAAGTCGTGTAAGTTCTCTGCAAAGAGGACGATGTCAGCTGCAAATCTGAGGTTACTCTGATATTCGCCGTCTACTTTGATTCCTTCATTTTCCCAGTCTAAGTTACGGAAGATCATCTCGAGGCAGGCTGTGAAGAGTTTGGGTGAGCTGCTATCACCTTGTCTTATTCCTTTTTGGAGTTAGAAAAGTTCAGAATCTTCATGCAGCCTGGTGGAGGAGTTTCTTTGATTGTATATATGTTGCAGTACTTTGATGCATACAGGACTCAGCAGTTTTTTTTCTAGCGTTTGCTTTACGTCTCAATTCGAACTCACTCAACAAATCGCTCAAATTTATCTTCTTCCATTTTTTTGATAGCATCAAATAAACTAAATATCAAAATAACCTTATTTAATGTTAAACTAAACCTAATTACAAGATATTTCAAGTAGCATGTTTCCTGAAAATGTTTTTTAGTTCATGCTGATTGGTTATAGATAATTGCATTGTTGATTGACACTGTCTTCAATCAATGAGTGATCATATAAAGTCACTCGCACTATAAAGGGTTTTAAACAGATAGATCGAAAATTCACACTTCAGTGTGATATATTTCACAAACATAGTTAAATAATACTTTATTTCAAAAAAAAGAACAGATATTACATTTAAAAAAACCCACACCAACCAAATAATTGCTGCAATGAACTTGAAGAGGACAAAAAATAGCGCTAAGGAACTATGTGTGTCATTTGAATTAACAGTAAGAAAAAAAAGGAAAACTATGAGAGAATGACAATGTCTGTTTAGGAGCTGAGTACGATGCTCATTGTCTACCATGTAGCCAATTACAAGAGTGATATGAACACATGAACTATCCAGAAGTGATTTGCCAAATCATAAATCCTTTTTATCAAAAGAAAAAACTGAGCACAAAATGTATCATGTATTCAAAGTCAATTAACAATAACTATTTGCTAGTGGTCGCACTTTGAGCTGCTTACATTCAGAGGAAACTCATAAGATAACAATTACGATCTGTTTGCCTACTAAGAACCCTGAAAAAAGTCGGGAAATGTACAATAGGAGGTACCCTGGATAATAGAAAAAGAAGATTCTTTGGGACTTCGAGATTCAAAAAACGATTACCATATCCAGGTCAGGAGTCGACATTACCTGCAATCTGAAGGTTGAATGATCCTTCGAAAAAAACATTTTGTTAGTTGAAATGGTATAAAAGCGCAGAAGGAACACCCAATATAACAATCGGTCAGATATACAAAACTTGCCTCTCTCCAAAATGGTTGGTTTTGTGATTACCGATAAAGACCCAGAATTCGTGTGCTTTTGCGGTGATCAGAAAAGCAAATTTCTTCTTCTTTTTTTTGTGCGAGTGTGTGCAGAGGGGGTTGTACTCTAAATTAAGTGATGGACGTTAGTTTCACCATTAATTTATATGGGAAAATATTTAATGAATGTGCAGGAAGCAATTCCATTATACAATCTCTTCTTTCGTAATTCTATTCATTTCTGAGTAACGAATGGAATCGTTATCATTGTTCTACTTTGTTGGGTTTTTTTTTTTAAATTCTTTGTCTAAATTCTAATCAACCTCCAACGTCACTGAAATCCCATTTGTCTAAAATAGAATAAAACTGATGAAGTCTTCACTTAATTATTTCTCGATGCAAACTCGAAATAAAAATCCAATTTCGTTCCGGGAAAATACCATTAACGAGATGGGAAATCCAAGTGGACTATATTTATTTTTAATCCTGATCTTGCTCTCGAAAGGTCATGTGGAGATGGAAACGGCTGTCGCGTTTTATCATTTGTTCGCTTCTAATCTCTTTTATTTTACTTCAGCAATTTATTATTATTAACCAACAGCTTGCTAAGCCCGTCGACACTGCACTTTTATTATTCATATATTTTAGGAACACATGTCCTACTCTGTCCGTACGTCACCAGCCTATAGGCATGCTGCACGATCAGTCGTACTTTCTGGATTTAATTCATAGAATATGACCCAGTCTTTCCTACTATTTACCCATAGCATATGGGAAGAGATGGCCATGGTATTTGCACATAACAGGGGCAGAGTGAAGAGATGACTCTGATATTTGCACATAGCGGGGTGTGTGAAGAGATGGTCCGGCTATTTACCCCTAGCTAGGGAGACATATATACATATACATATAGACACATATATATATAGACACACACACATATATATATATATATATATATATATATATATATATATATATATATATATATATATATATATAAGTGTGTGTGTATGTATGCCTTTCCCAAGTTTGTCATTTCAAACTGAAGGCAGACTGTCTCAACCAGATTTAAAAACTGGTTCTCCTTTCCCATACTACTAAGTGTTAGTTCATTATCACTTCTTCTGCTTCACATACTCGTGTAGAAGTTAATTTATGCAACTGTAATTTAGGGTTAAAATTTGGAACTCAATGATTAAATCAGAAAGAATGTTTGAAATTCACGCGTTAACAAAATTATCAAGACATTAGTAACAGAGTACATCATTGAAAAAGAGTTTTCATTGCTCAAATAAACATTTCAATTGATTTTTCATGTTTTTTCCGATCATATAAAAGAGACTAGCTTACATGAATATGTATACTCATTGCGTCACTGTGAGACACTATAATAGCGTTTAATTATCTGACAGACATTTATCTTGACAACTAAAATACACCTCTTTTTTAGTCACTTATTTAGTACTTGAACAGAATGTTTTACTCACCTTTACTATCTGTGTTTCAATCAATCCATATTAGAGACATAAGACCTGTGATTCAATATTTTTCCAATTTGACCATTATTCCATTGAAATGTTCAATTCTCATCCAACCTTAGTCATTTATGTCAGTATTTACTAGCTCTGTGCAATTTCTAACCCAACCCTCTAAAATATGTGTTATTTCAGTTATCCATGGCTCAAGTACAAGTCCGTTTGATCAAATCGAATCTTTTTATTTATACTTACATTTAAAATATTTATTTTAATGAGAGATAAAAGTATGCAATTCGAATATAATACGTCAAATAATCATATTTACACAATACTTGAACCATCAAACATTAGTCTTAGTGTTGGTGAAATAAATATCATAATTCCTTTTAAACTCATTTGTTTATATCACTACATGTTCCAGTAATCTATTTAATAATCCTACCATTAAAAGTTTTCTTTTCTGATATCAAGTCTACTCCTACTCACTTCTATCGTATATGCATGGCCTCTTAGTCCCTTTTACTCCCTGTTCGCAAAAAAACATTAGGATTTACTAATTCTATACCATGCGTAATCTTAAACATTTCTACTAAGTCTCCCCGATACCTGCTTTTTTCAATCTTTGTTCACCCAAGCTCCTTTACCTTATCCTCATAACTCATACTTTTTACTTCTGGTGCTAAGTTGATACGTCTTTGGACTTTTTCTAAAATTTTTCGTTATCTTTCTCCCAGTAAGGAGACCAGGTTTGTATACAGTGTTCAAGATGCGGGCAGTTATAAGCCTGGGTGGGATTAAGGAACAATTTCTTGCCTATACAAATGAAAATCCGCCTAGTCTCAATACACAATGCGCTCTAACTGAAGCACTGGCAATAAACTTGGGAAATAATATCTGATATTATGATAGTAAGATCTTTTTTTGTAATTACCAATAAATGGTAACTTTTCCTGCATACAGGAATCATAAAAAGGGTACTTTTTCCTACATTTATCCCCTTACATCCATGTTCAATAAAAATCTTTAGGCCCTCCTGTTCTCTTGATTAACCCTGACTTCTTTAACCTATCCTCATAACTCATTTTTGTATTTTTTTATTTGCTCGTCTCTGGTAAGTGAAAGGTATTTCTTATATTTTCTATTGACATTTTGTTATTTCTCATTTGTTGCATTCCTTTTCTACACATAGTCTTTACATCTAACATAGACGTTTTATATTCTGAATACAAGAAACACTTCAACTCGTAAGGAATTTCCATTTTATTATAGTATGATCAGCTTTACCTATATACAAAATTTCTAAATCGATTGCATCTAGCTTGTTATAACAAGGTCAAGACTGCTTTTCGTATCATGACGTCTCCGACAGGTTGGTTTTTCCATATGCTGCGTAAAATGTAAATCGTACAATCTATTATAGAACGAATCGTTCAACACCGCAAAGGATTCAACAAAAAGCAATTTTTACCAAAGTGATCATCGAGCAAATCACCAAAACGGTAATAGGAAACCAATCATGAAAACAGATTGGGTCACAAGGAAGCAACTTAATCATTGACCATCTCCATTCAACAAATCTGCTAAAAGATACAGCAAAAGAATACAAAACGACATTCGCTTGTTCACTTTAAGGAGGCCTTCGACTCAGTCGAAATCCTCAAGGCCATCGATGCTATCATACAACAAACCGCAGACACTGTATATTTCTAAGTTTTGCAGCATATATACTGACAGAGGAATCAATTTATTGGTCTACGTGTAGTCTTTTCAGTTCGAGAAGAGAGTAAGACAAGGTGATGCCAACTCAACAAATCTCTTCAAAGCTTCTCTTGGGATGATCCTTCAAAACTTAAACTAGGAAAATAAAAGAATCTGAATAGATGGCGAATGCCCAAGTAACCCTAAATATGATGACGACATCATGCTTTTTGCAAAAAACCTTCATGATCTCCGAGTGATGCTATACGAATTGGAAGAAAACAGCGAGAAAGTTGGTCTTCACATGAATTTTGATTGAACAATTATCATGTATAATGAACATACCGCGGACAAAGAAAAAAATCCAAATAAAAAATGAAGAGCTTAAAAAACGTAAACCACTACAACTACCAAGGCCAATAAATCTCGAGGAAAACCCTTAAAGGAAGGGGAAGTTACCAAACGAAGAAATACTCTAGGATGGCAAGCTTTCCGTAGAGCAAGCTCACTCTTTAAAAACAAAAAAAATACTATTGGTCTAAAAAAAAAGGTCTACAATCAATGCATTCGACTGATAGCCATATATGGAGCTGAAACATGGAACCAAACCAAGAGATTGGCTCTCAAACTGTGTAACATGCAACTTGCATATGAAAGAATCATGCTTGACGTCTCATAGAGAAATTATAGGACAGTACCGAATATTCAAGTGAAAACAGCAGTCAGAGATTTTATGAAATCCCCAAGAAAACACAAATGGCGATTGGCTGGTCATTTTGCAAGAATATTAAACGGATTGACTCACAATGTGGATCCCCACATATCATATACGAAACTGTGGCTCACAAAATCTAAGATGTCAAGACAAAGAACACAAGTTCGAAAAGTATTGGCTCCACAACGCCTATGATAGAGAGGTCTGACAAATCCTGGGGAAGGTCTATATTCAACAACATACGTTAAAAGGCTGCCGCTGCTGATGATGATGATTCTGATCTATTTGTTTTTTTCGGCTCCATTCAGAGTTTCCTCTCCTCTCTCTCTCTCTCTCTCTCTCTCATTGTTTAGTCTCACAATCCAAACTCTTCCGTAGTCAGCTCTTTTGGCAGTGTCCAGTTTTTGGGCCTTATTCAAGACCTACCAATACTCTGGCACGTCCCTCATTTTCAGTAGTAGCGGTTTTGGATAGACTCGGACCGGATCCTTTTCTTCCCAAATGAATCGCCAAGTCTATTCGGCAGTCACCAACCTGTAAACACCTTATTCATTATCCTGACCACTTTCCTTCTCTTCTCTTCATTTCGGATCTCCTTCCTTGGATTCTGGTAGGCATAATACCACTGGATTTCCTCTTCTTTAATCTTCTTTTCTTTTTTTCTGTCTCCCATTCCATAAACAGTCTTTCTCGCTATGAAGTTTTACCTCTTCTCTGTTGAGCACTTACTTGATTTCCTTTCATCTCTTTTTCCCAACACACTCTTGCTCTCTTCAAGCACCTTCTCTTGCCTTTTGTTTTCTCCCTCTATGTCGTTTACCCTCTCTGTCACCCTTGCTCCATCTTCACCTAACCTTTTTACACTCCTTACAGTGCCATGCCAAGTCATTGTTGTCTTTATGTATTCAATACATCCTCCCTGAAATGGATTTGCACTTGGTCTGTAGCCACTTATCACAGACATCGCTTATGAGGCTTCTCTCCTGCTTATCAGCTAGCTGCATCTCATTATCTTTGGTGCCATCCCCCAGTAAGTCAATGGTTATTATAATAAATATTGATCAAATAGACGTGCAATTAATCAACTACATACCGCAAGCGTCGTTCAGTTGATAACGATATATTTTCTGACATTTGATATAACTGCCATGTTAAGTATATTGGAGCCAAGTCTGTTATGTTTGTTCTGGATCATGTATTTCATGAGCTAGCGAAAGACCCGCTTATATCCAAACTAAATCATATTTTGTCTAAAACTTCATAGCTATGACGCAGAATGAATGGCCCGAAACATTGTGACTTCATCGAAGATGAGAAGAATAGTTCAAACTGTTCAAACAAAAATTGGTATCAATCATATTTGTTTGAAACTAAAATTCGAATAGTTTTTTTCAATTATCATGTACTGGAACGATGAATGATTTGGAAAAAGTCAAAGAGAAAAAGGAAGATACACTGAGCAAGGCAGAATAAAGGTGGTTGTTACGTAACATTTATGATTGTGATCAAGGAAGATGGAGTGTGTACTTACTCCATCTCTTCGCTGGTGACGTCACATTGATCGATTCTTTCTGTCATTCGTCAGCATGGTCTCAGAACCGAAGGACCTACGAAGAAAAGTCTTTTTGTCGCAGTTTGCAGTGTAAAACGAACAAATATTGCAAGTAGATCACTCATTTCATAGGCAATCGACATTATTTTATAAACTGCCAATCAGATTGGTCGCAGTCGTTCGTCAGATAGTTTATAGTTGATTGTCGAAATTTGATCTCTGTTGTGATTGCAAGTAGCTTACTACTACAGAGAAGATGCATACTCGATCAAGAGAGTCACAGTTTCTCGATCGGATCTTCTCAGCGTAGTTTGAGCGACGCCCCCAGCTGCATTCGTCAAATGGGAATAATTCGGTTGAAGTCTCTTTCTGAGTTTTATTTCTCTCTTATTTATATCTATCTAAGTTACCTGCAGATTTTACAAAATTACATCATTTTGTACTCATGAGGCATTAGGTCACGTGGTCCCTCATATGACCTTCTCAACCATCACGTATGCCGAATAGCATTATCCAATTTTTAGAAATTCTGTTTCTCCGATATTGTTTCTAATTAATCCCTACGTAATCATAACAAGAACTAAAACTAAAAAAAAATCATTTATTTACACTGATGGATTTTTATTTTTCATTTCACGATTTCCATTATATACACAGAATAATTTTCAGTTATACACGCATGATATCTTTTAATTTCAATAATTTTGATATTATTTAATCTATTAGAATTTTTCGTTACTCTATTAATTAATTCTTTAATCCCTTAATTTATCTACCCCCCTAATGGGGGTCATTACATTACACAATCTTCACAGCACAATTGACAGAAAACTGACGGATGCTTTTTTAGATGGGCCATCACCAGCCATGATAAAAAATAATTTTCTCTTCTGAAAAAAAAGATTATCCCCTCCACACACACCGAAAAAAACTGACACGATACACATACCTGAATTGTCATATAACTTGAATACATATAAATATCGTTTGCTATAAAAGCATTATTTTATTCTGTATTCTCATGGTTTTTAATCATTATCAAAATTGACTACGGGTGCGCAAAAAAGAACAGGTTTGATTGCAAATGATCAAACATTAAAAACAATTATCTATTGATTAATGGTTCACCAAATGTCCGTCCAACCAACTTTGTGTACTCACCTTCAGCAAAAAAACACGCTACATAAATCCATGAAATGTTATGAGTATATTGATGAGGTATATTTTCAACGAATTTTTTTTTTTTTAAATAACCTCCAAAATTAAGGAGGCGTCAATTCATTCTAAATTGAACACATTTTTTTATGTCTGGTTCCTTTCAGCTGACCTTTAGATATTGCTAAAAAGTAGTTTATTTCCCGAGCGAATAAGTACTTTGACTCATTATGGGAGATGATGGGAGAGAGTAAGAGAGCTGAGATTTCTATTGATCTTGATTTATTTTCATAAAATAAAGCATTGCCAATTATTAATTTCTAACGAATGTTTTTCATCCTAATTAGAGAATTGTAAACTAAAACTGTCACAAAAACTATCAAAATTGTTTTTTCTCCAGTTTTGAAGTGGATCTGGCTGATTATGTATCCTTGTATCATGCATACAGTCACATCAATAGTGCCAGAGGGCTTAAAATATAATCATTTCCACCTGATTTTGACTCGAAAAAGGTTTTAATTAACTCCATTCAAATAGTTTTTAAATGGTGGTGGGTCAATTGGCAATGTAAATCGAAGCCCTAGTTTCTTTCCAGTAGCATTCACGCTTGCCTTTTGAAAATTCAGACTATTTTAGACGAAGGAAGTACCTTTTCTATAAAATCACACCTCGTTTTCATTTTTTTTTTGTTGTTGTTGATTGATCACGCCTAGCATATCACGCTGCCAAAAGATGTTAGTCACATGACAGTTTCACTATGAAGCTGTATTTTTCCAAGATATCAAGAAAAATAGAATAGTTCAATTTGAATGTATGTATATATATATATATAAATATATATATATATATATATATATATATATATATATATGTGTGTAAATATATATATATATATATATATATATATGTAAATATATATATATATGTAAATATATATATATATATATATATATTTACATATATATATATATATATTTACATATATATATATATATATATATATATATATATATATATATTTACATATATATATATATATGTATATATATATATATTCAAATTGAACTATCCTTTTTCTTTTTTTGTAGCAGGGGTGATTAATTTACAATTCCTTGTTAGTTTTTTTGTTTGTTTAGGTATGACATTTCGATACGCTCTTTATATACGAATAATCCAAACATACTTAGGATTTTATATATATATATATATATATATATATGTGTGTGTGTGTGTGTGTGTGTGTGTGTGTGTGTGTGTGTGTGTGTGTGTGTGGCTTGGCTCCATATGCTGAGTCTTTATTTCATATTTATGAAATAAATTTTCACAAGGTAGATTTTCATACTTCACTAGTTCGCAATTATAAACGAGCGCCAATTCCTACGAATTTCCGTCTCATTAAACACAAATAATTGTACGATAAAAATAATTTCCAGGGTTTTTCTTTCGATGAATATTAATCTTTTTCTCAAATCATCAACATGATTTGTTCACAATAATTATGTTCATACAACAGATAACCATAATGTTTAGTTTGTTTTTGTTTTTATTTTTTTTTTTTAAATTAAAAAAATCATATTGTCGGGGAATATAACGATGATTATTGCTTTGTAAGTCATTAGGACTAATTTTTACCCCCTAACCAACTATTGTGTTACACCCAAATTTTACAATTAATTGTGATCTATTTTCAAAATGACTTGCACGTTTTTATTTCTCAAAAAATCAAATCAAATCAGATCAAACGAACAATTCCATTTGGGTTTTATGATTTCTATTGTAATTTTTTCAGCAAGATTGGGATTTCCTCATTTTTGGCCTATAACATCTGTTGGAATATTTGCATAGATATTTTTGTATTTTTCATATTTGCATACGAACAGAGTATCGATCGCAACGGACACCATTTTCTCAAAGAAAGAAATAAGCCTATAGCGATACCCAGGCTTTGTTTCGTTTCACTGGTTCGCTTGGATGACATTGATATGATAGCCCGTTAGGAAAATAACTTGCACTTGGTGTTGGACAAAAGGAAATAGGTCACACTTGTCGAGCTTCGGAAAACACATCTGCTCTATTTAGATCCTTGTTCCAATTATCATCATCATCATCATCATCATCATCATCATCATCAGTCTTCTAACGTCCGTCGTTGGACATAGACCTTCCCCAGGATTTGACACAATTCTCTATCATAGTCGTCGCGCAGCCATTATTTCCTGAATCTGTCTAGTTCATCTCTCCATCTTGTGTTCAGTCGGCTTAGGTTTCTTATGTGGTCCATGTTGTGAGACGTGATGTCCATCAGTTGTCTTTCATTCTTGTAACATGGCCTGCCAATTGCCATTTGAGTTTTTTGATAGTTTCTATGATGTCACAGACACCGGTTATCTTCCTGATATACCGTGCTGTCTTGTGATATCTCCATGCACGTTGCATAATTTACAGTTTGTAGGTTTGTATCTTGGTTATGTTCTATGTTTCACCTCCATAAGTGACTATTGGGAGATTGCATTGGTTGTATAAGGCTTCAATTATAAATCCTCCTGTCCAAACTGCAGTTGACCGATTTTCTTTCAATTTAAAGAATCCTGTTGAAAATGTCCCTCTTCTATGTATTGTACAATTAGTTGTTTAAGAGATTGTTGTACGTTAACACAGGTGCTGATCTATTATTCATGAAAAAACCTTCGCCAACAAAAAACTTCGCTGTTTCGAATGCTAATCCGGGAAGAAAAAAAAGCTCAACTTTTACTCTCGATTTAAGGAAAATTATGGATTTGTTTGTGATAATTAAAACACCAAACTTTTACATCAGGTGATTTTGCATGAATACGTACGGTAGTTATTTTGCATTTATTTTACTTGAAATTATACAGACTATGGAGTTCTTTGCGTCAGGCTGATTCATAATCATCATCATCATCAGCTGTAGCCTTTTAACATCCACTTTTCGACATAGACCTACCGAAAGACCTGCCAGACATCTTGATCATGAGTGTCTGGAGCTAATACCTTTGGAACCTGTCTCAAATCGTCACATCAGGTTATTTCTTACTGGTCACTATTTAGCATTTGATCTCTTGGGATTCACACAGTGACTACCGATGTCAAGTGCTTGTTTAACATTCTTGCAATATGGCTTTTGAAAAATGTCCTACCTTGAAGACCGAGTATGTTGCTTGAATCTCAGCTACCACTTTTCTCAACTGTGAATAAGAAAGATAAATTGTTGCATATGTATCGCTATTCTCCCCGGGAACCTCAAATGTGATCAATCAAATATTATTTGATTATTCTATAATGATTCATATTATACATATATATATATGCATATATATATATATATATATATATATATATATATATATATATATATATATATATATATATATATATATATATATACCCAGTGTGTGTGTCTCTGTGTCTCTGTGTCTCTGTGTCTCTGTGTATGCCCATGTGGGTGGGTGATTATGTTATCAAGTCTCTGGCTTAATGATGGAAAACCATTCCTTACTCAACAAATATTTTGGACATAATTTCCATCTTTGTCATTGAGCCATCGCCCCTTTCTCACGGAGATCAGAAATCATATTATGAAAATGATGTCGAAATTAAGCAAGTGACCACAAGTGAAGCTACGGACTTATTTAATCCCCCCCCCCAAAAATACGCATATATATAGATAACATATATATATATATATATATATATATATATATATATATATATATATATATATATATATATATATATATATATATGGAGTCTTATACACTGAGTGCAAAGTGTACTCGATATTTTTCAAAGTTCCTGTTAAAATTTTTATACAGTTTGAAAATGTATAAACTTTCCCTAATGATGTTATTTTTCCTTAATTAGTCAACCATTCATCAAGCAATTTGGGAATTAATGCTTTTATCGGGGGACAGTGTACCACATATTGAAGTTAATTGCTTTTTATGCAAATCTATCAATTTTAATTTTTCATACGTATATGTAATCATTGATAAAGTGAATAAGTTTAATAACCGTTGTATGGAAAAATACCTTTTGGAGCATGTGTCTTGAATATATATGTTTGTTTCTTTTTTCTTGAATAAGGATTTTTTTTCTTTTTTCTTGAAAAGCTAAACATACTGTCCTCTGCCTCCCATCGAATGCTGTGGTCCAAACTCCAACAATGTCGAAGGTGTATAAGAATGCTCCAAAAAATTGAAAAGCAAGCAAGCCCTCCACCACTTAGAAGATTACTCCAACACAGTTTTCCAAACCTATCTTCCATTCCATTTGCCAGTCTTATGCTGAGTTTAGTACATAACAAGATACACGCGAGTTTATGCGATGAAAGGAATGGACCATTTCAGGAGTGCTGTTTGACGGTGGCAAATATCTTCCATTGTATTCATTTGTAGATGTTTAAGTGCGTGCAGACATCCACTTTGATGAAAGTTGATTGCATCTGTGAACATTGGTGGATGAAGAGGAATGGTTCGAACAAGTTTATCAACTTGGTGACGATGAAATGTCTGCAGAAGAATCGATTGATAAGATATGTGAAGGGAAGAAGAGCATGAGAGTGTCAAAAGAAGAGAATAAAAGCCGATACAATTTCATTGCAAACAGATCAGCGAAAAAAAAAGCTGAAATAGTCAAAGAATAAAGAGGGTCCAAAGAAAAGAGAAAAGTTTAACTGAATAAGTAGAAAGTAAATGCGGAAAAATACAGGGCAAAAATGAGAAAAGAAAATAAATCAGAGAAAAGAAAGATTTTTTTTCCCAAAAGAACCATGAAAGAAAACTGAAATAAAAAGGAAGTAAAGAGAAAAGAAGAGGAGGGAAGTAAAGCAAATTAAGGGACAAAAGCAAAAAAGGGACAAAAGCCAAAATGAAAATAGGAAGGAGAAAAAAAGGCAAAATGCAGAGAAAAAAAGGGGTAGGAGAATAGAAAGAGAAAAGAAGAAAAGAAAAATGTAGAGACATAGAAATGAAGAGAGCTAGAAGGGAAAAGAATATTCTGAAAAGGAAATAAAAGAAAAGATTGTAAATAGAGGAATGGAGGAAAGGGGATTCCAAAGATTTTCTTTTTAGATGAGATCAAATAAAAAGAGAGATAAAGTTTGAGACGAACGAAAAGGAGACAAAAAGCTACAAGGAAAATAGGAGGTTTGAGTTAAATAAGTAACATATCAAAAATGTTATGAATTCAAACCTAGAATGATACTGGTGAAAACAAAAAAAGGAAAGAAACAAAAGGAAGAAGGAAGGAAAAAAGGGCATATCCAGAAAGAGAGACAAAAACCGAGACAGAACAAAAAAAAAACAAGAAAGAAAAATCGAAATATACAAGGAGAAGATCATGAAACGAAGAATAAAAAGAGAAAAATGATAAACAAAAAAGGAAAAAAAGAAAGTACAACATGCAGATATGAAAAAAAGGCAAACAGATTATTATCGGAAGGGGAAGAGAGAGGGAACAGAGGTCTAAGAACCAAGTGAACAAGAAAACATTATATTATAAATTGGAAGGGTACAAAAAATCAGAAGAAAAATAAGATAAATGATCGGAACAAGTAGGGTTATTTAAAGGAAACTGGTACAAAGACAATCAAATAAGGCACACGCAAGATGTATCAGGAAGGAAGGGGAAAAAAGAAATATATAATAATACGAAAGGGGAGAAGAAAGAAAGAAAATAAAGAAAGAGATTTAGTACAGGGAGAGAAAAGAAAAACTGAAATGAGATAATCAGCTAGAAAAATTGAGAAGATGGAAGAAAAAAAAAGGAATGAAAGAGAGAGTGAAAAGCGAAAAGAAGATTGGACGAAAAAAAAAGAAACAGAAAGGACGGGATAGGGAAAAAAAGGAAGAAAAACATACATCAAGTGAAAAAACAACACGAAGAAATACAAAAAAAAGAAATGTAGAAGAAAGAGGACAATGAAAATGAAAACTAAAAGAAAGAGGAAAGAGAAAAGGTAGGGTTCTGAAGGAAATATAATTGAAAGAAACTGAAAGGAAAATGAAAAATATGGAAAGATGAAAAAAATATGAGGAAAAATGTGGAATAAAACAAAGGAAGAGACAGATGTCACAAAAGGAAAAAGGGGAATAAGATACAAATATTGAAGAATCATGATGAGAAAAAAATGAATAATTGTGGATGGAAAAGAAGAAAAGAAACAATGAGAGAGGATGTGGGATTTATATATATATATATATATATATATATATATATATATATATATATATATATATATATATATATAAAATATGAAGAAGAAAAACGAATCGATTAAAAAAGAAAAATGATACGAAGGTAAACGAATAATTAATGAAAAAAGCAGGAGATGAAAGAAAAAATGATAAAGAAATCGAAAAAGACAGAAAAAAAAGAATGATATGAAGAAAAGGGAGAAGAAAAAAAAACAGGTTGACAGGAAAAGAATTAAAGTATACCAAAAATTGAAAGAAAATAAAAACGAAAAAAGAAATAAAACAGAAATAACCCAAAGGATAAAAAAATGGAAGGGAAACAGAAAATATGGAACACATGAAAAATCGATATTAAAATTAAAAAAAACGTGATGAAAAATAGTTTAAAATCGAACAGTAATTGGGACAAATATTAGTGAGTT